>JAJKKK010000020.1:0-693088 GCA_022432375.1 Nemania sp. FL0031
TTAAAAACTATATTTTAAATATTTTAAAAAAATTAATATATTAAGCAATAATATTAAGCAGCAAAAATTTTTGCTGTATTTGTTTTATATTTTAGCAAAATTACAATTATTTTGTTAAACTTGTTAATAAATACCTATATATAGTTATATTTATGCTTATTTAACAGTATGTTTTTGCTGTTTATTATTATATACTTTTAAATATTTTAAAATATTAATATAAAGTATAATAATTTTAAAGTTTTATTTTTTAGTTGTTTGTTTTTATAATAACTATAATAGTTATTTATATAGCAGTATATATTATATTTTAAAAAAAACTAATAGTAAGTTTTTTTTTATAGCTTTAATAAGCTTGTTTTAGCTTTAGTATACTATTAAAATTAGTTTATAAGCTTTTTATAATAGAACAGTTTATAAAAAAATTTTTTTATTTTAATTTAGCTTAAATATTTATAATTTATTTTTATAATTTTTAAGCTTTTATTATTTGTTTTTTTAAACGATTAAATTTATTAAATTAGCTTTTTGTAAAGCAAAGTTAATATTTAGTTTTTTAACCGTTTTAGCAATTTTTATTAATACAATTAAACTTTTGATTTATTTTAATTCGATTAAAGCAAACGTGCGTTTTTGCTTTTTTTTAGCTTTTATTGTTAAAAAATTAACAGTTTTACAAAATAGCACGTTTATAACTATATTTTTTTTGCTTGGTTAATATTAAAAAGTAATATTAAAATTGTTTAAAAAGTTTGCTTACTTTATTTGTTAAATAAATAGCGCTTTTTTTATAAACTAGTAAATTAATGCTTAATAGTTAGTAATTATTTAAAATTTTATGTTTATTAACTTAAAATAGTAATATTTTAAAATTTGAATTACTACTAATAGTTTTTAGTTTTATATAAAATAAGCCTTTTTAAATGCTATTATTATTTTAAAAAAATAGCTTACAAGCTTTTATTTTTTGTTTTTTTATTTTTGCTAAATAGCGCTTTTAGTAGCGTTTTTTAAAGCGTTTGTTTTAACTTAGATTTTTATATTAGGTTTAAAAAATACAATTACTAAAGTAGTATTTACTAGTTTTTTTAAAGTTTTAAAAGCTTTTTGCTGTTTAGGTTTTAGTTTTTATAGTGCTAACTTTTTTAGTAGTTAGTTTAAAAGTTTTGCTATTTTGCTAATGTAGTAAATAAATGTTTATATAAAGTTATATAGTTTTAAAAATAATTAAATAAACATTAAGCTTTTTTAAATTTTTAAATTTTTAATTATAATTGCTTTTATTTTATAAAAGTTGATTTAAATGTTTTTACTAGCTTTTAAAATTATTTTTAAATAGTTTACTATAATAATACTAAAACAAAACTTTTTAATGTTTTTTTATAAGTTTATTTTGTTTAAATAAAAAATTATTTTTTTATATTGCTTTTAATAATTTTTTTGTTTATTTAAATAAATTAATATATTATTTATATATATACTAACAAACTAATTAAGCAATTTATATAGTTAAACATTAATAAAGTTTTATTACTAAGCTAGTTTAACTTTAAAGCTAAACAGTAAAACTTTTTATTAATATATGTTTAAGCAAATATAAAATACTATTAAGTAATAAAACTATAGCGTAAGCTTTAATTAGTTAAAAGCTTAAATAATATTAATTTTTAAATAAATTATTATATTATAATAGTTATATATAGTACTATTTAAATTAAAGGTTTATACTAATTAGTTTTTTAAAAATTAATTTTGCTATTAAAAGTTTATATAAAATTATTGTTTAATAAAATAAAGTTTTAGCATAAAAAAAACTAAAGCTATATTTAAGTTTATATATAGTTTAATAAAGTTTATTTATAAAAGTTTTTTAACTTTTTTTTTTTTTAGTAGTATATATTGCATAAAAGTTTAATATTTTAAAAAGCTAGTTGTTTAAAGCTTATTGTTTAATTTTAAAATTATATTATAATTTAGTTTTAATAGTAGTAGTTTAATAAAAAGCTTTTTTAAAAAAAAGCTTTTTAAATAAGCTAGCTTTTTTAAAATTAATTGTTTTATTAATTTAATATATTTAAAGTTTTTATTAGCAAAAAACAGTATTAGCTGTTTGTTAAAAGTTTTTTAGTTTTTTTTTTTAAAAAGCTTATATGCTAATAACTTTTTTTGTTTTTTTTTATATAAAAGTTAATATACTTTATAAAAATTAGTATAATAAAAAGCTTTGTTTTTTTTATTGCTTATAATTTAAGTTAGTTTAATAATTTTTTTTTAAACGTTTAATAACTGTTTAGTTATTTTAAATCGTTAGTTATTTAAATTTTTATTTAAGCATTTTTAGTTTTTTACTATAAGGTATTTTTATAAATAGTTTAAAAATTAAGCAGTTTTTTTTTAAGTTAAATAATAGTTATCGATTTTTTTTTGCAGTTAAAAAGTATTTTTTAAGCTGCTAGCTAATAAAAGCTAATAATAATATTATAAGTTATTTTTATAATTTTAAACTTTTAGTTAAAAAACTTTTAACTATTTACTATTAGTATAGTAGTTAAAATTTTTTTTATTTTTTTAACTATATACTTATAGTAGTTAATTAGCAGTATTAGCTTTTTTAGCCGAGTTATTTTTATTTGTTTTATTGTTTTAATTTTTTTGCTAAACTTTAATTAACTAAAAGGTTAGTTTTAAGCTTTAGTATTATATAAAGCAATAAATTTTATTATATTTTTTTTATTATTTTATATTTATATAAGTAGTATAAATTTAGGTAATTTTTTTAAGCTATTTATACTAGCTATAGTAAATAGTTAAACTAGCAAAAAGTTTTTTGCTAGTTTTTTTAGTTTTTTAAATTGCTAAAGCTTAAAGTTTTATTTAATTTTTTTTTGTTAAACAAGGTTTATATAAATATAACAATAACATTTTAGTTTTTTAAACAGTTTTTTATTATATAACCTATTTTGCTATAGCTAAAATAAATATTATTAGCTTAGTAAACTTTTTTTTGTTTTTTAATTAACTTTTTAATTTTACTGTTTTAGTTAGCTTTTATAGCTTAAAAGGTGTTTTATTTTTTTAAAGCAGCTTTATTATTATTTTAGTTTTAATAGGCTATTAAAGCTTTATTTTTATTTTTTTTAGCTTTGTTAATAAAAGCGTTAATAATTATAAACAGTTTTAGCTATTTTGTTATAAAATTATTTGTAAAATATTGTTTAGTTAGTGCTAGCTTTAAAAAATTTAATATTTTAGTTTATATTTAAATATTTTTATAACAGTTAAAACTATTTAAACTTAAGCATTATTATTTTTTAAGTTAAACTATTAAAAGTTAAAATAAAATTATAAATATTAAAGCTATTTAAAAGTTTATATTAATATTTGTTTAAAGCTTATTAAACAGTAATAGTTTAATTAAAATTATAATAAACAATAGTTAAAGCTTAAATTATTTTAGCTATATTGCTAAAAGGTTATAAAATTAACTAGTATTAAGTTTTAATTAATTAAAAGGCTTTTTTTTTTTAGCTAAAATAATAAATATTTTATTTAGCTTTTTTTATTATAAAATATTAGTTTATTTTTTTCGAACTTGTTTGCTAGCTTGCATACTTAAATATTAAACTTATTTTTATTGTTGTTAAACTTGCTTAGATGTTTAGCTTTAGCTTTTGCTTTATTTTTATATTATTAGTGCTATTTGTTTTTATAAACTGTTTGTAACTAAAATATTAATTATACGGCTATTTTTTTAGTACAAAAAATAAAATTAGCGTTTTTTAAAAATATGCTACTTATATATTTTTTTATAATAAAAGTTTACTAGCTTAATAGCTTATATAGCTATTAGATTTTTTATTATAAAATAAATAACTTTATATTACAACCGGTTTTTTTTTTATTATTGTTAGCTGCTAGTTAAGCAATAGCTTGGTTTATTATATTGCTTTTGCTAGTAAATGCTAATAAAATATTTTTGTTAGGTTGTTTTATTTTAAAATTGTTATTAGCAATATTAATTTAAATTTTTTTGTTTTTGCAGCTAAAAGTTAAAGCTTTATAGAACTTTTTTTTGTTAGTTTTAATAAAAGTAAATAGGTTATTAATTATTTGTTTAAATTGTTTATAGCTACTATAAGTTGTTTTTTTTGTAAATAACTTAGTGCTAAAGTATTAATTAAATATAAGGTTTAGCAAAGTTTAAAATTATAGTTATAGTTAAAGTTAAAGTTGTAATTATTAAAGTAAAAGTTATAGTTATAGTTAGGTTAAAATTATAATTATTAAAGTAACTAATTTATATTTTGCTAGTTGCACAAAATAATAAAAAATGCATATTTAATTAAACGTTTGTTAGCAAGTAAGTTTTAAAGCTTAAAATAGTATTACAATTGTTATATAGCAGAATGCTAGTTTATTAATTTTATAAACGAAAATTTTAAGCTAAAAAAAAAAAAAAAAGAAAATATAAAAGTGGCTTGCGGCGTTATTTTTTTATTACGTGCGTAGTTATGTGATCCACCAAGTGTGAGTTCGTTCTGGATCGTTACAATTTTTATATTAATAGCTTATTTTATATTAGTATTATAGCCTAATAAAATAATTAATAAAGCAATAAAATAGCTATATATAGTAAATTTAATTATTAATAGCTATATATATTATTAAACAATTATATTAATTGTTTGCTAATAGCTATATATAGCTACTAGTATATAGTTATTAATAATTAATTATATAAGTAAAAAGCTTAGCTATATATAACTTGTATATAGCTTGCTTTTTATTTTTATATAAAAAGGTTATTGTTTACTTTTTTATTTGCTTATTAAACTTTAGTTTAGCTATTTAGTTATAGTTTATTTATTTGTTTAAATAAAACAAAAAGTTATATTTAGCTTAATAATATAATATAATTTTTATTGCTTTAAACTTTTATAAGCTAGCGATTTTTTTAGCTATATTTTTATAAAAACTAATCTTTTAATAAATATTTAATTAAATTTTTTTATATTTTTTAAAAAAGCTTAAAAAAATTATTTTAATATATTTAAAACATTTTTAACGTTATATTAAAACATTTTATTTTATTTTATTATATTATAATAGCAATTATTATATATAAAGTTTTATATTTTTAGTTTTTTTAATAAATAACTTTTAACTAATTAAACATAAAAGTTTTAAAAAAAAAATTTTAATTATAATTATTTAAAATAATAATTTTTTAATTTTAATAAATTTATTATATAAAAATAATAAAAGCTTTAATTTTTTTTTTTTTTTTAAATTAAACTTTTTAAAAAAAAAATTTTTATTTTTTAGTTTAAATTTATTACTAATATATATTTTTTGCAATTTTTATAGTTATTTTATTATTAAGCTAATTATTTATTTATTATTATATAATTTTTAGCTAAATTTTTTTATAAGCTTTTAATTATTTTTTAATTTATTAAATATATTTTTTAAAAAACTTTTAAATTTTTATTTTTTTTTAAACTAAGCTTATTAAATTTTTAAGCTTTTTTAAAATTTTTTTATAATGTTTGTTTTATTAAACTGTTTTTTTATTTTTTTTAATTATTATATTAGTTTAAATATTTTTTTTAAAGTTATAAGTTTTAATAGTTAATTTTTAAAAGTTTTTTTAGCTTTTTATAACTTGTTTTTTTAAAAAAGCTTTTTAGCTTTTTATTTTTTACTTTTTAAATATTTTTATTTTTAACTTTTAATTTTTTAATTAGCTTTTAATTAATAAGTTTATAAATATAGCTATATTTTTAATTTTATTAAAAATATTAATATTTTTTTAATTTTTATTAATAACTTTATATTTTATAAGTTAATTGTTTTATTTAAATTATTTAATATTAGTTTAACTTTAATAATTTTATTAATAATAGCTTTATTAATTTTAATAGTAAGCTTTTTTTATTAAAATAAATATTTTTTATAATAATTATTTTATTTAATTAAAAAATTTAAATATAATATAAATTAAAAACTTAATAATTTATTAAATATTTTATATATATTTGCTAATAAACTTTATAAAATTTATATTTTTTATTAATAAGCCAATTTTTTTTTATTAAATATATTTAGCATTTAAAAAAATATATATTTTTTTAATTAAGTTTTAAATTTACTGTTTTATTTAAAATATTATTTAAATTAAAAAAAAACATTTTTAATAAAGTTTAAAAATTATAAGCTTTTAAAAAACTTTTAATATATAATTAAACTATTATATAAATAACTTTTAATTAAAGCTTTTTAAAAAAACCTATTTTTTAAAACATTTTAATAGCTTTAATTATATTTTTTGCTTTGTTTTTTTTTTATAAGCTTTTTAATATAAGCTAAAAAAGCTTAATTTTAATTTTTTTATTTTTATATTATTTTTAAAAGTTTATAAAACTTTTTTTTAAAATTATTATATGTTTATTATTATTATATATTTTATAAATTAAAATTTTATATTATTATATAATTTAAGCTTTAAAGCTTTAAAAAACTTTATATATTTAAATTTTTATTTTTTATATTAATATATAAATATAAATTATTTTGCTATATTTATTTTTAATTATAAATAGCTAAAAAGTTTTATTATATTTTTTAAAATAATTAAATAAATTTTAATTTATTTTTTAAAAAAGCTATATTATATATTTTTTAAAAGTTTTTTAAAAAATTATTTAATTAATATATATATTTTAATATTAAAGCTTCGGCTTATTTATAATTATTTAGTAATTTATGTTTTATATACTATAGTACAATTAAATATTTATTATTAACTAACCAACCTAGCTTTTTATTAAGCCGCAATTTATTAGTTAGCTATATAACAAAAGCTAAAACACTAAAAATAACTTTTTTTTTTACAACAATACTTTTTAATTAAGCCTTAAATAGCAGCCGCAAAAATGCCTTTATTACACTTTTATTTTAAGCTATAGCTATTAAGCTATTTAGCTTACTGCTATATAACAAGTTAACTATACTTAACTATACTTTAAATTTATATACTAGTTAATTTTTTAAAATGCTTTAATAAAAACTTTTTTTTTAACTTTTATAAGCTTAACTTTTTTTACTATGTTTTAGTTTATTTTAGCTTTTTAGTTTATTTTAAGTTTTATTATAGCTTTATTAAATTTTAAATATTTAAAATTATTTAAATATATTAATATATATATAACAAAAAAATTAAACTTTTAATAGTTAAATTTTAAGTTTTATTGCTGCTTAAAGTAGTACATAAAAAAAAAACTATATTATAAAAAATTTTATAATATATTTATAAGCTATATATAGTAAAAACTACTTAAATCTAAGCCTTTTTTAAGTTTTTAAAAAAAGTAATAAATGCTAATTGCTTTATTGCAGCGTTTTATATAAAAAACAAATAGTTAAAAATGCTTTTTTATGCTTTATAAATTAACTAATATATTAATATTTTGTTAGCTATTAGCAGCTTGTATTTTTTGTGTTAGCGGCTTGTTTGTAGCTGTATTATGCCCGGCAAAATAATTAATAAAGCGGTAAAATAGTTAATATACAATAATTTAGTTATTAGTAGCTATATATACTACTAAAAGCTATATTAATAGCTATTAGCAGCTATTTATAGCTGCTAATATATAGTAGTAAATAATTGGTTATATAAGCAAAAAGCTTAGTTATATATAGCTTATATATAGCTTGCTTTTTTACTTTTGTATAAAAAGATTATTGCTTATTTTTTTGTTTGCTTGTTAAGCTTTAGTTTAGTTATTTAGTTGTAGTTTATTTATTTGCCTAAGTGGAAAAAAAAAAAAAAAAATTAAACTTTTAATTATAGTTAAATTTATTTATATTTTAAGTATTAAAACTTTTAATTGCTTTTAGCAATTTAAAAATAACTTTAGTTAAAGTTTTATTTTAAAAACTTGTTATAATTATTAATAATAATAATAATAATAGTATTATTATAAAGCATATAATAATAATAAAAGTATAGTTATAATAGTAATAATAAAAAATAAAAAAAATAATTGCTTTATAAGCAAAACTTTTGTTTACTTTTTATTTTTATAGCATTTTTATTTAAATTTAAATATATATAGCATATTAAATAAAGTTTAATTAGTAAACTTAAAACAGCTACTTTTTTGCTACTTTTTTTGCTAAAGTTTAATAATTAAGCATTAGCAAATAATAAAAAAAAGTTTAACTTAATATATATGCTAAAAGTTTAAAGCTATGTTTATTATATAAATAGCTATATAAAATAGTTTTAATAAAATTATAAGTAATATTTTTTTTGCAGTAAGCTTAATGTTTAAAATTATTAAAAGTTTATATTATATTTATATTATTTATATAAATAACTATATAGCAATAACTATATATTTATAACTAATTTTATTATATAAAAATAACTAAGTATAAAAAAAAAACAAACGTTATATATTTAATATTTTAATAAAAATTAAACTATAATATATTTTAATATAAATATTATATTTAATTTTTTTAATATTTTATATTTTAATTTTTTTTATATTTTTTATTAAAACTTTAAATATTTTAATATTTAAATAGCTTAATTTTTTATATTATATTTTTTTTTTATATTTTTTTTTTAATTTAAGTTAATTTTTAAAAAGCTTTTATATATATTTTTTATTAATATATATAATTAAGCTTATTATATTTAAAAAAATCTTTAATAAAAAAATATTAATTTTTATTATAAAAAAAATTTATTAAAATATAAAATAATAAAGCTATATTTAAAAAAAACTAAGTTATATTTTTTTAATTAATTATTTTAATAAAATATTATTATTTATAATTTTATAATAAAAAAAAAACAATTTAATTTATTATATTAAATTTTTTTTTTTTAAAATAAACTTTTAAAACAATATTTATATAAAACTTTTTTATAAAAGCTATATTTTTTAAAATTAAACTATTTATTTTTTCCACTTAAGCAAATAAATAAACTACAACTAAATAGCTAAGCTAAAGCTTAGCAAGCAAATAAAAAAATAAGTAATAACTTTTTTATACAAAAATAAAAAGCAAGCTATATATAAGCTATATATAGCTAAACTTTTTGTTTATATAACCGATTACTAATTATTATATACTAGTAGCTATAAATAGCCGCTAAACAGCTATTAATATAGCTTTTTAACAATATATATAGCTATTAATAATTAATTTATTATATATTGGCTATTTTACTGCTTTGTTAATTGTTTTACTAAGTATAACACTATTGTAAACAAACTGCTAATATAAAAATATAAGCTGCTAATAGCTAGTATAAATTAATATATTATTTAATATATAAAGCGTAATAAAATATTTTTAACTATTTATTTTTTTATATATAAAATACTGCAATAAAGCAATTTAATACTTACTATTTTTTTAAAAAACCTAAAAAAAGCTTAAGTTTAAATAGTTTTTACTATATACAGCTTATAAATATGCTATTAAAGCTTTTTATAATATAGTTTTTTTTTTATATATTGCTTTAAGCAGTAATAAAACTTAAAGTTTAACTACTAACTACTAAACTATTTATTTTTATATTTTTAATATTAATAATAATATTATATAAAAAAAAATTTTTTATTAATAATTATAAAGCTTAATATATTAACTTTTATATAATTATTAACTTTAGTAAAAATAAATAAGCTTAGCTTTAAAAAAATTTTTTTGTTAATAAAATATAAAACATTATAATTGTTTAATATAATATTTTTTAAAAACAAATAAATATTATAACTATATATAGCATAAATTTTAAGCTTTAATTTATTTATAGTTATTTAATAATTTGTATTTTATATATTATAATATAATTAAATGTTTATTGCTAATTAACTAACTTATTAAGCTTTTTATTAAGCTGTAATTTTTAATAATGCTTTTAATGCTTTTTTTTTTATATAAATATAACAAAAGCTAAAATGCTAAAAATAGCTTTTTTTTTTGCATAACAATAATGCTTTTTAATTAAGCTTTAAATAGCAGCCATAAAAATATTTTTATTGCGCTTTTATTTTAAGCTATAGTTAGCTATTAAGCTATTTAGCTTGCTGCTATATAATAAGTTAACTAATTTATATACTAGTTAATTTTTTAAAATGCTTTAATAAAAACTTTTTTTTTAACTTTTATAAGCTTAACTTTTTTTATTATATTTTAGTTTATTTTAGCTTTTTAGTTTATTTTAAGTTTTATTATAATTTTATTAAATTTTAAATATTTAAAATTGTTTAAATATATTAGTATATATATAATAAAAAAATTAAGCTTTTAATTATAGTTAAATTTATTTATATTTTAAATATTAAAATTTTTAATTGTTTTTAGTAATTTAAAAATAGCTTTAACTAAAGTTTTGTTTTAAAAGCTTACTATAGTTATTAAGTTTAAACATTTTAATTATTAATAATAATAATAATAATAATAATAATAATAATAATATTATAAAGCATATAGTAATAATAAAAATATAATTATAATAATAGCAATAAAAAATAAAAAAAATAATTGTTTTATAAAGCTTTTGCTTATTTTTTATTTTTATAGTTAACATTTTTATTTAAATTTAAATATATATAATATATTAAATAAAGTTTAGTTAATAAGCTTAAAACAGCTATTTTTTTATTATTTTTTTTGCTAAAGTTTAACAATTAAGCGTATAATAAAAAAAAGTTTAATTTAGTATATATATTAAAAGTTTAAAGCTATACTTATTATATAAATAGCTATATAAAATAGTTTTAGTAAAGTTATAAATAGTATTTTTTTTATAGTAAGCTTAATGTTTAAAGTTATTAAAAATTTATATTATATTTATATTATTTATATAAATAACTATATAATAATAACTATATATTTATAATTAACTTTATTATATAAAAATAATTAAGTGCAAAAAAAAACAAACATTATATATTTAATGTTTTAATAAAAATTAAACTATAATAATATAAATTTTAAATATAGCTTATTTTATTATAATATTATTTATAATTATATAAATTAAATTAAAATTAAACTATTTATTATTTTTAAGCTTTTTATTTTTTAAAACAAAATATAATTTAATTTTTTATTTATATTTATTAATTTTTTAATAAAAATTTTTTTAGCAAAAATATTTATATTTAGTTTTAATTTTTAAAATTTTTTATTAGTTATTTTAATAATTTTTTTTTTTAAATTTGCTAGTTATTATTTTTTATAAATATTTATATATATATAAAAACTAATTATATTTATTATTTATATTAAAAAAGCAAAAGTAATTTTATTTAAATTTATTTTTATTAACTAATTTATTATAATTTTTTTTTTAGTTTTTTAGTTAATTAAATTTTTTTTTTAAAATAAAATTTTTTTTATTATTATTATATTTGCTTTAAAAAAGCTTTTTTTAAACTAGCGTTATAAAAAATTTTTTATATTATTTTAAGTTAATTGTTTTTTTTTTAGCTATTTATTTATAATAAGCTATATAAACTATTAATAAGCTTAATTTAAAGCAATTTTAATTTATATACCTTTTAAAAAGCTTTTAGTTATAAATATTTTTTTTATTTTTAAAATATTTAATATTTATATTTAAAAAAAACTTTATATTAATTAATATATTAAGCTTTTAGTTTAATTTTATTTTAAATAGCTTTTTTTAAACATTTTATAATATTTTTAAATTATAATATTTATTTTAATAGTTTTAATAAAAGCTAAATAAACTTAAATAACTTATATAAATATTTATAAAAAAAATTGTTTAATTAAAACAAGCTTAATAATAATAATATTTATAATTATAAAATTAATTATTTTAATAACTTAATTAAAAATAACTATATAATAGTTAAACTTAATTTTATTTAAGCAAGTAAATAAACTATAACTAAATAGCTAAGTTAAAACTTAGCATATAAGCAAAAAAATAAATAATAACCCTTTGTTATAAAAAAAAAACAAGCTATATAAGTTATATATAGCTTAGCTTTTTTTATATAACCGATTATTAATAACTATATACTAGTAGCTATATATAGCTATTAATAAACAATTAATATAACTATTTAATAATATATATAACTATTAATAACTAAAATTTATTATATATAGCTATTTTATTATTTTATTAATTATTTTATTAAATATAATATTATTATAAACAAACTATTAATATAAAAATATAAGCTATTAATAGCTAATATAAATTAATATATTATTTAATATATAAAGCATAAAAAAAACTTTTTAATTATTTGTTTTTTATATATAAAACATTATAATAAAACAATTAAATTTTATTATTTTTTTAAAAAAACTTAAAAAAAAGCTTAATTTAAATAGTTTTTATTATATATAGCTTATAAATATATTATAAAACTTTTTATAATATAGTTTTTTTTTTAAATATTGTTTTAAATAATAATAAACTTAAAATTTAAATATTATTAATAGTTAAACTTAATATTTTAAATTATTAAATTTATATTAAAAATATAAATTTAATTTTTAAGTTTTATTTTAATTTTTATATTAATTAAAAAAAATTTTAAAATATTTATAAAACAAATTTTTTTAATGTTTTTTTTAGTTTTATTTTAAATTTTTAATAATATATTAAAAACTATTTTAAATTTTAAAATAATTTTAATAATTATATATTTATAACTAACTTTATTATATAAAAATAACTAAGTATAAAAAAAAAAACAAACATTATATATTTAATATTTTAATAAAAATTAAATTATAATAAACTATATTTTAAAATAATTATATTTTTAATATTATTAATTATAAAAGCTTAAAATATTTAGCTAAATATATAGTTAAAATTAAAGCTATTTAAGTTAATTTACCTAGGTAAATAAATAAACTGCAACTAAATAGCTAAGCTAAAGCTTAGCAAGCAAATAAAAAAGTAAGCAATAACCTTTTTATATAAAAATAAAGGGCAAGCTATATATAAACTATATATAGCTAAGCTTTTTGTTTATATAATTAATTACTAATTATTATATACTAATAGTAGCAAATAGCCGTTAAGCAGCTATTAATATAGTTTTTTAGTAGTATATATAGCTATTAATAACTAACTTATTATATATTAGCTATTTTATTATTTTGCTAATTGTTTTGCTAAACGTAGTACTATTATAAACAGGCTGCTAATATAAAAATATAAGCTGCTAATAGCTAGTATAAATTAGTATATTATTTAATATGCAAAGTGCAATAAAACATTTTTAACTATTTGTTTTTTATATATAAAGTGCTATAATAAAACAATTTAGTATTTACTATTTTTTTTAAAAACTTAAAAAAAATTTAAGTTTAAATAGTTTTTACTATATATAGCCTATAAATATACCGTTAAAGCTTTTTGTAATATAGTTTTTTTTTTATGTAATGTTTTAAATAATAATAAACTTAAAGTTTAATTATTAAAACTATTTAAGTTAATATATTTTTAAACTTTTTAAATAGTTATATAAAACTAAAAATAATTAATTTATTTAAAAAAGTTTTATTAGCTTTTAAGTTTAATATTTTAAAAAATTATTTTATTAAAAAAATAAAAAAATATAATTAAAATATTATATAAAAATATAATTATATTATAATTTTAAAAAAGCTTTAATTTATTTATAGTTATTTAGTAATTTATGTTTTATATATTATAATATAATTAAATATTTATTATTAACTAACTAACTTAAACTTTAAGCTAGGCTTTTTATTAAGCTATAATTTGTTAGTTAGCTATTAATAATGCTTTTAATGCTTTTTTTTTTATATAAAAAGCTAAAACGTTAAAAATAGCTTTTTTTTTTACAATAATGCTTTTTAATTAAGCTTTAAATAATAGCTATAAAAATATTTTTATTATACTTTTATTTTAAGCTATAGCTATTAAGCTATTTAGCTTGCTGCTATATAATAAGTTAACTATGCTTAACTATGCTTTAAATTTATATACTTATTAATTTTTTAAAATGCTTTAATAAAAATTTCTTTTTTAATATTTTTAATTTTATATTAGTTTATTTTACTTTAGTTTATTTTAGTTTTTATTATAGCTTTATAAAATTTTAAATATTAACAATTATTTAAATATATAAAAAAATATATAACTATAAAATAGCGTTTATAAATATTGTTAAACTTATTAATATTTTAAATATTAAAATTTTTAATTGCTTTTAATAATTTAAAAATAGTTTTAGCTAAAGTTTTATTTTAAAAGCTTATTATAATATATTATTAAGTTTAAATATTTTAGTTATTAATAGTAATAATAATAGTAATAAGTTTTTTTAAAGCTAAAATAATATTTAAAAACGCTATTAAAAAAAACTTTTATATTAATTGTTATAAAAAGTATAATAATAATAAAAATATTATAATAATAGCAATAAAAAGTAAAAAAAATAATTGCTTTATAAATAAAGCTTTTGTTTACTTTTTATTTTTATAGCATTTTTATTTAAATTTAAATATATATAGCATATTAAATAAAGTTTAGTTAATAAGCTTAAAATAGTTACTTTTTTGCTACTTTTTTTGCTAAGGTTTAACAATTAAACGTATAATAAAAAAAAGTTTAGCTTAATATATATGCTAAGTTTATTTTTATATTAACTTTAGTACTTTGCTTTAATATAACAAACTTATTTATACTATAGTTAAAAGTTTAAAGCTATGCTTGTTATATAAATAACTATATAAAATAATTTTAATAAAGTTGTTAAAAATTTATATTATATTTGTATTATTTATATAAATAACTATATAATAATAACTATATATTTATAACTAACTTTATTATATAAAAATAACTAAGTGTAAAAAAAAAGCAAACATTGTATATTTAATATTTTAATATAAATTAAACTATAATAACTATAATATTATAATTTTAAAGTTTAAAAAATAAAAAAATAATTAAAATAATAATTATTAAAATAATTTTTTTAAAAACTTATAAATATTAATTAAACAAACTAAGCTTATAACTTTTATAAAAATATAAAATTAAATAAATTATATAAAAAATAACTAGTATATTTTGTTTTTATTTTTAATAAATAAGTTTATAAAATAAATAAAACAAAAGTTATTTATAGTTTTTAATTTTTTATTATTATTATTATAACCTAATTAAAAAATGCTTTTTTTTTATTTAAAACGTTAGTATAAATTTTTTTTTTTATTATGTTTTATTAAATTAAAACAAGCTTATTTTATTTAAAAATAATATGTTTATTTACTTGCTTTTATACTTTTATACTTATTTTTATATTTTTATATTTACTTATTTACTTTTATATTTATTTATTTATTTTTATACTTATTTTTATACTTATTTTTATATTTATTTATTTATTTTTATACCTATTTTTATACTTATTTATTTACTTTTATATTTATTTTTATACTTGTTTATTTATTTTTATATTTATTTACTTTTTTTTTTTTTTATATACTTTTTTTTTTTTTTATATATTTTTTTTTTTTTTATATATTATTTTTTTTTATATATATATTTTTTTTTTATATATATTTATTTTTTAATATTTATTTATTATTTTTTATTTATAAAATAATATATATATATAAACTAATGTTTTAGCGTTTTAATATAAATATAAATGTTTTATTACTAAAGTATTAAAAATACTTATTTTAACAAATAATAGCAATTTTAGCTATATAGCTTATATAAATAAATAGCTTGCTAGCTTGTTTATTTATATAAGCTATATAAAAGTTTTATAAATTTTAAAAAGCATAAATATATATTTTATACTTAACTATTTAGTAGTTTTTATTAAATATACTTATAGTTACTAATTTAAATATTTTAATTTATAAGCTTTATTAAATATATTTATAGTTTTTAAATTAAATGTTTTAATTTATAAGTTTTATTAAATATATTTATAGCTATTAAATTAAATATTTTAATTTATAAGTTTTATTAAATATATTTATAGTTTTTAAACTAAGTATTTTAGTTTATAAGCTTTACTAAATATATTTATAGCTATTAAACTAAATATTTTAATTTATAAATATATTAGTTATATTAATTTTAAATATATAAATTATATAATAAATAATTTAGCAAATTAATAATTAAATTAAAAAAGTATATATATATATAATACTTTTATAAAACTTTTTTATTTTTATATAATTATTAATTTTAATAAAAAACAACTTAGCAAAATAAAAAAACTTTAAAAACAACTAAATAAAATAAAAAAACTTTAAAAATAACTAAACAAAATAAAAAAACCTAAAAAACAATTTAATAAAACAAAAAAACCTAAAAAATAAATTAATAGTTTATTTTTTTAAAGCTTTAAATATATATAATTAAAATTAAAAAAAAAGCATATATTTTAAGTTTATTTTAATGTTTATTTTAATATTTATTTTAGCTTTATTTTAATATGTTTTAATATTTAGTTAGTAAGTTATTTATATAACATTTATTTTAATTATAACTTTAAGCTATTAAAGTATTTTAATTATTTGTAATAAAAGCTAAATAAAGTACTAAATTGTTTATATACTTTTTACTTAAAACTTAGTTTAATATAGTGCGATTTACTATTAAAACTATATAAAGCTATATTTGTTTTAATAGCTTTAATTAAAAAAAGTTAAAAAATAATAATAAAATAAAAATAAAAGCTTTTTTGCTTTTAGTTATAAAGGCTTTTAGTTTAATAAAATTAACTTTAATAATATTTAAATAATTTTATAAAATTTTATATAGTATAAAAAAAAGGTTAAAATAAAACTATTTATATACATAGATCTTTTAAGGGGTTAGTTACCTGATCCTACTAACCACTAGGTCCATTCTGACCCACTTATACGTGATATTACTAACAGTTGAGGCTAGGATGGAGGGAATGTTGGGATCTTAGGCCGCGGAAAAACCATCACTGGTCAAAGTCATAACCGTCAGCAAATGCATAACTCGCCTACTGCTATTGCTATGTAAGCTTTGAAAACCCAAACCAACGCCAAGAGCCTAAGGACCCAGGTATAAAGCTTATTTACTATGTACTTTCAGCTACATGCATATGGTTATGCAACACTAGCGTGCTTACAAGTTGCTAGGATTCATTCGATTCGATTCCGATATACATATGAATCAAATTTAACAATGTGTTATGCCAAGACTCCAATTCGTATTACAATAACGGGGCTAGCAGAAGTTCCGTCACAGTCGCAAGTAGCGAAATAGCATGCAATGCGGAAATGGAGACTAAGTGACCGTCTGGTTATCAGTGGAATGTTTTAGTTTCATAGTAGTGTCTCTCTACGAATTGTAACAACTTCCTATCGGACTCATATTAGATATATGTACGATGCCATTAATAGTAGCCCAATCACTATCTTGTTGCCACTAGGTATTATTCCGTTCTAGCCAATAATCCCTCAACGTCTCCCGCAAGACATACCCTCTTGGTGAGCTTTCAAAGCCGGTCGATTAAGTGTAGCAACTTTGCAGTCAGTTACTGTTAGAATGAGAAATGACCTGTGGACGTGTTTGGTTCAGCGGGGGAGATTCAAGGAAGCTCTTTAGACAATATAAAAACTTACCGAATACCTAGTTCGGACTACAACAGGATCCAGCGGCGCCATGCTGTGAGTTTCCCCGTCTATACCGCACTCGCAAAGAACTTGGTATGCGGAAGCGTCTGAATAGGGAGTGGGATTGAGCCCGTCGGAGGTGCTGCTGATATCCCTAAGTGTGCTTGTTTTTCGAGTTGAACTTTCGCCCAATCTGCGAGTTCCCGGAGATCTCCCATGAGATGAAGCACGGAACAGACTGTATAGTACTGGGAGGCAGGCGCAGATAATCGAGAGATACATATCAATATTTGTGAGCAACCCAGGGATAGCTAAAGAATCTAAGAGGGAGAAGTTAGCTTGTTTTGGTATGAAGAGAGTAACAGGGCCCACATGTTGGATCTGACAAGTCAATTGTCACCATAAAGACGATGCGCAAGAGAGTTGAAACAATAGTCCTGGCACGTGTCATCAATAACTCATCGGCATAGTATAGGAGATGGGTGTGGACATACAGTCCACCGAGGATGAAGAGCCCCGAGAGTAATAATTTACGTCGGCTGTCGACTTGCACCCTCCAGAGCTTTAGCTGAGCAAAGCCCAGTATGGCAACATCCAGCAGGATGTTTAGCACAGCAGCAATAATAAAGAATGGCTTTATTGCAATAGTGGTATGAGGCAATGAGAAGTCCCATTGAGCTTGGACTGGGTTGTAGGAGAAAATAAGACCAAAAACTGCGGAAAGAGTAACGCCAATAATAAGGGAAAACATCACTCGCATAAAAACAAGAAATCCGGTATCGATAGAATAAATGCGACGATAGAATAGTATGATGGATATCTTTGAACATGCGATGCTAAAATTGTAGAAAACTTCGTTTGCAAGGCTATACTAGCGTCACAACCGTCGAATTAGCAAAGCTCGAGTAAAATATGCCAGATGGGCTTGTTAAGGAGATCTACCTTGGCCCATGTTGATAGTTGTTGGAGACTGTAAGTGTTGATGTGATAACCTGCCGCGCCGATAGAAGGTATAGATATCAGAATAGTGACAATAAATACACCAAGCCCGAGCACCATCGCAATCAAGATTGTCCAGTCATCCCACCAGAAATCGCGGATTTGATGGCGCTGAATGAATCTAAGAGTGACACAAGCACCGCTGAGTAGCAATAGGACGCCAGTGACGATGCTATAATTCTGATAGATGCCGCTGATACGGTTCGGATGTAGGCTCGACATGACGGTACGGAGATAAGGGCGTCTTGCAACTAGAGGTAGAAGTGCAAAAGATGGTATGCAACTCTAGTAAAGTTATATAATAATAACTATATATACCAGAAATTATTGTCTTCATATAAGTAAATACTGGAAAGGGACACATCGACTCAGACGCACTCCAAATAAAGAATGCACACGACATACAAATAGTTCCAATAGGCGCTTAGTAGCATAGTCAACACGAACGGTCGCCTGAATGAATAATAAAAGTACTTTATTTAGATGCCTGCCAGAGGTTACATGCGTCACCGAATCAGGCTGTGAGCTGCCTACTAGTAAGCGGTAACGGTGGTCAGACCACCCGGGTTTTAATAAATTCTGGTACATATCAGTACTGCGCCTGACATCCTTCTCATAACCAAGCCTGTAGTGTCACACGGCTCTCCTTGTTAATCTCTAACTTTATCGGCCAGAAAATCTCATTAAGGGGGATTCTATCCCGTATTCACTTTACTTAATTCCTCAAAATCTAATTCGCAATGCGGCCCTCGATTCTCCTTGTTCATGGCGGCTGGCACGTCCCCCAGAGCTATGCCAAGCTTGTTTCCGCCCTTGAATCACTTGGATTTGAAGTTCACGTCCCACGTCTCCCCTCCATAGACAACGTCCGCCCACCTAAAGGCGACCTGTCTGACGATACAAAAACCATTCGTAGCTTTGCTGAGAAGCTCTTGAATGATGGAAAAATCGTCATCGCTCTTCTCCACTCTTACGGCGGCCAAGTTGGTTCAAATGCTTTGTACGGGCTGGGGCTTAAGGCCCGGTCTGCTCAAGGACACCCCGGCGGTATCTCTCATCTCATATACCTGGCGGGATATGTACTTCTAGAGGGCACGTCAATGATCGGCAAGATACGAGAATTCGGACACGAAAGTTTTATTCCGATCAACTTCGACATAGCCGAGGACAACAGCTGCATACATCGGTTTCCTAAGGCAGTTGTTGTGAACCCACAGCCAGGCGAGGTTGATAACAAGGAACTTGACGATTACATCGGCACTTTCGAGCGTTGGAATATTCAATGTATACACCAAGGTGCTGAGCACGGAGCATGGCGTGAGATTCCCGTATCATACGTCTATACGACTCATGATATGGTGGTAGCTGCTCCTTACCAAAAACACTTCGTCGAAACCATGGAAAAAGAAGGATGCGAAGTTCAGACATTCGAACTAGCAACTGGTCACTGCCCTAACTTGACAGCCATTAATGGCGTGGTAGATGTGGTTAAGAAGGTATTTGGGGATCAAGAGTGATGGGTTGCTCGGTATACTCCAAGCTTCCAACACATGTTCTCCATAGCCCTACGAAAAAGAACTCAGTATCTTCGAGCACCATCGTCACACGGCTAGAAGCCACAT
Source organism: Nemania sp. FL0031 (assembly GCA_022432375.1). NCBI lineage: Eukaryota > Fungi > Ascomycota > Sordariomycetes > Xylariales > Xylariaceae > Nemania > Nemania sp. FL0031. Next base: position 20,295 of record JAJKKK010000020.1, read on the forward strand.
TTCTAGGCACCCGACCTCGGAGGCTATACGCCACACCTAGGTAATAATTAGGGATCCTATATTAGAGACATTTTTAGTTGTATGAAGTCTATTGGGTAGAAACTAGCTTACGAAACCTTCAGATGTTTTAGGAAGAGTGTCCCTAGAATGAATAGAGCATACCTCATGAATACAGATAGGACAGGATCCTTCCGGCCGGGAAGGAAGGAGATCCATAGACCCTGACCTTTAGAGAATTAGCTGAATAGAACTACTGTTCCAAGCCCTATTACATATGCACTTATTACAAGCACTACACATACAGAGCCATGTAAGAGGTAAAAAGACCAAGGTATACTATTCAATTCAGTTCACGATCTGATACCTATGTTGTGAATCGTGATTACAAATCAACGTCAAGTTTCCCAGGCTTCCGTCCAACTACTGTCCATCTTGTCAATGCCCAGTATGCTCCCCGTCGAGTCTCCTCCGCAGCTTCTGCCAAAAGGTGAGCCAGCCTATCTGCTGCCTCTGCGTCGCTTGTTGTGCGACACAGGAGCTCAGGGACCATGAGATTACATTCGTGCATAGCCATGGCCAGGTGTCCATGTGCATCGCGCTTATCAACCAGTACATTACAGAGGCCGGCAGTCGTAGAAAACTGTGTTCCCAGCTGCGGTACCCAGGTGGATGTCAGGCGCGAGTCCCGTGTTTGTGTTCCCCTGAAGAGGCGGTCCAGTGCATCTGTCTTAGCGGTTGGATGTATTTTTTCGGTGCGAAAGGATGCGACGTCAATGTCCGCCCATTGCAGATACCCACCAGGCTCTGTCGCATTGTGGGATTCGATCAGTTCGACTGTGGCTCAGGCGGGGTGGGGTTCATTGGTGATGGGGTTTGGGGTAGGAGCTTACTGAGCAACTTCGTTAGATTCTGTAGTACGACCGGGACTTCATCGTTATGAAGGACGAAGATCAGCAAGCGCACGTGTACGACGTCGTACTTTTCAACAAGATCCTGTGGCACAGCCTCTTTGATATCCCACAAACGAAAGGTTACGTTAGGGGGGAGACACTGTTCAGGCGGAGTCGATTTGAGCGAGATATCCAGACCGTCAAGCTGCGCGGTCGGTGGCAAACGGGTGCTCATATCGGTGAGCCAAATACTGAATGAGCGACTGAGCTTGATACGTCCCGCAAAGGGGACTTCTAGAGCTCACCCTGTTCCTGTGGCAACATCTGCGATGCGTACTTCGGCACCGAGAGAGATTTGAGGATGCAAATGGTATCCAAATAGCTGGATCCATTGATAGTGCTGGAGATTGATACTGGCCGGTTGTGCTGTCAGCCAAATTGATTAGCATTTTCAGGGGTTTGGAGACTGACCGGCAGTTATCAAGGTAATCGCGGCTGAAGGCGTATTCCGGCTTAGCAGACATCTTGCTAGCACACTCGGATTCCCTTCGCGGGGAATCGATTTCTTTCATTCGCTGGAAGCCTTAATCTCAGTTTGCGCCTTTTGACTTGCTTTATATCACTGCCTTGCTTAATCAGCTTACCTATATCGTTGCTATTGGCATTACAGGTGCAAGTCTCACTGCGTGGCCCGAACTTTATCACACCGCTTGCATACTACTACCTACTAGCAACAAATGGTTCTTCCTTATTATATTGGCTTGGCGCGTATCATATTAGTACTACCTGCCAGATAAGCGATCCTGCTGCCACTGTTGACCCATTCGTAGGGTACCGCCCCTTGGAGCGTGAAGTAGCGGAGCTAGACCTTGTCTACGCACAACCTGTTGCATTCAGATGACACAATGGAAGCTATGAAGATCAACAAGGCTCCTGAAGAAATACCGAAGCCCGCAATTCTTTCATAAGATCTGCTAGAGTGACCGAAACAATACGTTAGACATGCAACCCACGTGTGGCTTTGAGGCTCAGACAGGGAAGCAATTCGCATACTCAACTGCTAACTGGTGGAAGGAAGGCGCCGGCTTTCCTGTAAATCCCGGAGCACCCAGTCACTGTAGGGGTCGGGGGTAGGGTAATGCTGATAGTGTAACATACCATATAGGTTCATCATATGGAATGTAGAAATAGCCTCTGGCAGTTACACAGATATAGCCGCCGAAGACTAGTGTCCAAGCCTTGTTGAGTGAGCATATAGTATTTAGCGGCCATGAGCCCTCATTTTCTAGCCCTTGAATACAAATCCTTATGACACTAATTAGTACTCCGTTGATTCTCGTCTGTGGTATATAAACTGCAGATAACCAAAGTTTAAGAGTGTCAACGTAAAAAATACCTTCCATATCATAGAGTGCTGTTTTTCTCGCAAAATGGCTTTTCGGGTTTTATCTCGTGGATTATGGCAGATGATGGCTTTTCTTCATATAATTTGGGGTTTCCTTGAGAGCGATATATTTACCTTGGCCGTTCCAAATACGGCTTTTGGTATTTTCGGTGCCTTTGCATCGGCAAAGCTGGTGGAGAGCCGTAAGCCATGGCTAGAGCTATCCTACAGCGTCATCATATATCGGATACCTCACGTACTGGCTTTCAACATTGGGAATATCTTCATATTTACCTTGGCCAACCAGAGGTCCCCCGGCTCAGTGTCCGAAGATCGTATCAATAAACCATGGCGGCCCATCCCTCGAGGAAGCATCACAAGTTAGTATTATGTTTTCCGAGAAGTGCCATTCCCATCTTTTTATCTTTTCATAGGTCTTATTAGAAGCTGACTAGCTTGAAGTGGACCAAACACGACGTCTTATCCTATGCGCTATCCCTTTAGTCTTGGCCTTCAACTACATGGTCGGGGCTTGGCAGCAGAGCATGTGTCTCACCATCTTGTCATGGGTGTACAATGATCTTGGAGGTGGTGACGAGGTTGTCTTTCGTGAAGTCATCCTCGCCGTCGCATATGGACTATTCAATAGTGGCTCGCTGTTAATAGCAACTGGATCGGGCAGTCAACTCAGCTCTCTTGGGTTGGCGTGGACGGCTATTGTGAGTGGTGTGATCTTGACGACAATGCAAATCCAAGATCTAAAAGACCAAGCTGGTGACAAAACTCGCAATCGCAAAACAATTGTGCTTTACTTTGGGGAAACATTTTCCAGGGTATCGATCGCTTTATTTGTTTGCTTTTGGTGTTGGGTTTGCAGCGAGTTTTGGGATTCAGGATTGTTAGCCACTATCTTTACTACGTCTATCGCCTTTATTATCTCGTTACGGGTACTCTTCTTTGGATCACCTAGAACGGATGCCCGAACGTGGAAGCTGTGGTGCTTTTGGCATGCTTCATTGTACACGCTTCCATGCCTGTCTACAATTAAAGGGGCTTAAGAGTCGGATATATACTTGGAAGTTTAGAAAGTAATTCTTTTGTTTTTAGCAAATAAGTATTAGCTTCATTTTTTACGGAAAAAGGAACAACTAGAGCAACATAAAAGGTATCCAGGTACTAATAGTGCCTTCGTTTTAGATAGAAGTTGGAAGTTTACATCGGAAGAGAAGTCCCCATGCTGTGTGCCGTTTAATTGACGGTTAGGTAAAACCGATCCGTTTGAAGGACCGTTTCCCTCTGCATAAATAATGTCACAGTAAGTTCTCCAGTCACCTGACTAAGAAGAGGGTGAGCCAAACCTGAGCAAAAGCGGCGAGTGCGCTAATCCCGATTCACGCGCCACAATTTGACCAGCCAGTAAACAAGCTCCATGTTGCTAGATGAGGTAAATCCAAGTAGGTACCTACCTAATTTATTGCGGGGCTCAGCTCTGAGAGGACTCTGAGATGAGACTACAGATCAACTGACCATCCGTAGGCTTGGCTACCATACCTAAGTCGGAAAGTTATAGGGCAACCACCTATATTTCAATACATCGGTTGCAGCCTTAACAACTTTCAATATAAAATATTTCAACTTTGAGGTGCAATTGCAGTAACTTGCCTAGCTAATTGTTTAGTTTATAGCTTAAGCAGCTAAATATTTTATAGTTGTAATTAAATATTTTATAATTGCAATTAAGTACTTTACGGTTGTAGTTATAGTTGTAGTTATAGTTGTAGAACAACTAAGTACTTAGTAAGTACTTTTCGGTAATTCGTATTGTAGTTTTTTAGTTTGTTAGCTAAATATTAATAAATATTTACTTAAACAGTACTTTTATCTTAGGGCCACAATTTACTAAGTTGGTCGGTACTTACCTAGTGGCCAAAACAACGGATGGTTAGTTGATCTGTAGTCTCTCTGAGATTAACGGAAATAATAGACCTTGATTGATAAAAAATCGCTAAAAATTCAGAATCTCTCATTCAAACTCACAAATGAAATAACATCTGTGCGTATGCCACATTAAGGACTCCATTTAATCAGAGTTTCGGGATGCACTAAGAAGCACAACGACAGGACAGACTGACATATAGAAGCAAGGATTGATATTTTTCTTGTGCGCTATGCGTGATTCGGAACAAGCCGAGCCTGTTGCTGCGGCTGAGGTTTGTGCCGGGGAGGCTGGTGTCGCCTCCGAGACAAATGAGCCGTCATCAAAGCGACAAAAGCTCAGCCACACCACAACCACAGACTCACGCGATAGAAAGCAGGGCATCGCACCTATAAAACCCGAGTGAGTCCACATCTGCGAATCAGCCTTTCGGACTCAATTCCTAACAAGCTACCCACCAAGATATCTCATCTCATTAGAGGCTCAGGACGTGGTTGACGATGATGTCGCTGAAGGTACCATCGCCGCTGACGATAATGCCACCACACAGCCAGACCAACGAGATGGCGGCGGTAAGAAGGGAAAGAAGAAGCAGAAAGGCGGCCAAAACCATAATCGCTCATTCGGCCACTTTGAGGATACCCTGCGGCTCTGTAATAGCCGCATGTTGAGCGACGAATTCTCCCCTAAGCATTGCAAGTTTGGCGAACGCTGCAACATGTGTCATGACCTTCGTCAATATCTTGCCGAAGGCCGGCGCCCGGATGTCGAAACGCTAGGCGGGAAGTGCACTGTCTTCGAGAGCTACGGCCGCTGTCCGTCGGGCTGGAAATGCCGCTTCGTCAAAAGCCATTCTAAGGAGATTCAACATGAGGATGGACGAAAGGAACTCGTACTTATTCGAGAAGGCGATCACCCGGAACTCGACGAGAATCCAGACGCGAGGCCAGGTGTAGTCAATGTAGCATCAGCTGACGTCAAGTGGGATCTCGCTAGGAAAAAGGTTGTGCTTGAAAAATCTGAAGCGTACATAAAATGGCTCGACAAGGACTCGGAGATCACACACAAGATTTACAATAGGAAACAAGGCACGGAGGAGACCCCGGTGGATCCCAATCTCCTCGAAGACCTTCGGGCACAGTTCGTAGATCCCCCGTTCAAACCCTCTGAGAAGCGAAAGATTTACTTCGGACGAGAGACGCCTGTTCTCGCACCGCTCACGACTCAAGGCAACCTTCCCTTCCGGAGACTCTGCAGCGAACTCGGCGCGCAGATCACGTACTCTGAGATGGCGATGGCTCTGCCTCTTATCCAGGGCCAAAAGAACGAATGGGCTCTCATGAAGACTCACGAGAGCGAATTGGCCTCTCCTCGATTCACCCCCGGAAACGGGGAGGTTGTCGAAGGTTACGACAACTCTAAGGACCTCAAGTGGGGAGCCCAGATATCCGGAAATCAGGCATGGGTAGCGATGAAAGCCGCCGAGGCCTTGACGAAATTCCTCCCTCATCTTCGTGTTATCGACATCAACTGCGGTTGTCCGATCGACCTAGTTTTCCAGACAGGGGCCGGCTCTGGTCTCCTTGATACGCCTAGCAAGCTAGAAAAGATGGTTAGAGGCATGAACGCCGTCTCTGGGGATGTGCCTATCACCGTGAAGCTCCGCACGGGTGTCCGAGACGGTCGACCTACTGCCCAACGCATTATCGAAAGGCTGACCTTCGGTAACCCGGACTTCCGGGATCGACTAGGGGCGCCCGGCACTGCGGCTATAACGCTTCATGGACGGAGCAGGCAGCAGCGCTACACGAGGAAGGCCAACTGGGAATACATTGCAGAATGTGCGGCGCTAATCCAATCATACAAGGACAAGAAGAACGACCTCACAGACACGGCCATGGAACCTGACGCGAGCACACAGGCGAACACGTCGAATGGCAAGATTTACTTCATCGGGAACGGCGACTGCTTCTCGCACATAGACTACTTTGACCACATCGACAACGCCAGGGTAGACTCGGTCATGATCGCGCGAGGCGCCATGATCAAACCGTGGATCTTCGAGGAGATCGAAAAGGGGCAGTACCTCGACAAGTCAGCGTCCGAAAGACTCGGCTACGTCGAGAAATTCGTCCGCTACGGGCTCGAAGCCTGGGGCAGCGATGAAATTGGCCTCGGCCATACGCGACGATTTTTACTGGAGTGGTTGAGCTTCACTTGCCGGTACATCCCGATCGGTCTCTTGGAACACCTTCCTCCCAACCTGCAGGACAGGCCGCCGAAGTATAGATGCCGCGATGATTTGGAGACGTTGATGGCTAGCACTAACTACAAGGATTGGATCAAGATTACGTAAGTTTTACCTCTATGCCTTGTGGCGAGGAATACGCCGTCAATTGAATAGGTTATTCTGACTTTTAGCAGCGAGATGTTCTTAGGGCCTGCCCATCCCAACTTCGTGTTCCAACCGAAACACAAGTCCAATAGCTATGAGATTGATGCGGAGGGTTAGAAAACAGATGTGAACGAGAGCTAAATATAGCTCAACTAACCAGCCTTTTCTAGACCTAGACTTCTCATACCTGTAGCATTATGGATAGAGATAGAAGTAGCAGAAAAAAAAAACTAGTAAATAAATAAATAAATAACTAGAACCTACCTGTGGACATTGTACATTGTTGCTAGGTGGTGTTGTAACTCAATTTCTTAATTTCTTCTAGTGAAGACACAACAAAGTTTGCGTTGCGATTGGCCGTGGATGTGATCAAAACAAATAATGTAGCACAACATAGTAAATAAAAAACACCCTAATGTGATATGCGCTACCTTGGTAATATTGGTTATGCATAGGTAGTTATACAAGCTGTGTTGTTGACATACCTACAAGTTCGTATTACGTATCACATGTTGCTCCTAGTGATACTCGCCTACTTGTAGGTGCTTGGAGCATCTAGGTAGTATAAAATACTTCTAAGTAGCTGCCTGGGAACCACAAATGGACGATGACGTAGCACCCCAGCACCCGTTGCATCCGCATCTAGCCCCGCCAGATCTCCACTAAATTAGTACCTGATACCTAATGAGGGTCTTACCTGAGCCATGCCGCTTTTAGCCTGAGCCTGGCCAGAGCTGTACTTAAGTAATCTTGTAGGTAGAGGAGCCTCATTCTTAGGAGCACTCCTGTCTTGCCTGGCCTGGGACTCTTGTTCTAGCGGATCCATCTAGGCTTTGTTTCTATATGAACCCTCGATAGTTACCGAACGAGTCTGTGAAGCCCGGCCCGGCACGTCATCCGAGTCCGACGACATATCCCAATACTCTGTCTTGCTGTGGTCCCTATCCTTGTATTCGGAATCGGAAACCCGTCTCCGCCTCGCGTACGAGTTGTCCTCATTGTCTAGTTCAACGTTTTCAGTTGAATCACGCCCCCGTTTCCTGCTGTTGCTGTTGCTTGCGCTTGTACTTGCTTTCCTAGCATCTTCAATACCTTTTAATTGCCCAGGTTTTACCGTGATGTTCTTAGTTTCGTTTCCATCGAGAATTGAAAGCTGCCGTGGAACTGTTGATGCGTTGAGGAAAGTGTACAGAAACGGAAATATAGCCCAAGCGAAACGCGCAAAAAGACATTCACGGGCAATTTTCCCAATATACTTAGGATGAATTGTTTGATTATGACATAATTTCCCAAAATCCTTAGCATCCGGGTGAAAACTAAGAACGTGTACTGCGAATGCATACAGCTGAGGCTCGACCGTCAATGCTGGGTTGGTTGTTGATGTCGGGTTGGCCGTTGGGGTTGGATTGATGGGCTGGTTGTTGACGCTGGACTGGCCGTTTGCATTAGATTGGCTGTTGGTCGTTGATACTGATAATGGAGGGCTCGAATTAGGAGAACCAGCCCACGGCTTTGGTACAATAACGAAGGCGCCGCTTTCGAAGACCCTATGCACGTTGGCCATTAGCGATATTATATTTCTCTTACTGTGGACCGTGGAGCCGGTTGGTTCATCGCAATATCGATCCATCTGGTTCTCAGTCATCCATATGTCGTACGCCGTTGGGACTAAATAAGCATTTTCAATCCCTATCCCAAGATTTTCTAAGTAGCAGCGGTCTACCTCTTCTTCGCCTTGCTCCTCTTCTTCATTATCCTTTCGTTGAAGCTGGGTAGGGGGGTTATGCGGTCGTTGCCATTCCGCCGGCAATTTGCCATGGGGAAATGACCAGTTCCAAAAGGAGGGCACTATCGGATATTGATGAAATTTGTCGCCTTGGTACGTAGATGTCGAATCTTGGGGATCTGGAAGCTCACTGCCACGTAGTTGTAGCCAGTAGTCCCCATGTTCAAGTATGCCGCGATGTGTTGTGGCGTGTTCTTTGCCGTACACATCTTTGCTTAAGTAGACCTGGTCGAAAGCGTTGTTGGTGATGATACCACATGCAGTTATAATAGTCCCATAATGAGCTCCCCAGATCCGCTCCTGTCTCGATGGTTCGTCGACATGGTCAAGGGCGGCGAATTGAAAAAGGAGGTCCTGGCCTCTACATTGGCTGTATCCGGGGTGGTGTATGCGGATTCGTCGGTTAGATTTAGGATGGACCAGCGGTCGACGCGGTCGTTTAAGAGGAATGTTGGTAGGAATACCGGTAGGGGCGTTCGCCATGATAGGACAAGTATGACTAGGAAAAAGTATTGTTGAGGGGCGGTGTTACCTATTCGCCAAATATTATGATTATGAAGATGATGAAAAAGGGTGTTTTGCTTTGTTTGTGAGCTTAAGGCAAGCAGCGCAAGAGCCACTAGCCAAGGTGGGTCACCCTCTGTTGACAGGTAGAGGTACCTATCTACAATTAGGTGGGCCAAGTTTGAGCAAAAGCGGCGGGGCACGCTAAGTCTACCGTCGTCACACAGTCTAAAAGTATTCTGGTACCTAAGGTAGCTCCTGTTCAATATCGTCATCAAGACAGGCAGACAGGCCACCTTCCCTCAACCCAGCCCAAGCTTCTTAAAGCTACCACAAACTCCCATCACGACTTGTTTTCTACCACTTCTTGTCTTCTCCATTACCTGTGACACCCCGTAATACCACCTCATCAACATTGCTGCGTCTTCTTTGATCTCTGAATATCTAGGAGCTCAAGACACACACACACCCCCACCTCCACATCCTTTGTCTAAACGAGACAGGCTGTATCACCCTCGAGTCCTCGATCATGACGCTCTACTATACCCTCGTATGCTTCCACCTCCCCGTTTCGCATCTTATCCCTTAGACTATTTCGACCATTCCCCGGTTCTACAATGGCAATAGACATACTAACGTTGTACAACCAGGTCTTCCTGCTCCTCGTAGCAGAGATGACGCTCTTCATGTTGCTCGTTATCCCATTGCCTTTTACTATAAAGCGCCGAATGTTTACGTATGTCACACTCTACCGACTACCAACCACAAAGACAATCCAATCCTCTTATCCACCAAGCTTCTTGAGCTCTAGAGCATGGCATTGTTCCGTCCGCTAACCTTGCTACCCTTTGATCATAGCTTCCTCTCCGAAAACCCCATCATAGCCAAGATCCAATATGGCCTCAAGATCACCTTCATCTTCATATTGATCCTGTTCCTTGATAGCGTTAACCGCGTCTACCGTGTGCAAGTTGAACTAGCAATCGCCACCGATTCAGCCAAGGGCTCAGCGTAAGTCCTACCTGCCATCCTTCCCTTGGGATTCGTCTACAGTTTGACTCTTAGGTTTTTCACCTGCTATATCCTATGTCTTTTAGTACAAACATTTCTACACCTACGGGATAGCGGCGCTACCGTCTCTTGATATGGCTAACCGTAACGTCTTTTTAGCGCCGTAATGGGCCACGAGCGACTCGAGGTCCAAGCCCGCAAGTTCTACAGCCAGCGAAACATGTACCTGTGTGGCTTCACACTGTTCCTGTCTCTGATCCTGAACCGAACATACATAATGATCCTAGATATGCTGCGCCTCGAAGAGAAGCTCAAGCAGTACGAGGGCACGGACAAGAAGACTAAGGAGAGTGAGAAGCTCGCTGTCGCGGGTAAGCCCGGCGAGATTGCCCGCTTGAATAAGGAGATCGAGAGGCGCGACCGTGACATTGAGACCCTCAAGAAGCAGGCGGAGGGCCTCTCCCGCGAGTACAACAATCTATGTGAGAAGTACGGTGAGACGCAGCCTCCCGCCGGTACTCGCAAGGATAAATAAGAGTCTCCCGCCTCGCTTGAGCCGAACGAGTGCCTCTCACAATAGCGGCGCTTGATAGGCTTGTTTTTAGCAGGCTTCTGGTCGGTGTCCAAGTTCTGGACTAGACTAACCCTATGTGTTTACTAAGGGTTTTCGGGCGCATTTCGTGCTTGGTCGGACGGAGGATCACAAAAAGAGAATAATGCACGGCTGTGGTGGGCAAACAAAACTGCTCCCGGGGTGGAGTTTTCATGTTTTATAGTGGTTTCTCAAGAGGTCACGGAAATGCTGCAGTGAGCCAAATTACGACCTGGCGGCGCATCTCATGCATGTTATATGGTCATATGGTGGCTTGGGCAATCGACAATTATAAAATTGTGCAGTCTATATTATCTCCCCCCAAACGCTGACTCCTCTCCGCTCATGTGAACAGTGACGATAAACAGTCTGGTTTGTTATTACTTACTACACCTTGTCCTAGTAATCAATCCTCTATACCATGCCAAATCCCATCCATTGTCTCGCCGTAACAGAAAACCCAAACCGCCAAACCGGCCCTTCAACCCCCTTACACTCCTTGCTAAATATCAGATAAAACCAGAAACATCAAAGCAACATACGCAAACCACGCCCAACCCCTAACCCCCTCTCCCTCCTCGTCACCGCCTACCCCCTTTCTTCAACACCCCATCGAAGCGATCGGGGAACAAGATCTCGTTCGCGAGGCGGAGGACCCTTGCCTCCTTCTCCTTGTCCTTCTCGGCGCCGCGTTTGGCTTTATTATTGTGCTCGAAGGGCGCGAGCCCCATGCTGCGCAGCCCGTCCTCGCCCCCGGCGTCGGCGACGTCCTGCACGCCCGCACGCCCGGCATGGTCCCGCTCGCCGGCGGCGCCGCTTCCCGGCTCGGCGAAGTCTGGGGCCGCGAGACCCAGGAGGAAGGCGCGGCGCTGGCGCGAGAGGTAGAGGGCGTTGGTTTGGGTTAGGGGGCAGGCTGGGATGTAGAGGATTGTGGTGGCTTGGCGGGCGCGGGAGGGGATGCCGATGGGAGGGTTGATGGTGGGGTTGGCGGTGGGGTGGGTGTGGTGTGTGTGATGCGTGTGGGTGTAGGAGGGCGAGGGGACCGAGGACGGCACGGAGGATGAGGCGAAACTACCTGCGAAGGTGAAGCTGGATAGGGACCCGGAGCGGGAGCTGGAGACGGAGGAGTTAGACGGCGGGAAGGAGGTCGAGGTTGATGAGGAGGGGGTCGGGGGGAAGCCGTATGCGGATGGTGGGGGGTTGAGGGTGAAGTTTAGAGAGGGGGTGTAGATGTTGGGGTTGAAGGGGTTGGAGCTCGGCGTTGAGGGATACGAGGTTGGGGAGGAGGGTGTGTAGGAGTACGAGTACGCCGCGTCGACGGCGTGCACGGCGTCCGGGTGCCAGATGACGTAGTCTCCCGGCTCGAGATCGGGGACCGAGATCATGGTGCGGTGGAGCTGGAGGTGCGGATGCAGTGCGCCGCTCAGCTCTTGCACGTACCCCGGCACGGCGCCGTGTAATATGCTCGTCTGCGTGACGTTGAGATTCCAGTTATTCGGGTGCAGGAAATCCATCTCCGTCCTCCTCGCGCCGCCCATACCCCCCAACCCCCCCATATCGCCGTCGTTGTTCATACCCGCCGCCGCGGGATTCTTATACCGCGGCGTGAAGAACGGCCGAAGTAACAGGTACGCAGTGCTGAGCTGTAGCATGGGACACACAGTCAGGGCACCGCTGCCGGCTGGAAGGTTCGAGAGGCTGAGAAAACCCTGGAACATCCGGAACATGCTGCATGAGCCAGAGCGGTTATATAAGTCAGTGGTGATATGTAGGCGCGGACTGCTATCCCAGGGATCATAATCCTCCCACCGCCCGGAGAAGACGGTGCTATACGTCCGCGACGCCCCGTACCCATCCGGCTCCCAGCGCTCCACGCTACCATTATCCACGTGCGCGCTGCCCACCACGAGCGGCGAGACGACGTCCTCCGGCGTCCGCACGCGCACCCGGTCCGCGTACACCACCGGGTGCTCGGCGCTGACGAGCGAGCGGCCGCCGTCGCTCGCGTGCCAGGCGCCCATGGCGAAGCGCTGGGCGTCGAGCAGGCGGGAGTCGGCGCGCGCGCGCACCTGGCTCGGGCTCCAGTAGAGGTCGAACAGCTGCGGGTCGTGCGCCGGGTGGCCCCTAGCCAGCGGGTTCTCGGCGATGTACTCGAGCGTCTCGTCCCGCCAGGTCTGCGCCACCGTCAGCGGGACCACGCGCTTGATGACGGCCACCCCGCGCCGCCGTAGGGCGTCCTTGAAGGCCGCGGCCTTGGCGCTGTCGTGGATGTCGAAGTAGTCGATGGTGGGGATTACATCGGAGCCCCGGGAGGCGATGTCGTCGGCCTCCCTGCGCAGGGCGCGCAGGAGCCGGTAGAAGGACTCTGCTACCTCCTTCTCGCGGCAGGCGATCATGTTCCGCTTTAGCTTCGCGAAGCGGGAGGAGAGTGGGATGGGCTCCGAGGGGTCTAGCATCGAGGGGGCGTTCATCTTGTTTTGGGCCTGTTGTGTTGCTTGTTTGCTTGCTTACTTCTCGGGGAGGGCGTTGTCCTGTGTTGTCCTAGGGACAGGACAGGTTATGCGTAGGTTGTGTAATTTAATAACGTCTGTCTCGCTAAGAGTGCTTCCTCGACCTTGATATAATGACGAGGTCACTGGTGAAACCCAAACCCATCTTGCAAAAATGTGGACGTAAATTTTTTGGCATGTGTTAGTCTAGGCATAAGTTTGAATTTGAAGCCGGTGAAACTGCTTCGAGGCAAGCGAAGGGTAGGTAAGGAGGTATACCAATACCTAAGAGGATGGAGATAACATAACCCTGCATGGTTGACGAAGCGAGGATATTGGGCCTAGTCTAGAGCCGGCTGTAACGCCACGCTAGACATGTGTACCGACATGAGCCCATACAGGCCGGCGTCTTGAACGTCGGCCAGATATTCCGACGTCCAAGAGGCCGTCTCCTGTCATCATACGGCTGGTGTGGCGATCCCCAGAAGAAAAGCTGTATAGTAGGTATGCCATCCCCTCGACTTTCGCTTCTAGCTCTTGACTCGTATCCCGGTTGGGGCATAAAGGATATAAGCAACAAAGAGCAATAATTCTGAATTGATTATTTTCATATCGGTCGACAACACAACCCATCCGGTAGCAGTGAGTTTGGGAAGGGGCACCGGCTCCTAGTACGGCGCTTCCACGGGCCGTCGAACCGTGATCTAGTATCTCGGAGAATTTTCCCTACCGAGTCTACCGAGTACCAATGGGGATAGTTTCCGGGGCTCCATGAGGCGAAAATCGCATCTGGACTCTACCGGTGAACGTGCCTTGCAGGGCCGCTGAACCCTTCACATAGTGCTATATCCCGCGATGCTACCAGAATTGCATGTGTAGATGGATAGCATGTTGCATCGTGCTACTGATCGTCTCTTTCGAGATTCCCAAATAGCGCGCGTCGTGCATGGTCCAGTACCAACTAATAGAAAAACCAGGTACAACGCGGAGATCCCTTCCTCCTTGGGTTCATCGGACAATTTTCTCTCTTTGTCAACGATCGTATTCCCTTGCTCGATATAGCGTCTAAATATTGATTTTAGTTGGTCTCTATCAAGCGGTGCGGGTTCCCGTTCGCTTATCGAAATGACATGGGTTACGAAGAGCCGTCTCTCAACAATCAAAATTTATCTCTGCTCGGGTATTCCGGGATCGTAGAATTAGTCTATTCCAATGTCACCCTTGTCTTTAGACGAAGACAATTAGCGGCATGATAAACAGCGTGCCGAGAGATCGTATTAAATGGAGTTTCAGCGTTGTTGTTACATCCAGATACAGACAAACAAGGGGGTGGGTTGGCATTATGCCAAAACTATAATAATAATATATGGTTCAATATCCTACTACTGCCCAATTTCTGCAAATTGTGCTGCAGCATTTCCAGCTAACGTGAGGTACGCATCGGTGGCCATGTCATCGTCGATGCCTAGAAACCTCTGATTGGTGGGCAAATCACTAGTCCTCAAGACAGGGAAGATGGAAGTGCCCTCGTTCATCTCGTCGAACATAGCGCCAAAGATGAAAGTCGGCTTCAATGATACAGCACCGTCCAGTTGCATCTGGTAGAATGTCCCATTCCATCTTGGGAAATGATCGAACGGGTCGCTCGGGTTCGAATTGCTGCTTGACCCGCCGGGCCATACGACGATACTGCTGTCAATACCGAGCTCCTGAAGCGCCCCGGCGTCTTCCACGGCCTGCCGCCCGTTCAGGAAGTCCTGGTAGCCGTTGATATCGTAGGCGCCCACCGTCCAAGGTTGAATCATGTCTGCGAGGCGATAGACTGGGCCAAAGTTGCCGGGCTGATTTTGAACTAGCTCCGCGTGCCATGCCTGCTGAACACCAAGGATCACATACCAACCGGCGTTCTTGAGGGCCGTGACGATCGCGATGCCGTCATCGACCGTCACCGAGCTAACGATACCGAAGCCCCAAATCTCGATGACCGGTTTGCCTTCATGATGCATATAGGCGGGTGACGAAGTAATGTCACTCAATGCTGCGAGGTCGGCAAGATACGTTGCAGTGATGTTGCTGGACGCCGTAGCTGCACCGTTCAGGTCGTATTCAATCACGAACCCACGGCCGTACTTTTCCGCTGCTGTCTTGGCTGCGTTCAAGATCTAATGGCTACTGTCAGGAAAAGTCACTCGCCGTATAGCAAAACTACTCACATTGACCCAGCCCCCATTGGCCTCATTGATGTAACCGTAGAAGCGCTGCAGGAATGCTCCGCTGATGCCGTGATCCGTCATCATCTTAAAGTGAAGATCCACAACGCCATCGCAATCATTACTATAGAACTGGGCAACTGAGCCGTCCGGACGGGTAAAGGGAGTGTCGAAGAGACATTCCGCCGGGTACCCAGTCACGTCTGGAATCATATCAACTCCCACTGGAAAGGCGTTTAGCATTAACAAAGCCCATGTTGATAATCGTGTATATTTACTCACCATGCCCAACTTCTGGCGTAGGCATATCCCTATATATCGCTTGTGAGTTAAAGCCGAACCTTGTGTGGCATTCTCATGCTTACGTGGTCCAATGCGAGTTGCCATCATCTTCGAATGGCTTTCGAAACCATGCTTGATACCCAACAAAGAATTTGCCGTCTAATGTAGATCGGTCAATTGTAGAGTCTTGTCGCTTAACCGACTGGCCCACAGGGTTGCACAGGGACTGGCCGGCCAGGCTCAATAGGGCCGCGGTTTGAAATGCTCGGATCATGTTTGCTGCTCTTTGACACTGAACTATGCTTTTCTTTACGAAATCTTTCTACATTGAACGAGTACTGCCATTTATACCCTGTTCAAGATGAACACGCTTTTTTCGGGTCAGCGGGTGTAAACAGACTTGCTGGCGCCAGCCGGCCTCTCTAAGAGGGCTGAGTCAGCCTGGGGGCTTTCTGAAGTTATTTCCACAATCCACTCTACAAGTGAAACATGAATCCTTCAGCCGAGGTTCTAGTTGTGGCGAAGTTGTGAACATACATGATTACATATAGTCGCCCCGAAGACAAATAGTTTGGTTCGAATACTCAACAATTACAGGAAGTAAAAGCCGAGATACCAAAACACTATTGAGGTTAGCGCTTAGGGCGAGCCAGATATTGGGGCGATTTTATAATATTCAAGCCGCCTTTTCCACATTAGTTCAAAGGTGTATGTATCCGCGAGTCCGTCGAAGCTGCTAAATTGGACTTGTAAGGGATTGTTAATTCTTCAAGCGGCCTTTTTCCGTTGTGAACGCCGCAATGAACTGTCGTTTGTATCGGTAACCGAACTACTTTTCCTTTTGACGGGCGCTTTTGGTGCCACTTTATTGGTTGCCTTGCCCCTTTTTGTAGAAGGATTGGTTGGTGGCTGGGTTTCAGAAGCGGCAGGCTGCAGGTTGTCGTCTTTCATGATAACGTAAGCTACCTTTTCAATATCCGTGGCCCCTACGTGGAGTCGCTTAGAAATCTCGTCTGCGGCGACGCTTAACTGCCGATACTCTTTCGCGTTATACTTGATCGGCGACTTCTGGCCATCACAACATAACCACCAGAAGGCCTCGTCCGAAAAGAAGATGACTCGTTGGGGATCGTGGACCGAGAGAAGCAGCGAGGCTGTCGCCGGACCAATCCCTTTCAGCTGAGCAATGGCGTCCACTGCTTCTGCGATATTTTTATCCGACCAGTACTGTGACATTGCCCCTTGCATGGTCTTCTTCACTACGGCCCCATCGTTTGATGAAACAAGCTTCATTAATGTTGGCCGAAATTTTCCATGGCGTCTGAAAATAATGTTAGATAATCCAAAATGAATCAGTGTACACATGGGGGCACTGCCAAGCCCGAGGGTATGCTCACAGCTTCCAGTCTACCAATGTCTTGACATCGTCGTGCTCCATTTGCCGCTTAGGCTTGTCAGATTGAAATGCATCAACAGCTACGTTGTACCGGAAATCATCGAGCTCAAGCAGAGATGACTGGCCGGGTTTAAGGGCTAAAGGCGAAACCAATGAATTAGCAAGGGCAATGGGGGCTATTATTTATGTATTACTCGCCCCATCCCTCACCTTTTCCGGAAGAGATAGATTCGAGCAGCGATGAATATCGGCTCAAGAGTTTGTTGAAGCCGTCTAAAGATATGTTTTTTGCGAGGGTATTCGCGCTTGCCATCTTGAACGAAATCAATTTAACTAAAAGTGTAGGCAAAATGATTTACACGGTGACGTGATGTGATGTCTTGGAATGAAGGACGGAGGCTTTGTTCACTATCTAACCTCACCTATTATTCCTATTATTACCCAAGTTGGTATACGGCATGTCCGTTGACAGTTGGAAGCTATCTAAATCCGGGCAGCCAGGAGCCCCATAATTTACCTAATTCCGTATCTCCGCTAGGACTTTTACGGTCTAGGGGTATTGTGCCTAGTGCCGAGGGAGGGGCATTGGGGTATGATTGGCCCCTCAAACCTTCAGGGTATCAGATTTATTCTATATTTTTTGGAACTTCCTCAGCCTTCTCCATTCTTTTTCTTTCTTTGCAGATCCTCCCACCAGTGCCCCACGACTTGATTGTCACAAGCCAAATCTTCCTGACCTTCTCTTAGTCTGCCTACACATTTATCAACCTTGTCAAGTTCTCGCCGACATCCTCACCATATTCAAAATGGGCAACGTACGTCTATCTTCCCGTCCGAAGTAATAATGTTTGTTGGTAGCACTAGCATCGGACCCGCTAACATAGACTGCTTTATGTCTAGGGAGCCAAGGCACAGCAGAAGCGTGAGCGCAATGCAAAGGACGGCAAGGTCGCAAAGTCACAGCTGAAGACCGTCAGTAGCAACCCAGCCCTAACCTATCCCATCTCTGTCCCCATCCTCTCCTAGTACGCGGGTATTCTAGACAGGTGCTAACGTGAAAACACGGACAGAACCAAAAGGCGATGGACATCCAGTGTGCCATTTGCAAATCGACTTTCCTCAAGACCACCCGCGCTCCTCAGTACGTCTTATACGCCCCTCCTACCTCGCACGCACTCTCTCTCTCTCCGACATGAATACCTCTAGTATATGATCTACGCTTTTCGAGGTGGAGACGGACGGATCTCTGCTAAGAGCCGTGCTTACTATTGTCTAGACTCACCGAGCATGCCGCCAATAAGCACAGCAAGACGCTGAATGACTGCTTCCCGGGCTACGAGGTCGCTTAAATAACATTATGTCAAGGAAATGTGAAGGAAATGAGAATGCAGGCAGCCAGACCTGAATACAGTAGAGGGGAGTGGCGGCGCATTTACAGGTGTTCAGCGGAAGACTTGCTTGAGGCGTAAGGGCGGGGAAACTACTTACTTGATGGATCTACGAATACACGACATTGTCATTTTTTTGTGGTTGTTTTGTTCCTGGTCCGAATTTTGATTGGTGATTTTGCTCCTCGTCATAAATCATTGTTTGCTTGCCTGCTTAATGTGCCCTGACAGCCTGTCTGTTTACATCGACAGCCTCACTCTGGACGCTGCTGTTGGTCTGTGCCACCCCCTGAGCCTTCTCCTGTGCCACCCTAGCCTGCTGCTCGCGGATACTCCTCAGGATGTCCGGATACCACCTCTCCCCGACATCGGGGTGCGACTTAACCCTATTCCTTAGCGTGGCCTCCCCCAACGTCTTCGCGACGCCGCCACTGCGGAACGTGAACTCCACATCATCCAGCCTCCCGCCATTCGCCTCGAGCACCCTCCGCCTCTGCTCCTTGACAGCCTCCGGAACGTCCCCCACGCCCACGGACTCGAGCTCCGCGAACGTGGCGCTGCCGCGCACGCCCTGGAAAAACGGGATCGAGAAACGCGCCCCGGCGCCCGCGGGCGGCGAGAGCACACGATGCGTCGTGGAACAGCAGACCCCCTGCGTCAGCGCCTCGAGCCCCTGTCCGATGGCGACTACCAGCGTGCCGTCTATAGGTGGGCAGTCGATCCACTCGCCGCGCATGTTCTGCACCTGCAAGCCCTTGTGCTCGCTGGCTTGCAGGAGGTAGCTCGTCAGCATGCTGTCTTTGTGCGGGCCCACGCCCTGGCCCTGGACCTCGCCTAGCCCTAATTCCGAGACGTCGGGGTACTTGACGATTTTTAGTTTGTGCTGCTGGTCAGTATCGAAGTACCGCGCAAACGCGTCCGCGGGGAGCGAGATGGCCTCGGCGATTAGGGAAGTGAAGGCGATGGAGATGGATCCCATCCGCGAGATGTAGTCTGTGTACACGCGCCGGAAGTCAGGGAGTACGGAGGCAGACGGCCATTGGTTCGGCGCGAGCAGGTTGTCCCAGATGGGCGCGTCGGCGCCGGGCACGGGGTGCTCTGTTGATAGGTCGATTTGCTCTCTGTGGTCGATCGCGCCGGCTGTGATCTCTGCTGAGAGCTGCGAGTAGCCTAGGAACGACGGCGCGTTCTTCATCTCGATCTTCAACCTGGTCACTCGGGTTAATATGAATTCATCCAGATAAAAAAAGGAGAAGCTGAGTTGAGCGTGAGTGTTATCTTTCCCCTAGTGCCAAAAAAGGGGTGATAGATACTCCGGGCAAACTCCCGATGGCGATGCGATTGATAGGTGGGCGACATAACGTACTTCTCTTCCCGCGGGATGTCAAAAAACCCCCGCCCTTCCTTAATCACCTCGCGCCACAAGTCATCCGGGATTCCGACGTTCTTGAGGTACAGAAACCCAACCTCCATCAGCGCGTGCCTTAAGTCTGCTAAGAACTGTGGCTTTGTGGCCGGGTCGCGCGATAGCGCTAGGTCGAGAATCGGGATAGATGTGAACGACATGGCTGTAGTGCGAACAAGTTATGTAACGGTGAGTTGGATTCTAAACGGTATGACTGATTCTACGCAAGGCTTTATAGGCCAAGGTTCACCCAATATGCGGCCTATCCGTGACAAAGTGAGTGTATGATTTCTTGTAAACGTGGAGGGTAGTGAGTGAGATTGTACGGATACCGTAGATATCCGTCTACGACCGTCTGAGTGATGTAGGATCAGACGTAAGACAGAATATATGGCCTGTGGTACCAAGTATATATTTCAGACAGGGGAACAAAGAGCGGAAAGCTCAGTGTTATTGAGAGGGCCTATATTGCGGAAATAACCAAGATTAAATAAAATGTATGTAAATCTAGTTTTAATAGCATGCTCTTCTGTCTTGGCCGCGGATGGGGTGAGGTCAGGTCGGGAGCTGATGTCGCAATTCCGCTCCTCGGGCGCTAATACCCCACCCTTCACACCACCCCGAGGTTACCGTCTTCCCCGGATCGGATGGTTGCTAGAACTCCATTGGGCGAGCTGATCCAGGATTCTTGAATACATGCATAGATAGGCATGTCTATTTGGTCTGGGTTGGCATAAATCGCGAGGTCCACTCTATGCTGTTCCATATGAACCTATGGCAATTGTTCTAGGTATGAGACTGAAGATAGCTCCTACAGACGTCATTCTTCGAAGACGCTTCAAAGAGTCCTGAGCATGGGAATGTATACAAGTTTGTAAATAGACCACCCTATGTATAGAAAAATTTTGTCAACTCCAGCCATGCAAAGTAACCATTATGACGCTGGAAAGTACACTATAATTCATCATCGTAAGATGACTGAGTCCTTCAGCACCTCCCGGGTATCACTCGCCTAGATCAGGGTTCCCATCCAAGATAATCCCCTTCAAATCCGCGAACCGGATTCTACTTTCTTGTGCCTCTATCCCTAAAACAGTTTCTACTGATTGCAATTTTTACGAGTTAGCATGTGTGCCAACTCGTTTAGATTCGCTCCGTCGTGATAGTTGAAATCCCTGCGTTTTAAAGAGTATCGCATTCTCGAGAGCTAGCTCTCGTCTTGAGTTGTGATGGTCCCTAGACTCAAGCAGCATCTAGTTTAGCTGGCTTCAGGCTAGATATGAGGACCCTTGCCCGCATTGCTAGCGGATATTCTGGCACGTATGGGCCACTATTATATGCAATTTATCGCGAACCAGCATATTCCGCCGTGCATCGATCCATTTGAGAAAAATGCCACACCTAAGCCTATATCTGAGCAATGCTATAAGAGGACTTAGGTGCTGTTCCCGCTGTTAAAATTTTCAAGGCGCAGAGACTGCGGTCTTGGTAGAGAACAATTTAGTAACTTGATAGAACATGTCCTCGATAGACGGCATGGCAAAGGATGGAGCGACATCAAATAGCTCTGCGAGCCTTTGTGGCGCAACAACAGCGGGATAGATAGCATCATCATCGTTCGCATCGTTCATATCGATATCCATATCATCCTCACTAACATCATTGTCGTCTCCTTCGTCTAATAATGTTGGTGCGTTGGTCACTTCTTCCCCGCTTGCCATGGGCACTTGGTCCAACTTGAGATCGGCCAGTGGCTGGGCTAACGTTAGAGACTTTGTGTCCATGTACTCGGCGACGGACCAAAGTTGAGCTGACGAGTCGAGAGCTAGGAAGCTGCTGGAATCGGTAGATGACACTAGGGAGACAACGGGACTTGTAAAACTGTGTACCAGCTCTGGTTCGGACCTATCGGTACTGAAAATGGCAAGCTCCGAGCGTGACTTGCTTGAACCCCTTTTCGCGCTCGAGATAGCTACAGCGAAACGGCCGGTCTGTAAATCAGTTGCTAAGTGGGCCATGATTGAAGGACCCATTCCATGGCCGTTTTCACTCTCGGTTTTAGAAGCCTTCACTTTCCTCAACTGGATCCCGTACCGCAGCTCGTCAAGAACTAGGTCGTAGACTGCCAGTGCGTCAGAGACCACGACTAGGTTTGTCGATAGAATGGAGATGCCTTGAACATTGCCCTTGATGAGGCCATTGAGTGAATTTCGAATGGTGCCGCTCTCCGTATCAATAACATGTACTATTGATTCGAATTCGTTCACCATCGCGCACACCAGAACAGAACCATCCTCAGAGAACGCGACCGCACCAGAGTATTGAGATTCGTCAGGCTGGAAAATTTGGCCTATACTTTCGTTGCCATGAAGAGAGATGGCCTGCGAGCAACTCCAGCTGTACAACCGCCGTCCCTTGTTTCCCTTGATGAATATTCCATCCTTTTGTCTAATATCTGGTTGCCATAAACGAGCTATTCCATCTCCACCGATGGTCGCAAAGCAGTCAGAGATAGGGTGAGCGGCCAAATCAAATACCTTTTCGACTTTGTTGGAGTAGTGTGGCGCGTCGATACGTGTCATCAGCTCCAAACTTTGGTCATCAGCGGACACAGACCAGAATTTTAAATAAGTTTCTCTTCTCTCCGAGGATGAACCATCAAGAGAAATGATATCCCGCGAGGGTGGCTGCCATTCATCGGTAGTGACAAGCCAGCGGCCGTCATGCGAGTATTTCATGCCAGTTACCCGCGGTTCGGTGATTAGATGCCCTGAAGATGTGACATTAACATCCGTTGGGTTGGTTCGCGTCAAAGCTTGTCTAGAAACACTTTGCATGGTCTTTAAGTCTAACGCTTGTACCAATGGCATCGACGGACCACTACCGGAGTAGC
The DNA here is from genome assembly GCA_022432375.1 of Nemania sp. FL0031. Classification (NCBI taxonomy): domain Eukaryota; kingdom Fungi; phylum Ascomycota; class Sordariomycetes; order Xylariales; family Xylariaceae; genus Nemania; species Nemania sp. FL0031. The sequence continues at coordinate 42,856 of JAJKKK010000020.1, forward strand.
TAAGTTGTTGTCCGTTGCCGACGCAGAGCAATATCCGCGACGAGTCGGAAGGAGATATGGCGACCGGTATACTAGTTAATCGATCAGGAAGATATTGTCCAATTCGCTTGACAGTGTCATTCTTCGAAATCGGCCGAGGGGATACGAGGGCTTGGATGCCAGCAATATATGTAATAGGCTTCATCTCAGCAGTCGTAAGCACCATTGCAGAGTTGTCATCTAAATGGAGTGCATACGCAGAGCCGAGTTTCGAAACCACAATGTTTTCAATTGTTGCCGAGAGATGTGGTAGGAAATCCATGATTTGAGTGTCCAGCTGCCAAAGTACCAAGGTCGACTCTGAACCGCCCGATAGGACGTAGTTTCCTAGTGATTTTTTAGTATCGATAGCAATACTCACCAGTGGGTTTCCTTACCATCTCGAGACCACTTTACTGCATAGACAGCTTTGCGGTGCCAGTGATATTTACGAGGCTGGAGCGCATGATGGCGCGATTTGGGAGCATCTAACAAGCGGACCTGGGGCAAAAGATCGCGGTATGCGAATACAGCTCCTCGAGCGCAGCCGATTACCAAGTCTACAACAGGTGTATCGCTCGCTTCTCGTTGAGATTTGCGGTTGACGTGAACACGGCTAGTAACTTGTAGGTCGAGGCAGGTGATTTCATCGCTTGCGTCGAGAGTGACAACGTTATAAGTAAGGTCTTCGACTGTGGACACATCACCGATTCGAGAGCCTAAGATAATATTTCGCTCGGCATAGGCGGCGAATATGTGTCCAAGGCGGGCAACTCGTAAGTTTTCGATAGCCGAGGTGTGCGAGAAGATGATATTGGATCCTACTACTTCGAGATCACGAATATCGTATGCGGTTATATGCCAAGTTTGTCCTTTTCTTGCCGAGACGTATAGGATGTCCCTAGCGCTGCTGCCAATTTTAACGGAATCGACAAACATGTCATGTATGCAGTCGCAGTCTAAAGTCATCCGCGCTTCTGATCCGGCGCCAGTGGTCCAGTCAACAAGCCATATGAAGCCATCGTGCATTGACGCCACCCAGAGGAGATTCGGGGATGTCGCCGAGGGGCATACGGCGGCGATTTGGTCTCCTCGGCTAGGATTTCGCTTAAACGAGAGTTGTATTTTGCGCAGAAGGAGAGATTCAGAAGCCGAGTAAACCCGAAGCGACTTCTTATACGTAAGAATTAGGTGTCTATCCGAATGTCAATAGCTTGCTAGGTATAGATTTGTTAGCACCACAGGTTCTTACTTTTCGTCGTCGCTCAATATGGGATCGATATTGAGCATCCGTCCTCCTATTGGCTTCGAGACTCTCCATTTTCGAGTACTGTCTTTCAAATCGCCGCCCTCCAAGGCCTTTGATCGATGCTTGCGCTTTTCTCGCTTTTCGACTGGGCTATCGGACTTGACTATGGCCAATGCCATTCCCTCCTCGTGATCTGAGTTATCTTCGGGGCAATTGGCTTGGACGGCTGGTTCCGATGTAAGGGATTGTTCTTTGACATCGCCGGATTTCTTCGGGGTGCGCTCATGCCTCCTTCGCTTTCGCTTGCCATGCTCATCGAGTTCTCTCTTACGTTTGTTGGCAATGGCCTGTTCAGGATCAATTGTTAGAAGACAGCCAAGCATGCGGTTGATGTCCTCCAAAGGCCGTATGACTAACCTCGTCTTCTATTATCGGAGCCATATTCAAAAGTTGTAAGGTTTGACCTCACAAGGACGGGCGAATAAACTTATTCTGAGTCTCCGTCAATGGATCGCAGGCTAAACAAGTAAAAAAGTTCACGGGTCCAACTTCAATGTTTTCTCTGCGGAGCAGCTGCGATAAGATCCCGATAAGAACTTTTTTATCTAAATCCAGGCTAGTAGAGCAGCATCTGCGGCTGCTATTGGCCACCCACACCCTATATGCAGGGTACCTGGATACTTACAATCACTAGCGTGCGCGCCGGTGGTATGTGGAGCTTCGAAATAAAAGCTTCGACTCTGTCTCTGTCAAAGACTGGCTCTCCATCGCCTCTCAATCCATTCATCGCCTTTGTCGCTGTAAGTCTATCTAACCCACCTTCGCACATCACCATCGACCGCCATCTATCGCTATATCCGATTCGCAGTACTTCTACCCGCGCATATCACGTACAAACAAGATGATTATTCCGATTCGCTGCTTCTCCTGCGGAAAGGTGGGATTCCCTAACATCCAACATTCGCGCTCTTCAGAATTAACCAAGATCAGGTTACTGGTGACCTCTGGGAGCGCTACCTGAAGTTGATAGATGGAGGCCTTAATGATGGGTTCGTAATACCCGACGATCCCAGTCTTGAACGTGGTGCTTACATCGTTCTACAGCGACGCGATGGATCAGCTCGGGCTCAAGAGATACTGCTGCCGTCGCATGGTCATGACACACGTCGATCTCATCGAGAAGCTTCTAAAGTAAGACTGCCGACCTATATTTACAAACCGGTTCCCATGCATTACCAAGAATAGCAGGAGAAGGACTATCTACTAACAGGATTTAAGGTACACGCCTGACGGGCGAAACGAGAAGAAACTCCAGTTAGGGAAGGATGACTAAGGACACTCAGTTCGCTACAAGCCTGGCTCATGAAATAAGCTAGCAAAATACTGCATCACAAGGCGTTTCGGTTGAGAAGGGTTTGCGTTGGCGTTGGGATCTACTCATGGACGAAAATGCTATTCTAGGCATACGAAGCGCGATGGAGACAAGCGTTGTATGTTGGTTTGGCCGGGGCCCACGCGCGAAGAAAAAATTACCCCAGATTGAGATTGGAATATAAGTTGAACCGAATCATGGTTTTTCTACTCGGCTTCGATTCATGCAGGGAATTTTCGTCCTATGCCCAATGACGAGGTTATGTGCTTATGTCTATAACTGGCCTGGGGCAGTTGCTTAGATTGCACAATAAATCTTCAATAAATGCGATTTACTCGAGCTAATATATTGCAGGTTTTCCTACCGAACATGAGTATTGTTTTTTTTGCATGCGGGCCGTGTGGTTGTATGCCGTTAACATTGAATTGGAAGCGTCACTTCTCCTATCCATATGAGGAACGAGAAAACACACGGGCTCACAGCATAAGCCACGGCCATTCGTGCCCCATCTCCCTTTACGTCTTAGCGAGTGTTGAAAAATTCAAGATAGTCTATTCAGCGAGCGGGATCACCGTATGATTTCGCGAGATAGATGACCTCCATCCTAGCCGGGGCTACACAGCAGTAGCCAAAGCTAGTTTGCCGACACATTTCCCCTGTAGTCGGCCCTCCTTTTGCTCCCGGAATTTTCCACTTGGTTTACACGTTTAATTGAGATTTCCTAGTGTACCACTACGTGATTTCATCGTAATTTAGGTCACCAATCTCTGCCGGAAATGCTCTATCTCCCTTGCATCGCGTCTTGGAGCATTTAAAGGTTGGTAGCCGGGTAGATCATACGTTAGTAACAAGTCCACATCGTTCAACAAACACAAGGAAATGGCCTAGAGGCATCTATAGTATTGTACCAACCCCGCGGTAGTATCTACTCGGGTGACACGTGAACATTTCAGGGCGAAGACGTGTTGGTACAAGCAATCATAGGCAGCCTAGGCGCCATGACTCCAACGTTCTCGATACGGAAATACGAGACGATTCCTATTAGTCAAATCACTCGCTACGATCTAGATAAATCTTGCATCCCGAGATACTCTCGCGGCTCTAATGGTCCGAACATCAGATGGCGCCTTGATAGAGAGATGTGAAATACTGTGACGCGTCTTCAGAATCGAGCAGCTACCAGTATTAGTGATCCATGCATCCAGCTGTGCGTTCCCGAGCCTCTCCGGGGTTTCTTTTGTGCTTTATTTGATATCAATGCATTCCTTTTCGTGGCTTAAGCCCGATGCGTTGTACCTCGGCGTTCCGCGTCTGTCCGCGCTAGCAAATCCCAACATGCACAGCGCTCGATTCTCCGCGGCTCCACGGACCGGGCAACGATCTGCCAATAATGGTGTAGATGGCGTTACTATTGAGTTGTATTGTGGAAGCCTCGTGTGACCGTGCTTTGTGGCGATCGACCGCGGACATGGTCGTGGAAGTATGAGGCGTTAATTTATCCCCAGCACTGGGTATTCAGTGCTGGATGCCTACCTATTTGGTCGACGTGCGCTTATACTCCGTATCTATCCGCATAGGCGCTGTGTCGGCTACCCATTTACGGCCGGAGTAACGCAATCTCTTCATGTCAATAGGAGTCAACGGGTAAGCTGCCTATGACATACGCATGTGTGTCTGAGATGTTGCAGAATGAAGTCGCACAGATAATTTCCACACGTTAGCCCAGTGCGGAGACCTTCACAACGCTCTCTACTAGATAGGTACAAGCTAAGTTAGGAACTGCTATGTTTCTAAGTTAAGTTCGGAGCCGACCAAGGGGGTTGATTCATACGAGGCTTGCCTTAGTTTGCAACGGGTTAAGACACGACGATGTTAACGTGAACGACAACCAACTAAGTATTTCCCATGTCTCGTCCTGTGACTGACACCGGTGTGTGAGACGGTATTAGTGTTCGCCCTTACTCCCTCGCAACCTAAACCTAAATTCTCATGTGCCTATCTTCACCGCTGGATTATTGATATGGCCCGACCAGGTTCGTCCAACCCATGAACCAATAGTTACCAGAGCCTTGGGACAAAAATCCAACACACCATAATCCACATTACCTAGGTAGCTAGTTAGTAGTCGCGTGCATATCTGCTCATTTTGCGGCATACCGTAAGTCGGAAATTTACTAGCCTCGCTTCTGCAGCCAGGTCGAGGATCATGGGACAAGGCGCCTATGCAGCCTGAAACCAACAAAAGAAAATAAAGAAAAAAACGTTCTGGAAAAGCGCCCCCAATCAGAGCCTATGCCGCAAAGCTACTGTGTAAGCTAGGTATAATTCCCTCGTCTTCGTACAACCAACAACGATTCTGTGTATCTATCTAGTGTAGATGGTTAGTGTAGCATGAAAGTATGACGCCACGTCTGAGTAAGTATCTCCCCTCCTTCTTGATCGTCGAACCCGTCACCGCGTACCAAAGCTTGGCCATCTTTAGCGATGCTACTGGTTCGACCTAATACTGACGACCCTGGGTGTACCGTTCAGTTGGGTGAGCGCTAGTTTAGGTAAATGTGTGATTCCGCTACAAGGGTCATCGGCCAATGAAACGTCAGATCGTCGATCTAAGAATAAAACCGCCCTAAGGTGAAAGAACTGGCGGGGAGGGAGACCGACCGCCATCTCAAAACAGCAATGGCATACCTCACACATGCATACATTATCGCTCATACGTGTATGTGCTCGTCGGCAGGACGAGGCGAAAAGAAATGGTCAGCGGCGCTCAAGCTGACACGGAGGGGCTTACAGCCGGCCAGAAATCCGACCAGTAGCCTTAAATTCGGCCCCCAACGCACGTCCAACCCACCTTTGAGAAGGGTGAGGTGAAAAATGGGGAATAATACAGGTTCCTATTACACACTGACCCGTGATAGGTATGGCCTATGAGCACGCTTCTAGAAGAGTGCACCAACACGCATCGTTAGGAGTTCAGCACACATGCCACGTCACATACCACGAGAAAGTGTCTGAATCCTTAGGGGATAAGAAGTGTCGATATAGGCCAAACAGAGAGACCGTCCGATACTCGTCTCGTGGGATAAGCCTAAACGACCCACAAGGTGACCTAGCTAGTCCTGATAAAAGGTCTCAGAACCACAGCTTCGGGACGCGACTAGAGATGCCCACGCCTAACTCGACGAGAAACACCGCTTGAACTACCGCTGAGTATGTTTTAGGGGACTTGGCCCCTCTTCGCTGTAGGTCAGTAATTAGATACAACGTACATGCAGTATGCCTACACCAGTTCTAGGACTACTCTGTTGGCATACCTATTATACCTACACCAAATATCTACCCGCATCGGGCAATATCACCGAGCCTGACACCGGGCGTAGCAACAGTTATACTGCTCGGAGATGGACAATTCGGTCGTTATGGAATTCCATATCCCATTGCGTAACTCAGCATTGAGTCCGAGATTGGGAAGGGCCGCAAAGTCCCTTGTTACCAACTTGCGTAGGTGAATACCTAATACACCCCACCAGATGGCGCCCACTATGAGACCAATATGTATGTACTCCTTCGAATTGTTAAGCCAGGTTAAGTTGAAATCTAAATGCAGGCTATCGGGCATTAAAGCCCACCACCGTTGTGACACGGCGTAGATTACTATTTACTTTTCTGATTGTTTGCGTGTTTGGTGCTTCAGGTAGTGCACGCAGCGTTGTACACAGATGCGCATTAGCATAAGCTGCTGTGAGCCCTGACGCGCTGGACGAATGGGTGCTAGGAAAGCAAAGGGAAGTATGTACCTATGTATGCTGTATGTTTAGTATGTATGTAATCCGGCGACGATGGGGCGTCTGTAAGTTAGGTAGTTGTGTTTTCCCCTCTCTCCCGCTCCACCGTCCGTCGTCGCTCCCCATATGGAGACAGGGATAGGCATGGAGGTGATGGGAGATGCCCTTTGCTGTGACTCGTCGGATGAAGCGATCCACTGGCTGTTAAGCGCCGAGGGGCTTGTCTGCCAATGTGCCATGCAGAGGGCGCCCAGCAGCTTCCCTGCCCTGACTCTCAGCTTGGTTGCATTTCACTGGTCAACTCGCCCACTTGCCCAATCGTGCAGCTGCAGGCTCTGGAGTGGCAGTGGCTTCAATTGCCAATTGCAAAAAAAAAAAAAGTAAGCTACTGCAACTGCTGTACTCACTTAACTTACATCCCTATGCGCATCTAGGTATACTTAGATACTACCTAGGCTAGCATTTACTTACTCATTGCTAGCTCAATCGCTCACTCGCTCACTCACCCGCGTCTGCATCTGCATCTGCAAAGTCCTAACGTGTGTATGTGTGTTATCGTCGCCAGTTAGAAAACGCGTGAGACAATCGACCACACACGCTGGCTGGCTCGATTCCTACCAAAATATCTCATCAGCCAATTCGTCCCTCGTCACTCGTCTTCCCTGCCCAATTAGGCGACAACGAAGAGCCTCCGTGCAACCTCAGGTCAGACTTGGGCGATGGGTGGAGAGATCCTTCGGCTACAACATCTGCCTACCCAGCTCGCTGATCTTCCCTTTTAGTACCTACCTATAGTAATATCTGCTATACTTATTAACCTTTTCTTGCGCTCGCTTTCCCTCTTTGCGCATGCTCGACTCCACCCTTAATACTTTTTTTTCTCTCAGACGTACGAATTAGGTGTTGTACAACCATCCATCGCGTAGGATCCTGAGCCCTGCTAGCTTGGTCGACCGCCTGTGCTCCGAGGTTTGGACATCGTACAGTACAGTATACGCATACAACACCAACACCCCTACAACTATATAGGTATACGGTAGCCGGTTTGGGTTACAGTACAACCCCGATAGTGGATCTCTCTCTCGGGATCTGTGTGTCGTCGTGGAATTTCGTTCGAGCGCAAGCGCATCTTCTTCCTGCCCCTCCCCCATTGAAGCAAGCAAGCTGCCAACATCGCATCCACCCATTGCTCTCTCTCTGCGGCGTCTTGCTGGTCTACGCCTTTGGAATAACGTTACATATAGAAATCCCATCTTTTTTTTTTTTCGTTAGCAAATTTCGCGTTCTTTTATAGCCATTTACGGACTAGTCGCGTCGGACCGTGTCCGAGTCCATAGAGTCGGGACGTCCAGGCTCCCTCGCAAACTGACAGTTCAGTTTGCTTCATCGCCCGCAATTTTCCTGTGTGGCGCTTAGAGACGCAATTAGAGCTACGCTCAAACGCCACATCCAAACGTCGCTTTACACCGCTAGGCATCGTTCGCTCCGTCCGGTGCCGAGACACGAGCTCAGACCAACTCGCTATGGCTCTCGAAGCTCCATTGAGGTCTTCGACTGGGAGTATATTATCCAACATGTCGTCTCACTCCGATATGTCTGTCCCGTCGCCCAATTCACCAGCTCTTCAGCCTCTCTTCCGGCCAGTGTATGTATACCTATTGACTCAATTACTTCATGTAGCTTGTAGCTAAGTAACCGGCCTGTCTAGGTCCTCTGGTTCTATAGAATCTGGTGCGCTTCGGCCGTCTTCAGCTACCGCCGCTCGATCGTCGCCAGCACCCTATCAGCTCCTAAGCCCTAGTGACATAGTAGGGCCCTCGCCTGTTACGTCCGTAGGAACAGAGACAACGGAAATTGAAGACGAAGCCTCCGATGAAGCTCAGTCGCTCTCGAGCGCCGCCAATCCCGAACCCCACTCACAGGTTGGTAAACACCTGAAATAATGGTCGTCGCACTCACTAACATATACTAACATATGTAGCTGCGAAAACTGCGGACCAATATACCCGACCAGTTTCGGCAGATGGCCGGCGAAGAAGCCATATCAGTCATTCACGCTCCCGAGAGCTTTCAGAACTGGGTTAGTTGGCCGGCCCATGCAAGGCTGCAGGCATGCTCACCATCATAGGCCGAGTCCGACACCCCTTCAAAACTATCAGACTCTACTCAGAAACTCTCCCCCAGAAGGTCACCTAAGTCTGAGGAAAGCATCATCTCGACCCCTAATGATAGGGCTACAAAGGTATTGCCGTTCTTCGCAAACTAGGATATAAGCTAACTATGTAGACTAAATCAATGGGACTCCCAACACCACCACCACTGTCCACGGATATCAGACCTATTCGGTATAGTCTCGATAGCGCAACGCCTAGAGCCCAGAACCTTCAGGAAATACTAAGCGATTCCTCAAGGTTAAGATCCAGCAGCACAAGCAGTCTAGAGCGTAAGTACCTCGGACATCAGTACTACTATTACTATTAGATCTAACGTATCTAGTCATCCCCGAGACTAAAGAGCCTGAAACGGATGCGGAACCGGATTTAGAGAGCTACGACGACGAAGAATACTCAACTCCGGTCAGAGCAGAGGTGCCGGAGGATATGGAGATCCAATCTCTACAATCGGCCTTGAAAGAGTGTTGGGTCTTATGCAACACACTTGCAAGCTTAAGCACTCACCATAGAGAAAGAGTTTTTAGCACCTCCGGTACTCCTGATGGACACGAGAAGGCGTGGAAATGCTGCTGGAAGCTCTGCCAACGTCTCTACGACAATAGAGACGAAGCCGAGGAATCATTTAACGTGAAAGTAAACCTAGATCTCTGTAGGGATTTCTGTCAAGCTCTGTTCGACGTACGGCCGCGCCAGGATGAAATGGCCGATTCAATACTACGTGTGAGCTTTGAACTCAACAATCAGTGAGTAGTATTGTATTGCCTAACTACTCTTAATGCTGACTTCTTGAAGTTTATATAGCGCACAAGATAATCGGAATCTTCCGGAAGCTTTCCGAGAGCGGACCTTGGATTTCTATATCACGATATGTCACAGGCTAATGAAGCAGCGTGGACAATTGGCAGAAGAGACGGACTCACTCCTCCGCGCCTGTTGGTCTTTAGCAGAGATGCTCTTCAGTCTCCGACAAAATAAAATGGATGGAAAGCAACCGGACGAAGAATTACTCGGCTCTGCCGTACAGGCTTGTTGGGAACTATGCGACATATTCCGAGAAGGATGGACCCAAATACGGCCAGACCGAGGCACGCCGCGACCTAGCCAACCGGGTTTTTTCACATACAACCGAGAGACAGAGACAGACGGCCGCGCAAGCAGGCAGTCGAACCGCAGTAAACGTGACAACCCAAAACGGGACTCATTAGAGAAACCCCGCAAACCGCCACCAGTCCCTGAAACCCCAGTCACGGAGTTTGAGGATACGCCCATCTCACCAGATAGTCAATCGCCCCAAGTGCCCAACATCCTTGTCCTTGGGACGGAAAGCAACAGGGGCGGTCGGTGGTCGAGCAGCGCGTCGAATCTTTCGAGTTACTCACAAAGTAGCCAGCGGACATCTAGCACGGCGACAACAACAGCGACCGGCGAGGACGCCAACATTACGCGAATCAAGGCGCTTGTATTGAAGGCGGCGATGAACGTGGGGTATTCACGCGACGGCAGCACGGCTAGTGAGCACGGGCACGGACATGGAGGCAGCGCGGTCTCGCTACAGACGTTCGTCAACGCATTACCACTGGGTTCGTTCGGCTCGCTGCAGTGGCACGCAACGCTGCTGCAGAATTATAAGAATCTGGTCATGTCAGACCCGTCGCTCCGGCAAGCAGCATCACTACCACCGCGTGGCAAGCGCGTGCCCGCGACTGACATGGCTAAGAGCATCGGCTTCATGACTCATCGCTCCAACCAGTACGGCTTCCTGCGCGACCTATTCAAGCTCGTCTACGGCTTTCACGTCGAAGAAGTCGATTCGAGGAAGAACGTGAGTGTTGTAGTGTAGAAGAGGTCGCGCGCATGTCAACCAACGAGCGAGTTTACGTACTTTTTTATCAATCGTAATCAGATACCCAAGATACTTTTCCGTCGACACGGGTACTCTCCTCAGTTAATGGGAGCACGGACCTCTGTCACACACCATTGCTCAGACCAGTTCCCTCACCAAGTCATATCCCCAAGCCACAGCACAGCCACAAGGTTGCTGTTTACCCCTATGGTTCAATAGATGTGGTATCCCGCAAGGTTCAACATCGCACATAGCCATGAACATTTCACAAAGATGAGGCGGAGGTGTAACTATTCAGCCCCCTCCCCCGGGCACTTGAGTCTCTCTAACCCCAGTTTCCTTTGTTCTATTCCGTTTTGTTCTCTTTCAAGCCGTCTCCCCACGAATTCTGATGATACCCCTATCTTAATCAATGAATCAATCAGCGGGCGCTAAAGGGTGGTAGGAGTTTGTCTTTTGAAGTCGTGCTTTTTGGGGGAATGGAGGGTACGAATATTAAAAAGAATAAAATCAACGAAACGAGTTTTCGTTGTCTTTCGTTAGGTATGCCCCTGGCCCTATCGCTAGGGCTAGGCTATTGGTGGTCACAATTTGGTATTGGGGACGGCGGCTTGGGGACTTGGGGTCTTGGATCTTGCTACTTGGATCTGAGGACTCGCTCGTGAGGGATAAAGAGATACCAGGGGAACATATCACTTACTCATGCCATGGGCGCGAGTAGGTAGCACCGTGCACTCGTTGTTAGTGGGCCACGTCATTACTTAACTACCTACTTCTTCGTAGTCCAGCCTGATTTTACTTGGTATGTCGTACTGCATTCTACAATACAAATAATAATTGACACATGTATTTGAAGCATTCAGTGTGAATAGCACACATATGCTACGTACCTTGGAGCTTTGTGGCTATTCGGCATATTGCTATTGTCAATCCATCCTCAAATAACCAGGCTCCTAGGTGATAAGACTTCGCATTATGTGTTTTTGTGCACCCTGAGCTGAGAAAATTAGGCATACTTGACGACTACTAAGGCCAGGTAGGGGGGGGGGGGGGGGGGGGGTATCAGAGAGTTAAAATGAATGTTAGTGACACTTCACGCCCGTTTTCTAGTTCGGCATCCACAAAAGGTTTCAAATTCAACCAGCTAGAGAAATTCTACAAAATCTATATATTTCTACAATAGCGAAAACTTTTTTTTTCCCCAAAAGAAAAGGGGGCAAAAGGAGAGAGTGGGAAGAAAAGAAGGGGAGGGGGAAGAAAAGGAAGAGAAAAAAGCAGTGTGTATTGGCCAACGAGGGAATCGAACCCCCGGTGCCTAGCGATACAGAGTAAGGATACTGCGCTGAGTAGTGACGCTGAGTAAGGATGTAGAGTGTAAGGATGCTTTCGCTAGGCCATACCAACTCGGCCACTAGAACAGAGTATTAACGCGATATATATGTCTAGTTTACCCAGCTCTAGGGGTGGAAAGGCTATTAAGGTGTATATACTCCGCTCTAGCGTCGGGTCCCTGGAAAGGGGCTACGTGTACAGCGTTGTTAGCCGAACTTTCGTGTGGCAAAGATATCCGTGTCTTTTTTTTTATTCTACATATCTTCTATAGCTTATGGGAGAATCCGTATCTGCGAGGAATTTCAAACAATGATTTATTAGAATGACCTAGGTTTCTACAACGTGTGCTATATTGAGGCACGAAAACGAAAAGGGGTATACTGAAAATGACAAGACGCCAGCAAGACTTATTCCAACCAGCCAAGCCGCTCATTCCGGCGTGTATGTAAATAACCCTGTTACCGTTCCATGCTTTTATTGCCGTTCGACTAATGAATGGATTGACAAGACTAAGAAGAGAACCAAAATCAAGATACGCAAGGGCTAACGGAGGTGTCCGATCCAAGTCGAGCGATGCTCTTCGAACGCAGGGTTTTCGTCTGAAAAAAGCGGCAGCTTCGTCGTAAGGTCCTGGTACCATAGAAGGCGGATCCCATCTTAGTTGAAGGGGTCGGGTTCTTGGTGTCTGTCTTCTAGTCCGGCCTTTTCGCGCTCGAACTCGGCAAACATCTCGGCCATCCAAGGCGGAGTTTTCCAATCCGGAATAGAAGGGATAATAGGATCTAAAGTATTACCCATATCGTCCTCCTCTGCGACTTGCTTCCCCTCTGCGACTTGCTGCTTCTCTGCGACTTGCTGCTCCTCTGCGACTTGCTGTTCCTTTGCGATTTGCTGTTCTTTTATAACTTGCTGCCGCTGCCGCTCCTGCCGCTCCTGCCGCTGCTGCTTCTCCTTCTGCCGCTGCCGCTCCTTCTTCTCCCGCAGCCGCTCCCGCTGGTTCCGCACCTCTTGCTCTAGCTCTAATCTCTTGGCGGAATAATCGTCCCAGGAAAACATGGTGTTTTGGGGGGGTATGGGAGCGACTTGCTGTTCCTCTGCGACTTGCTGCCCCTCTGCGACTTGCTGCTCCTGCCGCTTCTGCCGATGCTTCTGCCGATACCGCCGCTGCTGCTCCTGCTGATGCTGCAGCCGCTGCTCCTGCCCTGGCTCCCGCAGCTTCTGCCGATACCGCCGCTGCTGCTCCTGCCGCTGCTGCAGCTGCCGCTCCTGCCCTGGCTCCCGCCGCCTCTGCCGAGCCCGCTGGGCATACTTCCGCGCCTGCTCCCGCCGGTGCTGCTGCTTTAGCTCTAATCTCTCGCTGTAATCATCGTCCCAGGAAAACACGGTGCCTTGGGGGGGTAGGGGATTTTGGCTTAGCCTTGGAGCTGTGGGAAGTGGTGTTCTACCGGTACTCGGGGTTGCCCCGGAATTAAAACTGCCCGGCTCAGGGATATCCGTTAAAAAGTAGCCACGGCCTGGAGGGAGGGTAACAGAGAAACCGGGTGTTGTAACGCCCCCGGGGGCGCGGAAGGGGTTGAGTTCTTGAGATGCGGTAGCCATCATTCCTGAACTAGAATGCGTATGCATAGTTCTCGGAGTAGTACCGGCGCCTAAGGTACCTGTCGAAGGAAATACGCTTTCATGTCGAGGCATACCGGGGGGAGGCGGGTATTGGGGTTGAAGTGCCTGATAGACTGGGCCAGGCTGGACGGTAGTTTGATTACTTGAGCGGGTAGAATCGGCGAGGCTTCTTTCTTCATAGGTGTTATAAGAATTGTTCTTCTTTTATCTCCATCTGTTGGATCTTTCTTATATAGCTGCTGTGCCCGCAGAGGCTCTCCAGCAAGGGAAAACGTACCTAAAGAGAAATTGGGAATTAAAGAAGTTGGGATCTGCCTAAGTGATGGACGTCAGACTTGTGCTGATTCGGGAATTAAACAGACTGACCTCCCTATCCTGTGATGATCTCGTATTCTCCATACGTCCATCGGGGTGATCCATTCATCTTCGGGGACTCGTTCATTGTATGCTTGGGCTATCTCCTTAGGTATTAGTCCCTCCGCGCTTCTATCTCGAATAAAGGCGACCAGGTCTATCGAATTGCCGTCCACCATATTGACCTAAATATGGTATGTGTGCTAGGTAGTAGTGGCGCAGAGGTATGATTTTAAGTATAGAATGTTTCAATAAAGCCAAAAAGGACACGTCCTTCTCTATCTTGAGGACTAGTCCGGTTTTTGATCTCCCGGATGTCTGCAAAATGGCAATTCTGTGTAGTAACGGATAGAAATCTAAAAGGCATGGAGGTCTTTTTTTTTTGTTGACATTATACGTAAGATCTACGAAAATAGTAGGGGCAACTACCGGAAGACGCCTACCTAGGCACCGATGGAAAAACGGGTGCGTAGTGTGAGCGAGTTGTGCTATGAAGGTTACAGAAATGCTATTGCAATGGGTTGAATGGGACGCGATTGCCCATGGCAATGCTAATGCATTAAAGGGGACCTATCGATCAATTAGGATGCTACTGTATTAAAGTTCATCTTCCCTATAGCATGGATAGGTATACTAGGCAAGCTCTACCTAGTCCATCTCTTACAATAGCTGCTTCCCAAAAATAGCCCACCAGCATTGTACTGCCCGAGTCTCGTCGTCGTCGTCTCCCCAATCATCCTGTCCAGTAAGGATGTGTTCCTCCAGGACCACTAGAGATAAGGCACTATCACTCATGTATGACCGAAACTGAGTGATCAATCCCTTTGCGATCTGGTCTCGTATTGGTACCATAACGACAGCTCTCGACTCTAGATTATCAAGTAATTGTCTATGGATCGCTAGGGATAGGAGGGCTGGGTGATCATCATCGTAAATCCCATCAGCCACGAGAATGACCTGGGACTTGTTAGCATAGAATACTACTGAAGGATTACCACCCACGTTAAATTGATTCTCGTGTGAGAATATTGTCCCATTCTTAGTTTCGCAGCCCCAAGTTAGTGTACCCGAACTTACTTTGCCACCAAGTCGTTCGACGGTAGCACGGTTTTGTTCAATATTGTGGTCCAAGTTTGGCATGATATCGGGGAGATCACTTAGAATAACGTTGGCTTGCCACATGGCGGCAGCGGCGATGCCTAGGAGACCCGTTCCCGATCCAAGCTCCAGAACTCTCACGGACTCTCGGCGGCCCGATGCTAGGAGATGGGCCAAAGACCCGGTTGTTAGACCGTCTATTAGCTGCGCCATAAGAAAGGACGAGCCCCATGTCTTATGTCCCAAAGAATCACCGGTTATGGGGGGCTCGCGTATGACCAATTCAAAAGGAATTGCCCTATTTTGAAACGGCCATTTTCGCGTGATCTCGCCCATTCCTGCTCGTCCACATCGCTGAGAAAGACAGCGGCTCGCCTCCTCCCAGATAATCTCCTTGTGATCATCGTCCTTGATCCATTGAAGGCTGTTACTGACAATGCTTGCAAGATACGACATAACGTCACGACGGTGCCGAGCGGTGTTTTCTTGATTGTCTTGCAGGGCCTTCTTAGGTGCTGACGGATTCCAAACCGGAGGCTCAACGTGGAGTTGCTTTAGACAAGCCAACAATTCCTCGAAAGGTGGTCTCTGCCAGACTTGAGGGAAGTCTTCCGGACTCATATCACCATATATTTTCGCCATGCTTGGTGGCTTTTAGAGTCGGCAGATAGGAGAAAAGGGGAATTCGATGACCGAAAGTGAGACATGGTGCTAATGTCACCAAATGCCGTGCACATCCATCATTCGTGTTGCTTAATGTCAAATTTTGGTTGATTTCTTCTTTTTTTATTTCTTCATTACAAATAGTGAAGCTACAACAAAGAAAAAAAAAGTAAAGCCACACTCATAACAGCTATCTAAGCCACACTAGACCTGTCCCTGCGCCATAAGCACACCCCCACTCTATATGTACCAAGGTAACTTACATTCTTATCGATAAAGCTCAAGCTCCCACTATGACTCGAAATTTAACGTGGGCGATATCCATCTCTCCTCTTCTCCTTTTCCTTCTTCAAGCATCGTCCTCATCAAGGCTGTGTTTCCGGGCTTCACACAGAAAGGCTGCGCCTCGTCGCAGCATTTCATCGACCTCGTGCTCTTCGGAGCACAGATTGTATTTCCCTGCCCGTGAGAAATTCGGAGTACGCTTCAATCTCACCTGTGCCTCACCTCTGCGTGGGGGCTTCCACAGGTCTGTCCGTGAGGGCCTCGCGTGACATTCACGCCTATGATTGGCATCAGAGACGCAGGGCCTTCCCTTCCGTGCATACCCGCAAGGGGACGACGGTCGAGGCTGGTTCCTATGGGAGAGTCGTCATGAAGCTTGTGCGAATCACTTCAGTGCAATACACAGCCTCTGCTACAGAGAATTCAATTCCGATCACTCTGATGGGGACGATGCTTCACCCTTTTTTCTCAGGTACGTTATGTGGTAAAACACCTTAATTTCTCGTAAGCAAGGATACTACTAATGAAGTGAAATACCTCCCAGCTATCTAGTCCATATGTCCAGTGCCCTAGGCGGGTATGCCCTTGCTCAGCTTCTCTACTCGCATCAACACCAATCTCCAGCAGCATAGTCGCCTTACTAGTCTCAGGCCGACACGCTTAGTTGATGTTCTCGCTGTTGTTCCCAAGCCAATCGTTAGAATTGCCATTTTCGTTGTAGTCGTGCTCATTTTCCCTATCGACGTCGCCGTTTCCCGATCTATTCGAAGTCGTACCTTCGACCTTTCCGTCCTCCGACCTAGCTGTGTTTTGCGACTGGTGCTTTCCAGTACGGGGTAGTGTATTGGCCGTAGCACTTCTGGAATCGATAAGTTTTTCCAACTCCGCTAGCTCGTCTAGGAGATCTGTACAAGCCGCCTCGTTGGTGATAGATCTTTTACTAAGGCCGACGACCAAGCTGCCAACTGCATGTAACTTGGCTAAATGATGCTGCTGGGAATCGTAGCCGCTGCTATGGGGCCGCCCAATCTCTGCTAAAAGCTCTGTAGCTTCATCGACTTGGGTTAAACAGCTTTCTAGTTTCATACTTTGGACAGAAAGTTGTTGATCCTCTCCTTTATCCCCGTGCTTGTCCTTGTTATTGAACTCTATCTTCTTGCTCCATATTTGTTGGAGCACATCTACTCCAACATACGGCTTGATGAAATCCACGTCCACTAAATATGCGTCCCGGAATTCCCGCCAAAACTGCCTGCTCTCCTTAACCTGCTGGCTCAGCTGATTTGTTGCAAGAGAGAGCTTCATTTCTGCCATCATCTTCCTAACAGCAGGGGCCGGTGGAGGTCGCCTGGCCGGAAGAACCGGGTCACTTGCTGTAGCTGAAGATGACGGCATTCGTTGTTCAGCGGCAATGCCATGGTTTCTCCGAGCTTGCACATAGGGATGAACAAAGAATGGACGAGCATGCATATCTACACTCGGCGCCGGATAACTTAAGACGATGTGTTTTATTAAGTAAAGCGTATAGAAGACTGAGTGGCAAGTGTGGTGTGCCGAGTGTTGTATGTGTCCTTCATTGCCTGACAATATCCCCACCAGTACTACGAATGAAATATATATTCCGTCGCAACTAAGCAATTGCATGACAATACTAGCCAGCTTTTACTATTACTATGAATCTACCTTTGCTCGCGTTTGTTTGAGTTATCCATCATACAAATATAACAACCTACGACATGCATAGCAGCAGCTTCTTAGTGCAAACATGTTATTATTGTGTTTAGTTTGACTATATTAACCTAGTCTGTAGCTTCATTAGGATATTGGCTGCAGTATTGTCTAACGCCTCTATTTTAGAGGTACAAACCATCCAGCTCCCTGTCCTCGATGGGCTCTGACACAGATGTTGACCGATTATTGTATTCTTCTCTCATTCAAAGAGATGCTCGTGATTGTAATGACAACCGCATCTCGCCGAATGAGTAAAATACCATGAATAGTTAAAGACATGCTTCATGTCAATATCTGACAGATCTTTCTTTTCTGTATTCCCTCCGCCTCTGGACATGACAAATGAATTACTTGTTCCTGTTTTGCTGTTCTGGTTATGAACAAGAACCACAGCCCTCTACCAGATTCAGTTGTATATGCATGTTGATGGTAAATCGCAATATACACTTTGAGCACGTTGCCCTTAAAACCTACAAACTTTTCACGTCACGCTTAGTATGCTTTTCTACATAAACTTAACAGGAAGAGCAGCAAAGACTTACACAATCTCATGCCAGAAAGTTACTGATAGATATTACATTGCTTTGATACGGCTACGAATCTTGATGCATGGTTTCCCTATTCTGTTCGCGTTATTGGAATGACTGGTCTGGTTGGCAAGGCTGTGGCAGGAAGGGGAGGTCCTTACTATCACTATTCGGGGGTGCAGAATACAGCCCTTGATATGTTAGCACCTAGGGCTACACAGCATAGTCCAGTGTGATCCAAGGAAAGCAAGGAATTTACCATGTCTAGTAAGTCATATAAGTCAATGTAGCATGTCGAAGTCGTCATCGTCACAAATAGGCCCTTACAGAACTTCTAGCATAAGTACCTAGATACCTATTAGGTAGTCACCAATAGTCATCATGAGGCTATATGTCAAACGCTGCCGTTTCGCCTCCAACAACCGTACGTCCTTACTGAGACAGACGTGGCGATTCCCAAGTATTCTTTGTGCCAGTGTGAGCACTGGATACAGTGTACACAGATTGCTCAATATAATTTTTCACATACTAACTAGGTAAGTAGACTAAGAGCAATATAATTTGCCTGAGAATCTTACTCTTAGTCGCTATCCACAATCTCATGATATGACATCCTGATCTGATTAGCATGAAATCTGCTTACCAGCGTTTCTGTCACTACCTACCTACCTTGAGGTATTAAGCTCCTCCCTTGCCGCTTTTGATGTTGTAGGCCACGCGACCATCTATTTCCAGTGCCGTACACCAAAAAGCTTGTTCTCGGGTTTCGTCCGGTCGATTCCCGTGCATGTGTGTATGTCTTGTCTAGCTTCGGATCCGGTGTATTCCCCTGGCGGCGCATCAAACGCCCTCTGCTTACCTTAGATACCTACCTTACTTAACCTACCTAAGTAGCTATGTATGTACAACTCATGTACACACCTAGGTAGAGAGACGTCTCGAAATAGGTACTTACCTATCTCTGACATTACATGGATCCTCACGTGCGCCTAACTGCTGTGCCTCGTGTCACGGCAGCGGGTTGTAATTCCAGCCTGCCTGCCCTACTTACCTACGAACGGGCGAGTACTTCGGTCTTGGGCCCGGGGCTGTGTCACCCAACAGTGGTATCTGGTAGGTCCCGTGGGCGAGTCAAGGTGGGTGGTTACCATTGGACTTGAAACAGAGCCTCCTTGCCGTGCCGTTTTTTCGTTTCCACTCTCGCTTCCACTTTCGCTACCTGCAGCAGGTAAGGCTGGACTGGGCTGGGCTGGGCTGCCTGTTCGGATGGTACCGTGCTTACCTAGGTTAGGTAGTTAGATAGGTACCTTAGGTAGGCCAACCAGGCTCTATTTTGTCGTGCGTTGTGTAACTTGAGGCGCCGCTAGGAAACTGGCCTATTGCTTGCTTGCCTGCATGCCTGCCTGCCTACCTACTTGCGCTGCCTGCCGGCCGGCTGTACGCCTTGCCTTTTCCACGTCCTGTCTTATGTGTGGCCACATGGTGCATGTGCGTACTTGTACATGGCGCCTCTCGTAGGTGCATACATACACCTCAAGTGGTCTACTCCATCGAACTTCCATAGAAAGTCCTCGGGTCTAACGCGCTGTGTAAATCATTCCGCAGCTGGCAATTACGTCATTGAAGATGAGATGTGCAGATTGCCATTTATCCTGCATTATCGCCCAGGCAGGACAACCCCCGGTATTCGGAGGCAACTCGCCTGTTGGCCCGCCTTGCATTGCCTCGCATCTTCCCTGTTTCCGCCCCCCCTTCCCCTCCCCTCCATCTACCGTATAGTACCTAGAGCGAGCGCTCGATCTGGCATTCGTACGAGGGGATGGATGGATAACTGCATCGGATCCGAACCTGGCCTCACCTCACAGTAAGCTCTATACTGTAGGTTCTAAGTTTTACCAAATGTCAAGTATGCAACGAACTAGGCTTAGCGCACTTGCTGCTTTTCCTCAGGCTTGGCTCAGCTAGCTATCAGTCAGCCTGGTGACTGTGAAACGGCCAGTGTGAATTTATGCATTGTTTTATGCGGAGAGAAACGGCTCTTAAAACGGCTCCATCCCTCAAAACGGTTCAAGCCCTCAAAACCGTCCCAGCCTACGACCTGCAGGCGCAGATTTCGTGGGTAACAGTCTTTTAGTTGACTACATCATGGATGGCAGGTTGCCCGTTATCATTGGGATTTTCTAGCTGCAGACCTTCCTTACTAGCATATCTACTCAATCTCTCAGACCATCGCTTCCCCTGAGTTTTCTATTACAGAAGGTTCCCTTTTGATTTGAGACTTGTCTTGAGTCGAGCGACAAGACTCAATGTAGCCGTAGAATCCTCCGTTACATTTATTCCGGCTTTTGAAGCCATTTCTTCAGCTTCTTAAGGGAGTATTCATCATGTTTCGCCTCGGATGTAAAGAAAGTCTCCTCACACCAGCCTGGTGTTCCAAGGGATTGGAGTTTCTTCCCAACTGGCTGGCAAGATCCGAAGTCAATTAGCACAGCCTTCCCATCATCCCTAAACATGATATTGTGTGGATTTATATCATTATGGGCCAAACCTAGAGAGTGAATATGATGGACAGCCGATTCAATAGCTTGAAAAACTGCATCCCGGTCAAGCTGGTGGAAGTCGGGTGTTTTGGACAATTGGGCAAGCGTTTGATTAAGCCGCTCTAAGACTAACGCTGTAATCCGACAACCATTCTTTACTCCATTCTTTACTTGACAGCCAAGGTATGTGACAATGCTGGGATGGGGGGCCTTGGAGAGCTGCTCCATAATAAGAGCCTCTTGCAGGATTTGTTGTGGAATAAATTCGGTTCCCTTCATCTCTGGGTAAGAGACAAATCCCGGCTGCTTGATGAATGCCGTAGTATTATTATTTAAGTGATCAGGCGCAATTGTGAGCGTAATGCCTTCGGGGACTAAAGGGTAGACCTCCTCGTCACTAACACGCTCCAACGCTGAGATGTACTCAGCAAGAGTGATTTCCTTCCTCGTTTTATTATGAATTACCCCATAGTAAAGATCGCCATCAGAAGTGGTATGATAGAACATGACATATTTCGACTCAAGTGTCTGAGGATCGTAGGCTTCCATCAACTCCAAATCTTGGAGAGATGTCAAGGTAGGGCGTTGTATGTTGGAGTCATCCATCGTGATCTTTGCAGGGCTAGAAACGAAGCTTTAAATGGTATAATAGCGTGGACTTGCTTTTTTTTTTTTTTTTTTGTGTGTCGTTGAAAGAGGCTAGTATGAAGCGCCCTAGCCAACTGCGCCGTAGCTATTAATAAACCAAGGCATCAAAGTCGAGCATTAATATGCCGTTGGTTATAACTTATGCAAGGTGCACCACTACCCTTCACTTATTATAATGAGCCAAGGCTGCTATCTTCCCTGATGTGTTTACGTTCTGTATCTTTACGCTTACGTAGTGTTGCTTGTTGAAGTCCGTAATGCATACATCCGTTTTACGGCAACAGTTTTCGTGTTTGTGCAATTACGGTTATATGTGCGTTGGAAATTATGCAAGTTTTGGTTATGCCATGCTATGAAAAAGCGGGTTTTGCTCAGGACAGGGCTCAGGCTCAGGCTAAAAGCGGCGTAGCTCAGGTTGGCTTCCATTTACTATAGGTAGATGAGGCCGTATAAGTTACGGTGAACTACAGAAGAAGAAGGAAACAAACAAGTTATCAGTACGCTTACGTACGTAATGGAAACGAGCAGAGACGTTTGCTTGCCTCTGTTTCTGTATCAAATCAAATGAGGAAGATCTTGGCCATTGATAGAATAAATTGTTACTTAGGCCAGAGTGTCAGACAAGCAAACACATGCTACCTATATATAGGGACCGACACACATATAACTGATACAAGCACACATGCTTTAGGATAGTAGCTTAAAACTAACGGGAAATTGCTGAGGGTAAGAACAAATCAAACAGAATTACTAGGTAGGCGGTCTGTTGTGAGTAAGCTATTGAAACAGACACCTTAGCTTCTATGGTGTCTTATGAGGATTAGTGAAGGACCTTGTAGATAGATACTTCCCCTTGATAATGTGGGTAACGGTGTGTAAATAGATACCTAGGCTAGAAAATACTCATACAATATGATAGCGCAAACGTTGGCCTTGCTACGTTGACAATAATCAATAACAACCAGTTAGGTATCGGAAATCAATAATCCAATTCGCTTGATCGCCAAGTTGGCCGATCGCTATGCAATACTCTTGTATCACAAGGGGATATCTAAGCTACTAAAAACTGGCCAAGGTGTACTTGGGCGGCGGATACTGAAAAATCCGACGTCAAGACAAAATTGCCTCCCTAATCATCGCTAGCCTGTGTCATAGGCTTTGTCTTTCATCCCCCTTCCCATCAAAAACAAAATCCCATACTCCTGTCCGTGACTATGCTTCCAGATTGCCACCTACTCTTCATTCGAAAAGGGCTTTCACGATATCATGCCTCTAAAGTCTTTGCTTTTCCGCGCCACCGTTTCCCCACCATTGCCATGTGGACGACCTTTCCACGACTGCAGTAAGCTGTAGGCTGGCCTGTTTGAGCGCTAAACTTGCCCTGCTAAATGCCCCTGTTCGTGCCCGGGACCCAAAATCTTGCTGTTTCATGTACGACTTTCGATATATATTTCGAAACCTTTCTCATTTCATGTCGTCTGCTTCGTATTGCGGAACCATCCTCACCGACGGTGGATTCGCTTGAACATTCTGTAAACCCAATCTGTGTAACCATGAATCTACGCTGCTGCTGCGGCGGCTCGTTGAATTTCGCTCTTCATAAGTGCTAGTCTTTCGCGCATCTCAACTAGATCGCTTAGCTTGTCCTCGGGTGGCTCTTTTAGCGCGGCTATTTCGTAATGAAAGGCCTCGTACTTCTTGTAATATTGTGTGAACTTGCGAGCCTGCATCAAGATTTCTTGAGAAATACGGGGTCTCTTTGTGGGTGGGGTCGGTGTTGTCTCGGGTGACTCCTCCGTAGACTCTCGCGCCTTTCGCTTCTTATTAGCTACCGTGGTAGATGGCACCGATGATGTCGTTGAGGTTGATGCGGATATACTATTCGCAGAGCCATTGACTTGACCGCGATCACGACCTCGATCGCGATCCCGCGCCCCATTGCGATGTTGCTGCGGTGGGTGCTGATTCGAGTGGATCGGCGGTCGTTGGCTCGAAGTACGCTCGTCAAGATCGGAAGCATTTGTCGGTGGTGAAGTTGCAAGCGGGGAAGACTTCGTTGGTGACGTATTCTTGCTCTTTGATGTGAAACTTGAGGATACTGTACTGTTGGTGCCTCGAGAGTTCTGGCTTGCATCTGATGCCCGATGTTTCACTGCCTTGGGTGCTGTGACGGGTTTTGGTGGCTCTTTTGGCTTGATACGCTTGCTTAGCGGAGCACCGGAACTAGAGCTGCTATCCTCATCTTCTCGAGGACGCTTTTGAGGGGATTTGTTTGTGGTTCCAAGTGCACGTGGAGGCCGAACAATAGGTTTTGGCTTCGGCTTAAGGGGAGCTGAAGAAGCGGGCGACTCCTTTGGCTTCGCGATCACTCTTCCCATGGATTTCTCAGCAAGTTTCTCGGCGGGCTTTGGTGGTAGCTTTGGCTTCGAAGCAGTCGTGGTGCTCTGGGACAGTGGGACTTTCTCCTCACTGGTGTCGGTATCATATACGAACTCTTCGGAAAGAACTCTTTTGCCTTTCTCCTCGGTAGCCTTGACTTTGCTAACTGGCTTCTTCGGGGCCGGTTTCTTAGGATTATTCGACAAGAGACGTTTTGTCTGTGCTTCTCGTTCACTTATCTTCTTCGGCTTGCCGGCGACCGGTTGGGAGTTTGACCTTGACATGGCTTCACCTTTTGCTTTAGATGAGTCCATATCGCTCTTATTGCCGTCCTCTGCTTTTTGGTTTGTAGTTTTGGGCGCTGGAATACTCGTGCTCTGCTTGGCTATTGTAGCTTGTAGCTTACTGAGCACTATATTTTTGCCCCGATCTTCTCGCGGAAGTAATCTGTCCCACACCGCATCGGATAATACCACTCTCTGCTTGTCGTATACTTTGATGGCGTTATCGATGGCCAACTGTCGGTCCTCGGGGCTGTCGTAGTCGTAGTTCCAGACATCCAGCTCTTTCCAGTGTCTCTTTTTCAAGCTCCATTTCTCCGTGGACTTGTTGAAATCGGCGACCTTCTCAACAGTTGGTGTCAGATCCGAATCTGCACCGGTCCAAACGTCTTTCAAATGTTCAAATGGCTGGTCTCTCACAGCCAATTCATGGACTAATATAGACCTCTGGCCCTTATTCTTCTCTAATATCTGCTGGGAAGCCGAAAAGGCCGGATTCGGCGAAGCCACACCGTTGAGGGCGGGACTCGAAGGTAATGATCGGGTCGTCGTACTTGATAAAACGCTTGCCATCGCGGATCTCCCCGCTGGGAGTTTAGAACCTTTGAGGCCACCATTGCCAAGTTTTGTTCTGTGTATCGTTAGCTCCGTAAAATGAGACCCAGCCGAAGTCACCGTACCCCTTGCCGCTCTTCGGAGCGTTTGAGCCAGCTCGAGTATCAGGATCCGAGTCAATACCAGATGACGAAGCACGGCTGGCACGTTTCGTCGTAACTTTCGTCACTTTCTTGGTAGATATAGATGGGGGAGGTTTCTTCCAGATGGACATGGTAGGATGTGGTAACCGCTGGGTCTTGCCGCCGGAACCCGCATTGTCTGTGAGGTATAGGTCGTAATTGAAAGACGCTGGTATCGCCGAAACCTTTTCTTCTCGCGATCCGTAGTGGAACGACTGTATAGCATGGTCGAGTCAGCTACAGGGAAAACGGGTGTAATTTATGATTGACTAGTGGTAAAAGTTGACATGAGTAAGGGGAATAGCTAAGTCTGAACTTACGGGAGTACTCCCTAGTGTTATTTCGAGCATCTGCCCGCTCTGGACGCTTCTGATCATATCCTCAATCATCCCATCATTCAATGTAATACCAAAGGCTTGCAGGGGAAGAGAGTCCCTTGAGCTTGGAGAGCTCTCGAGCTGCAAGCCCGCCTCCGGAACTTTAAGAGCCACCATGGTTGCTATTCCGTAGCGTCGTTTTCGCTAAGCTTTCAGCTCTGTCAACTGTAATACCAACAAACTATAGAGCTTATTGACGACTGTTGGAAGCTTCAAGAAACACCTGCAATCAGCACTTTGCACCTAGTTAGACTATCGGGAGTCCAACGATCAAATGGTTTGCCTCCTATGTAGCTGCATTACAGTCTGGGTTGCCTTCCTGCCAGGGCAGTCCAGTCCGGTTCGGTCCTGTCGGCCCCGTCGATCCTGTAGATTTGGTCGGAATGTCAAGGGTAAGAAGCGGTAAGAAGTGAGAGGCAGATCGCGAGGATGAGGACAATAAGGACGGGGACGGGAACAAAGCGTTGGATGGATGGAGAGAAGGCTCAGGAGTGAGCACCAGCAGCTGCACAATGAATGTGAGGGCAACAACAACAGTCCAAGGTATCAGGACAAACAGAGTCGAGCCGAATAGCCTAACTGTTCCTTGGTCCAAAGAAAGAAAGGAAGGAAGTCAAGGCACAATGCTGGACAAGAGGGACGGAAGATGAGGTAGGATGGTTTGGTTGGTTTAGTTGGACAGGCACTGGGTACGCAGGCAGGAGGACGGGTGAGTTGGATGGGTGGATCCAGGATGGAGGGAGAGGTGGAGCAAGTACCAGCACAACACAGGTCTGTGAGGCGTGGGCGGAAGTACTGCCCAGGTAACTAAAGTACAGCGCTGCAGCTGCACTTCTGTACTGCTGTACTACAGGTCTATTTACTTCACCCGCCAAACTAAGCCAAGCCAGACTGTTGTTGTGCAGGCCCCACCCACCCTTTTTGCCCGTTTTGCCTCACAATCGGTTGAGCACTGTGGAGGAAACATGCGTGTAACACACTATTACTAGACCTGGGTTTGCGCTAACAACCTACAGCAATGTACTGCGGAGATACTCTTAAACTTAGGTAGGAGGTAGGAGGTAGGCGGTAGTCTAGAAAGATGTACCTGCCTACATACATCCTACCTACCTACTTAGGTACATGCCTACCGTAATACCTAGGACCTGTTAATGGGGCCGATGGCTTGCGCTATTTCTCCTGGGATGTTCCGACTCATCGGCCAGCATCTCTGACAATGGAAACACAGACTCTCTTACTAGCCAATTGATCACAGATGTTTCTCTCACGCATCTCTGATACTGTGCAGCTGTATAGCTTCGATTCAACACTCACGCAAGGGAAATAATAACGACATTGTCAAAAACAGTAGTATTGCCCCATTAGTCAGCTATATATATTGTGTATAGGCGCGTTTTCCAGTGTGAAACCGTATTTCTGTATTTTACCCATGGCTCTACATACCGATATGCGCGCTACCTTATGTACCTTCTTATAGCATGTAGGTTTCCCAGCTAGCGGATTACGGACGTCTTTCAGTTGACTAATCTATAATAGGTAATAGTCTACGAAGTTAGTCTCGTAGCTTAGGTGGATAGCTTCTGAATGTGGCACAGGCGCCGGGTTTGTTGCCAATTCATAGCTTCATGATATTCAGGCGGACAGAGGAGAACAGGCGAATACCATTTTGAAATTGCTCAGCTTCTAGTTTCTCAATATTATTTCTCAATATTATTTGCCTCAATTATGTCGTGATGAAAGACTAAACCTCTCCTCAAAAATGAATTTGAGACCTACCCAGTTGGCGAGCCCAAACTAGTCCACCAGTTCTAGACTACTGATAGCGTAGTTTTGCTGGCCGCTCCGGTGTACATCGCAGGTACAGCGTAGATAGTTACATCATTGAAGGGGTCGCCCCCTTCATGTTACGTACGCTTACGTTGAAGTGCAACCTTACAACTGTACCTATGTAATCTACCTTATGTACACGACACTGCCCATTGCCTCGCAGCCTGACAATATTTTAGGTACCGAAAAGCTATAATATCTAGGTAGCTTGAGAACTCTGTCCTCGGATTAGATACGTAGTCATGTAGATAGATAGCGATCAAAACTTACGCAGAGAGTAACGCCGTTGATATGGTAGGCAAGCCAGCTCATCACATGCAATCCACCCAGACCATTTTCTGAATGAAGCGGAAACCCGAAAACATTCGGTGAGTCTCCGGCCTCGTCCGTAATCGCCTACTTACCGAAGCATCTAGACAATACTAATAGGTAAGTACATATACCTTCTGGCGAAAGAAGTTCGTAGCGGGAGGGCATACATGAGGTCAGTGTTGTGCACGCGTTACATACATACCTAGTTGCTGTAAATGGTAAAAATGAGATGGATAGCTACACAATATTACATACCCTCCTTACCTGCGAGGCCTGGTAAATAGGCCTCATTGAACAAATACAAAATACCTACCAGCCTCTATGTATGGTAGGCTAAAATAAATAGGTACATACCTAGTGGCCTCAAGTTTCGGAAAGAGTAGGAAGGCAAAGCAAAAAAGACGAACATATATACTCATTCGTAAACAACAATGCCCGGGCTTGACGCAAGGGAATATATAGCTAAATTTATATGTTTGAAGAGACGAGAAAGCATTCTGTATCCCCATGCATTCGTATTCCATGCCTGCAGCAGGATAGTACAGTATGATACAGTCAGTATAGCACCACAAAGTACATCCTCACCATGATCAAGTGATCAGGGACAAGCCTAGCTCGAGTGCATGGTAGTTTGGCAGACTGTACTGGTCCAAATTTAGCACGGGACTTAGCGGATGTTTCCCTGTATATACCTACCTAGCTAGTAAAAGTGCTATAACCAGTAATAATACCTAGCGTCGCAGGTAGCTATGCTGGAATTCCCTATGATACGTCTACGGAGGAACTATAAGAGAAACAAGGGGGCCCGTTTGAAATGGGTCTTTGCTTTGACTGAAGAGGCAGACAATGCTCTGCTATACTAAGTAGAATTGAAATGCTGTGGTTTTCCCATATGCACCGCCGAAGGAACGGAATAAGAAAAAAAAGAAAGCTGGAAGTTACCCATTCTAGTTTTTTTTGCCTCCCACCTGATCGAGCTGACGGGCAGGTTTCGCGTGTCTTCGATGTGCCCGCTCAGTCAGCGCAGCGAATGAATGGTGGCAGCTGCGGACACTGCTGACCATGCAGCGAGAGATGCAGGCAGACCTCCTGATTAGGACTCTGGGCATCTGGGTCGTCGGCTGCTGGTACCCAATCCGGGCACGCTGTCGTCACGGGGATACAGAGACACTAATTACTGTAGGTCCCAGATCTGACCGAGACATTTCTACGCAGTTCAGTTACATCTCTTCTCGTTTGTCGTTTGTCGTTTCCCGTTTCCTGTCTCTTGTCTCTAGTCTCTCGTTTCTCGTTTCTCGTTCCTAGCGTTTCTGGCTACTTACATAGCTCGATTCGCCCGGTGGCTCAGGCTTACCAGAGAAATAGGTTGGTCCACCTTTGGGCTGCATATAATCATGATGAATAGCTTGATTTGTATGGGTGGACAGACCGTACCGAATCAGACAACCATAACAAACGATATGCTGCCATCGGTCTATCCGTGGAACTAAACCTTGCCCTGACGAGCCAAATCAATTGTCTCGAGAAATCATACCAACAATTAACCCGGGTAGGTAACTCGGCCGTTAGAGGGCGAGCAAGAAACTCAACAATATTAACACCGCCACTGCACTTTATGGTACGCGTACTTCTAGTTAGAAAGTAGCCAAAAAGGCCCCTCATCATATCGTGATAAGGTTCGCTAATGCAGAGCGGTGATGTCGATTAATTCTGACTACCTAAGAGAGGCAAGCTTTCAGGAACCGGATCGAGGGGCACACAGCCTCTGGTGAGACGCCTGTAAGACATGCCACTGCTACCTAACCACCTGTCTAGGTACGGGCAATCCTGAGATGCCAAATTTTGGCAGCGGGTAACACGCTGTGACTACCGACGGCGGGTTACCAGGCCAATACTGTGACTGGGTAACGTAATACAGTGTCAACTATTACGATATTATGGTACGAATGCACTGTGCACACTACAGCCAGGGATTTAACCTACCTCGGTGGGTATCTCAGAGCTGAACTCCATCAACAATTACCTAAATACATATGTAAGTCCCTTACTTACAACGGGATTGAGCTGCCTCTTCCCACGTAAGGCGGTGATATCATGCCCTGCTGAATCAATCAATTTCACTTGTCAATGCCCTACCAAACCAATGGAATAATACCAGAGGATTCGGGCGAGACTTCGTCAGCGAGAGTGTCTCAACCTGGCTGGGACACCCAGCCAGCCATTGCTCCACGACTATTCAAGACACTAACGAGCACCTGCAGCTTGAGATGCGACCGAGATTGGTAGGTACAAGATCTTCTGGGTAGCAATTCGCTCATCACATAGGTACCATATGTACATCATGTTACATGAAGCATTGAGTGTGGCATGACTTTCAAGTTCTTGTCTCTGTGGACGCAAGCCGTCGCATACCTCATCAGCAGAGTTCTGTGCGAACACGACCCGGGATTATTTATGTATCATTGTATGCCAACTTTCCGGTGTCATGCTATTTGAAGCTGCTCACTTTGTACCTGACCGACTTCCGATCGCATGGGAATGCTCGGCTGTTCCCCGCTCGCTCTTCTCGGGCAACGGGTGTCGCTAAGTGCCAGTATTTCCGTTGCTATTGAGCAGTGTGCATGACGAAGTTCCGGCACGTGCAACAAGAGACACTACTAAGCACGCCGTATAAAACCCGTCTACATAACAGTTCTAGGTCGATTTGTTCTAACTTCACCAGCCGGACCCTCGGGCTACTTTGCCCGAACCACCATGTCCCGAAAGAGGAATGAAAACATCTAAACAAGAGATAGAGATGCCACTAGGTAGAGCAAGAAGGGTGGGCCGTACCTATCTAGTATCTAGTGTATACACTTGGGACGGGTAGGGACGGGACGGTTCACCCACTGCACCTCTATCACTTGGATCTACTTCGAGATATATATTAACGTCCCCTTTCCCCGCGATTGGCACCGCTGTCCTCGCCAACGAAATCGTCGCAATCATTTGATCGTGCAGCTGGGTTAATATTCTATTTCCGGGTTGGGAGTAGAGGTCTACGTATGTAAATCTGGGGAATGGGATCTTCCTCCATCCGACGGCCCAGCTCGCCTTCGCTTCTGGCTGTTTACCTGGTATCATCCCACGGGTGTGAATGTCAGACCGGAGCAAAGCACCCTCAGAGCCACGCGGGGGAATACTTGCTATTGTAGTTACGGAATGAGCCGTTGCACACCAACTTCAATTCTCCTCCCCCTGCTCCTCCAGAAATTCCGCTGTATTCCGATTCAGCCCACGCCATGGCTTGTCAGTACATTATCAACGTAATCAGATGGAACGTCAGTTAGATAAGGCGCTGGGTGATATCGTTGCGACGTTTTACATTGCTCTGGAACTTCCTACAAGAGTTTCGCTTAATCGGCTCGGTTCCCACGTTCCCACCTTGGTAGGTTATGCACCGTTCATCCGAACGAGTACACTAAGCAAGGTACCAGTCGCAGATCGCCCATTCGTCGTGATGATCTCCGCAAGGTACTTTCCGTCTCCACGCAGATGAATCAACAAACCCCGGTGGTCCTCGGCGCTTCTGACAATATCTGTCTATACAAGCTGCCGTCTGGCTTCATACAGCGAAGTAGGTATGCGTCTTTTTCTCGGTGTGCGTAACCCTACCAAAGTATTCGACTACAAAATAGGCGGCTCCCCCGCCTTTGACCTTACGTTCCCCAGACGTGAGAAATGGTGTACACTAGACCAGGTTCTAGCCATCCAACTAGTCTTCACCTTAGGGACTAGTCTTACAAATCGGGAGTACAGAGCCTTACGAATACATGTCATAGGACTACCTACGAACGAAAGGTGGGTAGGGTTGCTCAATAGGTCTCCCTATATGCTTCCCATAGCTGACTTAGCTCACAAACTTAACTGCTCACCAGATCAATCGGTTTTAAGCTGTCATGCGCTACCTTTTAGGAAGTCCCGACGAGAACTCTATACTCAGGTTGGAATCTAGTAAGACGAAAATCAAACTCATTCGGCTTGACATTCTAATGTGAGAATAGGGGGATAAAGTACCGCTAATCATAGAACGTAGCATACGAACTTTCTGAGACGATTAACCTAATTCCCGAAATATTAGCTGCCGCGTCTCAACGAACTATAACACCATCCTTATGTGGCAAATATAGACCCACACATGAGTTTGTAGATTAATCATCATCACCGTATATTGTGATTCTTAGCAATCCTAGGGAAGAATAGGCGGAACTTGGAGGGCTTTTACATAGAAGCTTACCAGTTACGGTTCGAAATCACTGCCTAGACCGTAGTTCGGCCGATGTTCCCAAAAGTTTGGGGTCCACAACGAATAATGCTTGATAATGTGCAATAAGGACGCGTCGCCTGTGATATGATATGTGTAAGGCCGCGTAGCTAAATGTGATAAACGACGTATACTGCTGAATTTCGATCGAATACAACCTTAACGGGACTATTGCTACCGCGAAGGTACATACAGAGCAATATCCAACGAGGTATAAGATAGGCGACAGTGGGATGGATATAAACAAGCCATTGAGTGAATTACCTCGTAGCGTGGGGGATCTAGCAGGTCATCATTCGGCGATAGGGATTCTAGCCATGCTGCTGTACTCACGGTTGTCGAACATCCAAAACTTGCAAGTAGGTATAAAGCCGCGTGTACTGTGCGTAGACGGGGCCGCCTACGTTGCGGCTAAAGCCCATGATACGCACGCTTGATAGGTAGACGGGCCGAAGCGTGTGACGGATTGGGAAATGGCCTATCTACAAGCACTTATGTAGGTTAGGAGTAAACCCATCCGTCTACATACTATATTGTATCTATCTGCAGAATACCCAACTTGTCAATGTCCGCGAACTCCCAGATCGCCGGGACTTTGTCAGCTGGGTTGGTGGTGAAGATTAGGTAGGTAGAGAGATAAGACAAATGCCACCGAACCGAAAGCCGAGTGGGTACCGGTAAATGGGAAATGATTACCCCAGGTTACCTGCTTCAGGTACTGGGGGACAGTATGATGTAGTTAAATAGGTAGCTAAATATATGTTACCGGGAATAGACAGGTCACTGAATTGAATTGTGGCTTGCTGAATTAAATAATTATTCCCTACCAGTTGGTTAATATTCTCACTACTACGTACGAATTTAACACTATGTGACTATCATAAGGAATAGGTACAGGCATTACCTAGATAGATAGTAATCTTGAACAATGTTACATGGCTGTATCATTGTTGTTTTTTTCTTCTTGCATACCTACCCATTGAAACTTACCAAGCAGGACGAATTGCAATGTAGATGACCAACAAGTCGCCCCCAAAGGTTGCAAGTGTCGGACCTTTGGGTTGTTGTTATTTCAGGGTATTTCGCCGAATGAGTCAAATCCGGGGCGTAAGCTCTGTGCGCACGTTCCACGACGGATACGTGGGATTCACTCCTCTTCGGACTGGCTGGCGATCCATCTGACGTACCTACATAGGTAGGTAGCGTACCTAGCTGCGTGCTAGACTAGTTGGTTTACGAATGAACGAGCGCCGGCCTCTGAACTGTTTGTTATTTGGTGCGAGGCAACGTTATCAGGGTCGACGATGGACCCCGCGATGTCTTATCTTGGTGGCTCTTGGTGGCTTGGGTCGTGGCACGCGGGCGCGGCGTGATTTTCTATATCTCGTCTCACATGTGCGTCTTCACTTCGCTTCGGTTCACTTGAGGAGTCTTCGAGACTGTGATCTCGATGTACGGTGCTCCCCTTACGGTACGGCACGCCTGCGTATGACAGGTCTCGAGTAAACATGCGTGTTGTAGTAGGTAGGTCACTGCAGTTGTTTGGCGTCCAAAAGTACTACCCTCCTCCTCCTCCTTGCGTACCGTCGAGATAGGGAGCCTTGCCTGCGATTACTGGCCCGAGTGATGCGCGATGTTGAGAGGCCAGATGGGTAGACAGATACATACATGGAGGCGTACATACACACGGGTGTATGTATGTGGATTCCGCATCGGTGTTGTACGCACATCCAAGGCTGGGTGTCCAGGTCCGGACGCCCATTATGCGTGTCGCTGCTTGCTGCTTGCTGCTGCTACTACTACTACTACTACTACTACTACTACTACTACTACTGCTGCTGCTGCTGCAACACGCGATATCCTGGTTCGTCAGCCACGTAGTCTGTCCGGGACCGGTTGCTGGCTGGGACCAACCAATTGAAGCGATTCGCATCAGAGCACCACGGATGCAGGTGCATAAGTACAGCATCGCCGTGCATATGGGATACCATGTGAAAGTCAGTATGCATCCTTGCAGGCTGATGGTCGAGTCAAGCACCCAATCGCGAAATTCGGGAACTATGGATACCTACCTTCTGCTTACTCTCAGATAGTGGTTGCATACATACATACAGCGTAATTCTGAGGGTCGTCGTTGTGGTACTTTACATACCTATACCTGTATGCATAGACACAACTCTGAATTACCTAAGCGTGGCATACATATCATTTACTACCTAATGTAATGGTAGTACCCAATCTATATAAAGAGTTAGGTAGGTAGATCACGATGGTGACAGCTCAACCGCACTATCATTTTAAGTTCTGATTTAAGATATGCCGTAAATTGAATATGTGGTTCAGACGACGCCACATAGTTGAACCCGTTATTGAAGGAGTGTTTCAGCAGCTACGTAGCGGTAGTGTTGGGATCTGTGCCTTAGCTACCTAGGTAGATCGGCTCGATTTCATTCAATTTGATCCAGGCGGATCCAGGAACCGTTGGTCATCTAAAACAGAGGACTCATGAACCGGTGGCTTTAGCAATGAGACAGAATCTTTTGTCGAAAAAAATCCGATCCGATCTCGATGTATACTGAGGGTTTCATCCAACATCCAATCTTAACTCCTACTCCCTATAGACCGTGCACTTGGCACCAATAGCCATCTCCCTTTCCCTAGGTATGCACACAAAAATGCAACAATTCTTTTCTAAGAATCACGTAAAACACATATAACGCGACCGTGTTAGGCTAGAGTCGTATGCGCCGTGCTAGAAAGGCAGAAAGAGGAAGGAGAAAGGAACAAAAGAAAAACAAAGGGTAAAAGGTCTGCCCTGTTTCAGGTATACATGCGAAAGCACAATTGAAACGCGGCCTCGTTCTGCGGCCTCGACTACCTACCTGCCTACCGCCCTACTTACCTACCAGTCCATAGAAGCTGATCGGAGGATCTGACAAAAAGCGAAGTAACCCTGTGACAATCCGGAACGGGGATCAAGGCTAGGTCAGCTCGGTTTGGTTTGGGTTGACTGCAGTAGGTATCTTAGCTACGTCTCGTAAATGCCTTCCTACCCCGGGAGCAGGAACCGAGGATCCTGCAGGGTACGTGAAGCTGGGCTGAACGGGCTGGGGGATTCTAAAACTGGCAGGCGAAGTTACACGAGGCATAAGGAAAACCAGGAACATGGGAGCTATTTTCAACGAGCGCTGACACATCTTACCATAGAGTTGGGTTAGAGGCTGAAATGACACGAATTCTGCGTTAGCGAGAACATCCTCTATATTTACTACTCATCATGTGCCACTTTCCATCTTATCTTGGACGATTGATTAATGAAGAGATGAGAAGTCTAAGTCATGTTGCTTAGTATTGATTATTCTGTTGATTGAATTGTTGCCAAGGTCTGGATTATGCAGTTCTGTGGCTCGGCTGTTTGATGCCGCTACCCCAGAAGACTGGTGCCAGTGGTTGTAGTTGATGAAAAGGAGGCAGGTAGGTTTGACTCAGTCTCTCCACTCTACCTGGTATTCACGTCTCTATTGAAGACATGTCTATTAGCCCTTCGTTTTTTTCACCTCGCCTTCCCCCCCAAGCCGTTGCCAGCGCCGATGCCGATGTTAATACAGATTGCCGATGCCAATGCCTATTATAGGAGGAAATGTACCCAAGACAGCCGGCTCGATTGTTCACATTCCGCGGCGTCAGGGAATTACTGGGTCTTGAAGAGCAGAATGGCACAGTGGCCAAGGTAGAAGTAAATAAAGTGCTTTGTCTCTGCCATCCCATCTGTTAGCATTGCAGGGCCGCGCAATTTGGATTCGAACGGGGATGGGGCGGTGAATACCGTGAGTGACAAAGCTGCCAAAGTTTCTTCCTACGATGCAATGCCAAGTAGGACCTTTTCGCTCGTCGAACTGACTGCGGTTAGTACTCATCTTAGCCAATTGGCTGATGCCGAGAGAAACCTTACGGTCTTCTTGATGTGCTGTGCGATATCCTTTTCAATAGTAAACTTTCCCATCGCCTCCTGAGCTACGACCTGTCAGATATACGGCTAGATAGAGAGGTAAGAGTCTGATGTTGTCGCGTACCGACGTCGATAGCCTCCTGTTGCATATCCTCAGTCTGATGGCTGTTAGTATCCCAGTTGGTCGCGCCTGTGGAATATTGAATTTCTTCTAACCATATCTGCTGACTTGACCTGCGCTGTTGTACCAGAAGTCCTGTTAGCCATAAACATACCCCTATCGTCGCCGCCTGATCGGGGAGGTTCACGAACCGTCGAGCTTCTCGCGCGCAGCTGGGGGAGGAGAGGTTTGCTCGGCCATGGTCGGGTGAGTTAGGTCTAGGTAGGATTCGAATTGCGATACTGGGATATAGTCAGTTGGTAAAAGTGTCGTAGCTTGGGTCGGGGTTGATGAGTAGCTGGAAGAAGCCCAGCCCAGGAGTCCAAGCAAGGGGTAACTGTAATTTTACCACAGGAAAACACTTTCGCATTGAACATATAATGTTGGACTTACGGTAACCTGTATC
This sequence comes from Nemania sp. FL0031, assembly GCA_022432375.1. NCBI lineage: Eukaryota > Fungi > Ascomycota > Sordariomycetes > Xylariales > Xylariaceae > Nemania > Nemania sp. FL0031. The sequence continues at coordinate 78,826 of JAJKKK010000020.1, forward strand.
GAGGTATACTGGCGACTATGAATTCACACTATTGTTTTTACCTTAAGGTCGAGCAACGTAGGCTAGGAGCTTGCTGTCCGATGTCGCGGTTGCTTTGTGGTGGGTTGAAAGAGGCGTCGCGTGCCTACGGTATCTACGATCTAAGGTATTGTCCCCTGGCTGCTTCTACGCAAAGGTACATGGGCCTGGGTAGGTACGTCTAGATAGTGGGCTAGAGGGGCTTGCGGAGTTATGGGCCAGTCCGTTGGGTACTAAGACCACTCACTAATGAACGACCAAGCTCTAATCTTTTTAGGTGGAGCCAGAGCTCTTATCACGTGAAGATAAGTACCAATGTCCACTTTGTCTCCACCAAAATTTGAGGTAGCTCTTGTATAGTATTTTCAAGTTTCAGGTCCCAGATTTTTTTTCTTCTTTCCCTGAGTCGTGAACAAAACAAAGAGACCCCAGACGTGAGCGAGCGCGCGAAAAGAGGAAGAGGCACCAGGATGTAAAATTTCTATATCCAACAATGGAATCTTCACGTATCTTCGTGCGTGGTCTTCCTCCAACGATAAATGGTAAGCTGTCGTCTACTGCGCGTGAATGTATTCAACTTATACTGACCTGATCTCTCTGTTGCTTAGAGGCTGAGCTGAGGAAACACTTTAGTGCAAAAGGTCATGTCTCCGATATAAAGTGCTTCCCCCAGAGGAGGATTGGCTATGTGGGCTTCAAGACTTCCGAGGAGGCCGCCGAGGCCGTCAAATACTTTAACCGTTCTTTCATCCGCATGTCCAGGATTAACGTTGAACTCGCCAGGCCTGTACGCGCTTCCTCTCCTCGGCCCACAACACTCGCGTTACCTCTAACTTTGTCTCTGTAGATAGCAGATGCTTCTCTCTCTAAAAATGAATCGTCCGATAATAGGCAACCCACCAGAGGTTCGAAGCCCAAGTTGGCGCAGCAGCCATTGCCGAGGAGCGAAGAACCGCCCAATGCCAACGCGAAGAAGCGCAAGCGAGACGCTCTGAACGAGTCTGATCCGAAGCTGCAGGAATTTTTGAATGTGATGCAGGCATCCAAGATCTCAACGAACAAACTTCACGGACACGAAGATGATGCCGTTATTGAGCCTCCCAGTAAAAGAATCGCCTCGGCTGATGATGCAGAATCGGGTGACGAATACCAATCTATGCCTATGAAACCTAGGAAACGAGATGTAACACCGCCATATACAGTAATCTCAAAATCACCTGGGAAATCACAAACTGTACCAACTACCGACTCGCCCGCGGATGAACTACCTTCTGTGAATGAGCCGGTGGAAGAGCCAGTTTCTCAAAACATCAACTATGTACAAACTGCCAACACGAATATGGGTGATGATGATGACTGGTTACGCAATAGGACAAACAGACTGTTGGACCTGGCTGACGAAGATGATCTGGTTCCTTCTAGAGTACAACCAATAGTACCTAATCCACCGGAGAAACAGGAATCGGAATCCACGAGCCCAGACGACGTGGATATGTCGGAGAATAATGTCGTGGCTGTTGCGGAAGAAAGACCCCGGGGTCTGGAGAGCGAAGGAGATTCCCAGGATACTGCAATTCTTGATGCAATTAGAAGGACCGCGAGGATTTTCTGTCGGAATCTACCGTACGACGCTACTGTTGAGGATCTCAGGGCCCACTTTGAAAAATTTGGCGAAGTAGAAGAGGTAAGATATTAATCTCTTAAGTATTTCTCTCAACTCTCGATTCTCTGATGAACCCCAGATAGGGACAGCTGAATCATTTGATGCGAACCCTGGGCCAGTATTTTAGTAGATGCTCTGGTTTCTGAGAATCTCCCTTTATTGAACCAATGACAGCCCCTCACCCAGCATTTTCATTCCTACTAAAATGAAGATAGGTCCATGTTCCAGCTGATGCGTCAAATAAAAACCGGGGTGTAAGTTGAAACCTTTTAAATCATTGTTAGGACCAAGTGCTCACATATCCAAGATGGGGTTTGTTTTGTTTCACGACCCAGAGGCGGCTGTTAAAGCATTCCAATCGGATCGTACGACATTTCAAGGCAGGATACTACACGTCTTGCCCGCGAAAGCGAAGACAGACGACCTCGACGAATTCGCCCTTGCTAAGTTGCCGCTCAAGCAGCAAAATTTAATCAAGAAGAGGAAGAAGGCTGCTGCTTCAACGTGGTCTTGGAATTCACTGTACATGTCACAAGATGCTGTCAATACATCTGTTGCCGATCGTCTTGGAATATCCAAAAGTGAATTATTAGATCCGACTAGTAGTGACGCTGCCATTAAGCAGGCTCTGGCTGAGTCGGAGATAATACAAGACACAAAGGCCTACTTTCTAGCGAACGGTGTTAATTTGGAGTCCTTCAAGTTGAAACCTCGGTCCGATGATGTGGTCTTGGTCAAGAATTTGGATGCAAATACCAAATCTGAAGAGATTAGAAATCTTTTTGAGGAGCATGGAAGGGTGTTAAGGGTTTTGATCCCTCCCACAGGCGTAATTGCAATCGTACAGTTCGCCTCCCCCTCTGATGGGAAACGAGCGTTCGGGAAACTGGCATACCGGCGTTTTGGCTCTTCACAGTTATTTCTAGAGAAAGCCCCTCGAGATATATTTTTCGACACCGCTCCATCAACAGGAGGTCAGGAGGTCACTGCCAAACCCGCTGCGGTGGAGAAAGTCTCTGCTTCGGACCTTCTCGAGGAAGATCCCAAGCAATCGTCTACAGATGCTACTCTATTCGTCAAGAATCTGAATTTCGATACCAATACTAGCGCGCTAGCCGACGCCTTCCAACATCTCGAAGGATTCAAGAGCGCTTTGGTTAAAACGAAAAAGGACACGAAGCGACCCGGTCAAACACTCTCGATGGGGTTTGGCTTCGTTACATTTGAAGATAGTGACTTTGCTGAAGCAGCAGCCAAAGTCATGGATAGCCACATTCTTATGGGTCATAAGCTGCACATTAGAGCCTCTCACCGTGGCTTAGACGCGGCTGAGGAGCGAAAGAAGAAAGATGATACTGCTAACAAAGCTACATGCACGCTAATAGTGAAGAACTTGCCATTCCAGGCAAGCAAGCGCGAGATAAAGGCATTATTCTCTGCATATAGTCAGATCAAGGCTGTAAGAATGCCTAAAAAGTTCAATCACTCTGGGAGAGGATTTGCTTTCGTAGACTTTTCCTCAAGCAAGGATGCGACTTCAGCACTACAGGCGCTAGAAGGGACACATCTCCTAGGTCGTCGTCTGATCCTCCAATATGCGGAAGCTGATGCAGTAGATGCTGAAGAGGAGATTGCCAAAATGCAGAAGAAGGTTGGCGGACAAGTCAATAAGGTTGCTCTACAAGAACTCACAGGTCGCGGCCGAAAGAAGTTCAACGTTGGCGGAGACAGGGACGAGGGAGAGTGAGTAATGAAGACAGACGACAATTAACTGTGTGTCAATTGTGCCCTTTGCCTATAAGTATACCACTTAAGGAGTAAGTATTGCCATGTTCGGAGGGAAGATCTGATTTATTGGCTACGTGAGACTCCCTTAGCGGGTAGTATAGGGGCTCCACCCCTCGGACCCAGGAAGATGGGTCGCTGCGGATAGGGACGGTATGTTGCAGGGAGGATCGATCACACACAGAGATAACCCCTGTATACCGAAGTACATGCTGCTGCCCTTTCGACTTGACGATCTGAGTCCTGTATTAGTGCGGTAGTCAAAGTCACATTCCCTGGCCAGCACCTCGAGGTGTTCAGTAGTCGCCGGGCCGAAGTAATCAAATACCGTGCCTAGTAGGCTCGCAAATTGAACATTCCCTGCCAGTGTTATTGTCTCGTTACCATCTCGATCTTATTTCTCTACGTGCCAGTAGCGCCCTCTTCTTATCCTACAGCAATATGTAGCTCTTGTTTCGATAGTGGCGTTTGTACTATCTAAGACCTTCTTGACGACGCCCTTGACATCACCCGGCGGGGTAAGTCTTTAGGGCGTGTTCCAGTTCAAGGCATAATCGTTCTCCTGGATAGTACTTGTCGAGGCGAAGGTTAGGTTCATATAAGATACGAAATCATCTGCCTCCATGCCAGTTCTTTCACCAGGCTGACCATCTTCAACTACATCATTAATAGGCATTTCTGCCGTTGTCATTCCTTTCCACATAGCTTAATCTGCTCCCGAGCGTTCTTCACGTTCTCTACAGGCATTCGCCAAAATTCTCGTTCTTTACATGAAGCATTCTTTTCATACTCTCTTTCATTATTCCTTTTGCAATGCAGCTGCCACGGCCGGTCTTGCCGTCTCAGAGGTACTCGCCGGCGTCTGACTACGCATACGAGAACCACCATGAAGGAGTGCCCACGAACCGGCTACCATTGAGCGAGTCGACTGGGAACGTCCAACCTCACACCCTCGCCGGCGCTTCTGCTATGTGCTATAATCAGCTCTCTGTCTCTCCGCCCATTCACTCTATTCCGACGCCGCCTATACTACCTACTCAAGCCCTAACATCGAGCTATGGTACTAGTCTTCGGGGTGATCGTTCCTTTCATCGCCATGTGTCACTACAAGACTTGCCAATGGGTAACTCACGGGGCAGGAAAAACCCCATCTATCATCATAAAAACTTTGCAGACTACCGAAACAAGGTCATGCAAAAAGAGCTTGACAAGGAGCAACCTGTGTGGCCAGATTGGTTGGAAGATGCCTTCCTTGATGGTGTGTATACTTCATCCTAAGCAAGTATACGATCATATATTGACCCCTTTATTATAGCACTTCTCCTAATCCCCCAATTGGGCCGAAAGAAGTTCAGCTCAAAGACAATACTGTACGGCCGGAATATGCTGATTACAGAATATCTTTGGATCTATCACTGGACGCTCCACCCACCTAAGAAAGGCGAACGGATTCCATGCGGCAAGCAGAGAGAGAAGACTAAAACAAACCCTGGACATCCTATGTTTAGGTCACGAAAACAAGTGTCAAGCCATATTCAAGTTCTGAAAGGATTCTTCCCTACCTTGTCCACATGTAAGCACGCCGTTCTTCTCGCCTGACTATTCTGTGTTAACCGCTGTATTTAGTCCACTTTATCTTCCCGAGGCAGAAGGATGGACTGGAAGACGACAAGAAACTTATGAAGGACGAAGACGACACAGAATCCTTCAAGAACAACCGAGTACTGATCTCCATAGCTGATGGGCGGCTACCCGACGAGCGACCGAATTATGAGTACTTTTCGCGGCTATTAAATGCCGAGAATGATGTGTTCATCCGACCGAAGCAATGCTGGGTCTTCGTATCATCGTCAAAGGTGGCGCTAAAGGAGAAGCACGTGACAATGGAGGATGGGACGACGAAGAAGCAAATAATTGGTAACAATCCGGATGGGTTGTGCTTGACAGAGGCAGACTACCCGCATCTCAAGCTCAATGAGAGCAAGGATTACAAGGACTTACCGCGCCAGGGAAACAGGCCGACTGTGCTTCTCCACGAGTACACGAGGACTTTAGCCCAGAAGGAATCCTCTTCTGTAAAGGAAATTTCGAGCAGGTGGGACGTACGGTTCCCCGAGCTTCGAGAGAAGCTCACGAATGCACTTAATGACACTCAGCCGTCCGATGAGCAGACTTCGCGGTGTGTTGTCGGGCCTTGCGACACCTTCCACTTCGAAACTGTACTCGACTTACACTCGACTTCTAAATTCCCCTCTGGCTCCGACTTGAACGGACTTGTCGAGTTCACGATTAGCAGGCCTGACCTCCACAACCACAGTTGGCGATCACGGACATGTGTCATCAAGCCTGAGGAACTGTACATGTCTGATGTTGAAAACGAGTACTGGGACGAGAGCAGCTCAATCGACGTAATCCCATCTCATCGTGTTGGCTGCCCTGGAGCCGGTCGTTGCGACTGTACTGCCCGTGGTAGCCGTGATACCATCTCCATTCCATTTCCAGCAGTTAGCTGGGCTAACACCTTCATCAAGCTCGCACCATACGTGACAGCTGAAAGGGACAGGAAAGACCGGGAGCGTGCAGCTCGATCAGCGTCGTCGATGAGTGGCCGAGCCGAGCGGGAAGCGGCACGCGCGAAGAAGGAGAACGAGGAGACATCCTCCCACCTCAAGTCGAAAGGCCCTACCCCTAAAGACCTCCTCGCCCAAGTTGCCATGTACCAAGAAATATGGTCGGCACCTCCGTCCGATGTAGCTAGCAGGGCTAGTGATGAGGACTCGTCCTCTAAGCGGAGCCGTGGAAAATGGACGCGCCGAGCTGTCATCTTGTGGACCTTCGTGCCCGTCCATGACGATGCTGACGAGAAGGGCAAGACGACGGTTGTGCCTCCTGGAACTAACTGGCGCTTCCTCACCAAGATTGACCCCACGTCGTCATACCACCAGCAGCAGGCATACGTATCTGGGCCGCAGGCGGGTGTATCTCGGGACACGGTCATGAGCCCAAACCCTGGATATGCACAGCACCTCAACGCGGCGATGCATGAACACTTCAGCGCTGCTGCTTACGATGCTGGTTCAACTGCTTTTACCCTGCCTAGTAACAACCACGGTCACAGTCTTCCTCAGCTACACATCCAAACGGGGTTAGCCGATGTCATGGATGGCTTTTCGAATGGACTGGCCACTCCTCCTCCCACGGCCACCCTTACAAGCAATTTCCCCCATAGCTTCAACGACAACTGCCCAAACATCGACTCGGGCCACACACTGCACCATCAATTAAGCTTCATGTCTGATGGAACTAGCGGCACGAGCACGACTGACCATAGCCAAGCCAGTCTCCTCGCAAGCAGCGGCCCGAACCCAGCTGATTCCTTCCTGTGTGGCCTCGAGGGCGTGGATTATATGCCGGACTTCCACCAAGCCGCACATCATCCCCTCAGCGATCTAACAACCCGCCACATGGACAGCAGCCACGGAGTAACCGATGCCAGCGGAGTGAACTGGGCCGACGCGGGCGTCCTCCCGCCAACGAGCACCATGGAACCTCAATGGGCCGCCATCGCCGCCCACCCCCAACACCCCAGCGCCCTTGGCTCCCACGGCGAGCTCCAAGATACATGGAACCACTGGCCCACGGGCGATCTCACGCACCACCACCACATATCCCCCGACTACAGCCGTCGGACCTCGGGCAGCATCTTCGAAGAAGGCGGGCTAGGTGACATGGCCGAGGGCGATGCGGGAGCCTTCACGCTCGGCGGGACGGGGCTTACGCCGCTGCGCAACCACTCTGATTCTCATACTCATGGTCAAGTCATCGGGAATATGCCAGGGCATATCCCCGCCCTCATCTCGCACCCCGGGCAGCAGCAGAACTCGCCCACGCTCGCGGGCCGCAAGAGGTCGCGCACCGAGAGCGTGGGGATCGATGGGGAGGATGACGATGAGAGTGTGGGTTACCCGGTCCATTCGATTCGCAAGTTGGCGCATCACCCTGCCGCCACTGCGGCTTCGCTTTTCGCGCCGAGGGGAGGTGAGATGGATGTTGGTGTTGGGGGCGCGCCGACGGCTGTTATGGACGACGCGTCGGGGGGATACTTGTGAGGTGAGGGCGGCTGAGTCACTGCTGAGGTAGTGAGACATTTGTTCATTGTCCTGGCAACAATCATCTCTCCTTACGCCACTTTTCTCCTATCTTCTTTCTCTTATGAAACAACACTCAATGCTTCTCTTCACATTCTCTTATTTCTATTCATGATAGGTTTATGGGCGGCGTGCTTTATCATTAGCTATGGCGTCTCTACCGGTAGATAAGGGGGTCTGGCGTTGGATGGACGGGCGGTAGATTCTTGGGGTTGTTTCTGATTTTAGTAGGGCATGGCAACAAGGACTTATGAATATGGTTTGGTCCACCTCGGTAATAGTCTATCTTTTTTCCCGTATGGCGTTATGAGTGGAGAGCTAGGTTAATTTATCACTACCACGCAAATACGCGGTTGTCTTGATATTAATACCAACAGAATGAACGAGCCGCTTTCTTTGTATTCAATGTCTCTCTACCCGTGATTAATCTGTTTGTAACGATTTATGCAGAACACCTTGCACTGCTTCATGATGAAATGGATTAGGAAGATTTATTTTGATGATTATTCAGGTTTGTATGCCGTAGATCATATGTTAAAAGGGAGATACCTAAGAGTGCATAGAGTTAAAGTTAAACGGAGTTCTCAATCGGAAAAACTTTTGCCGTAGTGCGAATATCATGCTTGAAGCTCGCCATATACTTATAATAGGCATAAGTAGGTGTTCAGACTGTATAGCCTCTCCATTCTATACTGTGCTGTTAAGTCAACCTAAATCTACGTGATGAAAATTATCATGACTCTACGTCGCCTTCTTGTCTAAGAGGCCATGTCTGCAACAGTTAGAAATTAATCCACGTCATCCCCAATATTGAACTGGAATACCACGAGAATATCGGTTTAAGATATTTGTACGCATCCTATGGTCTTGTAATTGGTTGTAGATGCCACTACTTCGTATAGGATACCGCTTATAATGAGATGCTTGACCTGTAGGCCAGGGGACAGTATTGATTGAGATTGTTGTACGATAGAGTATACAAACGTTTAAGTATACAGCTTGTCTAGCTACGATATATCTCATTATCGTATTATCAAGGTTCCCCGTTAGAGTTGGTGTAGGGAGCTGGTGTAGATAGGCATTGAATCCGCTGTGAGCATCTGCCTGAAGTTCCGGTTTTTCTTTCATCTTTGCCAGACTGCAGACTATTGTCCTACAATCTTTACGCATTTTATCCACACTTGTACTCTAGAATCTTATTCCATGTAGTTCGTTTCGTTCGTTGCAAAATCTATCCTGTTTGTTGTCTCACTTCAGGGCTTCTTTCATCGCAAACCTCTATTTAATGACTATAGGCAAACAGCTGCATCGTTACATGAACAATATTACAGCCAACAACTATAGAGAGATGAGAGATTACAAGGATAACAACCGAACTGACATTAACTAAGGCGCTGTTTAAAGGACTTCGAAACAATAGGTATGAAATATTCTTTTATAAAAAGCAACAAGAGCTCTAACTGTTGTTGTTCATTAATAAACCCCAAACTCCCAAATTCATCCAATCCCAAATAATGCCCACAACACACCACTGCATGGTCTGCAAATCCTCAGGAGCCTGTTCTAAACATATAGTTAGGTGCCCAATACATACAAAAGTTTTCTATTACAGACATGACTCAACAGGCATTCCTAAGAAATGTATGGAATGCGATCGCGCTTCAGCTGCCACCCCACCAGCGAAGTCACTCATTGATGACGACGGCGACTACAAGTCTAAGCCTAAAAAATCTACCAAATCAAGTTCAAGACGTTAAGCTGCTAGCCACCGGGGGTTACAACTCGGTTGTGCTCGTCAAGCTCAATGAACCGTTGGAAGTCCCAGAACCAAAAGGCACCAGCAGTACCCGGATCGACCAGTTCATAGTTCGTCTACCTTGTGAGGACGCATTGCTACCAAACCAGATCACCAATGACGTTGCCTTCAAGAGATATGTTGCTGAAAAGCTCCCTCATATCCCAATTCCAAAGGTATATCTCTACCAAGCTACTAGTCAAGCTGCGACATCCTTCACTGTCGAAGAGTATATAGATTGCCCCCCTCTCACCTCGACATGGATGTCTCTTACGGACACGGAAAAACATAGCCTAGCCGAGAAGCTGGCCGCTATTACCGTTGACCTAGCAGAAATTCAGTTTGATCAGATCGGAGGTTTAGACCCCACGGATTATTCCCTTTCTCCCACCGTTGAAGGCTGCAAACTCTTCAAGGGGCGCGGCAAGTTTCACCGAAACGAGTGCTACCACATTGGGCCATACAAGTCCACTAAGGAATACATCCTAAGTTGCTACGACCGTGAAATATACTACTACACTCACGCAGAGAACGACATTGATCCGGACCATTTCCTCGATGTAACCCGCGAGAAATTCATCGAGGATCTCAAGAAAAAGCGAACTGAACTCGAGAGTGTGACTATAGCTGATGAACCATTCGTTCTAGTTCACGGAGACTTCCACGGCAGGAATATTCTCGCCAAGGGTGATCAAATTGCTGCCATCATTGACTGGGACTTCGCAGGCTCATATCCCTTGAGTGAAACCTTGACCAGCGGCTCCTTTCAGGTCTTGGATCTTACTAGTGAAGAAGAATACGAAGAGGTGATCAAATGGCAAAATGAAATTGACGGCCACATTCGAGAAGAAGTCGCCAAACGCGCCTGGCCCCAAAGCCGGATTGACTTGTTATTTGGCCCTGCAGACGATGAGCTCGCAGTTGCTCGAATGGAAATGATTCCATGCTTTTATTATTAGATTTCCTATCTTTGTTCTTTTATGACTAGATTTCTTACCAAATTTTGAAAATAAAATCTTCTTGTGTCCTACTGCTGAGCATTGAGTGAATAATTGTACCACTACTGCGGCTAATACCATGCTATGAGGGCGTAACTTATTCTTGTAACTCCGAGTCAATTCTCATATGAATAGGGCGTTCCGCAAGTCAAAACAAAGCCATTCGTTCGAATAATGGAATAATCTCTGCGTCAATTGCGGGGCTTGAAAGGCTTCGATAAGGCTAATGGCCGCACTATGAGTGTTAATAACATCCTCTACTGATAGAAATAGTAGTTATGCTAACCAAGGAAGTTAAACTTTAGCAGCTAATTTCAAAAGGCATCTGCCAAGGCCGTCGAACCCGAGGAGTATTCTTATATCCTAAAGGATAGGAATTCTATGATGAACTTTATGGAATTCTAGTGTTGTAATGTAGGTATTGCCGAGCGCTTTACGACAGCGTTACCGACGAGGGCGACTGTGGTGAGCGACGCGCAAAGGGTGATACAAAATGAAGTCCTAAAATGGATAAGGAGATTAAAACATATTCCAAATGACTAAAGGAAAACTTGATTACTCTAGAATGCGCAAAAAGAAGAAGGGAAATTGAGAGGAGCGTCGAATTCTCAGCATGCAACTAAAGAGCATGGAAAAGGTAGCCGGAGAACAAACAACAAACAACAAACAGCCAAACTCTTTACTAAATCGCACAAAGAGACTGTTGTCATAACAAAGACATTGTACCATAGCTCGATTTATATATTCTGCTCCTAAAATAGCATTTTTGAGAGTTCGTTATTCCGCTATACTTCGATTCATCCTTAACACCTACTCAGCTACCCACTCTTCTCTCTTTATCACGTTCCACAACAGCACCCGAAAAGAACGACAGACCACCCAACATGCCTCTCTCCGATGATACCACTAAATTCATACATATAACAGTGATTAGCCTCTACATCGTCTTGGCTCTGTTGGAGTTGATGTTTTGGCTAAGGGTCGTATTTACACAGTTATCCTACGTAAGGTTTAGACTATTATAAGGACATGGTGAATGCTACTCGAATGTTTGAGACTTTGTCTATCAATGTTTTAAGAGTCTAGAGGATTCACCTAAAATAAAGACTCCCATTTTATCACTCTCTATGCGTATGATGACTAGATTTCAATTTAAAGTGCATGTAGAAGCTGTCGTAGTTAAATCGTAGGCACCACTGGCTGGTAGAGCGTGGAGGGGAAATCACGTCTCCTGTCGACCTAGACTGAGCGAACTGTAATACTGAAAGGGGATTTATAAGTAGTAGGCACAATAAAGTTCCGGCTATTCGCTCCGTAATACGAAGAAATCCATATAATCCTATATACTATTTAAGGATGAACCTTTTCTCATGTGAGACATGAGCAAGGCTCAATACCGAGTTTTTGTACTAGTAGCAAAGTCGAAAGAGCCCAATTTGGTAGGCTGCTATGTGCTACAATCCTAACCCGCTTGAGTCAACTCGGTTGATTGAGTTTTTCTCCCAGAACCTTTATCAAGACTCTTCCTATTCATAACTCTACTCACTCAACCTTTCCGAGCCTCATAAGCCCGAGAGTTCATCGTCGCGTCCGAATGCCGAAATCGCTCGGCGGCACCGCGCAGCTTCGCGCGAGCGGTGCTTCGTCACTCATCGGTATCACAAGCATCACCTCCTATAGCGACGCATCAATACCTCTTATCAGCGTCTTTTCACCGGCTGGACGTCTATGGATTTCCGTTCCCGTCTCCGGGGCGAGAAGGAGGTGTCGTGGCTATGTGCATAGAACACCAGAGGAGGGAAATTGTTTCCCGGCTCGGGGACAAGGACTGGTATATCCAGCGATACGACCTCGGCGATGGCCACTGGCAGAGGGTGTTGGTGATTGTGAGGAAGAGGCAGGAGGAGTGGACGGGAGAAGATGGCTCGGCGCAACAGGTTGGTCTGAGTGTGGTGTTTTTTGACCTAGCTAATCGGGATTGGGGAGAAAGCCGTGCCGTGGAGGAAAAGTTTTGGGAGCGAAAGGCGTATAGTGTAGAGCAAGAGCAAGTCTTAATCAGGGAACTCAAAGCGGAGCTGAACTGGCAGCATAGTGCGTCGCAGTTTGAGGATTGAGCAATCAGTTATTCTACTGTGTCTCTGGGCGCTTTGGTCTTCGTATATCGTGTGGGAGGGCTGGGCACCGAATTTGAGTCCCCTATAATGCATCATAATTATTACTAAACCTGGTTTATGAATACCGAGGATCAACGAAGTTGTTTCCCTAAAGCACACGAAGCATAGTTATACTAGTCTACAATCGAACACGAGCGAAAACAACTACACAACGTATATTTTAATAAAATAATATCCTAGTTGAGAAGAGTTTGATCTATTGTATCTGTCTACCACGTATTCATGTTACTAATTTTAGATGTTCGTAGTTATGAGTATATTCTCGCAGAGCGCTATTACAAACTAGGTAATCAATCGGCTGGTCTTTGCAACTGTAGCTTCGATGTGATGAAGTTCCGGTAATGAATAATTGTGAAAAAAAAAGGCCCAAGGCAGGGGGCATGAAAAAAGCAGAGCTTGAGAGCAAAGAATGACAGGTATTTTATCCCTACAGACCCGATGCGAACTCCTCGATAAGCATGTATGCAGCCCCCCTCCCGTCGTATCCGAGCCCAACGCCGTCCGGGGTATTTTCCTACTCAATGCAATGCATACATCCAAGAGCCTCCCGAGAAATTGCCTGTATCTATGTGTCTTGACCGAACGCCTGAACCTAAACCGCGTGCATGACTAGGGATACTCGCTAATGCTAGAAGGAAATGAAACGCCCTCAATCCGGGCTGTATGACTTTGGGATATGTACATAGAAGAGAAACCAGTTCGTGCTTGTGGGATGGATGACCTATATGGTGGTCCCGGGTGACCCTATTGTTGACTCCTATCAATGGCTATATGAGCCCTCGTCGTGCGTGACCGGTAACGCGAGCGGCTCGGACCTTGAGAAACCCGTGGACGGATGTTACTGGGACGAGTGACGTAGGAAACGGTATCCCTTTTGAAGTGGCAGTCTCCTTGGTTGGGACGGCAGTGACGGTATTCGAACTTGACTGCTGAGTAGAAGTCTGTCCACCGTTATCGTCTCCAACGCCCATAGTGATGGTCTGGTATTGAGTGACTGTCGCGGGCTCCGCAGTAACGGTGACAGTTTTGATGCCGCCGTGGCCCTTGCTCTTAGACGAGGGGGTCGGACTAGGAGTAGGCGTAGGAGTAGCCTCATCAAGACCGGTGGGTGCAGCGGGACTGCTGGTACCAATGCCAAGAGCCGTCGCCTCAATGAGTTGATGCACTTGGGATGAGATAGCAGCACTCTGGATGTCGCCTTTGTTGTTACCAAACTTGATCCCAGACCCGCCCTTAACTGATTCGCTCTTTGACCCGGTAAGATTGACCTGCGCGCATGTGGTATAGATTTCCGTCACGTTCTCCGTGTTGGAGATGATTCTCGGCCAATCCCACACCCACATCAGCGTGTATGTGCCCTCGGAGGCCAGGTCGGTCGGCAGTTGAATGTCTGTTTGGCAGGCCAGCTGGTTGACGCCGTACTTGGCACTTCGTTCCTGGGCGATAGCGTTGCCTGGGGCGTCCTGGAAACATTGGCCATCGTCAAAGTAGTGGGTGGCAAGAAGCTTGCCCTTTTTATTGCCACCTTTGCCATCGGCGGTCCAGGAGTTCAATACATCATTGATGCCATCGGAGTCTTGGTGGTGCATGGTGCCGTAGACGTACACATTACCGCCACGATATGGACGCGGGGTCAGGTCGGGCTGTGTAACATGGCCATTCTCCTGGTATTGTAGCGCGATGTAATCGCCAGCACCAGCTTGCAGAGGTGGGTACTGGGCAGTGTTGCTTGACGACAACGGCTTGCATATGGCCGGGTTTGTCGAGGTGTCTAATATCTTGGTCTGGTGCTCGTCGTCGGACACTCCTTGACTTCTGGGGAGATAGCCGATAGGGTAACCCGGCTGCCCGGTAAAGGTCCCAGTAGAGCTGATGTGGTAAAGATATTCAACCCAGGTGTGGGCACTGACGGTTGGCACTGCAACCAGCAGCGAGATGGCAGTGAGAGTGATGCCCTTGAGACTCATTGTTGTAGGAAACAGCATGGTAGGTAGTCTAGTAGAAAGTGGTATTCGGTTCGTGGTCTCGCCCGCGAGACCGAGAAGTAAAAAAGAGGAAAAGAGGGAGTAGTGTTGACTTAGCGCTGTATGCGCGACTGTTGGTGTAGAAGTGTTGAGTTTCTCTGATGTCGAGGGGGTGCAGTACGGTACGGCATTCAGAAATAGAATGCTGAGGGAGAAGAGAAGAGAATCGAAATTAGTAAGGGCCTGCGCCCGAATTTACAAAGTCGATATTTGAAAATGGGGAAAACACTAGGAAAGAAGTGAATGAAGATGTTTGTGAAGGCGTTTGTAAACGGATGCTCAGGCTGGCTGAGTACGAACAGATAGTAAGACTGGAAATAGGAGGAAGCGGGTTCTTTGTGCTTGCCTAGACTCGCATGGCCAAACAAGGTCCTTTTGATGGAAGAACAATCGTCAATCAACTAAGCCACTTGTTTGCCTTGTGCCACGTCGAGGGCGGGGGCGCTAGACACAATGGTAACGGGCAGGTGGTGCTGAGAGAAAGAAAGGTGGTCTTGTCTGTAGCTCGTATCTATGTGCGGTATGTTTATGTGTGTGTGTATGTACGTCTATGTATATGCAAGTAATAAGTGTGTATGTGGTATGTGGTATGTCGTAAGTAGTAGTAGTAGTGGTAGTAGTGGTAGTAGTAGTAGTAGTATAGTAGTAGAGAGAAAGGAAACGCAGGATATAGAAGATGCGATGCCAAGGTAGTACTGCCGAAATGTCACGGACTGAACTGCAGGAGCTTGGCGATCAATCATGGACACGGGAGCGGGATCTGGTTGCGGTGAGCCGCCTTCTTATTATTATAACAGACTTCCAGGCCTCTCTTGATGGCATGGGTCTGGCCTAGCTCAGGTCGATGTGAAGGTAGTCAGTCCTGACTGTGACCTCTCGGTATAACAAGGAAATGACAAATTCCGCGGCGTAGAAAGAGGCCAATAAAAGGCCAAAAGTACTTCTACCTCTAATCTTACACACTCGGGTTATATGAGACCAAGACCCGTGACGCGGCGCATTGCGGGTCGTGTTTCTATCAGTTCAGTATTTCAATATTTAGAGAGGGTCCCAGACCAATATCATAACTATCGAGATCTGTTGGTAGGGCCTTTTTTCTCTCGGAAATCCGGGCTGTGGGGCATGATGCGAGGTTGTTTACCAGAGTGTTCGGGACTGTCAGATGGACGACAGGCCAAAAATATGTCTTGAGTTGCGATGGGCTGTTTGAGGACGATGACTATACGCGCCAGCGGTTCGAGCTGGGTCCGTCGTTCTGGTATCGTGACGTTGAGATAGTTTTATGGTACCTACAGACAGCGTACCCACAGGGTTAATTGTGCGGGGACCCAAGACCGGAACGAACCTAAATCTTGCCTCTATAGCATGCTGATTGGCTACTAGGAGCTCAATGTGCAACAGTCTACGGGGGCAGGGGCCATCTAGGGGCTCCGCGTAGATCGCCTAAGGAAGTACTATGCACTACGGTACTACCTTGGTAGCGCACGGGCCTAGTCAGACCGGGACAGCTACGCATGTCACTTCCATCGCAACTTCCGTGGAGAGAGACTTGATGCTGTACTTACCTAAGAGCCCTGCTCGGATCGCTAGCCAAAGATAGGTATCTTGTACCTGCATTGTCCCCATATTTAGCCTTTGGTTGGAGGTACCTGGGCAGTTAGGCACTCTACTCCACCGACTATGCCGCTTCCTGGCTTCTCGTTACGCCCAACTCTCGGTGGCACTCTTTCTCCGCCAACCATTCTTCACCTTGTGCTCCTGGTCTGTAACCAAGGCAAATGAACGAGGCCGCATGAGTGTACTGAAAGCCCCGTCCAACGTGTGGCGGCTATTACTATGGCCACATATGAGGGCCGTTTCTCATTCTCAAATGCCTCAGTTTCAAATCTCTTGTCGGACATACGTGTTTATGTTGGCTCTAGCAGTGGAGATTGCACCTACGTGATGCGCGCGCTTATGTCCAATCAAGGACATGGGTGAGTACTAGTATGTTCAACGAGGATGCTCCATGAGCGCGCGTCAATTTTAACAAACAACGACCCTCTTACTTTTTTATGCTTATTTATGAAAGCATTCAAGTATCAGCAATCTCTCGCAATCTCGCCAAAACACACCCAGGCCGGACCATGGAGCATTTCATCTCATCCCATCTCATTAACCAGCCAGGTTGCGAGGTGTGCCAATGTCCCCAAAGGGCGTCTTAGCGTTACTTGACAGGTGCCTGCCGTGCCCTGTCATGTTTGAGATTCCTCGGCAATCTTTTCTGTTGACTGACCGCGCGAGATAAGCTAATCGATTTTTCTAGGAAGAGACGATTTAGGCTATTCGTATCTGATAATGTAATAGATAGCTAAGTATCGGTCAAAACGTTGTCGTTTGATCTTCCGTACGTCTATCTGGTGCAACCATATTTGGATTGATCTCCCATCATCAGTTCAATGTACGCTGCCTTGCCAGGTCGCTACGGGGTCAGTTCATGCGATAAGCGACGTCTGAAGCATGCATGCAGGCATACAAGCAGCATTAAATTCGATCTCATTTCCTGGCGCTATCTGGGCGGCTAGATAGGCCGAATAAGCGAGCGGCTAACGTCTAGGTCACTTGGACCGGACCGTCAATTGCCGCCGACAGACGAAATGCGTTTCTAGCCGACGCCGCTTCATTTCGCGTCTGCTTCAAGTGAGTCTTAGCTGTAATGAGGGCGGCAAACTCAACCGGGATGATTGCGCAGAATGAATTCCATCTCCAACCCCTCGCCACAATCGAATTTTCCCTACCGTCCACCGTCCACCGTCCACCCTCTGCGTTCGTGACGCTTGTAGTTTCAGAATGACGATGATCGCCCTAGGCCCTTCGATATTAATCCTTGTTCACGTGCTACGATAAGGCAACCCCAGACGATCATTAATCCCGGCGATCTATTCCCTGCGACTAATATATCTTAGATTAACCGGTAGGTATATACTTCTATGTGACACATACAAAATAAACTTATAAGGTTACCATTCATGTTTGTTTCACTTCGAGAAAGCTCCACCCAGTATTCAATCTCCCGGGTCATTTAGATCTAACGGTTGCAGGGGTTTATGCCACTAAGTGAAGCTATGACCAACACCAAAGTCTCTCTCGTTAAGTCTCACCACCTACTTCCTCACATATGAGGGCTTAGCGACTTGTAAACTTTGTTACAATTGTGGAAACACATGACGCAATCCTGTTTACAGTACGGTCTCGAGCTCATTTCTTCGGCTGTGTAGGTATCAATACTTGCTTGTTATTATCAAATCAAGCTTCCAAATGATTACTCGCCGTCGCTGACCCTCATTTCAGACATAGGTTCTCTTTGCGTGAACCAACTTCCCATCGTATCATGTCATCACAAGATCCGCGATTCGATTCCGCTAGCGGTCATTTCCCTTTTTTTGGGTCCTATTCTTACTTAGTCATTACTTAGTCATCTGGGGGTAGTTCAATAGCTACGGCTTTTACGTAAGTGTTTCTACGTTTTTTTCTTCGTTTACACTCATTGATGTATGTTTTGGATACGAGAATCTGATGACGATGAGGATTGTCGTAGAAGGTTTCATTGTGGCGTCTTGGACACGTCTAGATTCTCAACGGGCAGGTCTTATTTATGTTGTCATTGGACTACAACGTTACAATTATGCAGGAATCGTTAGTTAGTGTGGAATGCGGCTGCTTGGTTCTTATTGTCAAGCTAACATCTAGATCAACAAGTAAAATACATTTTGCCTTGATGACTACATTTGTAGGTACCCCTGTTTATAACCCCGCAGTTACCTTTATGGCCCCCTGCTTTGAACGGGTTGTTAGCGGGCTGACTGCACTTATGAGGAGTAGTTACGCGGTTACAATGGTGAGAATTTAGGCACTTTACATGCTTCTATCGTGAAGTTCGTATTAAATCCTAGTATCGCCAGAAGACTCATGTCAAGTGTAAGTTACTCCGATCCGCCATGACGATGTGTGGTACCATGAGTCTATCCGAGCTGACACGGTTCACCGTTAGTTGGAACAAGCCGTGGTGTAGCGAATGACTGCAGGCGGTAGAACGCAGGCGCTTCGCTAAAAGATTACTACTTAACATAGGGGGGAATATCAGATTTTTATCTCCCCGCTCTGGACGGCGGGGAGTCATTTGTATAAGTATTAGTGGCCTCGGTAGTCACATGACTACCTGCACGACATATTATTGTGTATCAACAGTCTTCGAAACCCTACGTATCCAGAGTTTAAGCGTAGCTTAGACTGTTTCAATAAACTTTCTAACTTCTAATAACCGCATCTACAACTAACCCCGGCCTTGATTCAACCCCACCTGCCTAATGTGAGGTCTGGGGTCTCTCTCTTTTTGTATCACATTCGCTAATTTAAGCAGTATGTAGAACATATTGTTACTATTTCGTACAGCCCAAGGATTAGCGAGCACTTAATCCTAGTCGAAGCTGGCTCTACTGTTACTTTGGATGCTGCCAAGTATGACACCGACCTTGTCATCGTACCCTTGGCACGCTAACCTAGAGCTCGCGGCCTAGAAGGCATCTCGCCTCAAGTTACCTACTTACATTGAAAATCTGCCAGAAAGGCTATTAACTGTCTGACGCGCTGCCCGATCGAAAGCCTCACAGATTCACGATACTTGGCGAGGTCAGACAGTCTTGTTCCTCTACCACACCAGAAGTGTCAAAATTTCGCGCTGCAACCTCCTACATCAAATCCCGCTCCCCTGTTGCGGTCCTAGCCGTAAGCCACATAAGCAACTGCAGACGGTCAAGTGCCCCGACACGCCACAGCCCATGCATCACCTGATGTCTCGTCACCAACAGTCCCTCGCCGGTTCTTCCCCGGTCAATAACAAAATCCTCTTAGAGGTTGCATTTGGTAATACCAGTCCTAATACCTTACACTGAATAGGCATTCTACTCTACTTCTCTTCCCTTTCAGGAAGTCTCCCAGAACTAGCCAAGACGAATGTTGTCAATAGTTCTTCTAATGATCTCATTCATTTTCATACCCCGACGTATTGTCTAAGGCGCTCACCCCGCCTTTTGCCTCCTTTTTCTCATATGGGGTAGAATGCGGACGAAGCTATAGATTTGCACGCTAGGCCTAGCATTATACGTCCTTTATACCGTGTGAGGGCTTGATGCTTGTAAAAGGTCTAGGCGTTTACAATTACAATAAAAAAACATACGTTACCTCTAATAGGGCTTCCCTTCCTTAACGCACTTCGACACGAGACCCGTACAGATAATCTGCCCATGCAACACGGGGGAGCCAAGTGCCTCGCAGCCAAGCTTGAGGCAAACTCGCGCACATAGCTAGCTAGTCGTACTGCACGACAGCAAGGGTAAAAAGCTATTCTAGCACATGACGACCATAAGATCCTGCAGGCCTTTCTTAATATTGATTCGTATTCTAGTGAATGGTTCAAGAGTCAGTCGACTCAATGTCTCGTATTATTACTGTAAATGCTCAGAACAGGGATGGGATGGAGGCGACTGTCTTGCATCAACATTAAAGCAGCGCGGGTGTAGCTTCTCACCGTTTGTCCGTGAAGCTATAGCAGGCAGAATTATCGTAGCCGAACTTCAACTGAGCTCGCCTGCACCTGTCAGCACAGCAAGCTGAAGCAATATTGATGCACGACATGAGTCCTGGAGATGCATGGAATGGTATTAGGCCCGATTGAACCTTTAGGGTTCTAAGTAAGAAAACAAGACAACGGTTCGAAGAGGTTATACTTACAAAAAATGATTCAGTAAGTGCCTTGTCTAATCTGGTTAGCGTTGTGCTGAACACGATGTGTTGTCATAGGTCATGAAGGCCTGTAGGTCTAAGGTGGTGTAGCAATTCTGACTTGACTTCCCATGTTGAAGCCTTGGCTAAAGTTCACGGACATTCATTGCGAGGAGGCGTTTCTCATCCGTCGAATATAAAAAGGAGCTCAACACCTCCCTTTTTCCAGAATTGCCTTCTCAGATCATCACCTTCACAAGTTCCAAAGCCTCAAGACTATCTACACCATCCAACCTTCCCACAAAACTCCCCACCAACAAACCTTCACTATGCAATTCTTCGCCATCGCCCTAACCCTCCTCTCGGCCAGCCTCGCAGACGCCGCCGCCGCTGCCGCCGCCGCCAAGCTGAACACCTACGCCCCCGGCGTGGCGCTCTCCAGCAACAACAAGCGCAGCCTGACCTTCGCCCCCGAGCTCGGGCTCGTGGGCCGCTCGCAGACGGGCATCATGTGCTCCCTCAACAACTGCTACACCCAGGGCTACAGCAACGGCAACGCGGGCCAGAACGAGATCTACGTGGGCTCCGGCTACTCGCCCGCGGCCTGCAAGGCGGCCTGCCAGAGCCGCGCAGGCTGCATTAGCTTCGCCGTCGAGCAGGACGGCAGCGGGAACTGCTTCACCGAGCAGGCCAGCGTGGTCGCGGAGATTGTGGAGGACTGTGGCGCGCCCTTCTTCTTCTATGATGTTGGCTGCAATGCTTAAAGGAGGGCATGTTGAGCTCGTCTGGGGCTGTGTGGAGGATTATGGATGGATTCGTGGGGTTTGAAGTTGTTGTTAGGCTGTGTTATGGAACGCTCTCTATACGAATCACTCGTTTTGTTCAGTCTTACTATTAAATATGATGATCAGAATGAGGAGAAATAAAAGTTGTGATTATCGACTCTAAAATGGCGGCCATCCCTGTGAACTTAGACTATGATGCACGAAGTAGGTGGGAATTACTACACTGTTATTAGCCCCGTGAATGGCAATTACAAGCTCTATTTTGAGGAAGGGCAGATAGTTCAGCTACATTGGGGTGCTACTGTGATTAGCTTTTTGTATATTACTCTATGAACTTTTATCTTCTTTAAAATATTGTGAGATTAGGCGGGGGGCAACTGTCACGATCTCTTTGGTACGGGTATCAACGTATAGGTAGGTCTTGAATACTTGTTGACGCACGAGGAGCCCCAACTGCTACTTCCAAGAGGTGGGCATCTATATACAAAAGGTCTCTTTGTCTTGTACCCTAAGGGGGAGGAGATGTGAGTACGTGTAGCCCTAGCCCTGGCCCAATAGGGGTTCTGACAGCAACTATCTCGATCAACGTATCATTATGTAACTTATTTTTATGTAATATGCTAAAGTTGGTAGGCGATCTATACCTATTCTTTATATTTCGTATATTTCCTACCATCCTCCGCGGTTAATTAATTAAGTAAAACTCACCGAACCCTTCGTATATGGCTCACTAACCAAGCAACCTAAGTCTAAAGAACTAGACAATATTCCTTAGTAATCTGCCAGCTCTGTTTGAATACCACGTAGGTCGCGCTTTAGAGAGGCTTAAACATATTGAGACAGGGCGGGTGATCTGACCAGGGGTCAGGTCGATTACATAAGGAGGATCCAGCTGAAATTTCGTTGATTTCCTGTATAAATAGCCTAGTCTCTAGCCTTGATTTCAGCTAGACACCTACCATCCACTTATAATACACACTCCTTTTCTTCTGATTCTCCTGACTTCTTTCCTATGTAAAATCTCTAGATGGCTAAAAGAATGACACAGGTCAGGCCTCTAGAGTACGCTCAGAATCACCCTGAGTCGTTTCAATATCCATTGGGAGCCTCTTGATGTGACTGAAGGTAAAGTCGTCGTAGTCCCTTTTGCTCTGGCTCAACACTAAGTATCAGAGTGCTTTATATATTTAGCCGCCTTGTTTCCTACCAATTAACGTTATTATGTAGCTAATGATGCTTAATTTCTTGTTTCCTTTTCTTTTTGTATTTGGTTAGTTGAAGGAATCCTTTTCGAACTCCTGATTTTTATTTGATGTAAGTTTCTGAAAGCTGCCTGAAAATCAAATCCCAATGGCCCTATACGTGTATAATGATAGGTGTTTTCATTGGCGGAGATGCTGTTGCTACCTCACCTCTTTTTTGTCGTTATAGAATAGAGCTTTCCGGGCACTTCGGTGGCCCCTCATTCCCACGAGAAGTTTTACATACAAACGTGGAGGAAGTCGTATGGAAGTCTATTTTGGTTTTTAAGATTGGTGCCTTGTACACAACCTTCGCCATTTAATAATAAATATGTACCTACGTAGCCATACACAAAACAAACTGCCATGAGCCTTCAGATACGAGTAGTGATGTATAAGAAGATTCTGAATACTTGTTGAAACACGAAGAGCCCTAAATTCTACCTCAGGACAGGCAGTATCTATATGCAAAAAACCTTCTTTGTCTTGTACCCTCAGGGGCGGATGTATGTGGCCACAGGTAGCCCGGTCCCAGTCTAGATCGTGACACAACTAGATAAAGGGTTCTAGAGTCGTTACGGTGGAGCCGCCACGCTCGAAAAAGACGAAATCTGCCCACCGGATCTCCAAGTTCCCACTGTGAAACACCCCACTCCTTGAACAGTTCATAGCTTAAACCCAAGCGACGAATGATGCACCAGACATATGAATAATTGGTCCCAAACTTTGAAGATGCCAGGTAAAGTTAGCACGTGTGATGGATGACGTGCCTAGAGACAAGGCCAAATCCGGACTTTTGTCGCAGTCCAACGAATCAATCGCCACGATGACCTTAGGAGCCGTGGGTAGTATCACGGGGAAGTGGAAGATGCCAGAGGCTCTATCGTGGGGAGTGTTAAAAGGGCGTATTTCCTGGATGTTAAATCTATCGCTCGTAATAGCAGGGTGGTTGACATCGTGAACTAACCAATTGACACTAACGCTGCACAGGATCGAGTCAGCCCACGAATCGGCGTGGATAGTAAATCCATTCGTGTCGATGTCTGTCGGATACACTCTAACGCACCAATTCCGTCGAGCGGCCATATCTAGGGACCGCAACCACGTGGTGACCTTAGGACGAGTATTGAATGGCTGCGCAAAGTTGATGCGCTCCGAATGCTTCATCTGCGGATTCCTCGGACATAGGCTCCAAACGCCCGTCTGAACGTAACCGTGCTCCAGTGGTAATGACCCCCAAACAGCCATCTCATTATCATCTCCAGCATTGACACAGGCACCGGAAATAGGCAGCCTTTGGATTTCTTTTAATTGGCTGCTTCCATCAACTGCTCCTAATACCGTCTTACTGCGATATACAGTATCGGGGGCATGGACTTCAGGTCCGGCACCAAACAGCCTTTCAACAATCGCTAAATGGCCTCCTACAGCAGCTGCTTGTAATGCTGTTAACCCATTAGAGGCATTAGAATCAATAATGTTAATATAAGCCTTTCCATCCATCAGCGTTTCGACAATATCGAAATGACCGCCTAAGGCGGCGGCTTGCAATACCGTTAACCAATCAGAGTCGTTAAAATAGAAGCAAGTTCCAGCTAAAAGTAGTGATTGAACCTTCTTAAAATGACCGCTTCTGACAGCTATTTCCAAGATAGAATGTAGGTTCGAGTCCTTATTGTATTGGCCGGATGAATTGTGTTTAACGCCATGAACTAGTGCTGTGAAGTAACACTTAAAGCGAGAGTCCTTATCGTAGTGGCTAATAATGAAGCTTAAAGTGTCGTAGTCTCCACGTGCTGTGGATCTGTTCATCACATCAGACAGTACCGTCGTTAAAGGGCCACCGCGGTCGAGTAAGAGTTCTACCAATGGGTAATGACGGGATTCGTATGCCCATCGCAATGCTGCGGAATCATGAACATTTTGATTGTCAATCTCCCAAGGCTTCATAGCAAGATCATGGCCATGTAGCACCATATTTTTCCATATCGGCCATGTTCGTGATTTCCCTTCTTCGAAATCACTGGTGTGTGATATCCAGTGCCGCGAAGCATAACGTAGGAAAGCATGTGATTCAAGTTGGGTTCTAGTAGCTTCCGGGCCCTCACTATCACCGTGGTTTACAATACGTCTTATGTCGTCCATATTGGTGGGCTTGGACCTCGATTTCCCTTTTACTTTGTGTAAAATATGAGTGATCTTTGACGTAGTTCCCTCATGTGACAAGGCCGCTAGAGCTATATCTATGGGTTCAAACGGAGGCAATGGTTTAAATCGCCGAGCCATAGTCATCTTGAAGTCGTTGAAATTGAGATAAGTAACGCAGATCTCCCCAATTTCATGGTTAATCTCTTCAAGGGCCAAGTGGAACTCAGAACCCGGGGGCTTCTCTTGTAAAAATTGAAGAACAGTATGGTGTGCAAATTGAACTAATTGAAGCTCCTCATCAACCCGGATGAGGTTCTCGCACCATAATGCGACTTTGTGGAGGTCATTATAATACCGTCCAGGGTTTGAAAATTGCTGACCGACCTCGATAGCGAGAGCTTCACGTAATTCATCCAGATTAAGTGGCCTTTTCGCTCCTGCGACCCATTGAAAGATTTGTTCGGCAGATCTCTTTTGGCCTCTATGTATAATGCGACGGGTGGCCCTTTGAAATGTTTCTGTGATATCTTTTGGAAGATTTTTAATTGCCTTTCGAATATCTTCGTCGCAATGTTGGGAACAGATCTCTTGAACCTGGAAGACGACCCAAAGAAACCTGCATATGTGAGTCTCTAGATCTACACAACGAATCATCTGACAACTCACATGCCATTCGAACCATTAATCAGCGCCTGCTTTATTTCCATGGGGAGGTTGCCGTCTCTGACTATTAAATCTTCGCAGTCTATCTTTTCGTTGATGGTGTCCTCGATGTATGATTTGATATCTAGATCCATGGCCGCACAATCCATAGAGACATGCTGTAAGGACGGAAAGAATTTACGGACTTCCCCCGAGAGGCTTTCCCTACTAGAAAGGAATATCTTTGCGCCAGGCTCGAGAGACGCAAGCAAGGAGAGCCCTTCAAGAAGGGCTTGTCGAGATGCTTTCTCGCACTCGTCAACGCCATCAATTACAATGTAGTGAGTATCTGATACGAACGCTGTATGAAGAAGGTTGATAATCTCCGGCAGCTTAAATGAGAGGTCCAGCTTCTTGAGTCGAGTCTCTACCTCCTTAGGAAAGTCTGGGCCTAACCTTTGTCGTAGGATAGATCTGAATATTGTCTCCGCGTCTAGCGAGCTCTGGTTATCGAAGCATACGAAGAAAAAAGAAACAAACGACATTGGGTGCCACCTTTCAGTTAAGAGATGATCAATCACGCTGGTACTATAACATATTAGCACTATTAACGAGTCGACTAGTCAGGATGCTTACGCGAGAATCGTCTTTCCTGAACCGACTATCAAAAGTTAAAACCATACATGCGACTCAAAGTGTTCACACTCACTCTTCCCTGAGCACCACAATAATGACAAGGTACCGTTGATCCATTGATCGAATTCAGGTGTATTGAAGATCCATCGTGCGGTATTGCTGCCGCGTGCCCCGCGGGCTTGCTTAAGAGGCGTTAAATAATCGTGTGAAGAAAGACCGTCGAGAATCTGTTGTCTCCTTTCCCCTGGCTTCTCAATCAGCATTGATCGGAATGAATACTAATATTGAGACACTAACGCGCTTGCTGTTCTTCATTTCGGAGTTGCCACGCGGCCGTTTCATCAAGGTCGCGATTAGCCCGGGAGAGAAAGACTGCCATACTATGCCTGCTCTGTGAGGCTTCATTGCGCTCTAAATCTTGGAGACGTTGGGCCTGGAGATTAGCTTCCGCTTTAGCTAACGCTAAGTGGTCCCAAACATTCCGGCTACGTTCGTGAATCGTGTCTGCGTCCGGCTTGAGCTCATTTGCGAAAAGCGCAAATAACTGACTATGCCCTTTGCTTTATTAGATTCTTGCAGATCTTGGGGAGAATATTTACCTACATGGTCGGCGGGCAAACTCTATCACGTGTTTACAACATATTATTATAGACGCATGGAACTCGGACAAGGATTGCTGCAGCTTCTTTGAAGTCGGATATAATGCAGAATAGTCGCGAAAGATAGGACAGATCTTTCCAAGGTCGAGGAACAATTTGGAGAGGGCCTCATAACATGAAGTAACGTTTAACACGACCTGTTCTATTGTTAGAGGCGAATGTTTGCTTCTTAAGGATGTGTATTACAAGCATAGTCAACTTCACGCTACCCCAAACCAGGGCAGCAATTTCTGGGCGTGAGGAGACGAACACGTCAATAACACCGCAGAAATCCCGGACGGATTGTAGGACATTGTAGAGTCTGCTGGCGATACTTGGGCCCGTCCTTTGCCGGTTCCGAATGTCGAGTTGGGCTGTGAAGACGAGGACCGCGTCGGCATTAGGGACGCTCTTGATATTGTGCAGTTCGCGGAGCTCATCGGCGGTGAGAACACTTTGGAATTCGTTGATTGCTCCTTCAAGGGCTCTTTCAGCAATTGTGGGCCCTCGTGTAGACGAAGTCGGAAGACTCGCAGCCATCATGGCGCCTCGTTCGTCGTTCTCGGCTCGAAAGATAGGACGTTTGTAGTCGCTCGAGGGGGATGAAAGTCGGCAGGTTTGCTAAAGGTAAGGCGGGGTCGGGGCTATTTACAAAATGCTTATTCTGCCTTGCACATTTCTAGACAAGAGTCCTACCTATAGCAATCGGTTGTGAATACTTAACTACATATGTACCGACCAATTTATCATGTATTATTTTAGATACCTATAGAAGCCTTAATATTTTAGATAGTTTTAAACAATTAATACGCGCTAAACTATTTGCTAGTTAATACCTAAATTGCTTGGATAGCTAGTAACGAACACTAATATTCTATGTACTAAAAATAGAAACACGCTAACCTAAAATATATTTTTAGTACCTTAAAACTAACTAGGGAGTGGTGTATGTTTCTTCGTCTCTAGATTTGTTGATTAAACCGTCTGCATAATTTTTTGATCGATAGCGTGGCAATGCCCCGGGTCACAGTCCCAACCAGCGTTTCGCAAAGAACTTCGTGGGCATCAGCCACTGGCATTGTTCCAACTGTAAGGTTCACTATGTCTGCCACTGTGCCTATCATAAGTACTACGCCATGGAACGAGACACTAGCATATAAGCTAGCCCAACAGACGCAGTACTATGTCCCAGGAGCACCACTATATCACGGCTGCATAAGGGAGTATAACCTCGACAAAGAGGACTACTTCGAAGGCTACCTTTCATGGATGAATACTACTTCTCTACACCTTGTGTCACATTCCTGCAGTCTATGACCCTAGTACGTGATTATATTACAGGAATACTCCTAACAACCCCCTCCGGAGGCTACGCTGACGCGGTGTCTTCCCGGGTCAGAACCTGGCTAGAGTGGACAGCCCAATAATTGTGAGGTTGTACTCCAACAACAAGCTTACCAACACACGTTAGTGTAGTCGTGGAACCTTTATTTGCCATTGAATAAACACGCAAGACTTCAATCTTACCCCTTTTAGTGACTTATACAAAGTCTTAGCTTGTGACCACTTATCCCATCTAGGGGAGAGAGGAAGGCTTAAGTAAAACTACATGATATAGTATAATAACGGCTATACGGGGCTTCAAGGTATCACGCCCTATTGTATTCACGAAGTACATGGTCTTCGATTATCAATGTATTCGGGACTCTATGAAACCATCTCTGAACAACATTTTGCCGTCTCCCGAGGATATCGCACGGCAATGTGTCAGGGGCTTTAATCCACAGAGTAAATAGATAGACTGCGGTTAGGAAGAAGCATACGTAGTATAGGGCTTAATAGAGTAGTCAATTGATTGCTGACCTTCCAGGTCCTCAAGATCCCTAGGGGAGACCTAGGGTCCCGTTGTATAGCCCAAAACCTAGGAATACAGCCACCCTAGGTGCCGGGGTATTTTATCACCCGACGCGAAGCCTATGCGTGACGAAAGGTTAAGCCATCAAACAGCTTCTCCCAGCCATCCCATTGATGGCACATCTTGTGAATACTTCGACCGCCTTCAGGAAAGAAGCATGCCCTTTCCCAATCAATCACACCGGCTACGCCGTCAAAATTTGGATGGAGAATAAGGTTGGATAGATCCCAGTCTAAATGAGAGAATACAGACTGGCAGTCAAGCGGGATAGTACCTAGGACGTCATGATTTGCATATGCTGTGACAAATTCCTTGGTTGACGTGAAGGGGCCCCTATTAGGAAGCTGTAGATGGAAAACTTCGCCCGATGGAACGAGAGATCTGATTCCTCCGGTTGGGTTCGGGATGGCTGACAGCTCCTTGATATAGCCTTGGACCTGGAGTCGGATTGCTTCACGTTGACGCGGGCTTACGCGGTCCCAGATCGCCTTCTCATTGACTGTTATTCCTTGAATACGTTCGAAGACGTTGAATCTAAACAACCACATTAGCAACTTCCTCGTACTCTTAATTATGTCTGCTAGTAAGGAGTCAAGGCCACGGACCCTTTCCCTTGGTGTAAGACTCGTGGCACAGGAATATTTGTATATTCCCGAACCAGTTCAAGGGCCTTTAGCTCGTTCTCGTCGCGCGCTGCCACAGTTGCAAAGTCGGGTATATAACCATCATAGCCAGTCTCTCCTAATGACAACGGTTTTTTAATCACATGAGGGGATAACACGTAGATGTATCGGTCAAATGGAGGTACTGGCATATACTTCTCCTGGCAATCGCGTAGATACTCTTCATCGCCGTTTTTAGGCGCCATGGCTGAGGATTGATGTTCTAGCACCCTTAATATAAAAAAAGGACAAAGCGCGACATATTTTAGGCCAATATCCGAGCGCTGCCGGAAGTTTTCTGGCTTACCTGGCCGGCAGGACCTGGCAGGACCGGCAGGCTGATGGACATGGATTCTGAGACAACGGCTGTAGGTGAGAAAGTTATGTGTGAGGCTAACTGGGGGCAGATAACCCTTAGTCGAAAAGATGGGGTTTGCGGAAATCGCCGTTTAGTTTAAGGGTCAAAAAAGGTTCGCGATAATCGCGTCAGCTGAAGAGAACCCTGAGGCATAGGGGGGAAAGAGCTGTTAAGGAATATAGAGGAATACCTATCAAGGATACTACGAAATAAAGACGTTGATATACATTATACTTAAGGGGCCTAGAATGTGTCTCGACAATAAAATAATGAATTGGATTTCTAGATAATTTGTTATAAGACATGCTATCACTAGAATCTAATGAGCTACAATTAGATTTCTTTTAACATTCCTTCAATTTAGGTTGTAAAAGAAACTAAGATAAGATCGGGTTTATATCACGGTCTAGCTTATTAACTTAGTCCTAAAACTCTAACTTAGGCAGTGATAAAAGGGGCAATATAGGATTTTTAAGATTCGAAATCAATTCATCAGAAATGTGCTAATGGATTTCCAAACAGGCCTGATGATCGATTATAGCACAGTATGAAACCCAGGCTGTAAGCTGCAGTCCTAATAGTCGCCACGTGTTTGTGGTGCAAAACCTCTTCTAAAACCAGTGACGGTAAACAAGCCGCACATAACGAAGACAAACCAACAAAACGAGGTAAACCCGAGAACGAAGGTAACCGCTCTCTGGGCATTGTTTGAAGGCGGATTAGGATCGCGCATTGCCGTGTCTTGATGGAAAGTGTCGTAGTTCATAGCCTAAGTGCGATTCGGCGTTCCGTCGATCGCCGATCCCGTTGAGCCCTGTAAGAATTAGGACGGATACGGAGTATGACGGTAGCCGGAATCTGCGAGCTCACACATGGATCCATTAAATAAGTGGTGATCAAAGTACGACGCTCTGTCGACACTTGAGCGGAAGAGTGAGTAAGGGATAATCAGTAGTTTTAAAGCGACTTGATCTTGTGGGCCTGCAGCACTAAGTCGATATTAGCATTAATTTAGTAAGACAGAGGACTACTTCGTTTTTCGGCCCAGAAAGATATTTTATAAAGTCATGTGTATAATAGAGGTGAGATTACCATGTACTTTGATGTTGGTAGTAGCAAGGAGAGGCGCAGTTTTGATAAGCCTGAAACCGCTTGCCTTGTTGAACTAACTGTTGACACCATGAAAATAATCCTACATACATTCCTGCACCATGCCAACAGAGTGGCGCCCTCAGAGGTCTGAGAGTGGCGTCGGTAGCTAGGAAGTCATGCAGGTAGAAGCATTTATTAGCAGGACTAGACATTAATAACGGTGTGGCAACGGTATGCTAGTGCTATGTCTACATCATCCCTTCTCTTTAGCTAAGCCTTATTGAAGGAGTAAAGCATTCAGAATTATTTATATAGACAGTGGGCAATATATGCTTCGTAATAACGCTAAACACTGGTACGATATTATTAAGCCTCGAGCGATGATTTTAATATCTACTCTTGTCACTACAAAAGAGAACCCCTGACAGGTTTGCCTGTTCAAGATGCCTCCCGGTCCCTTAATAAGTCAAGTTGACCATAATAGTCTTGGGCTCCGTAAACGCCCGTAGCACGTGAATCGCGTTCTCGCGTCCTGTACCACTCTCCTTGGTCCCTCCAAACGGAGTCGTTATGAAAACCAAACTAACGCAATTGATACCCACCATACCGGAGTCAAGATCAGCGGAAATCCGTAGCGCCCTGTTGATATCCTGGGTGAATATACCCGCCATCAGGCCATATTCAGTATCGTTAGCCTTAGCAATGATTTCCTCCTCGGTCTTGAATTTGTTCAGAATCGCAACGGGGCCAAAAATCTCTTTCTTGCAGATTTCGGCATCCTCAGGTACATCGGCAAAGATAGTCGGTCCAATAAAGTAGCCCTAGAGGGAGGGAGGGGTTAGTATTTCGAGAATATTTCGTCTTGTTTTGAGTGCTGACCTGATCGCCAATTCTGGACCCGCCAGTCAGCAATGTACCCTGTGTTCGTCCCCTTTCAAGGAATCCCGAGACCCTGTCAAATTGTAGCTTGTCCACTATCGGGCCCATCATAGTTCCCTCTGCGTCTGGGTCGCCGACGGTCTTGGCTCGCTCCTCCATTGCCTTCTTGTACCCCTCAAGGAACTTATCGTATATGCCCTCTTGGACATACACTCTGCTTGCTGCGCAGCACACTTGGCCTGTATTTGTACAGATGGCATTGACACACCAGAAGATAGCATTTTCGAGATTTGCATCATCGAAAACAACAGCAGGACTCTTGCCGCCGAGCTCAAGTGTGACACGCTTTAGGTTACTCTTTGCCGCCATCTCTTGTATTTTGCGGCCCGTTGCCGTTGACCCAGTAAAACTTATCTTACGTATTTTCATGTGGCTTGCTAAGAGAGCCCCGGTCGATCCATCTCCGGAGAGGATCTGGAATACGCCTGGGGGGAATCCTGCTTCCTTGATCAGGGTGCCCAGAGCCAATGTCCCGAAGGGTGTCTTCTCGGATGGCTTGAGGATAAAGCAGTTGCCCGTAGCAAGGGCAGGAGCCGATTTCAGGGCCGCAGTAGCTACTGGGCCGTTCCACTGCCGAGTTACTAGTCAGCAATTACTCAACTTAGCAATATTTGCCATACCAACTAGGTATTAGCCTGGCCGAGGCGCAACTTTTCGCTTTAGATGATCAAAAAGAAGTAATCTGTCAAACTCGCTTACCGGGGTGATACCCGCCGTGACACCTAAGGGTTCATTGCGCACGATCTTCAGGAACCCGTCATCCTGAGGGAAGGATTCGCCAGCAAACTTATCACACCAGCCGGCAAAATACCGATATGCCTCAGAAACCCCCTTGATTTCCAGTGCCCCAAACGACGCGAATGGCGCACCAAGGCTCAGCCGCGTTAACTCGGCCAACTTGACACTATGTTCCTCGATTAAATCCGCGAGTTTCAGTAGGAGGTTTCTCCTCTCGGTCGCCTTGGTCTTCTTCCATGCGGGGAATGCTGCTTCAGCTGCTGCTACAGCGGCATCAACATCATGCTCCCCAGCAATAGCTACATCGTCGACCAGGAGTGACCCGTCTTTCGGATTATAGACCGTTAGCTTCCTAGGGCTCTTTGCATCCACATACTAGTACTCAGTTAGCACAGAGTAATTACTAAGTATCCTAATGTGACAATAGCCTACCTCATTGTTGATGAAGAGTTGCTTAGGTAGGTTTGACGCGCTCCATGGGAAAGAGAGCTTCGTTTTAGTAGCGGCATCACCGCCGGGGGTTCCTTGTTGACTCATGGCTAGTAAGTACCTTAATCACAGACTGTAGGATCTAGATGGGAGATTATCGTGGGGATGTTTATTGTCTATAATATTTGCGGAGGAAGAACTCTCCGTTTCCCGCAGATTCGAGGGTCGGGGTCCCAACATTAGCAGGCCCTTGGCGGCGGTCTTTTGAGCCACAAACTACTAACTACCTAGGTAGGTAAGACCTGGTCACTCCAACAAGCAACTGCCCGTCCTGTAACAGCAACTTTGCCATTATCGCTTCTATCAATTACTCCACACGGAATCCGCATCGGGCGACCCGGTCCGTCCATGGTGAGATGCCAAGCATCGGTTGCAATCACGCAAACGTGCATGTGACTCGGGGGACATCCAAAGCAAGCTCTTCACTGGTAGACTTCTCCATAATCCCTGTTATTTCCATACGAGAAGCATTATTTGTCATTTCTTTTTTACCTATTTGAGAAGTCGATGCTGTCATGATAACGGCATAGACGATCTCTATGTTCAAGCTGTCATCTTAGTCAAGCCACAATATTATTGAGCTCAAGAGTCTGTGGTAAAAAGTTATCTATGGGGTTAACTTTGAGTGGTGGCATGGTAGGACACTATTATCCAAATATCCAATGCACAATTTAATAATTCTTTTTAATTCTTAATAAGTTGACCAAATACATCTTTCCTTAACTACGTAGAGGACGAATTGAACAGCCTTTGCTTACCACTCGATTTCTTTCCGCCCAAAAGCTAGTTTCTCAATAAAATTGAACTCTGATTAGTAGAGTAGCTGAAATTCAATCGCACCGGATATACCCTGGTGTATAATTAATTGCTCGAGCCACTGATTAAATCAAGAATAAGCTTAAGAAGTTTCCTATATAATGTATACCCGGGAAATTTCGATAATCCTTATTTGTTGATTTGCCTCGATATCTCGGGGTTGCGCTAGCGTCTGGGCAATTGTTACACAGCGAGAAACGCCACAACAGAACTACTAATTTCGGAATGGCTAACGAGCTCGGTAAACTGACACTCGCCTTCTAGGATGGGTTCAAATGAAACTCTTTGAGTTGTATAAGGTTTATTGAAGGAGCTGAGGTCTTCAACAGCGTGTAAAAATAGCCCCCTGGGAGGAGGATGAGACCATGACACCATGTGAGCTCAAGGGAATCATTGGCTGAATTGAAGCTAGTTAGGTCTATCGGGTAGAAGCTAGCTTACGAGACTTCAGCTGTATCATGAAGTCTATCCCTAGGAATTAATAGAGTAAACCGTAGCAGGAAGGGGATTCATAGATTATTATGTAATTAACTAGAACTACTGTTCTAAGTCCTATTATATAATCCTCGTTATATAGTTTTTCGGCTAAAAGCTAGTCTCTATTATAAGTCTTAATACTACGTATTAAGGGACGAAAATATTTACTAGGAAAGCAAACATAGCAGGATTCAGTCAAGATATATAATTTCGTTTGATATTTCCGTGCATAATAAAGCCTGCGAATTGGATTAGTGAATATTGCCCTGTATTTACAATCATATCAATTAGCATATTAAACTCGTAGTAAAGTTTTATCATCACATAAGGATCACCAGCAGTCGCATTGCTATGAGCTAGCAAGTCTTAAAAGTCAGGTATAGCACCGAGACCTCAGTAAATGATTTATTAGACTACGCACTAGGCGTGCATACGAGACCAAAGACTAAAGAGAAAAGTATTCCACGGCTGTTTAGGGGGGAAAGGGCCTGCAAAATATACGTACTTGGCGTATGTCCCAGCGCTTCAACCCAAACGTGTATGATTAATACGCTGTAAATTAAAAGTAATGTGAAGGTCAAGAAAATACGCGACAGGAACATAAAACAGAAGTCGCAGCTTAAATTTAACTTCTAGTTATCACCTAGGTAATACTTCCATTACAGAACTGCCGACGTGAGGTTGCGATTAAGATATTATCTCCGCGTGGTGGGCTGGGTCGCAATATACCATGGCGGCTAATTAGTTTCAAACAAGCAGCCAGCGCCCTCGATATATATTGCTGTAGATCGCCGGCCCGCCCATTCTCCCGAGCGCATCACGTAAAACAACGACAAGATTGTGTTCGTCGTCCTAAATACGCCGACTTGATTCCATCTCCACATCATGTTGCCAATAGTGCGGCCGCTGCTGGCTTTGACGTTCGTCAGCCTCGGTATATCAGCGCCCTTAGAACCTTGCGCAGAGCCTCCAAGCTGGACCCTCCGGGACGTAAACATCACAACGCGCGACGAGGTCGGCGAGACCGGCACGGCGGCCTTCGCCTTCACGTACAACCTAACCAATGAGACTGAATCGATCACGTGTCCTCTGCACTCGAACTATCGGTGCACCATCACCGGCACGCAGAATGACAATTCCACGGTAATCGACATCCAGATTGGATTAGGCTGGCTCTACATGAGCGTTGTGCAGGTGCTAGACTGCGGCGACAGTGGCGCGTATGTGACGGCTTCTCCGGCATGAAAATGAGCGTAGGCGAAGAAAGCTAACTGAGGAATTATAGTACCACCTTTTTGGGAAGTTCCCAAGTGAGCGTCGATTGCACCACCGAACAGTTTGGTGCACAGACTTGTATAGCGGACTCTGCGACGGTTCAAGGGGCATCGGACGTATGAGGACTATTGTAAATAATCTCAAGACTGTGAGTTTGAAGAAGTTGGGATATTCCGCTAGGTCAAAGCTTGTCGGTTCACTATGCAATGGGTTTGTCACAGTCCCTATATAAGTAACTACAAACGGTCACGATCCCACCTTGACAACGATCTACTTCTTCATGTAGTGTGGTAGGATAGCGTTGCAGTTCTATTCCTTGACAGGGTTTCCGGTGGAGAATGTATTAGCAGTGCCGTTAATCTGAATATTGCGCCAAAACCTACTGCATTTCTAAAATAAACACTTGCGAGTGACTAAGTGGTCAAATTCCCAACCTAGCAACCTTAAACTCTATGATAGTGTCCTTTTATACAGCTCTACAACCCTTGCAATGATATGAAGCTGAGGGCAATAGGTCTAAGAAATAGACAGCAATTGAAGAGATTCCTATTTTATATAGAGTATCGTTATAAGACACAATGACGAGTGATTCCCAGGAAACAGCGTAAGAAAAAGATTATAAATATATTACTAGATATCCAAGCCATAAAGTAAGAGTTGCAACGGCAAAGTAACCGTGCGCATAATCAAATTAATAATTATCTACCCAGTACTACAACACTAAATTGGACTTAAGGCAACTATATGCAATACCATTTGCCTCGTTATTAAGATTACGAAGTAGAACACTATACTGCGGCATTACCGTAATTTTGTGAAGCTTGCGGCCTTTTCGCCCTTATGTATGTGGGATCATAATAGTACCCTGTTGTTGCTGTGGGAAAAAAACCCCCGTTGACCACAATTAGAGAATTTAAAGCCTGCGCAAGGGTAGGTGGGTCGCACACAGTACAAGAGCTTTTTGCTGCGCATCTATTTCCCCATACTTCTCTTCACCGCGTTTAAATTACCGATAGTTTGTAGATCCAGGCGCTTATTTCTCCAAGGTGATCGGACTAGGGGTCTCCGGATCTATCCGATCAGCTACATAGGGTCCCACTTACCGGTGACGAAACTAGAGGAGTGCCAAGCGCTCAGATCTCGACGACGGACGTAGGCTTTTATACCAATTGTATAACGACTAATAGTGATATTGATGTAACTAGGAGAGACCTAGCAGAAGCCGTGAGGGGTCCTGGCTAATACACTGTAACTTATACCTTCCCCTACAATTGATGTCTTAGTTATATATATCTAGTTTTTGTAATGTTCTATATAGATTTTTTGCAGATTAATTGCTAGACCAATGAACCAATGACGAGCTCGTTTGGGTCAGTCCGCCGTGAATTATGTATCGTTGGGTTTTGATGGCCCAGTAGGAGTTAGCTATATTCGAGGATCTATCGTTGGCGGCATCAAACGAAAACTTTTCTAAAGCGCCGCTCATTATGGCAAATGAATCACCTTTCATATCGCCAGGATGTTCGATCTCGAAGGGCCATTAGTCGCTCACTGTGATGGAACTAACACTAGATAGCAAGTATAGTGTGGTATCGAGACTTAACAACTATCCATAAGCTTCTAGCGACGAGCCTCTAAGAGCAACACCCTGTCGTAAGATATCCTAATTATTTCCCCAGCATGAACGATTACGACCACATAGATCATCTAAAATTGGGGCTTCCTATTAGAGGTTTTACCCCAGAGTGAAGATAGTTCGCACTTGGGTCAATAGGGTAGCAACTAAGTAGAAATATAGTGGTTAAGGCTCAATACTGTTCATTCCTAATTCCTCTAATCAGTTGGCGAAAACTCATTTCTATAGATAATGCAAACAATTGATATAATCATCCTTAGGGGTCTAGAAATTACCTTCCTACGACCTTCTAGTGACTTTGTTCTATGCATTCAGGATATTGTCAAGACTAAAGGGCATCTGTTAAGGTACACCCTACGGCCGTAGAGCCCAGACCTCAATGGGGTGCATTTGTACCGGCGATGCAACTGAAGGCGAATCAACAAGACACATTAATATACGGGGATGAGAATTCATACGACCCACCGTTCGGACGCAGTTTGAGCGTGTGGGCGACGACCCTCTTACCCTGTCTGCACTAGTGACGAGCTAGTAGTAACCTCGCGATAGTGAAGCATACTTTCACGTACTATTCAACTTTTAGTGTCTCGATTTGGCTATCAGCCCTTCACCGCAGCAAGGGATTGATGTCGCTCTGCAAATGCCTCCTTGCCTAAGACGGCTTTATACGTCGTTGTTTAGATGCTCTCACAGGCGCTTGTTGGGGTGCCTCAGCCTTGTGCAAGCGCTTACTCCTTCGTGGTGGTACGGATGGTTGCTCACTCTCTTGGGCTGGTTTTCCCCGGCATCGTGGCCGCCCCCGTCCGCTCCCGGAGCCTCGAATCATTCCAGGAGGTTGGTGTGGGCTCGGCGTTAAGGAAGCACGATTGGCGTTGTTGTTATTGGTATTGTTGTCATTAGTAGTGTTGTTGCTGCTGTTATATTGGGTTGATGGTACCTCGAATATACCTTGGTATTGCGTTGGTGATACTTCGAATGCATCCCGGTACCGCGTTGATGGCGCTCCGAGCACCCCACAGCTGCTACTCGCACGCGAGGGCGGCTCGGACGTATCCTCAGGGCCAAGCCGGAACAGGTCTTGGGCGGTAGATGTTTGCTGTATTGACTCGGCTGATACCTCGAATATACTCCGGTATCGCCTCGGTGGTGCTTCGCGCACTTCAAAGCTGTTACCCGTACGCGAAGGCGGCTCGGGCTTATTCTTAGGGCCAAGCTCCTGCTCACGATATTCGTCGAGAGGTTGATCAGAGAACCACGTCATCCCAGGCAATATACCCCATTTCATGTTCCAAATCTTTCTCTTGATCCAGATGTTCTTTACGTCATCATAAGCTCTTGTGTTGATATCGTGAAGATTTTCAGGGGCAGCCTGGTCAACTAGCGACTGCGCTTCGATTTGCTCGCGCCTTTTGGAAACTTGAAAAACGAACTGGTGGAAGGGCCGTGATGCCTCGTTTTGTCCCCCCTCACCGAGCGGCATTTTGTGCTTCCATCTCATGGACCAAGGGCAATTTACATCCCATTTATCGTCCCATATGCCTTGCTCGATCCAGAGCTTCTTGACATTCTCTTTTGCAATTTGATTGGTATCGATTGGATAGCGTACGTCTTTATGGATAAATCTCTTCTCGCTAATCCGTTTCTCCTCCTCGTGCATCTGAGCGCAAAACTGACTATGGGCAAGTGTCTCGATCCATCCTCTCGTAAGTTCAGCATATCTCTCCTCATATTCCTTGTCTCGGTGGCGTTCTTCATCGGTGCGGAGGTCGGGGCTTGGAGATCGGGTGGTAGTACCGGATGGTTGCGATCTGTACGGGGGTGGGGAGTGATCGAACCGGCTTCTCGCGCGATCGAGTAGCTGTGGGTCTTCGAGCAGGGCTACTAGGGCATCATGGGCCCGAAACAGCCCGTCCCCTCGAAGTGAGCTGCCCATACAGAAGATTCGTCATGAAAGGTTGGTGGTTGATTGAAATCGCGGCGGAAGAGTGAGGTGAGTAGGAAAGTGAATTGAGCTTTGAGAGACAGCGCGTCTCCGTGCTTAACGTAGTACATGCACAGTATTTCGTATCAATCGGATACTGTCCACGCTAAGGCGAAGCGCCCAAGTTAAGCGCCCGAGGATAGTTATAATATATTTTCTTTTCTCGCTATCTGTATATGGGCTGCAGAGCCGTTTTCTTTACATATACTGCCTATCTAATTTAGCACCTACAGAGTATTTTGCAGGGGGGCCATTATCGCTATCATAAATACCGGTGGCTATTCTATACACTTCAAACTGCTATCGTTCCGAGGGCTCTTTACATTAAATGGTGATTTGAATACATGAATACAACCCAAAAGCTAATAACTTTCGACTGGCGTGAGTTAATAGCCGCGAAGATTTTGAAACGGGCTGCGGAAATAAGAGAAGAGGAATAGGGATCCTCATTACGTAGTAAGCTCAAGCGTGAGATAGAGATTCTGTCTGGACTTAATCATGTAAGCCGGCTCTCTATTCTAATCCTGAGTTCAAAGAACTGAGCGAATAACATATAAGTATAAGAAGAACATTGTCGACTGCATTTCGTCACAGGGTTGGGACGAAGGCTAGCCGGAAATATTCATGGGGTTAAAAGACGGAACTTTGCACTCGTTGGCTCAGGGTGGTTGTTCACCGGAGATTGCCGAGCTCTCCCTACACCATATGCTCCAACCCCTCGAGTATCTCGCAGTTCGCGACATCGTCCATAGAGATGTCAAGCCGCAAAACATACTATTTTTACCGTAGCCGGGCGGCTATCGTTTCATACTCGGGGATTTTGGCCTCAGCAAATCACAGGCCTTCGCGCAAACTCACGCTGGCAGCCCGAAGTTCATAGCCCCAGAAATATTCCCAAGAGAGAAGCAGACACCAAGGCTCGACGTTTGGTCACTGTTCGTAACCATCTTGTGGACTCTGGACGTAAAAAGTTTCCGTTAGAGATCCAGCTGCTTCAAGACTCCTCACGAGAGCTCTCCTGTGGCAGTGCTTAAGGATATGGCCAGGGTCAACCCCAACGAACGTGTTTCCGCAGCGCAAACGATCCGCAGATTATTCAAAGGAGACAGGTCCTCCACTCCAGAAGAGCAGATTAGACCTCTCCTTACTCGCCATAAAAGCTCGAGTTGTAGCTACAACCCTACCCGCGGCCGCTCGAAGGGGAGAGAATGCACAAACATTCCGTATCCGAAAGCGCTGGTATCCTTTGAAGTAGAGAAGACTTATTGCCTCCATTGGGCACTACCTAGCTGAGCTTAATTCCTAGGCTCTAGGACGCTCTTGAAGCCCACATAATAAGAGCTAGCAAGATAAGCTTAGAAGCTCATTCAAATTCACAGCAGTTTTGTATAGGGTAGGGGCTTTTGATGGTTTCTTGGCCCCTAGCCTAGGGGGCTTGTTATTGTTGGCATAATTTTCACTATAACGTCTAGATTAATTAGAAAATAAATTCTGAATTAATCTGTTACTGAAACCACTCCTGCTCTCCAACATGATCCGCACTTTTGCGGCCTAAACACTTTCACTAAAGCACTTCGAGAGCCTATCCCCCATGTGATTTTACTAGCCACAACGTCTTATTGCTTGTTGTAAATCAAGTCCGTTGTTGTAACATTAGTTAAGGCTTGGTAGCAAGTTGAAGAATCGTTAACTAGATTCGGTATTATCCATATTACACGTCTTCAAGATATTATCTCTACTTTCCTAAAGGTGTTAGAAATGAATTAACACGGCCATATAATATCTAGCAAGACAAAGCATAGTGAGATCTATTAAACTTACCTCACCCGAGATTACCGGTTTTGGAGATCACTCCACATTGGACTCTCCTTCTAGCAATAGAAATCTCATTGTTATTTGCTTTTAGTAACCGGCGAATGAACTAGTGTCCAAGTTAGAGAGCGAGAGTGGGCTGGATAGGAATTAAATAGCCGGCCGGAATTAACACTTCGAATAAGTGAACCAAGCGGCTAGACCCTAAAATGCCAAGCTCGGAATTCCTCCGACACGGACACGGACACATCGACGCCCTCCACGCCCTTCTATGACAACATTGACGAGACTTTGGCAACCCGCCCCTCCCCCGCCCTACTTGTCGGGGCCGGATATGCCCTGTCCGGATTTAATTGTGTTGGAAGCGCCCTTATATATTCATCATCCTCTTTTCGACAATTATATGTACATACATATACCAGCCAAGATAACGACGAGACTATTAGAGTCTAGCTTGGCCCCACAAAGACAGACAGACAGACAGATACAATGGTGAAGATCCCCGTTTTCGACGTCGAGCAGTGGATGGACGCGCACGAGAACACGCCGGGGGTGCTCAACATCTCGGAAACATGCGCGAGCTCCATCTCGCTTTCGCAGCTCGCGGACTTGCGCCACGCGGACGGGGACGGGGATAGAGCAAGCGGGTCCGCGGCACAGCAGCGGTCCATCCTTGACTTCTCGCGCCCGATGACGTACGGCGCGATCAGGGGGTCGGAGGAGCTCCGGCGGAACATCGCCGCCTTGTATTCATCCGACCTGAGCGATGGCAGCACAGGCACGGGTGTAGATGATGGCGATAGGGTGGCGCCCGACGACGTCCTCGTGACGCAGGGCGCCATCGCGGCGAACCACCTTGTTTTTTATGCGCTTGTTGGCCCGGGCGACCATGTCGTTTGCGTCTACCCGACGTACCAGCAGCTGTACGCCGTGCCGGCGACGCTCGGCGCCGAGGTCTCGCTGTGGAGGCTGCGGGCCGAGGACCGTTATATGCCGGACGTGGCCGCGCTCGAGGGGTTGATCAAGAATAATACCAAGGTATTTACCTACTAGCACTGAGTCCTCGCTTTCTTCCGAATTTCATCCCCCATCTTATTCCATATTGTCTCGACTTTGTCTTCTCATCCTGCACTAATCAAAACTACACCATGATACCCACGATACTCTAACACCACACAGATGATCGTAATCAACAACCCCAACAACCCAACCGGCGCAACAATCCCCAAAGCCACACTAAAATCCATCATCGCCATCGCACGCAAGCACAACATCATCATCCTCTCGGACGAGGTCTACCGCCCCCTTTTCCACAACCTCCCACCATCAGAAGCAGCGCCCCCATCCATCCTCTCCCTCGGCTACGCCAAAGCCATCGCGACCTCCTCAATGTCGAAAGCGTGGGCCCTCGCCGGCATCCGCGTCGGCTGGGCCGCGTCGCGGGACAAGGAGATCATAACCCGCCTCGCGAGCGCGCGCGACTACACCACCATCAGCGTGTCGCAGCTCGACGACCAGGTCGCGCGGCACGCGCTCAGCGATTCCGTGCGGCCGGCATTACTAGAGCGGAATGTCGGGCTCGCGCGCACGAATCTGGCCTTGCTGGAGGCGTTTGTAAGGGAGCATGCGGATGTGTGCGAGTGGGTGAAGCCCACGGCGGGAACTACGGCGTTCATCAGGTTTGTGCGCAGGGATGGCCGGCCGGTTGACGACGAGGCGTTTTGCGGGGATGTGCTGGATACGACGAAGGTTATGGTTGTTCCTGGCGCGCTGTGCTTTGGACATAGGGAGGATTTTCAGGGGTTTGTGCGTGTTGGGTATGCCGGTAGCACTGAGGTGCTAAAGGAGGCGCTTGACAAGTTAGGTGCGTATATAGCCGCGAACTTGAGCTAACTGCTGCATATATCCGATCAACCTATCCATTCTACATAGCGACGCAAATGAAAGCGGCCTATCTTTCTACACAATATCAATATTCTAGCATAAATTGGAATAGGATTATCTAGGGAATTATATTTGATTTTATTTACTTTATTCGAGTATAGGGTCTCTTCCATGAACGCCTGCTACAGGACTGTGCATTTCG
Organism: Nemania sp. FL0031; assembly: GCA_022432375.1. Lineage (NCBI taxonomy): Eukaryota > Fungi > Ascomycota > Sordariomycetes > Xylariales > Xylariaceae > Nemania > Nemania sp. FL0031. Next base: position 121,557 of record JAJKKK010000020.1, read on the forward strand.
CTGGCAAACCACAAGGTCCCTCGCTATCCTTCGTCTTCTTTTCCGGAACAGCGGCAGCTGACTGGTTTGTAGTCTCCGGTACCGGCTTAGCCTTCTCCTCCGACTTCCCGCCATGCAGTCAGCCAGTGTACTTGGCCACGGTCTTGTAGAACTCCTCTCCCTGGACCGTGGCGAGCTCGAGCTCCTTGGCGGTGGGCTGGCGGGAGCCATCGCCGCTGGCAAAGGTACTAAAAAGGACAAAAATATTAGCAACATCACAATAAAAAGGGGGAAATTTTTGAAAGGAGAGAAAAATTAAACATACCCAGCGCCCCAAGGTCCTCCACCGTGGACTTCAGATAGGTCGGACATGACACCAAAGGCCTTGGCGAAGCCGAAAGGTACGTATATTATGCCGTGGTGAGCGAGCGTCGACATGGCCGCGATGGCGGTCGATTCCTGGCCACCACCGAGACTGGCAGTGGAGATGAAGAGGCCGGCCATCTTGCCGTAGAAGCCGCCGGTGGCCCATTGCTTGCCGGTCTTGTCCCAGAACGTCTTCCACTGGGCCGGGAAGTTGCCGTATCGTGTGGGGATACCCAAAAGGAAGGCATCGTAGCCCTCGAGGACGGCGGGGTCTTCAAGGAGAGGGACGTCGGCAGATTGGGCGGGGGCGTGCATCTTGGTCAGGACCTCCTGTGGCAGCGTCTCCGGGATCTGGTACAGGTCGACGGTGCCGCCAGCCTTCTCGATACCGGCCTTCTCAGCCGCGGCCAGCTTGGCGATGTGGCCGTACATGGAGTACTATTGGAGGCCATCGTTAGCTTCCATTGAATGACAAATAGCTTTAAAAGGAAGGTAGTTCTTGAACGTGATGTGGAAAGGTTGCTTTGACAAGTCCACAAAGCTAATACAGGACACTTGTTCGCTAGGAATAAGAAATAGAAGAAAGTACTCACGTAGACGATTGCGATCTTAGGCGCCATGTTTGTTTGAGTGATATGATATAGTCGAGTAAATAAAGGTAGTAAGAGTATAGTCTCTAAGCTACAGATGCAAGATGCAAGATGCCAATGCTTCGCCGCTAGGTAGTGTAGTCGGATGGTGACAACGTAGAATTGAGTTTGAGGCTTGAGGGGAGAGATGGCTTATATATACCACTGAGCTGGGTCTCTTTGTATATCTGGTATCTGGCATGCAGGCGAGGAAGGTAGCTTTGCAGCTCCATGTGCTGAGGGGGAGGGGCTCATGACAATATTGCGGGCAAACAAGTATACTACGTACACTAACATAGGTACGGAGTACACTACTGCACTACTAGGCACTAAGGCAAATCGCTTACTGATGGATTAAGAATTACCAATGGGTCCAATCGTGAAACAAGGCGTCGAATATTGCCCGATTCAGCAGTGTCCCAGCCAGTAGAACAGATACATCTGTAACATGGGGCATGCTGTACGACAAAGCTCTCACTCAAGCTATCCTAGTGTCGAGAGCTGCTGATGAGATGGTTACCAAAGCCGAATGGTGGAGCCCAGCCAGCCTTAGACGGGTACCTAGCAATGCCTATAACTCTGTGTTATGCCCATCGGGTATTAGTGCCGATATCCATCGAGCATCAGCTAGTCATTCCAGCTACAAATGGCAAATAGGATTATTAGTTAATGTTGTACTAAACCATATCAGTCTTACACCTAGTTTAGCATGTCCTTTTCCCCCTGTTCCTTGTTCTGACGTAGTTTTGTTTGATTACAACAGTTTTAAAGAATGTTACAAATCCTTAAGAGAATACCTTATTGTACCTATGTAAGTACGTAGAGTTAAATGAACCTGAATCTCAGAACCGAACCGATTGGGCTGGCAGCGTCTCACACTACCCAAGTAATTTGCCCCCCTAGCAATGCCCTAGTTCTACTTAGGGCCATACTGACTGCATATATGTGCATGATGAATAATTGCTTACCTCATAAACACTCTAAGCTTTAGAGGCTCACCTTCGCTTTTCTTACTCGAATTCACACATGACGAGGCTCCACAACTGGAGATAATTGAATCCTATCAGATGTCATAATCAGCCAGTGTCTCTGACAAAGCACCTTATTTTGTGTGGCCTCGTCATCTTACGTACTTTTTCACTCTTCATTATGTGGGATAGACGACCGAGGATTGGTTACATTTTGGTAATCTTTCACAATTGAGTGTTTTTTGGGTGCTGGAATGCGCATATGCAATAGCAACCAATATCAACCCAACGCCTCGGCAACGAGCCAGGGTCCCCCAAACCCATCGGTGTACTGACCTGGTCACCTTTCAGTCGTCACTCATCTATCTCATACCGCAGTCGTCCATTATTGGGTTGCACTGCATTCCTCCGGGCGCCTTGGCTGGGAATCAATCTTGGAGCGCTAGACCCATCTCGAATTTTCAGGGTCCCGGTGTCCGACCGCTCGAGGTGGGTAGTATCGGCATCATGATGCATTAATAGTAGCCGCAATTATCAACTTCCAAGACAATCTCCAAAAGCACCTACTAAGGTAGTATTTGTAGATGATTTGTGGTGATGAGTGAGCCTTTCGCTGCGCTTCTGCCTCAGCGCAGGATATTGTCTAGACTGGGTGGTCATCATGCACAGCAACGGCATTAGTTACACCATCATCGAACATCTAGCACATTCTTGCATATGGATTATGCGTTGATTACCGAGAGATCTTCTAGCGGACAATCCCCAATATTGCTGCGGCAACGGATATCGTGAAAATATGTATAACTATAGCTATGAAAGGCAGGGCAAATTCAGGAACATTGTCCCAAACTCACTGATTACAACATTCCAAGTCCATCAGTCTATAAATGTTCCACGACATCCGCCTTACTACTTCTCCAGGATGCACAGCGACTATCTAATCAATTCGTTTTTTAATACTTACTCACGTTCATGGGCGCCAAGAGTCAATCATTACTACGTCCGGCCTTGGCATCTCTACTCATCCGCCTTCCCAGGTAGCATCATGGCGCTCTCCCCTACTCCATGATGTCGGCTCTAGCGGCAGCAGCCCTCGCTTATACTAGAATGTCAACTCAACCCTAAAGAGCACGTTGCTCTCACGGGGCTGAAGCGCATAGTATATAGCCGAAGTAAGGCCAGAAACCTCGTCATACCGCAGAGTTATGGCGTCCGCGTAGAGGCGCAGGGTGACAACTAAGGCTGTTTCGTGCAAGCCACAGTTCGGGCTTCAAACGGACGAAGAAGACAATGAATTGTTTGGGGGGAATAATATCCCGGCCAGATATGGCCGCAAACCGATGAGATGGCAGACCGCTATTTCTAGGAGACAAACATCCCTTGCGCCAGATACCGCACAGATACCCAGACGCGGTGAAGATGCCAGCTAGCCTCCAAGATACAAGGCCCCATGCCCCAGGTTTGCAAAAGGCTCGTTACGGCCGCCCGCCCCTGGACCATTTTTTACGTTGGGACCTGCTTGCCTCGTTCGAGTTTATCACAATGATCAGCCGGCCCACTCGCTACGCTGCCTTTCAACTTTGGTTCGGTATTTATTGACTTTCGGGTTGTCTTTTCTATTCTAAGAGATTTTTCTCGTGATATTATTCCAGGCGGGCGTCTTGACCAGACTAGGCACATGGACCTGAGTTTCCAACTTAGTTACCATCGGACCGTAACGGGGGAAACTACCAAAGTTCAATTCGATACCATAGTAACATAGGAGCGAGGGAGGTTACTCAGCACCATGGGTGAGACGTGGCCAAATTAATTTACTCGTTTTATGATGCCTACATCTCTAGTCGATCGGTACGTCAATCTCTCTCCCACCCTCTCCTTCTATAATATATTAATATGTTAGACTCAAAACACAATTACGCTTACAAACATTTAGGAACGTATTTCTAACGTTAAGCTAAGTCAACTTGAAATACCAGAATGTTCTAAAACTAACCTACTAATTTACTCTCAACCCTGGGTATAATAAACAACCACATCCGCCGTAGAACATGTATTGTTACGGTCCCACTTAAGCCACTGCATACGGTCGAGGTGCCAACGTTCTCCTTTTGCAGTAGTGTCATGGATAGTTCTGTCCTGTGACTATCTATACGCCGTACCAACGACGCCTAGCTATCTATAATCCACCTATCACACCGGGGCCGGTATCCGTACCAGCTATTATGTGTTAGGAGGGATAGGCCGGTTACAGCTAAGCAGCAAATTGTAGGTCAGGACTCAACAGAAAGACTAGTTCACTGGAGGGAACACAAAGCCCTATATATGGCGTTAAAACCTACCTGAAATATAGGCGCCCTAGGTGCCTAGCTATACTACCACCTAACACCAGGTATGAGAAAACTACTAACCATCTACTTCGGCCCGGTGGGATGACAACATAATACACTTAAGGGGTATAAACCGACTCTCCTAAACAGGAAAAGCGAGTATTCAATATTTCTCGCCTACGCCTAAATCCTACTTCTGCGTAGCTGGACGCACGCATCTATGCATATACGGTACGCATGCCTAATCCTCTTAGCTGGGTTGGCTAAGTAGTAGTGGTGTAATACGTAGGGACGTTGTTAGTGAGTTAAGTATATGTATAAGTTTTCATTCAGGTGGGTGTGTTGTGGTGTGATGAGATTTTAGACCACTGGCTCGTCCCTTGTGACTCTTAGGAAAAGAAAATAGGGAAAGAAAAGGAATCATCTACCAACCATGTTCATATTGGAGCATAGGGCCTAATAATTTACCAGCGAGAGTTCCTATTCAACTTAGTCCTCTAGCATTATTAACTCACAACGCATAAACATAGATAGAACTGGACTAAGCACAGTTATCCTATGCGTATCCGGATAGTGCGACAAGGTCATGTGAGAGATAGGTAGTAGATGTCAACATGCATCATATTTCATATCGCGTATACACCTAGCTAGATGAAAATCCATACTAGAATCTCTCTTCCGTTCCTTATCTCCACTTCTCCCACCGCTCTTACTCATTCATATTAAGCAAGCCCAGGCCCTTCTCGTCCACATGACCGATGCCCATAACCCACACCTATTCTCTCGTATAGCACACGGATGACAATGCCATTACTGTGCTTGAGCCGCAAGTCTCTCCCAATGCTTCCAATGAAATGCTAATGAGATCAACGCTCGATCTAGTGAGTAGCACAAAGAGTGCCTCTTTCCACCACTATTCGTCATCTCTTATCCGTTCGCTTTGCGTAGTATATCATATTAGCTTCCTTCATCTCTCCCACTCCAACAGTGTCGCTCGCTTAGATGAACTATTTGCCAATAATGTAGATGAAGTAATGTAAAATGATATGTATCCGTCGCATGTAAAAATACCCCATGTTTTCCAAGCTGTCCTCATTGCCCTAGGGCTAAGTTGTGTCGTAGATACGAATGTATGTGCGAAGGAGGTGGGAAATGAGACCGATCCTTTCTATTCGCTGAAATTTCAATATCGTAATCCGGAACGCCTGTTGCTTACTCGCTACGTCGTCGCGCCGGCAATGTGGCTTTTCGTCTTATTAACCCAAGCCCATATTCGTCAATTGTACAAGTAATCAGGTTTGTGGAGATGGGCCTCCTCGCCTGATAGGATTAACCGTATTTTGATTTGTATTCATCGGGTGTCCCATGAAGGATACCCAGCCACGTAATTGGGTATATGTTTGAGGTTCGTGTGGCTGTGGATATAAGGCTACCGTCCGGACTCGCTGGGGTGTGCGGTCGAAGGCTCAATAACAATTTGTGGTAGCTCTCGGATCCGTAGACTTGGGAGCTGTGGGGCACCACCCACACCCCTAGATGATCTGTGAGAAGAGCGTCTACTCCTATCATCCTCGACAACTGGGCTTGCAAGATCGCCACTTTCACTTTCACTTTCGTTTCTGCGACCGTGGCCGGAATAATCCGGCGGGGGCTCATGAAATAGCATAGGCGTTGTGGCGCCGGAGCGCGCATCATCTAGGCTGAGGTCTTCATAATCGGGGGGCGGCATATCACTGTCACCTAGGTCGGCCTCGGTGACGATTTCGGGACTTGAGCCTGCACGTGTATGATAACCGAGTCGCGGCGTCGTCGTACCGGAGCGAGGCGAAACCTCCCCATTATCATTAAGGCTAAGCACGGAGCTGGTGCTGCGCATACGACGGTGCGATTGCGCGGACGGCGAGCGCGTATCCAGCGCAATGCTTCCTATATCGGAGACTCGGCGGGTAGTTGACATGGCGGATGGTGAGCGTGTGGATATGCTTATACTCGCGGCGTCTGATAATAGGCCAACACGCTCACTCTCCGTACTATTGGCACGGATGCGTGAACCGTCGAGTCGTGCAACACCTATATCCTGATAGCTGACGCTCGAGACGGCACGCTCTCGGCGGTCGCGGATCCGACCCTGCGTTTCCCGTAGCTCATCGATGGTAGTATCCTCGTTTTCAGCGCGCCGACGAGCACGGAGATCTTCTAACGCCGCCGTATCGCCGCGTTCTCTTGCTTCTTGCACTAAGCGTCGCCTTTCTTCACGTTCCGCATTCTGCTGTCTTCTAGCTAGCCGGATTTGGTACATGGCCTCCATCTCCTCGTCTCGAAGAGCTTCATGCTGCTCATCCGTGGGCATCTCGAGAATGATATCGACGCCATCTCGGTCACCAGCGCGCCCCAAGACCGTTTCGTTTGGATTTGCTGTATTTGTGTATTTGGGTAAAGTCATGATGGAGCGGATGGAGGTATTTCGATCAATATTCGATACGGTGCTAGTGCGATTCTCTGAGACGCCGTTGGTTCCGGGGCGACGGCTGCCGTCTCGTGCGGTTGATCCATTGCTGTAAGGCTCGAGGTTATTGGCTTGTTGGTACCTGCGTCGCGATTCCGCCCGACGTTTCAGGAACACAAAGCCTCCGATAGTAAAGACGAGGACCCCTACTACAAGGACAATCTAGATGGCGGAAAAGAAGCGCATGTTAGACAATTAGTGAGGGACAGTGGGTATCGGGTGTAACGTACAACAACAATTAATGTTGACTGGTTCCCGGCTTCATTACTATCATTATCGGGTGGTGGACCGTTGGTTTGCCGCGACGTTAGAACCGGAAGAGCACGAAGCCCGTAACCACTACTACCATCGCCACGAACGGGGACGGGTATGCGAAAAGGTACCGGCATTATGATGGCAATATCTTGTATTAATTGAGCGAGTGACTGGAAGTGGGTGTGCTTTCGCTCTGAGGATGAGAACGACCAAACGAGCGGATGCGCGCGGAAGCAGGCTGGGCGACGTTGACAGCTCCGTTAGACAGGACAGCCTGACATGCTAACTGAATCGTAGTACGAGACGTAGGAAGTACCGGGATGCCTATGAAAACAAGTGGTATATTGATGTGGTGATAATCGCACAGTTGGCGGCTATGTGGTCGTTGAGCCGCCGATGCTAGCAAATAGTATGTTTGTATTATGATCGTGAACAGTTGGGTAGTTAGTTACCTAGTTGGCCAGGTAGTTGGTGTGGTGTGTTAGGTGAAAGACGAGCTGTCGTGGAGTTGGTGGGGGGATATTCGGATCGGGATTGCGTAAGTACTAGGTAGAGAGAATACTGTACTATGCACCCAAGGTATCTAGATCGACTGGGTACTGTAGCGTGGTGCAGACAGGTGCATGTAGTGCAGATGGTGGGAGGCTAGGTAGGTGCCGCAGTCGGGTGTCGTAATCTCCAATTGACCACTCAGGCACCACTCAGACAGTTAGTTGTATGCGAGTGGAGAGCGGGATACCTAGTGCCTAGGTGGTGATGGTGTGGAGAGGAGACGGAGCAGGAACGAGAGATGATGGTTGGTAGTGGAACCGCCGTGGTTCGACTTAGAATACCTACCTAAGTAGATACCTAAGTCTACAACTTCGGCTGAGGTGGGATGGTGACACAAGACAAGTCCGCAGTGGATTAATAGTACTGCTTCATGGGCGACGTTGTTGCTGTCGTTGTCGTTGTAGTCGTCGAATAACTCACTATCTGGTCGTGTTGATGACTTTGTCCGGATCATTCGTACTAGGTAGACCCGTTGCAAGCGAGGGTGTTGGTTGCGTCGAGTCGTGTGTACTAACCCGATAGATAGTATTCAGCCCAAAACTGCCGACTATCTACTTCCTAACGCCGAGGTAGAAGGTTTTTCGAATACGAGGTCGAGAAGGGAAAAATGGCAGCGAAGTTCAGAGCGGGCACGAGGTCTACATAGCTACTGGAGTTACCGTACACTAAAAAGTCTAGGTACTACGTAGAGTTGCAATTGGACTGAGAGCCGTCGAGGTAATGCAAAGAAATGCAGGCGGCCTTCAATGTTAACGATTGGACCCTGGAGCGCAGAGGTGGTGTACATCTATGTAAGTGCGAGTGTTGGGGGTACTTTGTACGACATACATCTCTCGCTAACGCACCACATGTACACTGCAGGGCAATGTCACAGCGAAAGATACAATAGAACGCCCTTCCTATCTGGTAAGGGAAAGAGGTACCTGACCAGGCAGAGAGCCAGGCCAAGACCGATGTCAGATTTTGGTCTGCCAGCTATGCTAGGATATGCGACAGCAGGTGCTCTCAGGCTACCACCTAGCGCTGCACCAACGGTTGCCTTATTTTCTCAGAGCTGGGGCAACAATAGAGACGAGCAGAATATCGGACGGAACGCCGGACGCGTGAGTTTTCGGTTTACTTTGTTGTCTCTCGTGTTAGATAAACCAAACCGTCGATTGAGTAGGTATACTATATTAAGTGCCTGTTTACTTGCTGCTATCCTACTGCGTTAGCCTAGACTTAGTTGGACGCCCTGCTAGGTTTACCCTTGTCGTGTTCTATATGCTTTACGCCCCGATACGGGGAAGGTACCTACATTTGGCAGCAACTGAGTGTGAGTTCCTAATGTACCTACCTAACTTCAATACCTACATGTAACGTATGAAATCCCTTCACAGCTAGGACTCTGTACAGCAGTACATGCTAAGAATGATCCTTCTAGCTTCGTCCCTCTAAAACGTCGCTGGCAAGCCCCCGAATAAAGGAGAAGTAGTTAGGTATCTATTCTGTTGCGAATCGGAGGCACAAAGTGCAATAAAGTGCTTGCATGCTACCCAAGAGCAGCATTACGCAGAGCGATCGATTTGTTTATTGGAGGCAACAGGGAACATAGCCCTTCCTTCAGCAGCCAGAAAATCTCCACTCTTACGTTGATACAACAGCACGCTGTAGGTAAGCTCATACACATAGATGGAAAAGAGAGCGCATCAAGTGATTGATTATCTGAAGTTTAAACAACAACAAAAAGAGTCGTTTGATGTCGACATCGGTTTATGCGTGGGCCTTGCTCTATTCATAGGTACTAGCGGCCGATTCTGCTTCCACGACAATGGCAAGTTTGGGTCGCCTACCCGTTAGATAGCGTGGGGTGTATCTCCAAACCCCCAAAATCTCGCTACTAATACTCTTTCCAGTCCACTACTTACTTACAGCATACTTACAAGTACATTACATGGCAGAAAAGGTGTGATACCAGTACATAACGAGTCGTAAGGTAATATTCTCATTGTAGAAGGAAACCCGACTTACACAACGGCAGATATATGAATGGGGATACCAAGCCGTGGCTTGGACCCTGATGCATAACTGCGCCATGTAATGCGCCTCTGCTCCATCTACGGCATATAGACGCTACCTTGGCTACCTAACCTACCTGAACCTACGGGTCGCTCACCAGCCACTGACTGTTCCGTCCCCGAAAGGGCTCTTTCTCTGCTAGGTAAGCTCACTCACTGCCCTGCCCTGTCTTGCACAACTGCACAACCCGTTCATCTTTGGTTACCTCCTTCGCGCGTACTGATGTAGAGCCAGAGGAGGAGAAGGGGAGACGCGGGATCGGATAATTTGCCTAGTCCAGCGGGTACCGCCATGCCGGGAATGATGACCGCAACCGCAATTCTCGGCCGCCATCTACCCGTGCGCATGTCTAAGACAATACATATGCAGTCGTTCCTCTACACACCACTGCACCAGCATATACCAGCATATACACCTCGGCCCCCAAAAAGGGAACAAATTTTCAAGAGGATTGGCGCTTGGAACAGTCATTCTCCGCTCTCCAACCCCTAGGTATTATCTCTGCCAAACGTATACTGTTTGTTTATATGAGATCTATTATACCCTCATTCGTGATCGCCGAATCCGCAGGAATTTGAAGTTTGGATGCGCGGATTCTGCTCGGATCATCCGAACATATCGCCTCTATAGATCGGCTGACTCCAATTAGCTACTGCAACAGCGTCGGCAAAGTTTGTAGTATCGTTCATCTCAAATGTGATAAGCGGGAATATTACACGTCCTGTCTATCACCATCGTTATTTCCTAAGTAGGTATGTCTGCCTTACAGGGCTAGTCAGCAATGATCGTCACGTCCCCGTAGTCTCAGTTTACAGAGTAGCAACGACCATACGCGGTCAAACACGGTGCACCCGAACACTCGGAATAGATCAACAGTGCGCTTGCCATTTCCACCCCGAACAGGTAATATGATAATAACCAAGTGTGAATTAATTTCACAACACGACGAATAATATCTTTCGTCGAATCTCACACTTCTGACAGGTAGGATATCAATTACTCCAACTACTAGTATTATCTTCCACACGCTCGCTGTCTCACCACCGCGCGGCGAGCCCGGTCGGTCCGCCCCCAGATAGACACTTACCTACTTACCCACCTTCCTACCAATAGGTAAGTAAGTACTCTGGTAAGTAGGTAGTATCCGAGTCCCCCGTAAGCAGCCTGCATCACATCGCACCGCATCCACAGCCCGATGCGCCCGCTCACGCCCACTTCTTCTCGAACTTCTTCAGCATGCCCGTGACGCCCCTCTCGAGGCGCTCGGCGCCCTGCCCCAGCTTACTGGTGGTCTCGGCCTTGGGCTTGTACTCGGCGTACTTGGCCGCGTGCTCCTGCTCCGTGGGGCGGTACACCTGCTGGTGGATGCTATACTCGGAACTCTGCCCGGGCACCTGGTGCGCCGTGCTGTAGTTGTACTGCGAGTAGCCGCCCGGCGGCGGGCTCTGCACCGACGACGTCGAGGCGGGCGGCGGCGGAGGAGGCGGGGGTGCGAAGCTGGGGGTCCCTGGCGGGAAGCCGGCGCCGTACGGACTGACTAGCCCGGGCGAGGCGACGCCGCCCTGGACGGGCATTGTGGACGAGCGCTGCAGGTGTCCGAATTGGTTCGGCGGGAACCCGGGACTGGAGATCCCGGCCGGGGGAACCCCCGGACTCGTCGGCCCGGGATAGGCTTGTGACGACGGCGGCGGCCCTGGGAAGCCGGGGGTGCCTGGCACGCCCGAGAACGCCGTCGGCCCGTAGCTGGGGGAGAATGGCGCAGCGTGGTCGCGGGCGAGCGCCGCGGCTAGGGGATCGTGGCCGTCATCTGGGGGCGGGGTCTTCTCCCGGTGCTGGTACTTCTCGGCCTCAGGGGGCGCGGCCGGGTTGTACGCCATCGGCGCGAAGCTCTGGGGAGAGCCGTTCTGGCCGGTCGACCCCGTTGTCGGTGGCGGAGCGAAGGACGGGGCGCCTTGCTGCTGCACCCTCGGGTCCGATATGGCGGCTTTCTCTAGCTTCTGCACTAGAGGATTCACATCCTGGGAGTGGCTATGCGCGTGTGACGGGGGAGGCGCTGGCTCGTCAGCCACCTCGACCTGGGCAGCGGGTAGTACCCTTCGGACGCCATTGACGAACTGCAGGGCGTCGGATTGTGTCCAGAAGTAAATGTCGAGTGAGTGTAGCTTGTAGTGGTATTTGTTTTCGTTGCGTGGGTCATATGTGGGGAGATGCCACTGACTTGGGTCTGTCGGTGGCCCTGCGACGCCTTCGACGGTGATGCTGACAAGGCATTGCTGCCGGTAGGAATAGCGCACTTGCGTTCTATCTAAGACTGTTTTGCCCTTTCGTTAAAAATTCTTTACCTTCAGGAGTAATTGGTCTACGAGTATGAGATTGCGCTTACATCCGTCAAAAGCATCTTGGTCATCGGTGCCTGGCTGGTTTGCGATCTCGACGCGCGCCCGGCGCTGCTCCGCATTCTCGAACAGGTAAACGTACGATCCCTTGTCAAAGCGGTGGTGAGGGGGATTGGCAGTAGGCGGCCCGTAGAAATAGTGAACGTCACCAAAACTATTGAGGGAAAAGCATACTAATAAGTTACATGCCTTTCCTAGGACATAGTGAAGCTCTCACGAACTTACAGGGTAGCAACGTTCTCCTCACCGGGACGAACCGCCATCTTTCTTCACAGCTTTAGATCTTGACCAGGCCAGGTCGCGCGGTATAGTGGAGGCAGTATAATCACGCAGTATATCGCATAGAGTGAGCGGAACAGAAATAACCAATAGGTATCACAATATGGAGCTGGTGCTCGTCAAGTCTAGGCATGCAAGGAGAGAAAAATAGAGAGCCAGCTCAAGGTGTAGGATGGGAAGGGAAGCCAAATGTTGGAGGAGAAAGGGAAATTTGCTATGACCCAATTTGCTAGCTACCCATAGCTCTCCGTCACACGTATGCCGGCACACGTCTACACAGCCGCTCCTCGAATAGAAACCCATTTCATCATGGGCATGGCTGTAATAGGGCCAGTCTGTCGGCGCTTAACTGTCCAATATCCCACGTTGTACGGCTGCTATGGTGGGGTTGGGCTTGCGTTGGAGGACGAAGTGGTGGGGTTGGCCAATTGGGACACCGTCTTCAATCGTCGTGCTGTGCACATTGTAGACTCGGTACCTAGGTACAACATGTACCTGTCAGTGGAGCCATCTGTCTATCTATCTATCCGTATCTAGATAAGCCCGGCGGACCGGAGTGGGGCGGGATTATCGGCGCTGCAATTCTTCCCTTCCGACCAAATTTCCAGTTGCCGAATCGCTCTGATGGATTCAAGGTACCAAAAACGCCAGCCCAGAAGCCCGTGATAGCTTCATTGCTCGCACCAGCACCCGGCGAGAAGACGACGAGAGATAGCCATTGTCCCCTGATGGTCAACACCACGATCTCCGACCTCCCATACCACCTCTCCACCACGACCACCCGCCTTCTCCCCACTCGCCCTCGCTCCCCTCCAAAATGGGCATCTTGGGCGTGGTCCACATGGCCTCGCACCTGCAAAACGCGTCGCGGGCCCGGCTGGGCCTGACCTCAACAGTCTACACAAAGTACACCCTCAGCGTGGCCCTCGCCCTGCACCGCGCGGGCTTCATCTCCTTCGTGACCCGCGGCGGCACGCACCCGCCCGACCCAGCGACAGTAGCCACCTTCGAGCCAGAGCCCTTGACGGAGGCGAACCGGGCGAGGCAGCGCCTGTGGGTGGGGCTCAAGTACAGCAACAACGAGCCCGTGATGGGCAAGATAGAGTCCATCTCGACGCCGAAGCGCAAGATTACTGCGAACCTGCGCGCCCTCGAGCGCCTCACCCGCGGCTTCGACGCCAGCCGCCAGCGGGGGCTCAATCTCGGCGAGTGTCTGATCGTCCACACAGACCGCGGCACTCTTGAGGCGAGGGAGGCGATTGAGAGGAAGGTCGGTGGCCTCTTGCTCTGTCGTGTTGGACCCTGAGGAAGGTAGAAGCTAGGGCTGGGCCAAGAGAGAAAAGAGGAAAACGAAAGAGAGGAGTCCGAAGACAAATTTTGACGTTAGGCCATGTCTGTGGAGGCGAAATAGGCTGGGATCTCGGGGGGCAGGCGTCAAGAAACGCCTGAGACAAATGCAAAGAGAACGAAACTCGACTTGGCATGAAGACACCCTCTGATAGCGGGTGTGATAAAGGGAGACCTACCATGGCCACTTTCAACATGTCATAGAGGAGGCATTGTACATAAACGTGGGCCGTATGCATTTTCAGCGGACCCTCCATCATCACTAGAACCGTCTCTGTATAGTACGAGGTCATCAGGTTCGAAGTATACTGTACGATACTATAACGAGGTTGACCTTACAGCTGTACGAACTGAAGTACAAAAGCAAAACAAGAAAAATAGACGAAAAGGACACCAATAGCATATAGACTACCCGTGTTTGGGACGTAATTTTCGCTTTTTATGAATTACGATTCTACTCCTGAAGTAGAGCCTCCTAGTTATCGTGTAGAGACTTCATATACGTGATACAGCAACAAGCTCAACTCTTTGGAAGTAGCTTAACCCAATGACAACAATGGTCAGACACTGGTAGAAAAGCGGTAAAGAGTTATGGTATTCATTCTCGCTAATTTCTACACGTAACGCCTATGGTATTCTTCCACGCCCTTTACAAATACTCCCCCTCTCAGCATGTGTTTCAAGGCTTGCAATTCACTCTTACCTATCACCCAGCTCAAAACTTCCACCAATCAATCTACACTACAACAAACGCCTAGGCTTTTTGTTTTCAAGAATGCAAATAAACTACTCCTATGACGATGATCAAACACCTACGATCATTGAGAAACTCTGGTAACTCCCCCACGAACAATGGTAATGCCGGTAGAACCCTAGCTCAAAGAGTGCCGAGGAAGAGCGGGTCAAGGTGCCTTCCCTGCCTCGCAAGAAATGAAAAGGTAAGATGGAATTGGGTATCAAAATAAGTCGCTTATCTGGGAACGCAAGGACTTTCGATGGCTGTACGGTGGAGGGGAAGCCGTTTCATTAAATCGAACTCTCCGATAGCAGCCTCTCTCTGGAAAATGATGGGAGAATAGGTTGCCTCGTACCTAGAGAGCTGCAGCCGATGCATCCTTGATGATTGCCTCTTCAAGAAGATCCTGAGGACGCACATCGGGAGAGTTGGGAGTAGTCACTGAGCTCTCTGCCGCTACCTCTTCGCTAGTCGTCTCCTTGACATCAGCTACTCTCTCTTCTTGCTTCGGGGGCTCGTCGGCTGGGCCTTCAACGTCAACTTTCGGTTCTGCCGCCGAAATCGTAACAGATTCCTTCGCCTCGATATCTTCTGGTTGGGAGACTTCCACTACAGGCTCTGTTGGCTGGGGTTCCTGGTCGACCTCCTCGACCTCCTCGACTTCCTGAACCACGTCCTCAATATCCTCGACTTTTAGTGGATCCTCCGTAACCGCCGGAACGACTGGCTCAACAGGCTCAATTACATCCGCCTCAGAGCTGGTAACCGGTTCGGGAGCAGCTTGAACTTCGACGATTTCAGACTCCTCGGTAGGGGGAACATCGGCAGTAATGGCAGTTCCCGTTGAGGTGTCTATAGCTTCTTCGACTTTATTGCTATTCTCAGCCACTTTTTCTTGAACAACCTCGACAGCGGGCTCAGCGTCTACTTTATCGTCTTTGACGAGAGGCGTTTCAACATCAGTAGATGTCTTGGCTTCCTCGGAAACGGCGTCAGTGGTTTCGGCTTGAGCCGCAGCAGGAACAGTTTCTTTCGCTACTACTGGTTTGGCAGTGCTCTTTGCAGTTTTCGCCTGGGCCGAGGACGATGGGGCCTTAGCTACAACTTTCTTTACATTCTTCTCGGCCTCTTTGATTTCTGGCTTTTTGATGGGTGCACTCCGCTTTCTGGGTGGAGTCAGAGGTGTTTTTTCGGCAGTCTTTTTGGCACTGCTCTCTGTGGGCCTCATCATGCGGGCGAGGAACGACTCATCTACTTGACTCTCTCTCTTGGCTGGAACTTCTTTGGCGACTGGTTTAGGTGGAGGTCCGAGACTTGGGCGAGAACGGCCGACATTGGCACTAGATGGTTGGTGCTTGAGAGTCTTGGTTGTCGTGGTACCTATGGTTGAGACGCTATTTCGACTAGGCGATCTATGCGTGGTCGGGTTCACGGACAAGTTATGAAGGTTGCCCGAGGCTCTTGAGAGTGACTGTCTTCCCGCAGGGGCTGCATTACCATTCCCAAGCTTCTGAGCTGACGACGCAGTATGTGTCGTGAGAGAGCTTGGTAGTTTGACTGGCCGGGTGGGCGATTTGGGTTTCGGTTTAACAAACCCAGTGCCAGACGGAGGCAGGTCAATCGCAGCCGGTTTGGATGCTGTCGTTTTTGTGCTAGTGGCTTTCTTCGGGTTCGTAGACGAGCTTGCAGGCTTGCTGGGTTCTTTGGCGTTGGGAACTCTAGCAACCATGGGCGACTTCGGGGCTCTAGCAGTGGTTTTGGCCGTGGACACAGGTGCTACCGTCTTAGAAGTTGCTTTTGTGGCACTGGGGGCCTTTGCTTTCGTGGTAGTGGAAGGCATACCGTTTAGGGCGTCACCAGCCCCCCCATTGAGGACGGTGCCGCCTAAACGGGCTGCAGACGATGCAGTAGTGTCGCTAGGGAGCATTTTCGTTCGAGACTCTTCCTCGTCCGTGAATTTGTCTGGGTTTGCATTAGGTGCCAAAGGAGGGCTTTTGAGTTCCTTCTTGGCAGAAACTTTGGCAGGAATATCTTGGCTTGGGGACTCCGGTATAGCCTCGTGGGACAGATTCGTCTTGAAAGAGGCGACGGTGCTGGCCATGTTGTCGGAAAAGACGTCTGACTTCTCAGAGATGGGTTGAGGTATGGTAGTGTCGGTCTCGTCGCTGAGCCTTCGACTTGATACGGACACTGAATCCCGGCTGGGCTCTCTTCTCAGACCTATTCTACCGTCTTTCTCTATCGCAACGAAGGAGGTTCGGACTTTGGATAGAGGACGGGGAGAGGCAGAAGGAGAGGGGGTTGCTGGTGGCGCAAAATTTGTTGTTAGCTATGTTGTGCCGGACGGGAAAAAGATAGCTTAATGTGGTGCCCCTAGTCCGTGACGTATGCTCTGTAGACCGAGTACTGATGATCCTTATTCTAAAGCTTAAGTGGAGAATCAAAAGCAACGAGATCAACTTTGAGCAGTCGATCAACAACCAAATGTGATGGGGATTTAGCTGACACAAATTGGATGATGTATAACACAGGATGCAGGAGTGGTAGGTACAGTAGGCAGTGGAAATGAGAAAATAAGGAATAAGGGGGTGGTTGGTGCTGGTGTTGGGCAGGTATGTTTGGTTAGGTGTAAGGGGGGACCAGTCGAAGGCGCCAGCCAAACTCAAGAAATAAATCAGGAAAGGGAGAGCCTCACCTAAACCACCAGGACCAGGAGATCTCCCTCTGTCTGGCAGGTTGTCGCCCTTCTGCTCAAACATAGCCCGAAGGTTCCTGACGCCCGACATGGTAGCAACGTGTTCGAGTCAGATTAGAAAGAAAGTGTGGGTAGCTGTGGTGTTGCCGTAGCTGTCGGCAAACCGCAGCGAGCGAGTGACTGGTATAAGTGAACCAGAGCCGCCCCAAGGGAGAGACAAATAAAGTAAAGTCGGTCGGTCGGTCACTGTTGCCCGCAGATCCGAGCAGACGCTGCTCGTTGACCTGGAGCGAGTTTCTGCCTTTGCAACCGCTACCGATGCGTAAGGATTGATCTCACTCGGCAGGTGTATTTTGCAAGTCTAATTCGCTTCAGTTTTGATTATTCTTTTTGTCGCGTGTTGTCTGAGACCCTGGAGGGAGGTGGTCGGGGACTTGAGGGGACCTAAATGAAGCTTGTCTCGCTAGTCCAGGGGTAAAATACGCGGTATTCCGGTGTCAACTACACAGCCTGAGTATGATTCTGACGATGCTGCGATGGTGATGGAAAGACATAGATTAAACTGGAAAGGCAGGAAGAGGAAGAGGAGCACAAGCGCAGAGGCAGGCCTGGATTACAAAGTACTACAGTGTTGTGGTGGAAAAGTAAAGTAAAATCATATGAAGACAGCTGGTCAGATTCATGCGATGGTGTCGGGAGTAGTGGGATGTTTGTAGTGCTAGTGTACCTGGGTCAGACTGGGCTCGTGGGGGAAGGGACCCGCCTTAATAAATTAGGGAGATAATTTCATGGATGGTCCGGGGGCAATGGCGCCGGGAGTGGTTGGCTTTCAGGGGCTCTCTCTCCAGCAACCAGTGACAGCCAGTGCCAACCAGTGAGTGTGGTTCGTCCCATTGAATGTAGCACCAAAACAGGACCCTAAGACTGCTGCACTGGTTGGTGAGTTGTGAACTACCTACATAATCTACCTACCACCTACCATCCACCACCACCTACCATCTTGATTATGCCGAGGATAAGCTGATTAGGTAGCTGCGTTTGAATACTTCGTGCTATTGGCGACTGGGATTTATCCGAAACAATCGCGTTGACTGGCCAAAAATATCCCTTTGAATTTGTGTATCAACGGTAAACAGCGTTTCCTAGTATGGACATGATGGAGTCATACAGAGTATCAGTATTTCCGTTGCCAAGGGAGACAGACGGGCAACCTCAGGATCACCAATGTCCGAGAGAATGGTTAAAACATGTGCTAATTCTATAAACGTAGAAAGAACGTCACCAAAGGGTCAATGTTACTTTGAAGAACCCGACTACCGAAGTTGCGGGTGCCTATACCAGCAGATCGCGATACTTTATTTTCGCTAGAGCAGCAAATATACATCGACAGAAATAATATACTATAAGGAAATAATCGTCCGTTGTCATGTTCAGCGCGAATACATAAACAAGAATATTCTGGTTTCAGGACGGAGAGAGGGTTCGTCGATCTGTGGTGAGCATGAGGTCTAGGCTAGATTTTCCACTCCCCGCGCTTTCAGGTGCATTGGGTCAGTAGTGCGTTTAATATAAATTCTGCAGCATGCGGCTCGGTTGCATCCGCCAGCGAATGTGCAGCATGCATGGAGGGTTGAAATGC
Source organism: Nemania sp. FL0031 (assembly GCA_022432375.1). NCBI lineage: Eukaryota > Fungi > Ascomycota > Sordariomycetes > Xylariales > Xylariaceae > Nemania > Nemania sp. FL0031. The sequence goes on from JAJKKK010000020.1 coordinate 140,289, forward strand.
TGCATCGCGATACGTACAACAGGCGCCCATGAAACCAAACCCAAACCATTGACGGCTAACACCATCCATCCACCCATCCATACAGCATACTAGCCGATGAAACAATTTTGAAAAATAGGAGGCAAACTGATAACTCATTAAATTGAACGAATAAAATAACGGCCTTGCCTTACATTGTACGCACGTAGGTTTTATTGACCCTGATTTGAAATTTAGCGCACTCTAAAATGGTTTATTTAATTAAAATAACCAATACGGTATTCTAACGGTAGTAGCCAAGGCTCTCTTATGTTAATGGATGAATCTATTTACATACCCCTGCAGGCAGCACTGACAGCTGGTCCCCTTATGCTGTACCTACCTAGGTACACTACTTGCGCTCCGATCCCCGGAGCTGGCAAGCCCCAGCTTAACAACCCCACTAGAGCTCGGGTCGGCGCCAGAAAGCTAAAGCTCCGTAACCGCTGGTAGCACCATGAATTTTTCGGTTCGTCGTCATTCTACCAGTGGTCAGTGGTGCCAGTTACTGCTTCTGCTTCAATTGACAGCCAATTGACCTCCCACCATGGCATCCCGCGTCCTCAGAATCGGTGAGTAGCCAATTGGCCCTATGTACATTCATTGTACATCTCAATTGAGTGACCAGACTAGACTAACTCGGAGAACTCTTGCGGCAAGGCCTCATCCCCGGCGACGGCATCGGCCGCGAAGTGATCCCCGCCGGCCGGCGCATCCTCGAGGCCCTCCCCTCGTCGCTGGGTCTCAAGTTTGAGTTCACCGACCTCGACACCGGCTTCGAGACGTTCCAGAAGACGGGCGCCGCCCTGCCGGAGCGCACCGTCGACGTGCTAAAGAACGGGTGCGATGGCGCGCTTTTCGGCGCCGTGTCCTCTCCCACTAAGGCCGTGAAGGGCTACTCATCGCCAATTGTACGTCGCTGCCCGCTTGCTACTACTCATCTCATAAATAAGCGCTAGCCGTTAAATTCAATTGGCGGCTTAACTCCTCGGACTCTATCCACGATACGGACGCAGACCAATCCGCTAATCACCATCCGTGCAAACAACAGGTCGCCCTCCGCAAGAAGCTCGACCTATACGCCAACGTGCGCCCCGTCAAGACCGTCGCAACAGCCGCAAACCCAATCGACATGGTGATCGTGCGCGAGAACACCGAAGACCTCTACGTCAAGGAGGAGCGCACACTCGAGGACCCAGCCAAGGGGGGCGTGTACGCCGAGGCCATCAAGCGGATCTCCGCGCGCGCATCCACGCGCATCGCAACCATGGCCGGCGAAATCGCCCTCCGCCGCCAGAAGCTGCGCACCAGCGGCTCCGCCAGCATCCACTCTTCCCCCTTAGTAACCATCACGCACAAATCCAACGTGCTGTCTCAAACCGACGGGCTCTTCCGCTCCTGCGCCAAGGAGGCGCTCTCAGCCGCGCGCTTCGTCGACGGCGGCGTCGCCGTCGAGGAGCAGATCGTGGATAGCATGGTGTACAAGCTCTTCCGACAGCCCGGCTCGTACGACGTCATCGTCGCGCCGAATCTGTACGGCGACATCCTCTCCGACGGCGCGGCTGCGCTCGTCGGGTCGCTGGGGCTCGTCCCTAGCGCTAATGTCGGCGAGGGCTTTGCCATTGGCGAGCCCTGCCATGGCTCTGCCCCGGATATCGAGGGCAAGGGCGTCGCGAACCCGATTGCGACGCTCCGTAGCACTGCCCTCATGCTTGAGTTCCTTGGCGAGGAGAAAGCTGCTGCCAAGATCTACGCTGCTGTTGATGCGAACCTTGAGGAGGCGAAGCTCTTGAGCCCTGATTTGGGCGGTAAGGCTACGACGGAGGAGGTTGTGAACGATATCTTGAAGCGGATATAAGAGGCGCCGTCTTATGATGGTAGCGAGGGAGTGGAGTTAAAAGCGGTTTGTATATCCAACTACAGGAGGGACTGATCTATATACCTGTAAAGCGGATAATGAAAAGTCTGAGGTTAAACAACCTGTGCGGAAAAGCGTCTGAATTGGTAAAGGGATGCGAATTGAAAAATATGTAGAGTAGATAGATGGAATAGCATCCTTGAAAAATATACTCCTACATAATACTCCTTCACAAGTATTGGTATGCAAATGGCAAACGAAGTTAGGAATGGGACTGCTTCATTTAAACACGCCCATGAGCTGGTCTCGAGGGGGGCTGAGAGTGGTAATTGTCTGATATATTTTATACGTTGCCCCGCGACGACTTTTTTGGTCCGCCCTGTATTTTCCCAGTTCATAGAAGTTCCATCGTCAAGCTCTTTATACAAGTCTATATATACGTTATACCGAACCCCCTTCTGGAGTCCGGTGATCTCATCTATCTATCATCTTAGATTTAGAGTAATCATCGCAATGTTATTACACTTGGCCCTATCTGTAAGGACCAGCTAGATGCACCGGCATCTTTAAATCCCTCTACATCCCTGGTGATATGTAACACCAATGAGGGCGTAAGATAGGTACCTCTAGTGGGCCGAGCTTTGAGCTCGCTGTGATTCGGCGGCAGGTCATGTACTTTGAAACCATTTCATTGCTTACGGGCGGCCTCAATCTCCTTCTGGTGCTTGGCAACCAACTCCTTCCTATAAATAAAGTAAACAGGTTAGCAAACTACTTGCGTCGATGAATCACTGGGGTATCAGATACAGATGCATGGGGGAAGAGAGGGAAATATAACGTACTGCAAATGAGGCGGTGCAGCAGCATAATGGCTAAACTCCATACTAAATTCACCCTTGCCCTGTGATGCAGCGCGCAGCTGTGTCGCAAAGCCAAACATAGAGTTCAAGCTGACATCACATATTAGGGTGAAGTCCTCGCTACCAATCTCAGTGTCGATAATGGTGGCGTTTCGTTTGTTCATGAGCATGAGAATATTACCCTGGAACTCATTGGGCGCCATGATAGTGGTTTTCATCAGGGGCTCGAGAACCTGGCCACCAGCCTCGTGGAACACCTTCTTGAAGGCCAGTTGGGCCGCCATGCTGAAAGCGTAATCTGAGGAATCTGTAACATGTGTCGCGCCGTCGTTCACCACCATCTTAGTGCCAATAACCTTGTGGCCGAGCAGCGGGCCCTTCTCACACGAGATTTCGAAGCCCTTGCCACAAGCAGAGATAAACTTATCGGGAATAACACCACCAACAACCTGGTTCTCAAAGATGTTCTTTTCGGGTTCAGGGCTTGGTTCAATCCAACCAACGACACGGGCATAGTCACCAGGTCCACCACTCTGTTTTTTGAGGAGGTAGTCGAAATCCGCCCTCTGGCCGATAGTTTCACGATAGGCGACTCGGGGCTGGCCGGTGATGCACTCAACCTTGTACTCACGGCGGAGACGTTCAACGTAAATCTCAAGGTGCAGCTCACCCATCCCGGAGATAATGGTCTCCTCACTCTCTTCGTCAACCATTAATCTGAAAGTGGGGTCCTCCCGTTGGAACCTGTTCATGGCTTTACTGAAGTTGTCTGCGTCTTGGCTGCGCTTGGGCTTAATCGACAGCGACATAACCGCATCAGGCACAAACATCGAGGACATGGTAAAGGGCAAATTTCCATCGGTGAAAGTGTCACCGGAGGCGCAATCCACGCCAAATACAGCACAAATCTCTCCGGCGCCTACTTCGTTGACATCCTCCATCTCATTCGAGTGCATCCGCACAATTCGAGGAATACGCACCTTCTTGTCGTTTCTTGAGTTAAAAAGATAGGTACCCTTCCTCAAGGTACCTTGGTATACTCGGATGTAGGTGAGTTGACCGTAGTTATTTTCTTCCAACTTGAATGCCAAGCCAACGAAAGGTAGCGAGTTGTAGGGCACGAGCTGAGTCTCTGCTTCTTTCTTGCTCTTATCTAGAGCCACGTTCTTGACGTCGCTGGGGTTCGGAAGATAGTCGCAGACAGCGTCAAGCATGGGCTGGATGGATTTGTCGGCTAAGGCAGACCCCATCATTACAGGAGTAAATTTGAGAGCGATGGTTGACCGACGAATGGCGTCCATAATCTGCTCCGGGGTAGGTGTTTGTTCTTCTAGGAACATCTCGGCCATCTCATCGTCAACGTCCGCCAGCTTCTCAATCAAAACCTGACGCTTCTCTTCGGCAAACTCTTTTAGATCTTCTGGGAGCTTATCTTCTACCCTCACAATTGTTCCCTTAGGGCCCTCGTTGTAGATAGCCTTCATATGAATAAGGTCAATCACACCTTTGAACTGGTCCTCAGCACCGATAGGTACTTGGATCGCGGCGGCGGGAATCTTTAACTTGGAGTTGATCTGTTCGACGGCCTTCCACGGATTTGCGCCCATACGATCCATCTTGTTCACAAAACTAATACGCGGGATGTTGTAGCGCTTCATCTGCCTGTCGACAGTTACGGTCTGGGACTGAACACCGCTCACAGCACAGAGAATCATGACAGCACCGTCCAGGACTCGCAAGGCACGCTCGACCTCAATGGTGAAGTCGATGTGGCCGGGGGTATCAATCAAGTTAATATGGTAGGCCTCCTCCTTCCCATCTTCCATCTTCTTCCAGTCGCAGAAAGTAGCAGCAGACTGGATGGTAATACCCTTTTCTCGCTCAAGTTCCATAGAGTCCATCTTAGCACCGGCGCCATCACGACCTCGGACTTCGTGGATTGCCTTGATTCGGCCGGTATAGTAGAGAACTCGTTCTGTGCAAGTGGTCTTGCCACTGTCGATATGCGCCTAGGGGGTCCAGTCAATCAGTATATAGGCGTGCGTATATGTGCGTAGATGCCCTTTCTCGATCGCGGCGAGTGTCAGGTTGGGCGGTATGGAGGACCATTGGAGACACGTACGGCGATACCGATATTCCGAACTCTGGAAAGTCGGTGCCTTTCTTCGGGGCTCATTTTCTCGAGGACGGCTTCGGGTGTGAGATCCGCTGCTTCTTGTGCCGCTCGCTTGAGACTAAAAGTGTAATCTTCGGGTTAGTGAACTACCAAATAGCGTCGGGGCATCAAGAGTTAGAGAGGACGGGTCGCCTTACGCGGAACTGGCTGCCGCTGCTGTGCTAGCAGCTGCATATCTCGGCCCCGTCAGGCTGAAGTATCGTTTTCCTTGCACGCGCAATGGGGCAATGATGAACTGCGAAGGCGCTCGAGTGGTGAAGGCTCTGGACGCAAGGTTCAACTTGGCTACGCCACTTCTGCTCGCAAGGATGCGGCTGTCATTGATGACAGCGATAGCCCGCTGCACCCTCATCATGAAAATAAGAAGAAGAAGAAATCCGAACCTGCACAAGAATTGAAACCGAAAGAATGCATCAAAGTCAATGGGAAAGATGAGTTTGCGTGCTATTCATATTCAGCATTTGCATCTCCCATGGCCCTCAAATTTTTAGTGGGTTGGCAACGAGTTTGGCGAATCAGACATGTAGACCCACCCCCACTGGTGGTAGGTAGCGTCTCTCAGCGACTCCCCCATGGACCAAGATACCTAATTGGCTAGATAGGGAGTATTATGCTGCTATACGTGGGGTCAATAAATTGTAATATCGCAAGGAAGAAACTATGCGAAATTGAATCAAAAACTACCGAGTACCTACGTATGTATTGATGAAGCGCTTTGCGGGCGGCCAATCCGTCCGACAGCTCAAAAGGGAAACATGTCTCAGCTCTCATTACTGGAAACTCAAGTAGGTAGAGTCCCTGAAGTATTAAGAGACGTGCCAAATAATGATCAAGGTTACTTAATGTAGTCAGTCCTTGATATAAATAGAAGGTTCACGCTCCTTAAAAGACTCCAAAAATGACAGTGCATGTCGAGAAAACAGCATAAGTTTCCGTTCACTTATTTATATCTTCTTTTATTAGTAAAGCTACTTGTTGGAGAACGAGGGACAATGATCATATTTAACCCCTGCCGTGCCTACTGAGTAGGTATTGCGTCAAGTGCGCCATTACCTCTAAAACAGCAAGATATACTTATGTATATATACACATTTGCTTCTGAAAATTGGCGAGAGCTTGAAGACTTCGTCTCTATACCTAACTTTAGGTTTCTTATCGCAGCGGCGGCTGAAAACCTGTAATATCACGGTAGTTCGTTAAAATGCAGTTTCCTCATCAAGTAATAAGTTAAGAAGATCCTCTCCTGCGGCTCAAAACCCAGTCGCTATCCTTCCTCACCAAAGAGCAGAGATGCAAAACCCATCCCTCTCTGTCATGCTGTTTATTACCCACATTCTCGAGAACGTACGAGAAGATTACTCGATTGAAACGATCATTTATAAGGGGGTAGTAGAACTAGGTGCTACTACTGGTCATATCCGCTTTAGGGCAGCATCATTAGAAGTAAGATAACTGCTGGAATACGGCCAGGTACCTAACCTATCTGCATAGATACCCGCATCTAATAGCACACTTTTAATGTGCCTAACCAGATAGAATAGAAACTTATCGCCCGAAATAGTTGCACCAGAATGTTTGTTGAGGTTTTAGTTTAGTGTTCGCTTGCTTTTAGAGTTAAGTTTAGCTACGTTAGGTATAAAGAAGTTCTAAGACTACTGCTTATAATGGATCCTGTATTACCACTATCATTATTACAACATTCGTAATCTACCTTTTTTTCCGGCAGTCCCCCTAAAAGGCTTCTAAAGTATAATAATAGCACCAGTCTCCCTCACATGTGACGATAGGTAGTAGCAGTAGTGTTCCCCGCATGTGCGCCCGAAGCAAGTTACAATTTCTGACCTAGTACAACAATGACTTCCTAGAGCCGAGTGCCGGAACGTCAAGTAATGAAGATAGCAATGAGGCTTGTGCCTCAGACCAGTATTAAGGGAACAACTCTAGCACAGATGCTGTAAGAGCATCAACTAGTTGTTATCCCCTAACAAGCGCCTGCAATCATCGTGCTCGATTATTCTATTACGTTCTAAGAAATTTTAGTGAGTAAATATAGTAATTTAAGAGAGGTGTAGAGTGCTAAATACCTTCCATTGGCATAAATAGACGATGTTGTCCATCCAAGCTATTACAACAATCTCCCAACAACCCGATGACAGCCATTACAACTTAATAACCCCCGACTGCTTGTTGGCTTTTGTCTTTATAATGGTTGTTACGAACCTCAATTGAGCTCATCCTGGGGTTTCCCCCTGCGGTGGACGACCCCTTCTGCCACAACCAAACTGACAGGCAATGATGTGGTCCTCATGCTCATCTCTCTGTGAAAGATAAGAACTACACATGCAGCGGTAGTGGGGAAGTATAAGTTCTCCCTTGCAAGTAATAAGGTGGCGACGATAGTTGTCTTTGCGTGAAGATGTATATTTACATCGGCAACGATAGAGCGAGGCGTTTTGATCCACATGCACCGTCTTCATGTGGCGATCTAGGTCTTTTTTATATCCAAAGGATCTTTGACAATCCATCTTAGTGCACGGGTAGCTGTGGGGGTGGGTACGCGTTTCTAGAACCGGGGCAGGGACCCCAGCTAGTGCAGGGGGGCTAGGATGTGGTATAGACGGAGGGTCGGGGCGTCTTCTTCGATCAGTCGGCATTATAAGGGAAACCGACTCATTGGACCACATGATTATAATGACGCAAGGTTGCAGGGTACCCTCAATAGAGATTATAGAGTAGGACACCAATTATCACTATCCCACACTTGTCAGCTAGCTCTAGTACCAATAATGTAAACGCAGACCACGTTCCTTCCCGCCACCGCCACCATCACCACCACCTAGTTTCAAAAGGAACCACACATCTAACTCACCTTTAAAGCATTAAAGAGGGGCAATCCACGTAAGTTCAAATCTCCGGCACAAGAAAGACCGGTGGACGGGGGAAGGTTCGTGACGAATAAACCAAACTGGGAATCCTCAGTGTAATCAAAAATCATCTCTTATGAGATGTGGTAGTAATAGGAAATAATTATATAGCGTGAAAGAGACCCATCTAAACTCGAAACCCAGCTCAACTAGAGAGACCTAGCTAGGAGAGAGAAATCACAGAGTACTTATAAGAAGCGAAGCTATCTACATCGAGGCCCCTCGACAAGCAAACACAGCTACGTTTCGAGCCCAACGCCGAGATAGCAAAATCTGCAAGGCACTTAACAAGGCTCTTTTCAGCACATTTCATTTTGAAGAATAACCTGCTGCTTCCCAGGACCATTGGGGCCATTTAATGACTCGATTCCTAGAGAATTCTGCATTGTCAGGCTGTGGCGTGCCATATATACCGTTATTCGTAGATTTTGCCGTTTTCTTCCGTCACAGTTATGAGCCACCGACTCTTCCGGTTAGTTAGTTCAACGGTATGGGTGGTATGGTACGGCGAAAAAAGTACACATCAAGCCTCCTGACCACCTGGATGGTGGCAGGACCAAGGGGTTTGAACCTGTGACAGTGCAGTTCGGTCCTCTAGCGCGGTCGCGTTGCCGACACGGACAGAAGTGGTCAAGGATAAGTCGTGTACGGCTTGTTAAGATACGGACTGACTGTAGCCTTTGGCCAGCCAGTCTAGAGTGTGTATGGTCACACAGACACTTACAGTATAGGTAAGGATTGAAGGATGGATTGTGTCTGGTACCTGAAATGTAAAGAGCTAAGGTTAGCCCACAATTCGTACTACAACCAGTATGTCTCCATCTGCACAGAGCAGCAGTACAGCTGAGGCCGAAGTTCATATTCTACGGTTCGGCTATCAGCACCGCGCTTAAAATCCCGATCGTTGTGGCTAGTAAGGGCAAGAATTACAACGGATGAACCACTTAGAAAATGGATACGATTTCTTAAAGTGGGTATTTACAGATAGCAGTAGGAGCCCGCGGTGGCTTATACCTACCTAGGTACACCACGACGACACCACAGCACAGGTAGGTGAGGGTAGTATGCATGGTAGCCCCCTAGAAGCAACGTGGTGCTTAGAAGTAGGTATCAATTTACCAGAATCCTCCGCAGATCTCTATTCATAGTAACGCATCGGGAACTAATCCAGCGGGATCTTGACATCCGTTTCGCTAAACAACAATGCTGGCTACCTACCCCTCATGGTGCCATACCTCCGCATCAATTACCGCATGGCTTCTGTAATAATATTAGTTCCGGTACTAAAATTCCCTCGCAATCTTCTTGTTATATCGCTAGTATGATATGTAGTAGAATGTTAACACGCTAGGCCAATCCAGTTACTGCTCAAACCTCGGCCTCCTTAAAGATGGGTCTCTCTCCGATCTATCAGTCGCGCCTTCTTAGGCTTTTGAGTGAATCGAAAATCGAAACCATCACAAGGGTAAATTTTAAAGGTGACTTCGAAAGCTCTAGTAGTTGGCTTTGCAACATCCCTGCAAATGGCCTCTGTATTATTACATGCGTTCTAACGGGATGTAGGTAGGTACATGATTGCGTTGATGATTCAGGAAGTCTTGAGTTCTACGGCCGTTTCTCGATCTCCTGTGTCGTGTCATTTCTGACCACGTACCACAACCCTTTAGCTTTTTGTTGCACCCCTATGTAAATCCTTTTCCATATTCTCTGGCATACTGGCATCGGCCCCACAGGGCGTATATCACCTGTTTTCGGTAGGTTAGTGCTGCGTTGCGGGCTTGTTGACCTTTAGCGAGCGAGATTGGCTTGAAGTTGCTACATCCGAGGGCCAGTAAGCGAATCCCCAATAAGCCTCCCTGGCGCTAAAAACCTTGTAGTGTTGCCATGTGATATTGTTGTGAGTGGTGCGTCGTCAACGGTGAATGTGTCCGTTAAAACAGAACCTTCCATGAGGCCTATTCATTGGTTCATTTACGCACGATTACTGGTAATGGTGAACTTTTGAAGGACTAGATGGAGAATGGTGAGAAGAAAATAGTATATGAATTTAAATTGTTAGAATCGTGGAATCACGTTCTCTTTATACATAGAGCCTCATTGCCCATTGTTAGGCGGCGAAGGCGTACACTACTCGTACTAAAGCCTACCCCGCCTACTCAGAGTCAGTTAGGCGCTTTGTTGTGAGCCTCGTTCACTCAAAATACGATACTAGGCTTCATTAACAGGATTTAGAAGTCTCTAAACTCACACCTTGCTTACCTCGAACGAGCTACGCAAGCGGTGGACCACTAGGTGCCTCTTAAGATACAACCAAGGCAAATTAGTCTTGGACTCAAAGCAGTCGGTGACTGCTTGTATTGCTCCTGGCAACTCCGACGAGGCCAGTTTTTCCTACCGGTTAAAAGACCAGAGGCCGTTTTCCTGTCTTCTGCGGCCCTGTTGAAGTTTCTTGACAGAAGATGCCAAGACCCGCTTGAGGCCTATTCGAGCCCGTCTGAAGTTGCCTAGATGCAAGGTTGGGTTGCGTCAATCCACTCTGCCGGGTTGAGCCGCGTTTCTGAGAGAATGAGTTGTTGCCTAAGACAGCCTGCATGTGAACTACGCCAGAACAATCCTTCTCATGCACAATTGGGAGGCTTAGGGCTCCATGCAGGTGGAGAAATTAAAATATGAAACATGAAACTTAAAACACGAGGCTATCTGTAGCGATACCTCTATGCTAAATTATTCCTCCAATTAAACGGTCTATTATCGGCCTCAGGAATTAATAACATTGAGTTGTAACCCCAATCTTCTACCTATCTTCTACTCTATTATGCGCTGTCTTTAATCTGGATTCAATTCCGTTCATAGCTGTTTCGTCAAGAGGCATAGAATTTCGTCGATACCATGCCCATTGATGTCTGGACAAAATGTCCATCGTGGTCTCTTTTTTTGATTATGCTCTTCATAGAAGTCCCTTCGAAAACATTGGAGAAGGTACAACATGTCTCTTCTTTTCGAGGTTTTCTTCGAATGGCTCTTTGGCTTTTCCGAGAAAACTCTCATTTATTGTTAAAACAAATAGTCTATTTGCTATTTCGAGAATAGAGCTCCTGACACATACCCAATAATCTTTTCCGAGTTCGTGGTAAGCAGCACACCGTTAGCTCGCAATTAGCAATAGTAAGCTCTTCGTGGCTCAATTCTTGGGGAAATTTGTACTATTTCGATAGCCGTACTTTCTCTAAAATAGACGAACCTAGGACCTAGAACGTCCATATATTTCATATGAGCCAAACTGAATCAACGTTAACATCTCCCATTAAGAATTCCTGGGGGTAAAAACACCTGACAAACCTAAGAGTGTACGCCGATGTCTAGGGCCGAAAACCCAGCATGACCCCTGGAGCACCTTTTATCCCTTAGCTCTCTGCTCTTAAGAAGGACGCTCTCGAGAAAATACGGAATATGATCAGTCTAAGCAAGTATTGGTTTTCTGTTGGCCAAAATGGCTTCGCTAGATTTGGACTAAACTTATGGAGTGTCGTCTCGAACCATGTCAGGTGACAATATAACTAAGCACCTAGGGTGGACATATTCCTAGGATTTGGCTATATAATAGGTCTGCAGGCCCCGCTAGAGGCCCGGGGGCCTGGAATCAATTGATCTTTCTATTGAGCCCAGTACTAGGTTATACCTTATCCTTCCACCTAACCATGCCCGAGACTACAGATCAACTGACCATCCGTTGTCTTGGCCACTAGGTACGTACCGACCAACTTGGTAAATTGTGGCCCCAAGGTAGAAGTACCGTTTAAGTGAGTACTCATCAACATTTAGCTAACAAACCAAAAAACCACAATGAGTACTCATAACGAATTACCGAGAAGTACTCACTGAGTACTCAGCTGTACTGCGTACAACCGTAAGGTATCTAACAACCGTAGGGTACTTAATTGCGACCGCAAAATATTTAGCTGCATAAGCTATAAACTAAACAATTAGCTAGGCAAGTTATTACAATTATACTGTAAATATTTTAATAGTTAACGTTATTTTTATATTGAAAGTTGTTGCTGCTGTTGTTGCGGCTGCAATGAGTACACACATAAGGTGACCAGTGGGGGGGGTTGATCAACCTACCACCACCTAAATCGGGAAGTATAAATGGACCCGATCGGCAGCGCTAAAACACTAGTACTGGTCGGGTAATTTTAAATTTATATAGTGGTATTACATTATTAATCGATTATTATTTAATTATTTATTTATATTTAAAGTTAAAAAATAAAAATAAAAATTTTAAAAAATATATTTAATATATTAAATTAATTTTATATAAAAATAAATAATAATAATATAAAATAATAAATAATTTATATAAAAATTAAAATAAAAAATAATAATTAATAAATAATCGATTAATAATCGATTAATAATATAATAAAAAAATTATAAAAATTTTATAAAGTTAATTTTTTAAAATTTAATATTAATCGATTATTAATTAATTATATATTAATTATTAATTATATTTTATAATATATAAATTAAAATTATATTATTTATTATTATTATATAATAAATTTTATTATTTAATATTTATTATTATTTAATTTATTTTTAAATAATTTTATTTATAATTTATATATAAAATAATTAAATAATAATCGATTAATAATTTATTATTTATATATTTCTAGTTATATTAGTACTGGTCGGGTGGGGCAATACTTTTAACTTTTATTGGTTGTTTTAAAGCCCCGCTAGAATATGGGGGGAGGGGGGTACTGGTCAGGTTATCAGGCCCCTCGCTGCAATTGATATACTGGAATATAGGTGGTTGCCCCGTAATTTTCCGACTTAGGTTTGGTAGCCAAGCCCACGGATGGTCTGTTGATCTGTAGTCTCCCATGCCCCATCTATCTACTCCGATGTTCATGTTAGGGAACTTGTCTTAGCGGCCCATACCAAGACACTAATAGCAACCTATATATCTTTTTGATACATAATTCTGATGTGACGGAGTAAAAACGACGCCGTTAATACTCCGTGAGTATTAACGGTATATATGGCCCACACCTCCGCGACATCTGGGCCTTGGTTTATTGTCTTACTAATTTATACGGATAGACCGGATTATGATTACGTGGGCATTGAGCGCTGCCTTGAGGTACTTCTATGGGTAACACGCAAGAATCGCTTCCTACAGTATTAACTTCGGGTCTCTACCTAGACTAAGATCCTACACTCACCTTTGGGTGGCAAGCATGAGTTTACCTTTGCGCCACTTAGTTCGCTATATGGATGGTAGAGAGTTCTCCCTAATGATGAATACTTGAATGTCTTGGTAGATACTTACCGACATGTAGGTAGTTGATATCCTACGGTATTTAAAAGCAAACAGATGAAATGCGTAGTATTCTTCTGCGCATGTGTACTAAATACTCTACTACTGGCATCCGAGAGCCTTTCCAAGATAGGGGGAATTGTACCGTCCTTAAGGAAGTTATCTTTAAGTAAGTCATCTCAATTAATGCTCGCTGTACTTCTATGTTCAAATTAGAAAATATCCAACACATATCATCCGTGTACGAGAGGACAAAAGTTTCCTTTCGGAGTCTTTCCTATCCATTATATCCAATTGACGCCCAGAACCATGTAGTATTCAAGCCATCCAGACGCCTAGTGTGCAAGCGAAAGTACAATAAGTACATTTTTAGAACAGGAGGAACATGCCACCGCCGAAGATCATCAAACCCATGCTGGCGCCCATGACGGCAATCTGCGCCAAGTCAAGGGCAGGAGGAAGTGAAGCCGCGTTATCATCGCCGCCTCCAGTGCTGCTGCTGCTTCCGCTACTGCTGGTTCCGGTGCTGCTCAGGTCCATGAACCCCTTTTGGGCCTTGTAGTCTGGCTCGGAGTTGGGTCCCGAGCCCAACGAATTCTGGCTCGGCGCGGCTGTCGACGATGGGATTGTGGCGGATTGGCTAGGAAACGGCACGATATTTGATGACGTGGCGTTGAAATCGGTGGGCGCAAGAGCAATTTCGTTGTTTTCAAGATCGTACACGACATACGCTGATCGCAGGAACGTATCTCCAAGCAAGAAGTGCGAACCGGTCAAATTCTGGATGCCGAACTGGCAAATGGACTGTCCTTTGTAGGGGCCGGACGTGAATTTGACGTCGTCTTGGAATAGAGGGAAAATTAGTTCGTCCATGCCCACCTTGATGACGGGGCCCCCGGTTCCGCCGAAGCCAAATGAGAAGTAGCCGTTGTTGTTGGACAAAGCGCAAGGGATGAGAGGTGCACCAGTCCCGTCGTTTCCGACGACCTCGTAGTCAACGCCAACTTCCTTCCAAACCTCGGCGGCTAGGTCTTGTGGAAGGTAGCTGAATGTAGTGCCGGAGTCGAGCACGACGGGGACAGGGAAGGATGAAGACGAAAGCGCATCTTCGCCTGTTGAGGAATGGGCTTCGAGTGAGGTTAATTGTACGATGAACGAGGTGAACCTCTGGCTTGATGGATCCTCTTGAATGTTGACGCGAATAAGATCGCCCGTATACTTGTCGGTATCGATACCTCCGAAGAGAATGTTGCCCTTGCTCGCGCCCAAATCGTTCAACCAAAGACTGTAAGCGTTGGACTTGATGTGGCCCTCATCGCGCATCACAACAGGTAAATTAGGGTATATCTCACGCGTGTGTGAGACAGATGCTTCGTTAAGAGCGTAGCCAACACCGACTAGACCGTAGGCAATGTCGGTCTGTAATCCTAAACCCATTGTCATGTTCGTCAATTCTACGTCGCCGATTGTGAAGGTCTCGGTAATGTAATCGCCGCTCGAAGAGCTTCCGTCGACATAGGCAATCTCGAAGTTTTCATTGACAAGCGAGGCCGAGCTGGATTCATTGGCATCGTCTAAACAGGGGAAGAATCACGATTAGCCAGCAAACCCTCGAATAACGGTGCTATCACACTCACAAGAGCCGAGAGCGCAGCCCTGTCCATTGGGCTGGCAGACGTCGGCGGTGCTCGCAGGCACCCAAATATCACTAGATCCAGTGTCCAGCTGGAGAGTTATTTGCTGAGCGGGCGTTCCCACAGAGCACGACGCAAAATAACCACCGCGCATCTTCTCGTTCGAGATCACCTCCACAACCGTGCCATCCGCACGCCGAGTAAGCCGAGGCGGCGCGTCCGCCGTAGTATGCTCTCTCTTCTCTATATTCCACTGAACAACCTGAGCGGAAGCAGCGGAAGCGAGCAGGGAGCCCGTCGCAAGGCTAGCCAAGTTCCTCATTTTCGCGGCCGGGTCGTCGAACCTATCCCACTGAAGCAAGACCGATGATAGATGGCAGAATTCGATGAAGACGATAGATAGTGGTACAGTGAAGACTGAGACTTATGATGACACCAATTCCGTAACCAGTGTGCCAAGGGCGCCTATATGTCTCGTAAATACTGGCTTTAAAGGGTGGAGGTGGAGCAAGGGATCGTTGCAAATACAAAAGGTACAAGACGAGACGGACTCAATGGACGGTGGCCAGTAATGGACAAAGAACGAACTAAAACAAGACAAGGCAAGCGATTATGAGAAATTAGAGAGCACCCAACGAAAAGGAGAGCCCAATGGGAAGGAGTTTGAATGGTAGAGGGAAGGGGACAAGGTCAGCAACTGAAACAGGAAAAAGAGAAGAGGATTCTATCCATAACATAAATATACTGAACAGGCGGCATGAAACCCGTCGCTAAGGTGGAGGCCACCCAAGGACCTGCCAAGGATCTGCCAAGGAGAGAGGCGCCTTAACACGCATATGTACAGGGTACTGCCATACCTAATGTGGTAGGTACACCTTGTATAGCGAGGATATAATTTGTATGTAACCCGATATAGATAGGCTAACTGTATGGGCTGACGGGGACTTTCAAACGTCATTTACCTAAATATAAGAGGTATAGAGTACATACCCCAGTGTGCTACCAATAGCAGTTAGGCCGGGGAAGAATGTGACAGGCTTGGCCACCAAAGGCAGTAATGCGTAATCACTTGTAAGATTTCTATTTTTCTACGTGTTGAAGTCCAACAAAACACGCAAAAGTGTTGCATTTCAATTATGAGTCTGTTCTGAGCATGATACTTGTGTATCATAGTACCAGATCGAGTGTATAAATACATTGCTAAGCGCTACTCCTTAGGTGCCTAATTTAAACTTCAGGTCTCCAGTATTCCTAGTACTAGCGTAGCTTCAAGGGTTAAGCTGAGCTTCCGACGGAGCTTCTGATGGAGCCATGAGAGGACCTACTGGTTTTAATGTATGCTGCGCACGAAGTCTTAAGGCGGTGGCAATGCAATTAGGCACTTACGTATTACCCTTACATTGTCGGTAAGTGATGATGATGGGAAGCGCGGAGGTAGCCAATGGTGAAAGGGTTGAGTACTGAAATCGCAAAAACCCGAATCCGATTGGCTGAGAAGTCTCAAATACAAATGGGGTCGGCGGCGCGGAACCACACTGTTGGTGCATAATGTGCTACCTAAAAGCGCCGGGTCAAGCTGTCATCCGAAATCATTACTAAAGCCCGCTTAATATCGTCTTAAAAAAACATCATGGACTCAACTCGTTTAAAGTTAAAGAACAGGTGGCCTTGGTGGAAATAAGAGTGAATAGCTTACTTAATTCGCCTACGAAAATTGAGCTTCCTCAAATAATTGATGCTATTCCCATTGCAGAGTTTGCGTAAATCCCTCAAGTGTTTCTCGAATTATGTTGAGTCGATCTAGGCCTCACCTTCGATTCCGGGAGCCAGTCCAGCCCCAGATTACTGCCCAGACGTCACACAGAAGGGGCCGCATTTTAAGGGTACACTAACGAGATTAGCGAGATCAGCAGAATACAAGGCAGACTTCAGAGGCAGACACCTAGAGTTTGGTATTCGTGTAAGTAATACAGACGCATGTGCGCTAGAAGGATAGGCCGTGTGGCCAGTATCCTGTCATTCTCACTTATCTATCACTTACTATTTGCTATGTAGATAAAGGCCGGTCATGATCGTGGTCGCGATCGAAACCAGAGTCATCCACTTGAGAAACAAGCATCTGCCTAAGGTCTTGGCGGCTGAAACGTGTCTCTAGTCCGTGTTATACGAGCGATCTAGCGTAGCTAGCGTGGCAAAAAACCATGGAGGGGCAAATCTCAAACATGGGCAACCTGGACATCGCGTTTGAGCCTCTACTACGTCAAACACAAGGATCAGACTTCGCTGTTATGTCCAGGTATGTATGAACTGATATGACCTCTGGCCCCCAACTATTTAAATCTTTCTACCCTATTTTTCCAAGCCTTTGCGATACTCAGTTATATCTCGTTTAATGTTATTATCTCGTTCTGCTCGTGTATGTTACGAAAACTCAGCCGCAGTTGGTAGTGGGGCTGCAGCTGAAGGAGCTGAGTGGCCATCGGCAAAAAAAACAAGAAATAACTCGGCAGGTTATTACTCCGTTCCTCAACACTGCTTAGATACAATACGCCTAGCTCTTTTAGAAGATTTTGAGACATCGTTGTTCTAGGCGGTGGATTCCGCATCGAACCCCAGTTTCTGCCCCGACATTGTTCCACGATTGAGAGCCAAGAGGCCAAGACTCGATCGACTAGTATCGCGCTACCTAAAGGTCGCACAGACATGAGATGGAAGTACAACATCAGACTCAACCTGTTACTGTTGTGTAAAGACAAAATCGTTACCGTCCAACCCTTGCATACACATCGACGCATTTCTAGATCGGTATTGAATAGAGGATAGCAAGCCAGTATAAGATGGTGTATCGGATATGTTAATAATGGAGTGAAGTCTATTTAGAAGAATGGAATAGGTTTCCCAAACTTTATACCCCCGAGGGCGACCCGAGGTGTAGAGGGTCCTACACGCTTCATTCAGCACAACAGATCCGATAAAAGATCCCCTGCGTCGGTTTATAGAAAAATTAGGTTGAAGCATGATAACGTCCGACGCCTACCTATTGCTATATATGCGTTGATAAACGTTTTGCATGCAGCTGGGGAGCAAATGATGTGCGAATGACTTGTCAACCGTGTATTTGGCAAATTATTCGCAATTCGGCAGAGAGCCGTGACATCATTACAGCAGAATACTCCTAGATACAATATTTAGGCCGTACCCGGGATAAATGTTGTCATTTTTCCAATTTTTTGTGGATGCGGCGGCGAACCCGTTGAGTTGAGTGGGTTTCCGGTCCGAGCCTCGGTATTTAGATGTGGAGCAGCCCATCGCGTCTCGGCTCGGCCTGGTGTCACCGTTTGCAACAACCCGTTTCCCGCTCTCATTATCTCGTCCGACAGACTTAGTCGCGATCGAAATCAAACACATGGTTAAATTAAATTTCATGATATCAAGACTGATTTATCAGCGTAGCAACCAGTGTCAGCATCTAAGCCGAAGCAAGGTGGATCGGCGTCAACTTGCCTATGCGACCATTCTTAAGCCGAAGGCAGAACAGGCGCAACAACAAAGCACTATCGCCATTTTTTTAACCAAGTGTTTCTCTTCATGTTACTCGCGGCTTCCGAGTTTGATTCGCGGTTTCGGCGTTCCCGAGTCTTGTGGTTACGTGTTGCGTGATCCAATTATCGGAGCAAGAACGCCTTTTTCTACACCATTCTATTATAGCTTGTGTGTTTTTAAGGAAAGAGTGCATAGGTAGTTGAGGTACTATCGTTTGGATATACAGCCACTAAGTTTGTGGAGCTTCAGGTATGAGTTGCAAGTCACTGTCCCAAAGTGTACCTACAATATGGCAATTATGTTATATATTATCTACACTACACATGTAGATTTACTTTTGACTCTGCCAGGATGTCATGCGCCAAACTCTCTGGGGCCATTGTATTGCTGGCCCCAGGTATATATAGGTGTCCTAGCACCCCTTAAGTCCTGAGAGTTGCAGTAATCAGTTCTCTATTAAGTTCTACCCTACTTTTCTATTAAGCTGTAGCAATCTCCCTATTCACTCCAACTGATACCTCATACAAAAACCTAAATTAAGTTTAGTTCATTGTCCATATAGATAACAGTCGTAAATATAATTGTTCTCCACTAGCTCCCCTTGAACTAGTGGGATGAATGGAGAGTTAACCATTGTTTTCCGAGTATAATGTCAAATAGTGGTCTTAATACACAGTCACTCAATCTATATTCTAAATTTGAACTCATGGTATCTAATGGGGCTAGTAGAATTCAATTGGATACGTCGTCTAAAATGCTTTACTAAATGTTGCCTCCTGAACAATGTTACGCCTGTGCTTATGATATATAGCAACTTCAATAATACGTCCTACAGATACGATACTGTGGAAAATATGGGCTGTTTGTAGCTACAATTGAAAAAATCCGGGAGAAGGATATTATTTTGAAGTATCTATTCATAACCCTATGTACGAATACCCTTAAGATTTGTATATTCCTCTATCTTTAGCAACCTGTATATTTTATACGCCTAACTTCCAGCACACGAAGCCTACATTTCCCCCATGATTCCGAAGCTTTAAATCACTATTACCGACACGTCTAACGAACCTAGCCTTCAATTCAACTAAGGCCCTAATCCACGTAATCCTATTATTAACCCACCCACCAAATTCCAAGAGGAAACTTGGCACTCCAGGAACCCAGCAAGATCCATTTCTAGTCGCCACTCAGAGATAAGCCAACAACCATGTGTCTCGCCCAGACTATTCGATATTCTTGCATGTGCAGCAGGACCCTCAATACCCAATACATCGAGCAAAAGTGTCACACCGTTCGGGCGGCCGGCCTCCCTGTCACTTCCGACTGTCCTCAATACTTGTACCTCAAACTCGACCGGTGGCCTGGTACATCCTGCAATGTGGTAAGTTAATATTTTCGATAGCTCCTCTATTCGGTTTCTGGCCAACAAAACATTGTCACTCGAAGTGCTCGGCGTATTTACAAGCTTGGAAGAGGAAATTGCTGACCTGGCACTAAAGTGCAAGATACGCAGTATAAATTGGGCTAACGTCGAAGAGAATGAACCTCGCAGGAGATAGCGTTGCCAAAGGTAAATTAAATCGAGTTGTAGAGGCGGCCCAGAGGAAGCGGGATTGAGTGAGGGGAACGTCGATTGATCAACAGCGTAAGAGGGGATCATTGATACCCAATCCACACAACAGAGATGTCTGCGCCGCACAGATTTTCCCGCATAGGCGCCCTAGGCTGATACCTAGGTATTACTGAGACTGTACGGCTCCGGAATTAGAGCCATCGCTGCTGCAACGCTTCTCGTAACCCGTGATGCTAGCTAGCCCAATGGTTTAATATGGCCTGACTCTTCCCAGGGTGGTATATGTATGGTAGGGGTCATTGCCAGGATCGTTGCGTTAGATCAAATGATAGGCGCTCAAGCAGAAGATAACCAGTAATATCGTCCTCTTCGTGTATTGGTTGGTTGTTGGTGTCGGTGAGCTTAACAAATTCAGCTAACTGAGCAGAGCAGCCTTAATGCCATGTAATAGCCGTGTAAGATAGCTAGACCGATGTAGTAAAATATCCTTTGTGAAGTGATGGCATTGCAAAATGTATTTTTTCCGAAATGAAGCGTTGTTGAGTTGAATAGTAGGCCTGATTGATATTTTGGAGTTCGATTCCAAGACTGCGGCAGGGGTATATATAGGAAAGGGTTGGTAGCTTTGCCCGAAACTTGCATTTGTAACATCGCATGCCTTGGATGGAGATAGAGAGGCAATACTTCCCTTTGGAGGCAACATAATCTTGCCTTTTTTTTTTTTCGGTGTTTTCGTTGTCGCGGCCGCTTAATGCAATGCGAGCGCCGCTTTAGGTATGCTGTGCACCACAACCCACAACCTCGGCGGATTCGGTGAGACCGAATCAACAAACCCCATTAATCCGCGTGAAACCATAGGTGCGAGCCAATGCACGGCTCTTACTCATCCAACCGCCTCACCGCGCATAAGGGTGGGTGTATTTGAGTAGTCGCGACATCGTCAGGCTCGAAGGGAAGAGGAGTTATTAGGTATAATGCTAAGCGGGATATAAAAACGAAGTCGGGCGACATAATAGTGATGGTAGATAGAGCAGACACAACGGCGAGCAACAGCCGTAGCATAAATACTCCCATCTGTCGCTGGTGTTTGTTTCAAGTCTCTGAACCTCTTAGAGTTCATTGTCAACTATTTTCTACAGCCTATCCTAGAAGCACTGCAAAATGGCATGCCCTTACAAGCCTGGCAGCTCGGCTGCAACGCCGCAGCAGCATCAGCAACAACCTACCGTCGACGAGAATGCCATTGTGCCCATTCCTCAACCTCCCCCACACTGGTTCACTAGAAACCTGCCTGAAATGGACCCAGCCTTCCCGGTCTCTTCGTTCTGGCGCCTCGCGCCCATTTACGGCGACATTTTCAAGCTCGACCTTATCACGAGAACGTCGATTGTCATCTCTTCCTGGGAACTCGTCAACGAGGTCATGAACGAGTCGCGTTTCGAGAAGAGTACGAACGGGCCCCTTAAGGAGCTTAGGGTTCTGCTGGGTGATGGGCTGTTCTCCGCCAATGGAAGCGAAGAGGTAAAGACACTTGACATCTCTCGTGCTCATATATGCACATCACTGATCGCTTCATAGAACTGGGGGAAGGCCCACAGGGTGCTGATGCCCGTGTTCGGCCCGCTAGCGATTAAAAAGATGTTTCCCCAGATGCAGGACATGATATCCCAGCTGGTTCTCAAGTTCGATCGAATGGGACCTGAACACGAGATCAACCCTTCGGATGACTTCACGATAAGTGCCCCTCGTGACATGCGGAAGAGGCATTTCTGCTAACATCTTAATACAGACTGGCATTCGACATGATCGGGCTTTGTGGTTTCGGATACCGCTTTAATAGCTTCTATCGAGACGAAATCCATCCATTTGCCCAGCAGATGTCCCTTGCACTGATCGAAGCGGGAAAGCGGGCTAACCGTACTGCTGTTGAGAACTACGTGCGCATCAAGTCGGCGGAAGAATTGCACAACAACGTTAACTTGATGTGGGCGCTTTGTGACGAGCTTGTGGCCGAGCGTAAGCGGAACCCGAAGCCTGAGGCACGGGACATACTAAACACTATGCTGAACGTGACCGACCCTTTAACTGGGGAGAAACTATCAGATGAAAACATTCGCTTCAACATGGTCACACTCTTGGTAGGCTGCCAATGTCCTTCCGTATTTTAGCATATTGACTTACCGGTACAAACCTAGGTTGCTGGCCATGAGACAACTAGTGGGACGTTGTCGTTCCTCTTTTATTACTTACTCAAGAACCCGTGGGCCTTTCACAAGGCTCAACAGGAGGTTGACCGGGTTGTCGGCGATGGCGTCTTCAAGCCGGAACACTTGACTCAGCTCAAGTACATCGAAGCTTGCGTCCGGGAGACGATGAGAGTCCAGGGTCCAATTGGTGTGATCAACCTCAAACCGCTCACAAACACGGTCATCGGGGGGAAGTACCGCGTCACTACCGACGACGTTATAACGTGCAATATCCAGGGATTACACCATGACCGCCGGGTATGGGGCGACGATGCAGACGTTTTCCGCCCGGAGAGGATGATGGACGGTGGCTTCGAGAACATGCCTCCGAATGCCTGGAAGCCGTTCGGAAACGGAGCTAGAGGCTGCATCGGCCGGTTCTTTGCCGAACAGGAGATGATCATGGCAACGACTATGCTCCTGCAACGTTTCCAATTTACGATGGTCGATCCGAGCTATGATTTGCGTTAGTAACCTCATTTGATCTGTCACTTCTGTGCTAACAATGAGGGCGATCTATAGGTATGAAGGCGACGTTGACTGTTAAACCCGTCGGGTTCATGATGAGAGCTACTCGAAGACCAGGAAAAAGCATGATGGTGGGGATCGCAGATGGCTTGCAAGCTGACGATAAAGCTGGGCATGAGACTGTCGGCAAATCCCTTGAAAAGAGCGGAACTGGTCAATCATTGCTCATCCTCTATAGCTCCAACGCAGGCACATGCAAGTATTTCGCCGAGGACCTAGAGACGGCGGCAAGAGACCGTGGCTTCAACGTCACGATAAAGACCATGGACGAAGGGATAGAACAACTATCAAAGAATGTCCCAGTGGCCATCATCACCCCCTCATACGAGGGTAAGCCCGCCGACAACGCACGGAAATTCGTAGCGTGGCTTGAGGCCGGCAGACCCGACAGCCTTAAGGACGTGCCATACGCTGTGTTCGGCTCGGGGAACAGCGAGTGGGCGACTACATTCCACCGCATCCCGAAGCTGGTTGACGACGTGATGACGAAACTCGGGGGCAAGAGATTCATCCCGACTAAACTTGTGGACATGAAAGAGGACCTTAATGGCCCTTGGGAAGACTGGCGGGATGAGCTGCTTGCTTTCTTCGGTGGCAAGTCTCAATCTTCTGCAGCCACCGCTGCGGAACTAGAAGTGACTGTCGCAAAGCCGGAGATGGTAGACATACTCGCTGGAGGGCAGATTTCCACTGGCCTTGTTAAAGTGAACAAGCAGATTGCTGGGCCCGAAGTGGGATCCGCGAAGAAGCATATGGAGATTGAGTTGCCTAGCGATGTAACGTATGAACCTGGAGGTACGTCTGAGAAAGATGATTCTGCGTGTGCCAAACTAACAAGTCCGTGAAAGATTACTTGGTTGTTCTCCCGACAAACCCGGTAGACCTTGTTCGGCGTGCGGCTTCACGGTTCGGACTGAACCTAGACGATATGGTGACCGTCAAGGGTACAAGCAAAGGATTTCTAGTACGTTACCGTTCTGATACCTATTCCTCACACACCAGACTAACAGGTGACTCCAGACCAGCGGTGGACCAAGCACCGTCATCGAGATCCTCGGCGCACGCGTAGAGCTAGGCACACCCGCCTCAAAACGCCAAGTCGAAGCCATCGCCAAGACAGCCTCAGGCACCGACTCACACAAGCTCCAAGCCCTGACCTCCTCCGCCGACGCCTTCAAAGCAGAAGTCATCGACAAGCGCGTGTCGCTCCTCGATCTCCTCGAGGACCACCCGAGCGCCCAGCTCCCCTTCGCCGCGTACCTCGACATGCTCCGCCCGCTGACGCCGCGGCAGTACTCCATCTCGTCGTCGCCGCTCACGACATCGCCGGAGCAGCCCGTGGTGGCCTCGCTCACGTACGACGTGCACGCGGCGCCGGCGCGCAGCGGCCACGGACGCCGGTTCCATGGTGTAGCGTCGACGTACCTGTCCACGCACGGCGCGGGGTCGCGAATTCGGTGTTTCGTGCGCCGCTCGAACACGGGGTTTCACCTGCCCAATGACCTCACGACGCCAATCATCATGGTGGCAGCCGGTACGGGGCTAGCCCCCATGCGCGGCTTCGTCCAGCAGCGCGCCTGCGTCGTCGCGGGTAGTGGTAGTACAGCTGCCGCCGCCGCCGCCCTCGGGCCCGCGCTGCTGTACTTTGGCTGCCGGGACTACGAGCGTGATTTTCTGTACGCGGACGAGCTGCGCGCATGGGAGGGGCAGGGGGTTGTGCAGGTGCGGGCGGCGTTCTCACGCCGCGGGCCTCCGAGTGTAGATGGGCATCAGGAGTATAAGTATACGCACGAGCGCATGTGGGAGGAGCGCGAGGAGATCCGGGACCTGTTTAGGCGGGGCGCTAAGATCTTCGTGTGCGGCTCGGCGAGCAAGTTGGCCAAGAGCACGAATGAGGTTGCGATGCGGATCTGGCGAGAGGCGTTCCCTGATAAGACGCAGCAGGATGCGCAGGAGTGGCTGGAGGGGATTCGTGAGGTTAGGTATGTGAGTGATGTGTTTGATTGAGGTGTTTGATTCTATGAAGGGTACAGCAAGACATTTAGGTTACGTAGGTTAGTAGTATCTTAGTGTGCTTCTTCTCTCGGCTAGGTATCTTGAGTTGCTAATAGGCATTTCATCATGAAACTACAGTAGCATGAGAATAATCTTATCGTGTTTGCTTGCGTGTTCGTCGCTCTTCATGTTGTTTAGTTCAAGTCTTTAAGATTGCCCAACTACAGTGTCGGACCGATGAGGAGATAGAAGCCGGAATTCTCCGTGAATCGGTATTCATATTACTTTGTCCTCTATTATACATATACAGACCTTACGCCAATTTCTTTGACGTACGAACTGCGGCAATATAGTAAAATGCTTATCTCCTGCTAACTACTTATACAGTACTTACCTAAGCTAAGTATCAATTGAGTTCGTCTCTTTCAGATACAGTGTGAAAGAATCTTGATAAAAGAAACCGTTGTATGGAGTAGCGTAGTGTAAGATTAGTTCACGCTCACCAATTCTCGAAAAGGAAGGACGATGATCCCACTACATAGTAGCTTATTACTTTCGCATCCCGATAATGATGCAATAGGGACATTAAGTTGCTACATTTCCAGCGAACCCGGGCAGAATCCGGACAGCCCGACCTTGTTCCTACTGGCTGAAGGGGAAATCCTGGCTGAACTGCAGTCAGATGCAGTGTACCTATCTATCCCCAGCCTGCATTCTGTCTGCATACGTATGTACATGTAGGTATGCAGGTATCACCAGTACGCCAATGTCAAATTACGGAAGTAATCTGCATATCTACATAGGCAAAGTGTACGTAACACCGCTGGAGATTGAGGTTCAACGATGAGATAAGGAATATGACCCCGGACTAGCTGCCCCCAATTCTACCCCATGTCGCCATCAAGCTTTCTTGCCTAGTGTAGGTACATGCTTACAGATGTAACCTCATCAGCGCGCTTTGGGTCCCGAACAAATAAGACTGAACGTTGAAATTTATGTACCACCACTCCTTCTCCTCCTCCGCCTCCTCACCCCTCTCCAGGCTCTGCTGTGGTTAGGTAGTTCAATTCCGGAGCGACCGGTGTTGAGTAGTGTACATCCAGAAGCAAGCAATATCTGTTTCGATTGCTTCAATTCAAACACCGCCATGCCGTCTTTCTCTCGATTGGCCACGGCAGCTCTGCAGCTCGGCTGGCTTGCCCATTCGGGAGTTGCGAGCCCATGCCACAGCAAGGACCCCAAACTAGGGGCCGTTGCGTCCGAGAGCTCGGTCTGCTCTGAGATCGGTATTGATACCCTTAAAAAGGGTGGAAATGCTGCCGACGCCCTTGTGGCTACCCAGCTCTGTATCGGTGTAATTGGCATGTACCACAGTGGTATTGCAGGCGGTGGCTTCATGCTGGTACGGGGTAGCGATGGCCAGTACGAGTTCATCGATTTCCGGGAGACGGCGCCCGCTGCCGCATTTCAGGATATGTACAATAACAACACGGCTGCCAGCTTGTACGGTGGGCTAGCAAGGTATGAAATGAACACTGTCTCGCGAGCCGTTCATGCGCACGTGAATGTGATATCTGAGCTTACACGACCATAGTGGTGTTCCCGGCGAACTGAGGGGTTTGGAGCATCTTCACACGAAGTACGGCTCTATGCCGTGGAAAGAGCTTGTTATGCCGGCTGTCAAGGTGGCCCGATACGGCTTCACAGTGACGGAGGATCTAGTCCACTACATGGACACCGTGACGCCGAATGGCAACTTCTTGACCGACGACCCGACATGGGCTATCGATTTTGCGCCAAACGGCTACCGTGTCAAGCTCGGCGAGACCATCACGCGCAAGCGATACGCAGACACGCTAGAAACGATTGCGCACAAGGGCCCTGATGCCTTCTATAATGGCCCTATCGCCGAAGCCACCATTGCGGCACTGACCAAGGCGAACGGAACCATGACGGTGGAGGACCTGAAGAACTATACTGTAGCCATCAGGACGCCGGCCAATATCACCTACCGCGGCTACAAGCTTACGGGTACGAGCGCCCCTTCGGGTGGTATTGTTGCCCTGAGCGCACTAAACATCGTGAATGGCTTTGATGAATTCGGTGATCCTGCCGCGATCAACCTTACCACCCACCGCTTGGACGAAGCCATTCGGTTTGCATACGGCCAGCGTACCGAACTCGGCGACCCCCTGTTCGTCGATGGTCTCGATGCGTATCAGCAGTCGATGCTTAGCGCCGAGACTGCTGCTGAGGTCCGATCCAAGATCTCCGACTTCCACACCTTGAATGTTTCTGCCTATAATCCCATGGGCTTTGAGAGTCTGCCGACCCCCGGTACCAGCCACATCGTGGCTGCCGACAAGAGCGGTCTAGCCGTCAGTGTCACGACCACCGTCAACCTCCTGTTCGGGTCGCAACTCATGGTCCCTGAGACGGGCGTCATCATGAACGATGAAATGAACGACTTCTCCATCCCCGGATCCAGCAATGCTTTCGGATATATCCCCTCCCCCGCCAACTACATCCGTCCCGGCAAGCGACCTCTCTCCTCCATCTCCCCGATCATCGTCGAGAACCCGGACGGAACCCTCTACTTCGTCATCGG
The DNA here is from genome assembly GCA_022432375.1 of Nemania sp. FL0031. Taxonomy (NCBI): domain Eukaryota; kingdom Fungi; phylum Ascomycota; class Sordariomycetes; order Xylariales; family Xylariaceae; genus Nemania; species Nemania sp. FL0031. The sequence goes on from JAJKKK010000020.1 coordinate 167,587, forward strand.
TGCCGCAGGAGGTAGCCGCATCATCACGTCGACCATCCAGAACATCCACCACGTGCTGGACCAGAACCAGACGGTCCCAGAGGCCCTCGCCCAGCCCCGGCTGCACGACCAACTGAGCCCCAACCAGGTCTCGTTCGAGTACACATACGACAACTCGACGGTCGCGTACATGGCCAGTCTGGGGCACAACGTGACGTGGGTGGCGCCGGGCCAGAGCACCGCGCAGGGCCTAAGACTGTTGCCCAATGGCACCTTCGAGGCTGCCGGTGAGCCGAGACAGCATAATTCTGGTGGGTTCGCCGTATAAGCGGAGCAGACTACACCATAATATCATGTAAATTTAATGATAATTTCTGTAAAAATATCAAAATGAAAATGAATATAGGAATCTCAGTAATCATTCCGTTATTCTTCAGATAACGGTCTCGAATCACCGTCCACGCGTTTCGTGATATGGATTAAGTGACACGTAAAACAACAGGCTCTAATATAAAAGGGGGGTTAGCTCGGTAGTTGAGTGCTACGTCGATTATGTGAGACCTCTCCCCGCATTCGCTAACTGGCTTTGTTGTGACGTAATTGCGATGTATGGATGTCTTAGTCTCTCTCTGTATGCCACTCCGAAGCTCCGAGTTCATTTACAGGCACTTGTAACCTATAACAACGAGTATACACAGCCCCTACTCGAAGCCCCGGGGTATCAAAACCTAAAATCATTACATTACTCAGATATTAGAAAACAAAAAGTAGCCATGGCGGCAGCACACCACGTCCTCCTCCTAGGCGGCAGCGGCAAAGTAGCCCAGCTCATGACGCCCATGCTCCTGCAACGCTCCTGGACCGTGACGAGCATCATCCGCAACCCCGAGCAGATCGCCGGCCTGCAGAAACTCGGCGAGAACCAGAGCGGCAAGCTGAACGTGCTGGTGCGGAGCCTGGAGGACGTCAAGAGCGACGCCCAGGCCAAGAGCATCATCGACGAGGTCAACCCCGACTACGTGGTCTGGAGCGCCGGCGCGGGCGGGAAGGGGGCCCCAGAGCGGGTAGGTTTACCGAGAGCAGTGCGAAAAGCATTACCTAACCTAACCTTGAATTTAATTACCCCACATCGATCTAGATGGCCTATCTAGACTATCATACCGTGGGGGGCTAGCTTGGTCTTGGGGTATCTTAAGTACCGAGTTGATTGATTAGTGAACGAGGTACGGACTGACGCTGATCTGAAAAAATACCTAGACTTGGGCCATTGACCGCGACGCGGCGTGCCATTTTATCCGCGCGTCTGTCGCGACGCCCTCTATCACCAAGTTTGTCATGATCTCGTTCATCACGTCGCGCCTGGAGAAAGCGCCGTGGTGGACCGATGAGATGTGGAAGGAGGCGAAGGAGGTCAACCTGAAGCGCCTCGAGCGCTACTACCAGGCCAAAGTGGCCGCTGATCAGGTGCTCTACGAGGAGAGCAAGAAGAGGGCCGCCGACTTTGCGGCGATCTGTCTGCGCCCCGGCGCGCTCACGTTGGAGCCTGTTGGGAAGGTCATGCTTGGTAGGACGCCTGTCACGAGCGGCACTTCGAGTCGCGCGTCGGTTGCGTATCTTACTGCTTTGTTGCTTGAGAATTCGAAGGTTAAGAGCTGCTGGTTGGATATGCTAGATGGTGAGGAGGAGGCTGAGACCGCCGTGAAGAGGTGTGTGGATGAGGGCGTGGATTGTATTGAAGGTGAACCGTACTACCACTGAAAGGAGCTGGGAGCTACGAAATAGGCACGAAAAATTAAAATGACTGTCTTGGGTGACTGTAGTTAATGGGAAATTGTAATTCTATCATCCTATGAGCGTAAGTGAGAAAAGTTCAACTACTATAATCACAGATGATCACCTTTTTACCTCTCTTAGATGAAATCCTTTTTGATTCAATTATATTTTAGAATGAACGAGGCTACATCTCAAAACTCATATCATACCATCCTTGCTTATTACCCGCCGTCCTGTTTGTATTACACATAGCACCAAGTGACGGAGCGCGAAGAAAATAGGATGGGTATGTATCAGTCTTTTTCCTATCGCCCTATTCCCTACCACCCCTCCCTAAACGCCCGTCCCGCCGGAATAAAAACAGACATTACAAGGTCAAAAAGTCGAGTTCGTGATTAGGATGGGGAGGAGGTAGATCGCTGCCCTCATGGTTGAGCTCGGTCTTCTCAGAGCGCGGCGCAAAGCACTTGGGGCTCGCAGGCGTTAGTGCATCGAGCCCGCCCTCGTTATTTATCCACACGAGACTACCCGTGTCTTCGTGCTTACAACCGGATAGATCCGAGCTCAGCGCCGCAGTTGGGGTGTCGAATCTGGGCTCCTGCAGCGCTGTTGTGTCGCCGAGGCTCGCGGGCTCTCCTAACCAATCTGGCATGTTAGAGTCGAAATCCTGCATAGGTTGGCTTGCTGCGTGTAAACTGTGTAGACCCCAGCCTTTGGCCGATGGGGCGACTCGGAGATAGTTGTCCGAACTATGTCGGTTGGCGTATATACCATCTATACCTATAGTAGGGTTATAGAGCGAATCTAGGTAGAAGGATGGATCTGGTACGCCAGAGATGGTAGAGAGGAGACCGGACATAGAATTTGATTGGGTATAAGCGGGACTGGGCGGCATGTGAAAAGGGGGTGGTGGTCTCGTGGAGTCGGATGTAATTGGGGTTGGAATGGTGCAGGGGCGTTTAGTGTCTTGTAAGGCGCGGTCTCTATCCCAGTACTCTTCACGCACCGGGATGAAAGAGAATACATCAGTAGTTCTTAACTGCGATGCCCCTTCGCCCTTACAACCATTTTCGAAGGGATGTAGTTGGGCAAGAAGGGCTTGGATTAAGTTCCCCATCCTTGCCGCGGGTTGGTAGGAACGGCTGATGCTCTGTATAGAATCGGTCACTACCTCGAGGGAGGAGAGGTAAAGCCGTCGGTCCGCTTCGTCTTTGCTGTACGCTATCGCGGCGAGCAAGGCAATGGCAGCTGTGCCTGCCGGCTGTAGGCCGGTGCAACAGATCTTCTCAAGTTCGTGCTTCTGCTTTGACTGAGAAATTATGTGGGCTATCCGGATGGCAGCTTGTATACAGATACTGTGTGCTGGCTTAGTATGGTCGTTGGTAATAAAGGACGCTATGTCATATAAGTCTGTTTCATGGTCTTTGGGGGGAAAGAGGGCAGTTTCCAACCCCCTTGGTGCTTCTTTAGGAGTTGAAGGTGAATGTAAGTTCAGTTTGTCGTTAGATAGTGATTCGCGGGCGTCCCATGAGCGATGGAGCAGGATCACTATGGCGTGGTATTGCTTATGGAGGAGAAAGTAACCGTAGGGGGCGGCTCTGATATTGTCCGGGCCCCAAGCCAAATGACTTGGAAGCCGTCCGTACCACTCTCGAAGTTGTTGGTCAAGAGTTAATAGCTCTGAAGTCGATTTTTCTATCCCTCGACTAAGGGTATCATCCCGACTTTCAACAATTCGACAGGCTAGATCCATAAGCTCAACGAATTGTTCATGAATTTCTTCATCGGTCGACTTAGATATGCCAAAGTCCCGTTTGGGGGAGTGAGTTAAAGAAGTCGACCCAGATATGTCGAAACTGATATCTCGGCTTTTGATACTTATTGGTCGCCCAAGGAACAATGCCCAGTATCTATCATACAAGACACAGGCTCTCATTACTCTTCGTCGTACGTTAATCTCTCGCTCGGGTAGTCCAATGTTGCTACAGTCAACATGTAGACCTATGTCAAATGCTAGATGGTTGGCCATACCTATGGTTTCAGAAGTTAGTATACGGATAGGACGTCTCTCATGTAAGGTTGTAAACACTCACCGGCATACATCCAACCAGTGCTGTCTCTACCAACTCCACACTCAAGATCTCCCAGAAGCAATAACGCCTGTACGCTGGGAATGCCCATTGGTCCCTCTAGTTCGATTTCAAGCATATATCTTGCCTCCCGATGTATCGTGCTTTCGTGATTTCCTATGTTTATCCTGGCTATGTCGCAACGGTCCTTGTTGGCAAATCGCCAACCAATGGCTAGTATTATAATATGTAGGAATTGCGAGTAGTACTTGGGGTTCTCAGATCCCATATCTGCCTCAAAGGCAGCCCGATCAATAACTTGCTGGACGCTATTATGGTACTTCCAGAAACTCTGCATCAGGTAGTCGTGCGTTTTAGGGGTCAGTGATCTGATGATACGTTCCGCTCGACGAATCTTTTCAGGTGACCCTTTTGAGTCGTATCTATTGGGGGATTCGGCGTATACATGGCAGTTTGCTGTTGGGCCGAAAAATCGTAGTTTGCCTGACAGTCGATCACACGACAAGCCTCCTTCGGGGAAGAATAATCGCTGCATAACATCTTCCTGTTTAAGATCTAGTGTTCGAAATTGCGAATGCTCTTTCCGAAGAAATTCATCTCTCGACAGCAACACATCCGTGTTCACAAGGTCCTCCATAGGGCTTTCGTACATAGCGAAGTCTTCATGAGAATATGGCGGTGATAGTACGTGACGGATTGGTGAACTAGCGTCTGATTTCGAGCGTCGTGGCGCGTCGATAATTGATACTCGGATCTCATCACCAGAGCTCGTGGATTGTGTCTCGTGTTTTGTCATTGGTGGATGTGTAGCAGGGGGAACAGCTATACCATTCTCCCGTAACATGCCTTCTAGCATACTAATGCGAGAGGATAGCGATGATACATATGCCTTAGAAATTGGTCTGTCCTTCACTATCAGCATTGCCGGATTCTTGTTGTTACAGTCGAAAATATGGATTTTTTCCTCACCTACGACGTTCATCATCCATTTTTATCACACATTCTGTCCCGGACCGCTTACATTGTATACATCCTGAACCCCCTTTGGGAACTACACATCGTATACGGCGATCTCTACATGAATAGCAGGCGATGGAAGCCCGATGCCGAACATGCTGCTTGCTGCCTCGTCCCATAGTCCCGGGACGCTGAGAAACGTTCTCCTGGTTTGAGATATCTATCTCCGGTCCATCGACCGCATCCTTAGTGATAGAACCTGCCATGTTTTGGTCGTGACTGTCGTGCAATGATACTTCGATTGCTCGAAATCGACCCGAAGGGAAAACAAGAAAATGCCATGAGGACCTGGGCAAACCGACTTCGGATCAGTCAAAGCGGTATGAGACATGGGAACAGTCAATTATTAGATAGTGGTAGAGCGGATGTCTAATAAGGCAAGGCAAGGATAATAGAAATATGGGGTCACGGTTCCCCCACAGAGAGTGTACCAGCAGACGTGAAGAGAATGGGTCCCCCTCCACGTTACCCCCATCTAAGCATGCTCCTTGGGGCAGAATCGGGACCCAAGCCCCACGATTGTCAGGTCCAAACCTGGAGAAGAGCTCAAGGGGACAGGGCTATGGTTGTTCGCTCGACAAGGGGAACATGCTGCTAGCGTCCTAGCTAGTTAGAAAAGTCGTGAGTAACCGGCGGAATCAACACGAAGCCAGAAAAGATTTGCACCCATATTTCAACGGCGGCGCATATCTAAATTGCACGCCCTTAGTGGGAGGAGGATTGCATCAAAGTCACCTACCAAGTTATCGTCTCGCATGGATAACACTGAGGCAGACGATTCGGCCAGGCTACGTCCAAGTGCGCAGGGGCGGTCCTATATCGGTGGCGAAGTGGAGGACAATAGTATTATCGTCGTGCAGAAACGCATGCAGACAGTGAAGCGAGATGGGATGGGCTACCTCCCTCGAACTACCTGTTTTAAACCCGAACTTCCCCCGGTTGCCCCGTAGTTTGGTCTCGTGCGTGTGCAGAATATTGACGTGAGCATAGTGAACCTACGATGCGTGAACGTCTACCTACCCGGTTCAAGTCGTGCTCACAAAGGGGCTGGAGTGACATTGGAACTAACCCGTCTAGTCAGAAAACAGGATAGCCGTTAGAGCTGAATAAGATGGGGACCCGACCGCAGCAAGGGACATCCTAGGGCAAGGTTCAAGGACGGATACCGGTACATAAAGCTGCTGCCGTACCTGTTCCTGAACCATTGGGTGGCGTCGAGGTTATAAAGTTGTTACTCTTCGGCATCAAGTCTGGATCAGACAGCAGCAAAGTGATTATTATCAGGCATAGGTAGCTACTGTACGGCAAAGCCAGTATCTTCAAGGAAACCCCACGATAGCATAGCTACATTTTCTAGGACGAATTCACTCTGGTACCCAAATAGACGTGTATTCGTCATTGGCAGTCACGTTGCCGCGCAAACTTTCTACCCTCTCCACGGCAAATAGACCGGTATATAGTAGGCAATGGAAAGAGGAGACGGGGAGCCGCGGTAGTGACGCCAATGGCCAACGATATCGTCGCATTAGCATACCGCCATACTTGTCTAGGACCGATTAGCGCCCCAAGTTGAGCGGCGCTGATGAATTGACCAATGCTGACTCGTTAGTGTACGCAGACTCGGTGTACCAAATTCGGGCAATCCGGGCGCTCCGTGCACACTACGTACAGGGTAGGACCCGGTAGGATAGCCACAACGAAGAATTGGATCCGACTCCCCCTTCCCCCACGGAGTCATAGCACTCGTATGGTAGTATCGTTGTATATGCAATATATGCAGGGCAGCTGGCGGTATTGCGGAAGCCCGAATTCGTGCGGGGAATGGATGCTTACTTGGGGAGGCATTGCAGCTGCCGAGATGCATGTTGAAGGATATCAAAATCAAGTGACGTGAAGAAAGGCGACCCAAGCCGAGACAAGCAAATTACGGCCGTCATAGGAGCTTGTTCTAGAACCGGTTCAGTTCCGTATTCCGGCTCCAAATGGAAGCGCATGAACAATGAACAGTGGCTCTCGTAAGAACAATCCCCTTGCTCTTTGCCTGCAGAACTACCCATTCTTCGTCAACATTCAAAAGGGAAAAAAAATCACCTAGAGCGAGGTGAACTTATGTAATAAGCTATAAGCCTGAAAACAATAAACCCCACTTAGAAAAAAGGTATCTTGTATCGGCCCACATGACATTCTAGAAAACTAAACCGAGGTTTTCGACTAGTGCACCCCGACATGCTGATCTGGTACTAGTGCTGGTACCGTAGGATCTTGGCAGTCTTCACGAAGTGGGTTGTGGATCGGTGTTGATGTCAACTGATTCCAGGTTTGCGAGGTTTCACACATTAGCGTGTGATCCTACACCGTTAGATCACTGAATTCGGGCCAATGTTCTACCAACACGGGTTTTAGGTAATTTTAAAATTCTTTCTAAACAATCCATACTAAAGCTTGACTGCGGATTGATAGTTAAGAAAGCCCTTAGACCGGCCCTGATATACGGCAAAATCTTACCGTTCGACATTGGATTTGTTAGATAGTGTATATCGCCGACTAGTATACTTTTTGATGTAGTATCGAGATGGAGCTGGGGGACACATACCTGGGGTATATTTGCTACAAATCTCGTCGTTTTGGTTGAACCTTTATATATATAGACGCACGCCTTGCTATATAGACTCTAGTGGTGGGAAGTCATCTGATTAATTTGCATGAATTGAGTTCATTTCCCCGGGGCCATGTGTCACTCTAAGCTATATCATAAGAGTCTATAAAATGCCTAGCTGTAGCCAAGTCTCTAGAGCGCAGGCCGCATATAGCATATTTACACCCCTAGGTAGAATTTTTTATGGTAGAAATATTCCATGTGGACACTTAACTTACAAGACGCCCTACTTCCTACCATATCTACTATGATATATCTAACCCCTAATATGTAGAATACTATCATAGCTATAACTAACAGAAGTAACATTACTTAATTCTATACTAGCTTAAACAAGTATCCATATAAAGGTGACTTTATTTATTCAAAGGCTCCTCCATTAAAGTTTAAAAAATACGATGCAAACTAGCCGATTTTACAAACCGTTGTACGTGTTGATATTAAGTAGTTGCTTCTTAGTCAGTTGACTCGAGAAGAAACTCACTCGCGGGCAGTATGCTATCTTAAGAATCAAGGGTACAACTAAGACTTCACAGTTATTCCTCCGGCCTTACATTACATTATATTATGTTTCCTTGTAAGGCTGTAATGAATAATTGATATAATGTTTGCATACAACGGCCAGAAATAGTTAAGGCTCGTATCTTAGCAACGTTCTGGAGGATTATAAACACGCAATGTTGAAAGGGGGCGTCTGCTGACTCATCCCGCCTAGTAACGTGGTAGTTCCCACCGGTATCGTCTACCGGAATCGCACTCACGAGACCGCCGGTCCTCATACTCCACCGGAGTATATCCAGGGGACGGATCCGCGAACCCCTGCAACATACTACTATGTTACGCCCGGTCCGAACCTGGCGCCTCGAACACTCCCTCCTCTTCCACCCAATCTAAAGCTGAAAGTTACTCTAAGTGTTGGGCTTATTAATATCCCCTCTTGGTTTTTATCTTGCTCTATAATCGGTCACTGGCCTGTTAAACAACTAATAGATATTGCCGCAAAACTGTTTTGATATCTTTAATTGTACCCTATGCACGTTACTAATGCGGTGTTCAGGCTGGCTAGCTTTGTTTACTATTAGTCTCGGCGCTAAAGAATAAGTTGTAAGATACGGAGAATTCTCAACACCGCTCCTCTAGAGCATTTGTATTCTTCCTCTATTTATGACAGTGCCCTCAGAGCGTGTAATTATACTCTGTAAACTTGGAGGTTTACTACATGGATGCGAACATCGATTATCACAAGGGAAGCCTTTGCCCTTGAGCCCCGAGAAAACCTCCTTCTGAGGCAAATTTGTTCGTCCTCGTGAGACCTGAACATAAACCCTGGCTTTAAGGTTACTGACTTATAGACTTGACCAAAGCCTAATCCTTGAGGTATTAGTGTGTATGGCTCACGACTTGCACAGAAATCCAAATCCGTTTTATGAACAGTGGTTAATAACTGCGCCTAGCCAGCTTAGTGGCCTCCATGAAAGCCCCAAGAAATTGCCCACGCTTACTCGGATTTCGTCCAGCGAAATAATAATCTTCTAGTTTTTGTAATAATTTTGATCCGGATGTTGTTTGGTGTGTTAAAGCAACTATACAGGTGTCAAGATCTAGGATTACACCTTGACAATATTCTACTTTTCTAGTAGCGCTGTGGTTCTATTCCACGACATCAAGGCCTTTTAGTCGAGTAAGCGAGGTGATCCGGCATGTTGAGGATGGGACGATGGACAGTGAACGTAAATATTTATCATAGAAACTCAGATAACGGATAATTCAAATGTATAATTCGACGGCCCTACCTACACCTCTCGACGTAAAAACTTCAAAAAATAAGGTAACGTAGCAAATATGTGCCAAGGCTATGTGTATAGAGGGCCACTTCTACCAAATGATAAAACTTCAAGTAGATAAAAATTTAAAGAATAAAGCTTGAAAGATAACGCTTAGCTAAACCTTAACTTATACAATAAGTAAATAAGTTGTGAACGAGGAAGTAAAGGTTTTTGAACCCTCCCCCAAACCGGATTACCGTACGCAAACTAAACGCGCGATTATTATTCCAGCACTTTATTTCCTAAATTTTAAGTTTAAATATAAGGTGTACCTTACTATCATATGTACACCGAAATAAATTGACTAGAGTTTAACGGCGTTATTGCTTTTCTTTGTCACATAATCCTTTAGCATACAATGAGTACGATTGTAACTATGCATCGGAATATACGGGATAATCCTATCGTATAAGTTTTATTTTCCACCGTCGCTGTAGCTAGGTATAGGCTCAAACTGATTGGCTAGGGGAATGTTGCCTATATCTCACGTTGGTTTCCATACCTACCAATCCGTCCGCTAGTAATCGATCTAAAATAGATCTCTGAAGATGTAGGCCAGCTTCGGTCGAGCCATGGCCCCCAAAATTATTATTTAGATAAGAATAAGGAAAGCTTTAACCCATTTGAACGGGGATCAAGGACTGCCTAGGCTTGGCTACCTTAACGGCATCTGCTGAACAATTATCCGGAATATTACCCCTGCACGCAGGAAAGGCGTGGGTTGGGCGTGTACTGGAACGTCGCCACTACATGTTAATGAACTGTTTCTCGGTAGTCGCCATTCCTCGAATGAAAACAAAATTAGTCGAGATCCACAACTGCCGAGCTGAGCGGGATTCGCCATTGGCTACAGAATGATGGTTGTTATAGAGTGCACCCGCTCGCAGATCCGTTAGGTTATCGTGGAGTTATATAGCGGATAATCTCTCTGATTAGATGATTAGGCGTGAAGGTCGGTTAGTCAGAGTAGGGATGTGTGGTACTAGAAAACTTATATCTGCTGAATCCCTGGAGAAAGGTAGCTGCGTGATCCGTTTGATGTTTCCTCAGGTATCCTAGACGAACAACCGTAGAACAACTAGGAACCATGCTTTGGCAAGCCATTACCTTCGTCGCGCTCTTCGCGCAGAGCTCTTTTGCTCAGGTTCAAGGATCTGCGGATTTCCTTCGATTCGGTTGCTCCCAGCTCGTTGTCGAGAGGATTGACCCTCTCGTATCCCCTGGAACTAACCCATCTCCGCATACACACCAGGTTGTTGGAGGGAGCTCCTTCAATACAACTGTACATCACTCCAGTATCCTTATCCGAGTTTACATCATTAACGTTCCTCTAGATGGACCCAAACACCATCGATCCGCCCACGCAGTCTTCCTGTACCTCTTGCATCTATACCGAAGACACTAGCAACTATTGGACGGCTTCAATCTACTTCCAGTCTCCTGAAAATGGGACGTTTAAACGAGTTCCGCAGATGGCAAACGGCCGCTTGAATGGAACTTTGCTAGAGCAGGAGGGAGGGCTTACGGTTTATTATATGCGGCCATTTAGTGGAACTAACAAGAAGACTACATCCTTTAAGCCGGTAAGCGCTTGACCTCCTACTCCTCACGTTTCAAAACCTTACTAACATTCCTCCAAGGGTTTCCGAATGCTGGCGGGAGATCCTACAATGCGTAGCAAAACCGGGAACTTCGCCAACATCTGTCACCGCTGTCTCCAAGCCCGAGATCGCGTCATGGGAGGGAACGGTCCCCCTTGCGACCCGAACGACACTGCCGCATTCCCTAGCAAGAGTGAGTGCATCTCGGGGCTATTTTCTTCCTGTTTCAGCTGTTTCTAGAGTTGAGACTTTCCTTTTTGGTCAATCCTGTGTCTGGAAACTTCTAAGATCCTCATAAATGATGCTCAAAATGGCGATAACTAACTCCGAGTTCTCTAGTGTGCCCCGGAGGAATTCGCGCAACGATCATATTCCCGTCTTGTTGGGATGGTAAGAACCTGGATAGCCCGGATCACAAGAGTCACGTCGCATACGCTACTGGCTCCGCGCTCGCGGGCGATAAGTGCCCGGCCACCCACCCCGTCCGTATTCCACAAGTTATGTACGAGATCATGTTCGACACGACACCTTTCAACAACCCAGACTACTGGAAGAACGGCAAGCAGCCGTTTGTGTACAGTTTTGGTGACCCGTGAGCCTACCCCTAGCCCCTGTTTTGCTGTTGAGAACCTCGTTATTGCTAACTTTATGCGTGTGCACTCTTAGGACTGGCTAGTGAGTATATCTCGGACTGCTTTTCTCGTGTTCCAGCGATTTCCATAGCAGAAACTTTCCTTTGTGGTGAAATTTGCGCCCAGAAACTTCTCTAAAGTTCTCATGACTAATACTTAAACTGGCGATAACTAACCCCGAATTTAATGCTATAGTGGAGCGCACGGTGACTATTTGTTCGGATGGAAAGGCGATGCACTACAGCGAGCCATGGACGGGCTAGGAACTAATTGCGCAAGCGAGGATTGTACGAAGGTCCTCAAGATCCAAGATGGAAAGAATGCGATAGGCTGTACCAAATCACAGCTCGCCGAAGAAGATGTTGGCTCTTCCACTTGTACGTATTTACCTCATTATATCGTAAAGCGTATGGGCTAACGTCTGTTCTAGGGCTCAAGACACTTCCCGGCGATGTGGAAGTTATTTAACGGGAATCACCAAGGGCTACGCCGACGATGGGGTTGTGTAGACTATCCATAAGTTCAATATTAGTTGGTAATTTGATTTGTTAGTATTTCTAGGGGAAGTATGATATTCGATATCCTTGAGTTATGGAAACGGGTTGGGCGTAAGCGAATCAATGAATTGAGGTTCTAATGCTGCCCTTTGTACGTGCCCCAAGCTAGTGCCAAAATAATCACGAGTATGTCATAGTCTTTGCTGCACTAATTGCCCTTCTTCGATCAAGACATGCCTACCTAAAGTCTCCCGGAGCGCACAAGGCATAGAACCCCCCGACAACAAGACAACCCTGTTGCCCATTCCCAAAATAAAGGCACTTGAATGCAATTAAAATAGCCGCGGTGGCAAGTAAGCCGGGTCAACGATCTAAGGAGTCGGGCCGGTGAAGCTGAAGCCTCCCACCGCACGTAGTTATAATTTATGTATAAAACCAGGAATTTCCCGCCTTTGAGGTACTACCTATTCGTGAAAAACAACCCTTCATTATGGAGATATCCTACACCTTCTTACTTATATCTAGTAGTAGTTAGAAATGTTGAGCTATAACTGCCCAATATGAGACATATTAATCGAAGATACAGGAACATTATGCTGACTTAAATGAAAGCTGGCCGGTAGCCTGATATAAATCACTCTATTAAATCTAGTATATAATGGCTATATCTTTGATACTGCTAGATCTACGTCATAATCACTATTTAATTCTTCCTGTTTCGCGGGGTTTCTAGCTAATGTCATAAACCTTTACCTAACTTTCTTTGAAGATCTAAAGATTTGGGTTCATAATCATAAAGGGAAACCTGCGTGAGTCACTAGCTACAGAGGTCGCATGAAGGTTATAGCAATCACTGCAGTGGGCCCGTCATGAATAGAAACAGGGAACCCTAAGAATATTTTAAACTTTAAGGACGCAATCGCCAACCGCCTTTTATTCTCTCGACCCGAAAATTTCCTCTATCTATTAAAAAGGGGTTTCTAGGGTACAGAAAGGCATGGCGTCGTCAAAGAAATTCCCTTCCTTTGCCAAGTTGCCGGCAGAGTTAAGGATATTCATATGGGAGATATCCATCTTGGAACACTATCACAACCGGCTTGTGCCAATGAACATGCTCGCTAAGACAATAATATGCATTCGAAACCTTGCAAATTCAGCACACTTTCGCGCTACATGGGAGAGCCGCAAAGTCGCCATGGATCTCTACCCTATTCGGCTTCCCGTTTTACGTATCACATCCCCGGGATATCGCGTATTAGAAATCGACGCCAATAATTATCAATCACATAGGGTCGTTTATATCAGCGCCGACTATGACATCTTCCTATTGAACCCCGAATTGTTAGCAAACTTTTATTTTATCGAAAATTTCTCCACGGGAACCCCTGGGTTGGTATTTGAGGCTCTTATGTGGAACTCCTCGAGTTTGTCGGATCTACAGTGCCAGCGCATACGTCATATTATGCTATTTAATGAAATCCTTGAGCCGCAGGCCGAGGCTGAGCGTCATCGCAGTGGCCCTTGGTAAGTGATTTTGTGGGCCATGCTTTTGCTATTACTTTATAGTAAATCGAGTGTAAATCGGGCCTTTCTTGCCTGATGATTATATCGCGCAAGCTGCTAACGGCTTCAAATATTCGACGGACTAGCTCTAAAATAGCGATAACTAACTAGGATATTTCTAGGGTTACGATACGTGGCGTACCATGTATTCCTACCTTTTGGTTCGATAGTACGGCCTATTCAGGTGTCCAGAAATGCCTTTATGCCATGCCAGATATATCTGTCGTGAGCCTCTCGGACATGTACGTAAAACTGCTCGGAACGACCGATTGTTCGATAATCGAAGTCCTAGAGCAGGGAGGCTGGTTGGCCTCATTAGACAGGGAAGATATTAAACGATGTATAGGTACTCGTGGCGCATCTAGATAGTTTCTCCCTCCACGCGAAAGATGTGTTCAATGACCCGCTCTAGATGGTGTATAGATTTTTGGGGTAGCGAGAACAACACTCTGGAGAACTATATCAAACCATATGGTATTGAAAGATCATTCTCTATGTCTGATACTACCAACAATTCCGACATTGAGGGCGGCAGTGGTTGTATGGTGGCACTTGGCGATTGGGGCTGGTTTCATTAACAAAGGCACCTGTCGGATTGCCAACCTCCCGACTATTTAGATCCGAAGTGTCGGCAGTACCGAAGAGAAAATTGATTGTCTTCATATCTAGTGCATAAATTTTGCTTTGCCGTAAAGAATAGCTCAAGAATGGCATTGAGTGATTGGAAAGTATGTCAGCTGTAAGCAGCCACAACAAGAAAGCCATTGGCCATCCCGTGATAGTCCTACATGCAACACACAGTTGGTGCCTAACAATCTGTAACCCTAAAAGCGCGGGGTCAAGGTTACCTCAGACATTCAGTTTGCCTTACACAGTGTAATGCCGGCAGTTTGTAATAACCTTAAATTCATACGAAGGCGATGTATATAATAGTAACCCCGCCCCCTTCCTCAAAGTCTACTACTAACCCAATAAAAATACCGGAATCTTTCTACGGAAAGAAGACAGTTTGTCAGGGACCCCGTACTCGAGGTGGGTGAAAGACTCTTTGTTGTTACGCGAAGCCTTCCTAACTATCCTAGGTGCCAGCCATTGCCTATACACAGGAATAGCTTCTTTCGTCTCTATACGAGCCTATACGGTCTCCTAGTAGTCTATACGCACACCTAGCAGTCTGTGACACAGTTAGAGACTTCTCTCATTCTACAATGCAGTCCGACGACGATAGCAACTTCGATTTCGCTTATTCCACTTCTTCTACAGCCAGCACGGATAACGCTCCCGCACCGGCCGAGGGACCATCACTGAGCGAAACCCTGGAAGCATTTAAAAGTACGGGTGGCGAGGGGTCTAAATCCTCGGCATTCAAGGCTCTGACGGAAGCTGTCGAGAGTGGATCAGAATGTGAAGTCCAGACGTTGTATGAGGGGCCACCAAAATGTAGCTGCTGTAAGAACTGGGTCACCACATATCCTCGCGACCTGGAGAGTTCGATTGAGGAGCAAATCGAAACTAAGAAGAAAGCACTTATTGTCCGCATGGGGAAGAGCCATCAAGATGGGAAACCATTGGTGCTCGACTCGATTGTTGTCCAGAGCCAATATCTCAAGGAATTTCTCAGCGAGGTCTTCCAAGACTATAGCGGAATCACCACAAGCCTAGAAAAGTTGGTTTTTAAATCCCCATTCCACCCCTTCTACTATCGCTGGGATGTCTTGGAAGAACTCGCCGGCAATCGGAAGAACACAGACTCGGATGCAGCTACACATGCTCAACTACTCTACAATCTCCTAGACATCGAGCTTCGGGAGACAAGGAATGAGATAACTGATCTCGTCAAAAACGGCGTCATAACATACAATACCCTATGGGCGATTTTCCCTCCACACAGTCTTCTATTTTCTACCATCAACGGCCAAAACCGCGTACTCCTTCGCCAGGATGTACACTACGCGGGTGGCTATCTGAGCCTTGTTGTAAAGTTCATTGATTGGAATGGGAGACAGTTTGGTTACAAAACTACCGAATTAACGATCGACCAATTCTCTGGAACACAACCGATCACGGACTTGGGTGTATACCCTCTTAAGTTCCACCCATCTAGGACTGAGGTTGAAGAAGACCTGAAAGCGCGGGGCGAGAAGTTCCGAGATATGCATGGCTTCCAGTACGTGTCGTACAAAGGCACAATGCTATGCAATGGAGGCCAAATACGGGAGGTGAGTTACCTTCGATTCAGAAAACATGCTCGTATATCTAACAGGTATCCCGTAGATTGACGAACGCGTTATTGTAGATGCATCTTCTTATGCAGACCACCACCCGATGCAATCAAACCTTCTTGAACCTCTTGATTCACAAGAACTAGCTTTTACTGTCTGTGTTAGCGACGATATACACTACGGGGATAATAAGAATGCAAGTCTTCATTCCTACCAACCCCAGCCTTCACGGGGTCCTTCCAAACGCCAACTTTCCTATCCTCCTCACCCTAATTTGGAAGGACCCATTAAGCGCCAGAAGAAGGACACAGAATTCGATACCGGTATGGCGTAGCTTAGATTCCTTCGAAATCTTTTATAACGGAGGCTGATGAATTTACCAGATTTCACTGCAGCGGAACTACTCCTGTGTAACTCCCATGTCCGCGGCTACGCATTAAAGTCGAAGCGATGGGCCGAGTTCGACATCACTCAATTGCGCCCTATATCGTGGAATGATTCCGCCTTTCCTAACCTGATGCTTCCGGAAGGCTTCAAAAATTTAATCAGTTCCTTCATCGAAGGCCATACCACAGGAGAGTCTGAATTCGACGACATAATCGAAGGCAAAGGTCTTGGAGTAATCTTGTTGTTAGTTGGTAAACCTGGCATCGGTAAAACATTGACTGCTGAGGCAGTGGCTGACAAGGTCCGACGACCGTTATATATCTTGAGCGCTGGAGAACTAGGAACCGATGCTGAGGAAGTCGAGATGCGTTTGAATTCGGTTCTTGCAATGACAGAGAAATGGAACGCAGTGTTGCTTTTCGATGAGTGTGACGTCTTTCTCCAAAAGCGATCAATGGACAACCTAGCTCATAATGAGATAGTAGCAGTGTTCCTCAGGTGAGACCTTCCCTTAGATTCCAAGAGCGCTTGGTCGCTGACTAACGAATGGTTTAGGGTGATCGAGTACTTCCGCGGTACCCTCTTCATGATTACCAACCGCGGAGATGCCATTGATACTGCCTTCCAGAGCAGAATCCACTTGACACTGCATTATCCCGATCTGAATGCGGCGGCTAGGAGAAGCATCTGGGAGCGCTTCATTACTGGATCGGAGCCGGATAGTCCCCTGGACGACGAGTCCTACTCGAAGCTTTCGGAGCTACCGCTAAATGGTCGGCAAATCAGGAATACGGTAAAAATTTCACTTCTGCTTGCTAGAAAAGAGAAAACAGCCCTCAGTGTTGAACATATATGGACGGTATTGCGTGCGACGGGCGAGGTTAATGTGGGGGCGCTCAAAGTTTGTCACGATCCCTACGATATGGATACCAACGTACAGGCAGGCCCTGAATACTTATTGACGTACGAGGAGTCCTAACTGCTACTTCCAAGAGGTGGGCATCTATATACAAAAGGTCTCTTTGTCTTGTACCCCAGGGGGGAGGAGATGTGAATACGTGTAGCCCTATCCCAGTCAAGTTTGAGGATAGTGTAACGAGAAAGATTAGGCGTAAGGTGACAGGGGAACCCTCTACTAGTAGTCCACCACTCAAACTAGTTTCCTACATCACTAAAGCTATGAGTCTATGCTTGTAATTAATTACAGCTGCTTCGAGCAGGTTTTCTAGTTCGTGGGTCCCTATCGGGACACGGAGGATATTGATCTAAAAATAAGAAAAATATGTCAGCTAGAGCTGACTTTGTGTTTCTCCCTCATACTCGCTCTCCTTCATCGCTGTAGCTCAGAAAGTGTAGAATCTAATAATCATTGGGATCCTCACCTGTACTTAATGATGAAAGATCGGGGCGACCTGCTTCGTATCACTAGGCAATCTAACCAACATATTGAGACGGCACCAGGTTTTAGGGTTAATAGCTTTATCGGTAAATCTAGACAAGTGACGCTACAATTCGTGCAGGCGGTTACGAGGAAGCGAGCTTACCAGTGATAGTAAACGTTCGGTTAGACCTAGCATTTAAAGTCGACAAGGAAGAGCCGCACTGAGGTGCTTCACTTGCCCGGTGTACTAGATGGCGAGAAAGTAAATACGGCGCAATTGGAGATAAAATATGAGGAAATAAATCTAGTAAAATGTTTGAGATGAAGCGGTAAAACCTGTAATTATGGCCAGGCCTAGAGAGAAGAAAGGGTAATGGTGGTATAGTCTTCAGGGTCCCTGTTCCGATTTGAAGAGGCCATATCTCTCAGATCTGTAGTTTGATGTAATTTAGATTATGAGACAGAGACCATGTCGTGGAAACAATAATAGGCTGGGGTCATAGTTGGTTGAAGAACAACTGGTACAATCTTCAACTCGAGGAAGGTGCAATCTGGATGGCTACTTCCTTACAGTTGCCACTAAGGTAGATACCTAGATAAATACCTACTTAAGTAATGCTCTAGAAATGAGTATTCAGTGATGGTTAGATGTGGGTATGACTCTTTTTGTTTTCAAACAACTATCCATTCCACCAATTCGGCATTAGCCCCCAGTACGCCGGTGAAGCTAAGCTTGTGTCAATACAAGCAATACTCTGCATTAGAGCACCTCTGTAATCACACCAGTCAAACGTCATGTTTCGTTAGATCATACACGAGTTGTGAAACTTATCTTGGAGAAAGAGCTATACTTAATCTATATTTTATATATAGTTACTGATATGAACATAATCTTACTGTGACTATTATGAAAGGGAAAATGTCATGTGAAAGCAGACTTGAGAGGCTTACCAATAGGTAGAGCGGCTTCTTTAACCTACCTATGTGCAATGCCGACTAAAATTAGCTTCGGTTTTAAACTCCTTAGCTCTGCATGAGGCCAGCAACACTTATATATATAGGCAATTCATTGTGTATGTGACTGTCTTCTTACCATTGTTGTTGAACATTCCCTTGAAAAGAACTAGCTATATATAATATGCTTTGATTTCTATGATTAGCTTGCTTTGCATGCGATGCCCTTTTCTAGCTCATGTGTAACTTCCTGGTTGTTATTCTTACATAAGTTATTTGACCCTTAAAGATAATGCTATCTACATAATGCTAATGCTGTGATGATGACTTAAGACAAGCTATTCCAAGGAACGGTACCAGTGATGATGTGTAGATGGTAGGTACTAGGAGTCGCATGTCAAGACTCAGTTCTAGAACTTAGTGGAGCTGACAAATCCTGGCATGTACCCTAGGCAATGGTTCGCTTGAGGTTAGTGTGCGGCTTGCGGGTACTGACCCTGGTTACCGGGATTTCAGCCGTCACCGGTAGTTCCAGCCGGGAAGGGTGGGCACTATGTGGAATTGGGGAATGCTACGTCCTCTACACTAGCGTTGCGTTGAGTTGACTACGTGTAAAAGGAGGAAGAGGAGAAGGTGGTTGCAGCTATCAATGCTAATCACACCGGCCAAGATTCTGCTTCGTAAATACCTGCATGTCGGAGAGCGGGGTCAGTAAAAAGTACTGTACGTACGCCACATTAATGATATGCAAGTCAAGACTGCAGTTCGTTCCTTGTTTCTTGGCTGCCATTGTAATGATATATATGCTCTGTAGATAAGACAAGGTGTTGTTAATTTCCGATTTAGGAAACTGCCGTGCCTAAGCGACATACGATGAGTAAGTATGTAGTTACGACGCTCGCTTCTATTATTTATTATCTTGTAGTATGAGACTTGCGCCATTTTAGACCCAATACCTGACTAGAAATAGTCTGATCAGGTTTTTCTGAGACAAGAGAAGCTCTGAAGCACACTTGCCGGAGAAATTTTCCGTGCTTAATTTCTCTCAGTAATTTTAAGTGCTTTGGCCACTACAGCTTAGACTAGGGAGATTCAAAATCTTGTCATTGAGTCGTCCACCCATCAAACTAACTACCCCCCGGCTAGTGCTATCTTGATCTACATAGATCCTCACGTAATTGGATAGAGGCTGACAAGTTATAAGCACTGATGTTCAATTTGTTTCGTGGTGATCACCTCATCCTGCCTTACGACCCATGCTGCCCTAAATTTGTAAGGGACTTCTCATTCACACCCCCTCCTTTATATTCCACCCGCGAGATGATAAATGATACATTTCTCCTCATCTTTTAGCTATGCAAGCCTTATGCCGTAAGTAAGATGATGCAATCAATAATTAGATCCAATAACCAACGAAAGCCATCTAGTAGTAGCTATAAATAGAAAGATAAGGGTACCTTCACCGCTAATAGAGTATAGATGCATCATGTTAGCTTAGGGTGCGTGTGTTAGGTCGGTAGATCTTATGATAGTAGTCTGAGCTTAGTGCATATGTAAGGTAAATCTCCCGCTTAGAGAATGGGACTCTATGTTTCCTCGCTCGACCATGTACCCCATACCCCTTGTGCTATCGTGTCATTGCGCTATACTAGAATGTCTTTGATCAGATTTTCATAATAGTACTACGAAGATTTGTTGGGCTCCGTTAATCGGACTTGGCTCGTTTAATAGTAATTCTGTTTTACGTTTTACGATCCTCTTTTCTTTCCCTTCGTCCCACGAAAGCAGATCTAAGCGACGGCTTGGGCTGCACTACATGGGTCGTATCCGGGACTATATAAAGAAAAGAAAGACCCCTCCTTGTGATATAACAGTACCTAGTCACGGGTGCCTGGCATTACTGGTTGCTAGTACTGTAGTGTCTCGACTGGTTCCGAAGCGTGTTACGAACCAGCTTAGAACAGTGGCTGGTCGACGATGGGTCGATTACGCCAAGTAGCCGCCATTCTTGCGGCTTCGGTAGTTTTGGTTGCTATATTTTTGGCCCGAACATCACAAGCTCCGAAAGAGGACCTCATTGCACCTATCCAGGGCAAGAATGAGACCGTATTGTTTTTCATCAACACAGAGTATGGCCTCAGCAACGTGCATCTAGCGACGGCGAGTGCACTCCTTGAGAAACACCCAGATATTGATGTCCACATTGCGTCTTTCCCTCGAACAGCTTCCAAGGTCTCGAAAGTCAACTCCTTGGCCCAGAGGAAGGTCCAAGGCAGTAGAGGTATCCAATTCCACGAACTTCCCGGTGCCGAATATTTAGCAGCCATTGCGGATCATACGGGTCACAGTGGGCGAAAATCTCTCAGTCATATCATGCACCCACCTGGGTTACGGGGGATGGACCATGTCATGCGCCTTGTTCAGTCAATAACGTCGCCTTGGGATGGGAAAGATCATGCCATGATCTACGACAGAACTACGGAGCTTATGAGAACCATTGATCCGGCTGTGGTCATCTTAGATATTGCTTTCAGGCCAACGATAGACGCTGTGATGCAAAGCAATCGCCTGTATGCCTTCCTCGCGCCAAATGTTCTAAGCGACACCTTCTGGCAACATCAGCCGGTTAGAACCATGTTCGGAAAACTATCTCGGTTCGTTCGTAAGCCGTCATCAGATTCGCTGGCAACTAACAAGCTGACACAGGATGGGCTGCGACTTTTCTTCGCCAGTACCCTGGCGAAAGATTCCCCACAACGTTTACTACACACTCCGCCTCATTTGGGCAATAGTGACTCGACCGGACACTAGAGGAACCAAGAAGTATCTGCAGGAGCACGGAATAAAAACTTCGATTAGGATCGTACGCCCTACCAACAGACCGTGGCTTGCGCAGAACATGCCGGGAGCCAGTATTCCCCTTGACGTGATGCCGCCCAATGTTACTGCAACGTCACCCATCATCTTTGACCCTGAGCCAGCTGCGGAGCAAGACCCGGAATTGGTGTCCTGGTTGGCGAGAGCACCGACAGTGCTCATTAATCTTGGGAGTCTATTTGTCTACTCCGAACACCACGCGACGACGATGGCACTGGCGATAGAGGAACTGCTTGCGAAGACGGACGTACAGGTGCTGTGGAAGATAGACAAGGAAGATACTATACCCGACAACTACACGTTGCCGGCTCAGAGTGCCGTGGGCCAGGGGCGGCTCAGAATCACGAATTGGCTTACCGTTAGCCCGGCGTCGATACTAGCAACTGGTCATGTCGTAGCTTCTGTCCATCACGGAGGGGCAAATTGTTATCACGAAGCGATCGCGTATGTTGCAGCCGAACTCACTATACCCCTATTCCGCTAACTTTTCCCAGGGCCGGTATCCCCCAGGTCGTCATTCCCATGTGGCTAGACTGCTACAACTATGCCGCATTGGCCGAAGATGTCGGCGTCGGTGTCTACGCTACGCGAGACACGGCGCCTAACTGGACTGTGGAAAATCTACGTGACAGCTTCCTCAGGGTCGTTGATGGTGGGGACGAAGGCCTTCGAATGGCGGAGAAGGCGAAGGGCTTGGGCGAACTCGCGCGAGAGGACCCGGGGCGATACATGGCCGCAAGAGAGATTGCGCGGTTGGCGGGATCCGGATATGCGGAGAAGGTCGTCGTTGAGACAATTTAGCGTGTAATTGGGATCGAGCCTGGATCTTACTACTTTCCGAGTGCCGGCATGACTGGATCTGGGATTAATGAGGAGCTGGGAACGCCTTGGGAAATTTGGAGTACTGGTTAGACTTGGCCATAGGATATAGATGTTAGTTTGGATCGGTAATTCTGGGCCCCTGCGATTATAAGTAGCAAATTATGCAGCAGGCTTGTATTTTGAGGGCAAATGAGATGCTTAAACTCGATTTATTTGTTCTAAAACACAACTGAATAAGACTAAGAGACGCGCTACGTTCTGTTTTAGGTAGTTCTAACAATAAGTACGTTCGTATGCCTATCATTTCGCCAATAGCAATAAGAAGGACAACGTGATATAGATTATAATAGCTATTAGAAGCACTAGAAGTGGGAGATACGTTCGACTACACTTTCAAGAGAAACACGTCTACTGTAGCCTTGTCAATGTCCCTGATATTTACTAAAGTAGCGGCTTAATACCGCAAATTAGTTTTTAACTCTGTATCGAGAAGTTTGAGTTTGCTGTTACGGGCTAGGGCAAGACCTTAAGCTTTTCTTACGGATAAGCGTTATATGTAAAAATAAAATAAAACAAACCTTGGCTATCAACGTAGAATACATACTAATAACGATACTGAACGTGATATATAGTCTCCTAAGTGCGCATCATGGGCGTAAGCTATTAGTGAAGCTTTCATACTTACTCAAGTCACATCGGCACTCGAACTTTCTTTTCTCATCCCTAGAGTGTCTAGTATTGACTAAGCATTTAACCTTAACGATCAGGACTAATCTAAGTTACTGATATTAAAACACATCTTGTATTATATTACCTTCTTCTCGGTAGCTGGACGTATAAATTCGAATGAGAGATTGCTTACATTTCGCTGCTTCTCTCCTACTTGTTATTGGAAGACTTTGCGGTAAGGTAGTCGGGTTGATGCATATGTAGGCTTGGATGTAGCACGCCACAGGCTTTGGTAGCACACAGAACAATTCGCCTCCTTGTGCAATAACAATAGGAACTTCTGGCAGAACCGGCATTTTTTATACTGTCACATCCGGGGATCTATTGATCATCTGTTCGGTCTTATACTACATTCCACCATTTGCGGATGGTGTCAGAGCTTACCATAAACATAGCGGCATTATTCAACGGTCTTACAATTCACTAATCATAATACCGTAGATAGCGCTATTGCAATGAATCGTACCGAAGATACTATCTAGTACGCATGATGTTTTTATATATATATATAATCTGTAGGCTATGTGTAAGCTTAGATAAACTGTAAAACAACAAGTATGACGTTGTTACAGTACACTGATGGACAGCATATAAATACAGTACGTATAGTGTTATGCACTGTATTTACCCCAGGCCTACTGCGGGCGGATGGGGCTGTGTTATTTAAGTTTCGTCATGTGTTTCCCCAGCTACGTATGCTGTACTTATCTACTACGAGAGCCTGCCAAGTCCAGCTAAACTGCTAGGTACAACAATTCGTTATCTTGAGGCTAGATGCTTCAGGTACCTATCTGCCTAATGTACCTATAGGACTTTGGAGCAATCAGGTGCCGCTATGTACTACTGTAACCACTAACTCTCCTACACTGTATCCAACTTACTTTAGCGTACTCTTTCGCCTTACCTTTACCTCGGGAGGCTGCAGCTGCGATGAGCTGTTTCGTTGAAGCTTAGATAGGAGGATCAGTTGAGCAACCTGTTCGATCCTACCGTCTTGTCCTTGACCTTCTTCATCTCTACACCACCCTCCTGTCAAACTACCTATTCTGGCGCAGTTTACTTTACTATCTATCTAGACACAATCACCGTACATATTTCAGTACTGAGTTTATTGACTCGTGGAACGAACCCTCCCGATCCTTATCTACTTACCGATACGCGGCGCGTTGGAGGTTACAAGGCCTCATCTGACCTATCGTATCTAATGTGGTAGCCTATCCGCTACCGCTGCCAACCGCTGTCGGTCATCGTCACTTCGAAGCTCTCGACCCTCGCTCGACCTGGCCTGACCTGATCTCGGAGACTCCCGACCTCCCAACCTTCTAAGCATCACGACCCAACTATTGAGCCGTACAACTAAACAGTCAAACAATCAAACAACCACAACCATGCCGCCGCCGAGCATTCGGCTCATCGCCCTCGGCGTGGTTTCTCTGTCATGCGTGGTCGCTGCACAGAGGAACTATACCCAGGTTGACATGATGCGGGCGCAACTGGCTCTGTTGGACGATCGACCGGCTGACTGTCCCCCATGGTAAGATTACTGTTGTGTACCCCCCCATTCCTGACAATGAGCCCCCCTCCCCCTTTCGTCTACTCTTGGAGAACTAACAATGCGTTGCGCGGGATAGCTTCAATTGCCAACTACCGGTCTACGAATGCGGCCAGTTCGCCGACTGTAACCCCTACAACGGGAAATGCGAATGCCCCCCGGGTTTTGGAGGAGACGACTGTTTACAACCAAGTGCGATTACCCCTAAGTGAATGCCCTCTGTCTGCTTTGACTTGGCACTGACCAGTGAGCAGCATGCGGCTCATTAGCTCGAGGTCGAGATCGGCCCATAAGAAGCGGCGATACTTGCGAATGCGATGACGGCTGGACTGGTATCAACTGCAATGTCTGCACGGAGGATAAGGCCTGCAATGCCTTGATGGAGACTGGAGAAGATGGCGTATGCTATCAGAATGGTGAGGTAGTCAAGAACAACTACCAGATGTGCGGCGTCACGAATGAGAAGATTCTGTCTATGCTCGATGGGAAGATTCCCCAGGCCTCTTTCACCTGCGACAAGGAGACTGGCTTTTGCGACTTTCAATGTGAGTTTCGAGTTGCCTATTCCATTAACATCTCTACTAGTTGATTGAGTTAACATCAATGTTCCAGTCTGGGTCGATCGGATCGAGTCTTTCTACTGCCATTTAGAGAATTGCGAATCGAGCGCGACCTTCACGTCCGACCAGAACAGCACCTATTATAAATGTCCTGATGTCAAATGTGGCTGTATCAAAGATCGCTTTCTCTGCGGCCTTGAAGGCTCCATCGATTTGACCGATTTCCTCAGAGAAGCCGTTGAAGGTCCCGCTACGTTTGAATGCATGCAGCAAGGCGGTGGCGTGAACGCATGCAAATTCAAGGAGCCACAGCTGGACTGGATGGTGCGGAGCATATTTGGGGACGAGAGTATCGAACTGGATTGCCGTTCTGGTGAATGTCTCTACCTCACCGAGGTGCCCGGATACCAGCGACCTGTCAAGACCATCAATACGCCCTTAATCGCCGGTGTTATCGCGGGCTGTTCCTTGTTCGTCGTGGCCGTCATCCTGGTGACTTGGTACCTCTCTCGCCGCCAGTATAAGTATGGACCTATCCATTTGGACGATTCTGACGATGAGGCCACAAAGCTTATGGCGGATCATAAGCCGGCTACATTGTATTTCGAGAATGTCAGTTACGGTTTGAATGGAAGGGCCATTCTTAGTGATGTTCGCGGAATTGCACACCCTGGGGAAATTACCGCCATCATGGGTGCGTCTGGTGCGGGAAAGACAAGCTTCTTAGACATTCTCGCTCGGAAGAACAAACGAGGTCATTTCTCTGGAGACTTCTACGTCAATGGTGAAAAGGTTAGCGACACCGACTTCAAGAGTGTCATAGGGTTTGTC
This sequence comes from Nemania sp. FL0031, assembly GCA_022432375.1. Taxonomy (NCBI): domain Eukaryota; kingdom Fungi; phylum Ascomycota; class Sordariomycetes; order Xylariales; family Xylariaceae; genus Nemania; species Nemania sp. FL0031. The sequence goes on from JAJKKK010000020.1 coordinate 193,536, forward strand.
GACCAAGAAGACACAATGCTGCCTACTCTCACCGTTCATGAGACCATCCTGACGAGCGCTCTTCTGCGACTTCCTCGACACATGGGCCGTGCAGCCAAGGAGCAACGAGTCTATGAGGTCGAAAAACAGCTGGGTATTTATCATATCCGAGACTCCTTAATTGGTTCCGAAGAGGGTCGAGGACGCGGTATTTCAGGCGGAGAAAAGCGTCGTGTCGGTATTGCCTGCGAATTGGTTACGAGTCCGTCAATTCTTTTCCTCGACGAACCGACGAGCGGCCTTGATGCTTATAATGCATTCAATGTGATCGAATGTCTAGTAACTCTGGCCAAAACATATAAGCGCACTGTCATTTTCACTATCCATCAACCACGGTCGAATATTGTTGCCTTGTTTGATCGCCTCATTCTTCTAGCTCAGGGCAAGACGGTGTTCTCGGGACCCTTCTCGCGCTGCCAGGAATATTTCGATGAAGTTGGCTATACTTGCCCACCGGGATTTAATATCGCCGATTATCTTGTTGATCTGACTATGCACGCTAGCAATGCCGGGGCTTTCGATGATGGTAGCATATTGAACGATACCGCGAGCAGTGTTGGTCCAAGTAGCACTCAGGCGGTAAAGTCGATCGCTAGCATTTCTGGCAATAGCACTGCTGAGGAAAGCTCCATTGCAGAGCCGTCCTCAAGTCGACCTAAACCTAAGCGTAAAAACTCTATCAGGGCACGCCAAGAACGCGAACTTTTCACTCGACGCAAGAATACTGCCGACACAGCTGCATCGTCTGATGTAGAAGAAGAAGCCGGAGCATACAAACTCCACAAGCAGCCTGCCGGCGTTGTTCCTCCCCAGATCATCGTTGAGGATGTCCATGACCTCCCCCCGGCAGCCGGAACCAATCTGGATACCCTCGTCCAGTCATTCGCCGAGTCCGATATTGCGGAGACTATCCATGAAGAAATCCAGCAGGCTGTGACCGCTGCTCGTGAGATCAATGGACAAAACGGTGTTATTATTGGAAACGGCAATGGTAGCGCAATTGGTCGTGGCTATGCTCGAGTGAGCTATATCCGGCAGTTCATCATCTTGTCGCAACGGACCTGGAGGAATCTCTACCGCAACCCCCTCCTCATGCTCACCCATTACGCCATCGCTATTGTTCTCGCTGTCCTCTCTGGCTACCTGTTCTACGGCCTCACGGATGATATACCCGGCTTCCAGAATCGACTCGGCCTTTTCTTCTTTCTCCTTGCACTATTTGGCTTTAGCACACTCACCAGTCTCAACGTATTTGCCTCAGAACGACTCTTGTTTGTTCGCGAGAGAGCAAATGGGTACTACTCCCCCGTTACCTATTTCGCAGCTAAGATCCTCTTTGACATAATCCCTCTGCGAATCATCCCACCGATTCTGATGGGTGCCATTATCTACCCCATGACGGGTCTCATACCCGATGCACCACACTTCTTCACTTTTATGCTCACCTTGGTTCTGTTCAATCTGGCGGCCGCTGCTATTTGCTTTTTCATTGGCATCGTATGCAAAGATGGCGGCGTCGCCAACCTAATCGGTAGCCTGGTCATGCTGTTCTCCCTTTTATTCGCTGGATTGTTGTTGAATCACGACAAGATCCCCGATGCAGCGCTGTGGCTTCAGTCTCTATCCATATTCCATTATGGCTTCGAAGCCCTTATCGTCAACGAGGTGATCAAACTGACACTCGTAGACAAGAAATATGGGCTCGACATTACGGTGCCGGGCGCTGCGATCTTGAGCTCGTTCGGATTCGACAATGCGGCAAAGTGGACCGACATTATCAATCTCGGCGTCTTCGCTGCCGTTTTTGTAATTTTGGCCTACGTAGCGATGCATTTCCTACTCGTGGAGAAGAGGTAGAATAAGATGTTTTGAATACGATGGAGTTATGTTGCGTATACATGATAGATGTCGGCGCTAATGCTAGGCGAGCCATTGGCGGATCTTCTCTTTTCATAAATGCATATGGTCATAGGTGGCGTTGTGGGCGTTATCTTGTCGTTCTCGACTGAGAATACAATAATAACGAATTGTTATATACATATAGTACATATATATATAAATATATATTTGTAGCAAGTTTTCTACTAGTGTCTTTTACAGTATTCGGGTATCGTCCAAGTATTTATGCAATCCATGCCTTACGTGGGACGTTATTTCGAGTGAACCCTACCTATCCTGCTTCAAGGCCAGGTTCTCTCGCCCTGTCATCGAATAAAACAGGCACAGAGGGTAGCCTCGAATAGAGAGGTGGCCCGTTGCATTAGTCCATCTTGCCACCGGTCAACTCCTCAGCGACCTGTTTCTGCCTCCGGACCGTCCGTGTCTCCTCGGTGGTGAAGTCAGATAACAGGTTGTCGTTCTTGCGCTGGAGGTCCTTCAGCATGTGGGCGACGGACATGGGCTCGTTCTGGGCGTCCCAGATGTTCTGGATGCGGTAGCCGGCGCCGCCCTGGCCCATGTCGTCGAAGTGGGAGTCGGAGAACTCGCTCTCGACAGCGGCCTCGAGCTCGGCCTCGTCGACGATGAAGGAGCGCGCGTTCATGTAGAGGGCCTGGATGGCGTCGCGGCGGGCCTCGCTCTTGTCCGCGGCCAGTGCGGCGGTGCGCTGCGCCGAGGCGAGACCGCGCTCGAAGCGCAGGGGGTCCCGGGATACCCTGTGGTCCAGGGTGCCCGCGTTCACAGTGCCCCGCGTCAGACGCTCGTCTTCCCGCTCCGGGGCCATGGCGGCTGCCTTGTTGGCTGCGAGCTTGGCTGCGCGGGTGGTGTTGCGTGCCGTGTCGAAGCGTTGTTTGCGGGACCACAGGTCGCGCACGCCGGACCGCATGTTCTCGCGACGGACGTTGGCCATCTTGCGCTTCCAGGCTTGGATCTCGGAGACGGGGGAGGCTTGTGAGCGCGCGTTGGTGGGCTCGGGGGCGGCCTTTGCGAGCCAGGAGTCTGTGGGCTTTTTGTGGCTGTCGCGGTGGGCGAAGATGCGGCGGGGCACGGGGATGAAGCCTCGTACTGGCTTTAGGTCACGGCGGGCTTCGATGGATTGGTCTTGGGGCGGGTTCGGGACGTTGATGAATAAGGGGGATTCGGGCGGGATTCGCTGCTGTGAATGCAGGCTAGGTGAGGAGGTGAAGAGCCGTGTGAGGGCGGGTGCTATGCATGGTGGTGTCGAGGCGCTTGAGGTCGGTATGCTTCGTGGTAGCAGGGCTGCTCGTGGGAGGAGGGAGGCCATGGTGGTGTGTGTGGTGTGCCGTTTAGGCACGGCTGTGTTGACTACAGTCGAGAATTGGCTAGCTGTCGGGAATCAATGGCGTCAAGATCAATTCCCCCTCCCTCTCTTTGTCTCTCTCTTCGTGTGAGATTAATGTACTGGGACGTCGTTGGTGTCGACATCAATTGACGACGGAACTGGCTGCAGCTTAAGACCGACTTTTTCTTGAGGCTTCTGGGGTCTATCTCGCCCCACCTTTCTTCACAGCGGTGGAATACCCACAAGCCGTTGGACTACATAACTACATAGTATTTATTCAGCCACTTCTCTCTTTTACAGCCACTTTCATGCGCCACAGATGATAGCTCATATGTTTATTGCTCCTTACGCCCTGTGTAACCCCATGAGCTAAAACGCGACAAACGCGATAACTTTATAGCATCTGAATTAAAATATCGATTGGAAGTCATGCGGCAGAATGGTGCAAAACCGCCTCATCCAATATTGGGTTCAATCCCTCCCGGAGTCGATCCCAGAAGACGCGTCAGACTACCACCTTGAAGTTGCGGAATCGCAACTATCTGAGCCATCACCCGTAAAGCATACACAACATCACGCACGGGCGGATACTCTCGATAGCAAGCCGATCGCGTCGCTTAAAGAGCGGGATAGCTTAATCTTTCTTGAGAAGCCGGTACAAATTAGGTCGTTAACCGGAGCTCAACTGCCGGAAGATGTGTGAGATCTATATAAGAGTATCCGGAGCGCCGCTGTCTACAAGGAAGCCATCCTGCCGCCTGAAATGCGTCAAGAGATCAACATGATGTTAGGGGATGAGCCCGCTCCTGAACGAAGTTTCCGCAAGCCTCTCGCGACGACGGACGAAACGGGCAGGACGAAGACAGCGGCTTGGCTGCTCCATACCCATGTCTGTGAGATCTTAGAGGCAGCTGAGATGGCGGACTTGCTGAGGCGTCATGAGTGCGGTTGGAAAGCCCACGTTCACAGGCCGGTTCTTGGCCTTGTATTCAGCTCGCTGCTATCCCGTGCCGGCTTCAGGCCTCAGCAATCACATCATGTTATAGCTCGGTATGAGGCTGTCCAGGCTGCCACTATCACAAAAGAGAGTGCTCCGCACTGGGAAGACGGAGGTCCGGCCGTTACGGTATCGTCCACAGAGCCGAGTGAAGATGATAGTGCTGAATGCTATGAGAAGCCAGAACCCATCCCTGACCGTAGTCGCTCTAAGAGAGTTGACTATGTAGTGGTGTTGAGGATTGGTAAGTGTGTTTTGGTACTTAGAGAAGACATAGCTGACACCCGAGTAGTGGACGATAAGCCTTTGCAACAAGCCATTCGACGGGCGGCATTTAACGATGAGACGAAGACGTGTTATGTGAATCAAACGGCCTATAACCCTATTTTTGATGCCCCTATTGCTGTGTCTATCAAAACAAAAGAAACTTCGTCAAACGACGACTCTATGGTGCAACTCAGTCTCTGGGTTGCGGCTTGGCACAAGCGGATGTCCGCCTTACGACAGCGATCATTCCCATCGCCTCCTGTTAGTTGGCTCCCAGATAGCATGAGTGTAAATCACGACCTGCCGCCACCATTATTAGTATCGGTCCCACTGATTGAAGCGGTGGGACATGAGTGGAAATTATATTTTGCTTGCGATTCTGTTAGTTCGATTAGTCTGTACGGCCCTGTGACTCTTGGTTCGACGACAGATGTATTGGACCTGTATGCGCTTGTTACCTGTCTGCTCCTTATTCAGGACTGGGTTGAGTCAACCTTTTATGAAGGTATGAGGACATGGTTCCTACACGACTATGATTACGGGGACACACAAAATAGTACACAAGCTCAGTAGACTAGATGGGTGTATCGGGTTTGATGATTTCTAGCCTTCAAATAGTAATTATTTGGTATAAGTTCTACCTATTAGTGAGCGATGTTGGTGAGTGGGTTAGCGGTTCAAACAATTGAGGTTCCCCACTTATTTCGAGCTAGGTACTCTTTTCCGATAGCCACTTTCACCCGCCACACTACCTAGATTAGGTACTACCTAGATCCTGGATCAACTAGACCTATATAGGTAATAAGACAAAAGCGGTGAAGATTGAAATCTGGGCAGAATCAAAAAAAAAATCAGGTGGGGCCAAAGCAGAATAAACTGGGACAGCTCCAGCCATTCCTATCCTCCTTCCACTCACTCACTTGTCACTCTACCTATTCATTGCCTATTTTCTTCCAGACCTATCGCAATCATGGGTACTGGGAAGAAAGAGCGCAACCGTCTCTCCCGTGAGGGAAAGACGGGTAGTATGGACAATGTGAAAATCAAGGGAGAAAACTTTTATAGGTAAGGTAGGAGGAATGAGTTGTTCTGGGCATCGCAGTCCAAGTGCTAATTGGAGATCATAGAGATGCTAAGAAGGTCCGAGCCTTGAATATTCGAAAGGACCACGGGCCACGAAGGAACGCCGAAGGAACAATTGTCCAGTAAGTCGTGAAAGATGGTCTAAGATAATGCTTCTTTTCTAATGTTGTCGCAGGGCTGCAAAATACCGTACGTCGCCTCCTCGAACCTAAAGCTAGCTGTCCATTTGCGTCGCAAAGTTGTCTAGTGACTACCCCCTACTAACATCTCACGCCGCCAGAATCACGAGATGCTCCTGTTGCTCGGATCGAACCAAATCGCCGATGGTTTACGAATACGAGGGTCATCTCGCAGGATAGCTTGACTCAATTCCGTGAAGCCATGGCCGAAAAAGCCGCCGATCCCTACTCAGTCCTTTTGAAATCCAACAAACTCCCTATGACTCTCATCTCAGACGGCTCCGGCGTTCCCGGACTCAAGCAGCATCAAGCAAAAATGGCGATAGAGACATCGTCCTTTGCCGACACGTTTGGGCCTAAATCGAAGCGCAAAAGAGTAAAGCTGGGTGTGAGCTGTTTGACTGATTTGGCTGAGGACACTGAGAACAGCATGGACACGTATAAAGATCGTCTAGAGCAGGCTCGACTTCTGAGTGGCGCTGGTGAGAACGAAGGGGGCGGCGAGCACAGTGTCGAGGTTGCAGACCCATTATCCATGGCTATCGAACCGGTATTCCAAAAAGGACAGAGTAAGAGGATCTGGAATGAGCTCTACCGAGTCCTTGATTCGTCAGATGTGGTCCTTCACATCCTAGGTATGTGATATGATATGGATCCATCTCTTTTCGCATAAACGATAATAGCTGACTTGTTGCTCTCTAATAGATGCCCGCAATCCCGAGGGTACTAGATGTAAGGCAGTTGAGCAATATCTCAAAAAGGAAGCCCCTCACAAACACTTAATTTTTGTGGTGCGTTCCCTGAAGTCGTTATTTCCCCCTTTTGGCAGCTTTCGTCATTGCTCTTGCATGCTCCCCACACCTGAGCTGAAATCTTACTCTTTTTGGTAATTACTAACTCCAGCGTGTAAACAGCTTAACAAAGTTGATTTAATCCCGACATCCGTGGCTGTAAGTCCTGAATGTTCTAATCCCTTCCCCCTCTCTCACGAAATATACCCCCAATGCTCTTGTCAGGATACTTCCGCTTCATTGCCTTTTCCTTGGAAGCTATCTGTTACAGCATTGGAAAATCAAACTTCAAACTTGCTGTTCTCTTGTCTTCGGACTTGAGAGCTGATTGGGTTCCGTTTTGGATCCTTCTCATTAGTTTTTCCGTGTTTCACTGAGTTGAAGTCTACCTCTACCATTATTTAGGTAGCTTGTGGTAGACTTCTTAGTTACGAATCATACATTTCACTTTCAGGGACAGACGTCCTTAACATTTCCTTTCAGATCAAAACTAGTCAACTGACTGTGTTAGGCTGCTTGGGTCCGTCACCTTTCAAAGACCGTCCCCACTCTTGCTTTCCATTCATCAATAACGAATTCATTTGGCAAAGGCCAACTCATCTCTCTATTGCGGCAATTTTCATCTCTCCATAAGGAACGAAAGCAGATTAGTGTAGGACTAATAGGCTACCCAAACGTGGGGAAGTCGAGCTTAATAAACACTTTGCGAGGGAAGAAAGTTGCTACTGTAGCCCCGATCCCCGGGGAAACCAAGGTCTGGCAATTCGTCACATTAATGAAGAGGATATACCTTATTGAGTATGTATTTCTATCCCCCGTCGCCTGGTCTTTCAAGGCGATTATTCGCTCCTGAAATTATGATTGAAAGTACGGGAAGAAATTTGAGCTAACCAAGATACTCGATCGCTAGTTGCCCGGGTATTGTTCCACCCAACGCCCACGACAGTCCGGCCGACATCTTGCTCCGTGGAGTAGTAAGAGTTGAAAAGGTAGACAATCCGGAACAATACATTCAGCCCATGATGGAGAAAGTAAAACGTCATCATCTTTCAAGAACCTACGAAATAGACTCGTGGAAGGATCATCATGAATTTTTGGAGATTCTCGGCCGAAAGGGAGGACGTTTACTTCGTCAAGGCGAAGTTGACTTGGACGGGGTCGCGAAAATGGTTCTCACAGGTTAGACACCCCTAATATCCCTAGTGTTTTACAATTCCATTTTGAGTGCAACAGCCATAGTTAACTCTTCAATCTAGATTTCATGCGAGGGAAGATACCTTGGTTCACACCAGCGCCGAAGACTGAGGATGCGGACGCGGCTGCTGTTATTGAGGGTCGTGAGGGTCGGCTGGGTGAAATGCCTAGGAAGCGCAAGCGAGATGATGAGGATGTTTCCTCAGTCATAACGCCTCTCGCAACTGGCACAAAAAATCTTGTCAGTGAAGACGACGAAGAAGATAAGGAAGAGGAAGAGGAAGACGATGAGTTTGATGGCTTCAGTGAAGATGATAAATCTGATGACGTACCCGGAGACGACGCAGAGGAAGCGGCAAGTGGAGACGAGGATGACATGATACCCCTAGAAGAATTAAGTGATTCAGATGATAGCGACGGCGAGGAGCATGGTTGATACCCTAGTTTTGTGGGTGATGGCTAGCAGCAGGTACAATGTGAGCATGCCAATTACCTACATTTTCACATTCTATTGATACCATCGTGGCCTCGTGGTGATTTGAACTCCCAGTGAATACTTACCGAACCTCCTAGACAATACCTTACCCGCAACCAATCGGGCTCATGAGATTCGCTATATGATACCTATGTTGTCGGCAAGTTCATGTCGTCCGCTCTTGCTTTCTCATACCCTTGGAAGTCACTACCACACCGTGAAGGAAGGTGTCTTGGTGCAGTGGAAAGTGTAAAGGGTGGGGGAAACTGACCCAGACTTCAATTTCTAGTCGCTCCTTAATTCGCGTCAACCACCCACCTCCTTGGTATCTCCTCGCAACGGCATTATTGCACGCTGGATTTTGGCTGCTAGGCTACATTGGAGCTCCCATTCTAAACGTTCGAGTTTCTTGGGTCTGGCTTTTTTTCCTTGGAAGACTCTTTGGACAACTCTCACCATATTGCTTCTTCCCAGACCTGGCAAGTGCCTCTGTGCAATGATCCTAGTCATGCTGATACCCCTCGTATCGATCTTCTGGCTGCAGCTAGTCAGTCCCGCTGATGGCCACGCCATGCGTGCTAATGTCGGCTGCGGCTTTCACTTGTCGTGCTCGGGGGCCTTCAACGGATCTATCGGCGAGAAGAGCAGCGGCCAGGCCCGGGCGAGCAGTGGCGTGTCGCCGAGCCTGTTCACGTGGTTTGGCGATACATTTGCCGATGGGCAGGGCAATGGGTGCTGGTGGACTCGTAGGTCTTTTCTTTTACTCTTCCTTTCGTCTTCGAATCTACCTCTTACTTCTCTAGCCTTGCCTTTGGAGCTCATGGGTTGAACAATGCGTTAATTCGTTCTACAGCTCCGACGTACACGCTGCAGTGCGATAAGAACCAACCGCCAGACCACGGCTTCCAGATTGGCTGCGACGGCACGCTGTCATTCGGCGGGCAGTCCGTCTTCTACGAGTGTCCGACGGGGGTAGGCGACGAAGTCAATATCTATCTAAAGCCTCCTAATAATGATCAATGCCACGAAATCACGATCTACGCGGATAGCTGTGCCCCGTCTACGTGTCCCGGTGGAGGCGTCAGCCCTGGGCCTGGAGCGACGAACTCGCCGCCGGCTTCTGGGGCCACGACGCCTTCTACGGTGGCTTCATCCTCTACCACCACGTCGCCATCCTCGGCTTCACAAGGCCCACCGACGCCGTCGCCATTCACGACTGGTGGCGAGGGGACCTCTACCACGAGCATCACGAGCACGTCGACGGTTACTACTACGCAACCTGTCCTGACTACGACTGGATGCGTAGAGGTTGGGCCGGACAGCATCATATTGGTAGACCAGGGGAACCCCGACACTGCCTACGGGCCCAACAACGCGGGACGTATCCAAATATCGCCGAACGCCTCAACTATATTCATCTTCGCCTTCAGCGACGCGGATCTTAGCAAAACGTGCGAGCTGACGTTCCGCATCCCGCGCGGCCGCTTGTTCAACCTCACCGGCACGGGAATTATCACGCTCGAGGCGCTGGACAATTGGGCTAATGCTAACACCACGTATAACAACATGCCACACACTATTGAGCCCTATGGCAATGGCTTGCTATACGAGGGCGTGGAAATCCACTACGGCCCCTTCCCGTGCCCTGGCGCGACGACGAGGTCTGCGGTCCTGCTGACTGAGGGGCCGATGGCGGATACGTGTCTTGATTGCAACCAGGGAGATGGGATGGGGATGTTTTTGACGAAGTGCTGAGGTGGTTTTTGTCTCTTGTTTGACTTACCGACTTTACTTGACTCTTCTTGGCCGAGCAGAGAGAAGAGGGGACGTGGGATGGGTTGCGGATATTTACTTGGGCGACGCGAAAAAGTTGATTTTTATCTTAGACCTGGTTATTTTTCCCTTGGGAGAGAGGAGAGGCTCTGTCGCGGTCGGGTTCTTCTGTGCTTTTACTCCATCTTTACCCCATCTTATGTTACGTTATGTTATACTATGCTACAGGTGGAAGGAAGGAAGTCGGAGTCTTCTCGTTGGCTGTTTTTGGACCATGTAGTAGTGATAGGGTAAACGGACAGGGAGGAGGGGTTAGAATGCAGTAGCTGGTTAGTAATTACTAGCGGATGATTGACTGATCGGTCAAAGTATTGCCTTATTGGATGATGTTCGGATTTGTGTTTGATCTGGATGGTGAGTTGCTAAGATCTTGGCGATGGAAATACTATCTAACTCAATTTCTGGCTTGTTTAGACCTGGTCATGAAATATTTTTGTTTGTGGTGGCGAAGATCGTCAGGTGATGGATGACGGCTGGGTTGAGTAGGGTTACACTTATACAGTGTATGATGGAGTTGTGGTAGTTTGTAGGGGCGGATTGATTGCAACTGAGGTAACTTTCTTACGTTATTAAGATCGGATGAGCAAATCGCAGTAACACTTGATTAGTGAGAGTGTATCAATTCTATTCCTTGTCTAAGATCGTGCGGACATACTTCCGCTTGCCATACTCGCTGGACCGAATGAGGCAGCTCGTTTCTTTCTGGTTGCCTCTATGATTTCTAGTCTTAACGCTCCCTCGATGGCTCACAATGCGGCGTAGATGAGACCGCCGAGATGTGAATTGAATACGTAATATGGAGGTTTGGGGGCGGTGCGGCTTAAAGATAGACGCTGTCTTGGGATGACTCTGCCGAGTGTAACTCTGGGAGTTTGGTCCCAAGAGGGATCATCATCTCACCCCTAATGCCACTTTCTCTTCTAGGTAGCGAGTGAAACGGGAAGGATGATATCCTACTAACGATAACACTGGGGAAAGATGCTAAATTTACTGGCATTCGTTTTTAGGTGAAGCCGCTTAAGCCCTAGGTTATGTAGTTATCGTGTAGGTATCTAGATATCTCGGGTATTGGTTGTGGGTTTGAGCGGGATGAGACCTTAATCATGTGAGTTACCGCTCTTACTTAGTTTACTTTTCGGCCCGCGCCGGAGATTCTAATTTTCTGCTTCTAAATTATCAAATAACTGTTCTTTACTCTGATGTTCATGGTGCAAGTTTTATCCTTGTAAGTTCTGCCTCTACGTTACTTTGGCGGTACCAGCGGAAGTTCGCTGCTCTCTCGGGTGCTACGGATCGAGGCACGAGGGAGGTGAACGTATGTGGGCGAACATCGACGTAGCTTCAGAATAGATAAGTCGCGTTAAATTGCGGGCGACGCTATCATTCGATGGCGCTGCATTCTATCCCTAACCTCCATCTGGGTGTTTTGTCAGTATCACATTGCATCCCTAGGTGTAAGCAAATGCAGCATCGTTATCATATGGGTCTCTAGACGTAACTGAGCAAGTATGCGGAGGGGCGCATTAAGATAAAGACTATCTGAGTGCTATGGCTAGTTTGGCAGCCATCGAGACTAACCTAACCATTCAGTTGGGTCGGCGATGTGAAGTGGAAGCTGGAAGCAAAGGGTATATGTATATGGCGTGGTAACGTTGCATGATTAAGTAGTCTAGTGTTGTGGTAGATACGCCTAGACTACCTAGAAGATGTGTTGGTGCTGTGATATGGGGAAGAGTGGAAATTTAAGGATTAAGCTCGTCGCATGGGCTTAGTCTTACCCTTTGGGGTTTCATCGGTCTTATGGCATCACCGAGATTACCCTTCAAGTAGATATGGATTCCATTCGTCGCAGGGTTGGGACAAACATCGCCAGCATCTATGTACGTACATAGTAGTTGGTAGCGTGTAAGTGGGCAGATAGTCAGGCTCTGTCCACCTATCTAAGGCTGACGACAAAATGGTTTGTTTAGTTAGTGATGGCCAGAATGATGGCTATTGAAGTTGGGCTAGGGTCCCCCGTTCATATGATCGACGCACAATGGGTAAGATAAGGTTTAGTTCCCTTCTGGTAGGCTCTATCTTGTTCTCTTCTCTGGGCAGTATCTGGGTCTGATCTGGGGTTATAGACTTATAGTCCACGTACGCTAGGCACTTCAACTCTGACGTGCATGAGCACTTGACTGCATCGAGTGCATCTGGTTATCTAAATATCTGTCACCAGGGACCAGGACGAGCCAACATTTACCCACAAGAGGTTGCAACGGCCTTGCTTCTAACTACCAGACTGGGTGCTAGAGTTCCTAGTTTCTTACTGGGGGTTCCTCGTGGGGTTGTAGCGTAAAATCCTCCTATTCGCCCAGTCCTGCCCCCTATTCTGGAATAGGAAGCTGGAGATGCAAGGGGCTAATCGTAGCACGCGCATGAGACTTTGCGGACGTGATGGGCTAATGCCACCTCGACTTACGCATACTTATCTCCAAAGAGTGTGAACCATGGCGACGCTACATTTTGCTGGGACAAGATGTAACCAAGGACAAGGGAAGAGAACAGGAAAGGCCTCAGACATCAGAAAAGTCGTGTCTTGGGCGTCGTCATATGTCTCGCTTCGTGGAAACCCAGGCGCGTGGCGATGCGTGGTACCTAGAAACCGACAGGATCGGCTTCCAGGGCCATCTGGTCTTATTATTAGACATCAGTTATTGTTTGCATATTAGAGCCTCCTCGCTAATTTCTGCATTAGACCTCTGCCAAGCTCAGCTTCCGATCCGGGTGCTGGATTCCCGCCATCGTTCCTTTCGCGCACCGATCCGGAAGCTCGCAGCCAACTGGCGTTCGCCGATCACTGCCCTCCCTCTCCAGCGCGATGTGACTTTTCTTGAACGCCCCTCACAAGACGTGTTGTGGTCGAGCCCGACCCTCGGTGCCTGTCGATCCTATCCCCATTAGGGACAAGCTCATCTTGATTGCTATTCGCCTGCGGGCTAATCACCTGCTTGTATCATCCACTTGCCGCTCCTCAACCAGGTAGCTATCGTGACTACTACCGGGACCAGGCGTTAGCGGTAGGATGACCAACCGCCATGGCGAGAGCATGCTCTTGCAACGAGCCCCCCGATCCTGGCTGGATGTTACTATTCCAGACTGGTTGCCTTTTCGGAGGAATGAACCTTGCCCTGGCCAGCCATAGCCTCGATGTTTGTTGGCTCCGGGGAGGGAGGAGGAGGGGAGAGTGTGGAAGTGCCACTCGGCAGCACCGCGCGTTATCGACCATCGGGTCGTAGGTTGCACGCGCGCGATGGGTCCCGTCATCTCATGGTCGGCAAGGCATACCTGATGATTGAGTAACGTTGATCCTGAAATGGCAGTTTTGCTGTCAGTCAGCCGAGGAGCAGGTCTGGTATATAATGGGAGACGCCCTCAGGATTTTTGACGATCTGGAGCATCACGACATCCACACTTTGGACATCCCATCAGCTCGGCCAGCGCTAGCTTTCACACTCCTTTTATGTAGTCATAGCTCAGGCGGCTCAAGCTTGTCTCTCCTTCAATAAAATGGCTCCCTCCTTGCCAAGCCTGGCTTCTATCGCCAGCGTCCTTGCCCTCGCCCCGTCTGCTCTCGCCGGCTTCGCTGCCTCGGGAACAAACAACATCGCGGTGTACTGGGGTAAGGAAAATATATCAATAAGCTACGCTGCCATGTATACAGATCGACTGACATGGATACTATAGGCCAGAACTCAGCTGGTGGCGCAACTACCCAGGGCAGACTCCAGACATACTGCACAGACAATGGAATTAACGTGAGATGATGATTATCTACTACCAATAAACATCACTCCCTAACAATACTAAACAGATCATCAACATTTCGTTCTTGACGGCCATCAAGAACCCGTCTACTAACTTCGCTAGCGCTGGTGACCTATGTGACCCTATTGCCGGCACCGGTCTCCTTAGCTGCCCCCAGATCGAGTATGTATCCGTCTAGTAAATCCTAGCCGACAGTACCGGGTTTTATCTAACGTATTTTGCAATAGGGAGGACATCAAATACTGCCAAAGCCAAGGCAAGACCATCCTGCTATCAATCGGCGGCGCCACCTACACCGAGGGCGGCTTCACAGACTCAGCCTCCGCCATCGCAGCCGCCAACACGGTCTGGGACCTCTTCGGCACGAACACCGCGGCCGCGAACCGGCCCTTCGGCTCGGCGGTAGTGGACGGCTTCGACTTCGACTTCGAGTCGACGACGCAGAACTTCGTGCCGTTCGCGTCCCAGCTGCGCTCGCTGATGGACGGCGACGGCAGCAAGACGTTCTACCTCTCGGCGGCGCCGCAGTGCGTGTACCCGGACGCGGCCATGAACGACATGCTCGACGGCGCCATCGCCTTCGACTGGATCAACATCCAGTTCTACAACAACTTCTGCGGCGTGATCAACTTCAGCAACCCCAACGCGTGGAACTTCAACGTCTGGGACACCTGGGCCAAGCAGACGAGCAAGAACCCGAATGTGCGCGTCTTCATCGGGGTTCCCGCCAACACGGGCGCCGGCGGCGGCTACGTCGACGCCTCCACGCTGGGAAGCATCATCTCGAGCACCAAGTCGGATTACAGCAGCTTTGGCGGCATCATGATGTGGGACATGAGCCAGCTGTTCCAGAACAACGGCTTCTTGTCCAGCGTCGTGTCCTCGCTCGGCGGCAGCAGCGGCGGCGGCGGCGGCGGGTCGACCACCACTACCACTAAAGGTATGACGACGACGACGACTATGGTCACCAGCACACGCACCACATCAACCACGAGCCAGCCGGCGACGACAGGGGTAGCTCAATGGGGACAGTACGGCCTCCCTTTCCCAACCCTCCACCCAGGTTAATGTGTTCGGGCGAATGTGTGATGTTGGGGACATGGTTTCGCCCGGTGTTGTAGAATCCCGCGTGTCTAGGAACAGAGCGAGCTGACCAGTTGCAGGTGTGGTGGAATCGATTACACGGGGCCGACGGTTTGCCAATCGCCGTACACGTGCGTAAAGGTTGGCGACTATTGGTGGTCGTGTCAGTAGGTCGGTTTTTGCCTCCCCGAGCGAACGCAGGAACGAACGACGTCGAGGTCAACGATGACTCTACCTAAGCGACCGACCGACGCGATATAAGTGCCGTGGTATGGGGATGTGGGGGATTGGATGGTGTTATGGGAGGATGGCTACTAACGATCTGACGATGGTGGCTTTGGTTCTGGTACGGGTACTGGTTCTGGGTTTTTTGGCTTGCCACAGCTGTGGTTCATTCATTCGTTCATGCATCAAACTATTGATTCTTGTATATATTTGCACTCCTTCGGGATACACCCGTCATCATGCACATACGATTTCATCACAACCCAATCAAGTCCGTTTTCCGTGGCGTGAAAGAGTGGTCTCCTAATGATGACGACGGAACTTAAAGCCGCCGAACTAAAGAAACACTAGATCTCTATTTTTTAGCCTTATGTGTCCCAAACAGTTGACCGAATATAAGAGCAATATGTCGTACTATCCGTGAACGCACCGAAAACCAAAAACCAGCTATATACGTGCTCAACGCCGTGAAAGCTCAAAAGTCGTCTACGAGGATAAGGTAACATGGGCAGGGGAGCAACAGGCAGCGTCGCAGCGAACCAACTGCAATCGCGTAGCATCCCCTTTTCCGTCCCATCTCCAAACCTGTCATCCCCCACGAACCCTCTTTTTTCGCACAGGGGGGTGTCGGGTGATCACTCGCGCCAGACCAGAATACCCCTGGCGTATAAGCCGGCTATTATGCCCACCTTCCTGTCGGAATCCCGGGCGGCCGTAGCACTGCTCGGGTATTCTACGTCGGCGTACAACGTCTCGAGGCCGCGCTCTTCCGTCCATTTAGCCGCCCAGGACGGCGCCGCCAACGCGCCACACGTTTCTTTCATGTCCGCGTCTGCCTTAGCAAATTCGTTGGCTGAGTTGCAGATATGTCGTGTCCGGGCGAATTGGACAAGACTGGGGATATGTGGGTGGCCCGCAATGAGGAGTGCGCCGTCCTTGGAGACGGAGAGGTTGTCTGGCGAGAACGGCACCTTGAAGTCCGACACGCGTGTGAATTTTGGCGGCCCGGATAGTTCGGTGTTGCTGACAGAGAAAAAGTAGACCCGTGATTTGGATGATGAGGAAACGACGGCTGTAGTAGAGTTTAGCAGTTCAATTCCGTTTGCGAAGGGCAGACGCGCGACGACGTTAGCTTGCACTGGGGCGGTCAGGTCCTTGAGCACGGGCGAAATGTCGACGTGGACGATGCTGCCGCCCGGGAAGCCGAGATTAGTCTCAAGCTGGTTTATAATGGGATAGTCTCGGATGAGGAAGTGATGGTCGTTGGTGAGGTAGAATTCGTGCTCGTTTATGAGCACAATGGAATTTGGTGTACGAATTAGAGGGTGCTGGATAGAGTGTAGATGTGTTGCTGTGTATGCACTAAGATCCAGCTTGAACATTTCGATAGTTGGGAAATCATGGCGATGGCTAACGACGAACAGGGTTGAAGAAGACTCATCGTAAGCCATGCCTAAGCTGTGGAAGTCGGATTGGAATTTGAAGTCGACGAATTTCAGCTGTTTGAGGGCCTCATCGTCGGATACTTTAGCGTCCTTATAGTCGAATATGTACAACCCGCCACTTTCTACGGGTTCAGGGAGAAACACGCCCTGTGAAGTATGTATTAGCAAGAGTGTAGGACACGATCTTATGCATGCAGCCGAAACACAATAGTTAAGATGAAGCTAGATGATTGCCATAGGCGCCCTATCACAGCTGATAATAATTGAACTTTTTGAATGTGAATAAATCGCAATAGGCACCAACCATGACGGTATTCCACCTCTCGCGACCGGGGTCGCAGCCGAGGATAGCGAGACCCTCTGATTCCACGAGCAGCGCATCTTCGCAGCTACGAATGCGATCGGCAAACTTGATCTCGTGTGACGCGAACGTATTCACTTTAACTAGCCGATGGGGTGCGTTCTTCCAGAATAAGGAAGCAACCTCTGCGCGATCATACGCGAAAGGGGCTAGCAGAGCTAAAGCGATAGTAAGCTGATATAGAATTATCAATTAGCGTTTCCCTGTATGCTATACTCTGCAAGACCATGGGAATAGCCTACAGTTATAGTTCGTAGACTCATTGTGGTGGTGTCCTCGAAGGGAGACTGCAGAGTGGGTGATACGGCGGTCTGCAGTGCGAGAGGAAAAGCCTGGTATTTCTTTGGGGGTTCCAGCTACTCGGGTCTGTCTAGTTATCCGTGCTAGGCAATTAGCGGGACTGAGTAGTGAGTTATTTGGTCGACGTTTCTGGTACTACCAATACTTTGGAAAGGGGAAGAATATGATTATGGCGATGAGGTATGTAGAAGAAGAAGGATGTTAAAGGTAGCTTCGTATACTCATTCGCCGTCTTGTGCGGGTGGTCAAGTTTGTTCTCTCGTTCCCCGTACTCTACACCAATAAAACACCTGAATTGATTGATTTGTAAGATGATAAGATAAAAGGGCGTTGAATTGCCTAGATTGTTGGTATTCCTTAGACGCACGCACGTGAGATTGTCTCGGAGTGAGAACGAGCCAGAAACGAGTCTATCGTCTAACGATCAATCAATGATAGTGGTGGCTGACGTGCAGCGGTCGAGCTTGTTACGGCCGAGCCAGCCGAACAGAGCCTTCCATCAGGAATGAACGCCAACTGCAACGGTGACATGTACAATATACTCCGTACTATGTATTGCAGAGTGCCATTCTGCTACCTGTGTGTAATGTATGTGTGCTCGAGGGTTGAGAAGTCAGCTCTCAACTGCCACCTATAGCGGTTACCAGGGTACTTACGTGATGGTGTGCCATTGGTAGCTAGATTTCGGGCTAGATGATCGCTGTGGGACGGCGGACGTCGGGGATGGAGCGCCAGCCCACATGCAAATTTGTAACTATACATCGTCGTAAAATAAGCATCAAAAGATAATGATATGATGAACCTTTGATATTTTCCTTACTTGGCTATTTCCGGGATATTTATGCTGTACTTAGATAGGTATGCGGCGGATACGCGCATGGATCCGGTTAGTGGCTTATGTAGTGCCGGGTAGTACCCCGGGTACTCCACGCTTCGGCGGACGCTAAGGTGAACCGCTTATTTTTTGGACCCCTCTCGTCACCACGAAGCTAAGTATAATATCAGATATGTAAGTAAGCAGATGCGCGAGGTTGAAAATCCTAGATCAAGGGGAGTTATGTGTAAAATCTAGCAGACCGTTCCGTTTACGGCGCTTACGGGTATTTTTCGAGCCCTAATCCCTCCTACATCTTACTCTTACGCCGCTAGGTAGACAGATGATAAAACGGCATTCACGTACAAAGATGTGTGAACACTTAGCAACGAGCAGGATTTACACTAATCTGACAGTATATTACTATTAGAGGGCCAGATACACAGCTATCTCTCGAGCTGTGATCCAGTACTATGAGAAAACTATTAGGAAATGTCTGTCCGCCAATCCACCAACTTGTCCGTGCCCAACCGGCTTCATGCGGAGAAGATTATATCGTTCATTCGTCTATCGTCCACTAATGAATCCATTCCGGCGTCTAGTTTTAGGAAACGACGTTTTGAGACTAAAGTCAAGGAAATGCTTTTTTTGTCTTTTTGTTTAGAGCTTTTTTTTGGGCCCCATGATCGTGGGAATGTTATAGTATTCAACCTAGTTGGCGAAGAGAAAACTCGCGAAAAACAACCTTTGTGTGTACCTCCGTGTCGCGTGAGAATGTTATGGTGCTAGACCTAGCTCAAGTGACGAAGGTGATGGTGATGAAAGGGTCGAGAAAATCTTTCGTGATGCCTGCAAAGGGGCTGTGCCGAAATGTGGGAAGGGAAATTAGATGCAACTATCATGAAGTGTGCCTTCGAGTTGCACGAGAGCTTCTGACCTTTCTTCATTAACTAAAGGAAAGAATGCTTGTTATGCTGGCTTCTCCCTACCAGCGTCAAATGAATGGGCAGAAAAATCAAGTGAAAGGTGTGTGTCGGCCTCGTCGTCCAAGCCATGCGCAAGAGCACTTAAGCCCTGTCTACTTGGTGCAGTGTTGCGCGGAAAAGACCGTACGAGGGGAGAAATTCGAGATCAAATTAGACCTGCGAGCTGAACTCTAAGCTCTTGGGTCTGTATGGGGTGTCGTGAGGCTACCGGGCTATGACCTGCTTAGCTTTAAGCAGAGTCGGCAAACGCGAAGATTGGTTCGTAGCCCGATGTATACGACACCAACAGAAGAAAAGGCAAAAGACGTGAAATCAAAAACTTGAGCGGGGAGGTTGTCGTTGTTGAAAAACTAGCTCGAGAGAAAGCAAAGCCTCAAGATGTTGAATTCGTGTAATCAGAATTCATACCATGTCGGTCATGTGTAGTGAAGAGACGGTCTCTATGATTGTGTGTTAGCTCAAATAGAATTTGTGAAAGGTAGGAAATGGAGACAAATAGGTTTTCTTACCCTCACGACAGTCAAATTTATGGCTGCATGACCACTCAGAAGTCGTCCTCGTCCTCAGTTTCATCATCCGACTCGGGCTCCTAGGCCCCGTCGCTGGTGTCTTGAGTCTCCTCGGTTCCCTCGGTCTCCTCACCGCTATCACCCTTATCTTCAACTTGGTTTCCCCCTTCGTCGTTGTTGTTATTATTAGGGCCAGGCGCGTCTTCGAAGAGGTTAGCGTGCATAGACTCATCGAGTACATCATCTTCAGGAACTACTAGGGGGTCGATTGGATAGTCGTCCGCTGCACTGAAGAAATGAGGGTTTGCGCTATCTCGACCCGGGACATCCGGGGTATCATTTGAGTAAAGGGGTTCTGCGTTTCCATCAGAACCTAGGTTGTTGGCGGGATTATTAGTGGATTCACTAAGAGCGGTGATCATTTCAACGCCCAAGCCATCGTGAGGACCAATGGGGCCTGTATGGCTACTTGAAGTACCGGAGTGATGGCTGGAGATCCCGTGATACTCAACTGGAATACCCAAATTGCTATTGCCAATAGCTTGAGCAGCTGGTACAACAGATGCAGGTGTATGACCTAGAGTCGAAATAGTAGCTGATTCTGAAATAGGTGTGGTATCTGGGGCTGCCGCCATGTTCGAGGACAAAGGAAGGTAGTCGTGGTCATGACCTCCAGGACCTAAAGCCATATGGACATTACCCCGGGACATAGTAGCTTCGGAAACAGAACCCTTGGGACCGGATATAGAAGGTCCGGTTGAGCCTCCGTTTGGATATGGCAATGCGCCATGGGAAGTCATGCTAGCAACGCAAGGGTCGGGAAAACTAGCGATGCCCATAGCAGGTGCGGCAAAGTTAGCGGGGTTGACATAATCGCTTTCAGGAACTAGGTTCGGTGGAAGAAGGAACTTGGGCTCTGGGTCGGCCTCGGCCTCGATAGCCTCCTCCATCGTGGCAAGACGGAAAGCAGCCGTGTCTGGATTGGCTTCGGGGTGCATACCGAGGCGAAGAATGTTCGAATTGACGGCGTCATAAGAACGATCAACGTATCCGGGGGCAACGAGTTCAGCGTATGCTTCGACACTAGAAGGGAAGTTGGTACGCAGGCGGAAATATTGCCAGAGGTTAAGCACATTCTCGAACTCGGCAGGAGGTGGCAGCATTTGTGGCGTGGGGACCAATATCCTATTCGACCTGACTCGACACCAGCATTTTCTGCGATTGGGGCCTTCGACAAAGACGAAGATTAAGCGACGGTCCGTACGAAGCTCGTCGGCGACGAGGGGGAGGGTCTCGCCTGGGTTGTGATACTCGATAATACATGTCTCGTTGATCATGAACTTGCGTTTGGTGGTGGTATTCCTGTAGACGAGGCAGTCTGCCATTCTTAGCTGATGGTATGTCATGATTGCTGTTGGGGTATTTCGGTATCTGCTGTCGCGGCACTGACGTGCGACCCAGTCTAGGAGAGGTTGATTGAGCACATCGAAATTATCATCTAAGATACGGGATTTTGGGGGAGACAGTGTTCGTACAGATGCCTCATTATCATCCCCTTCATCGTTCCGACCCGTAAAAGGATCAGACAAGATTGTTTGCGAGATTAATGGGCTCGAACCCTCAAGAGGATCTTGTGCACCAGAGGGTCCTGGAGCATATTGGGGGAAAGTGCGAGCCATTATCTGAGCTCTCATAAGATTAGGGCCGGGATCTGCTACAGCGCCATCGGGAGGATTAATCACTCGACCACGCGGACGCGTGGGGGTATCCAAGCCATCATCATCACCGGAGAGGCCTTGATGATTCTGAACTTCCGCAGGCCGAGGTCTCTCGAATCCATCACCACTGACTGACGTTGCTGGCAGCAGTATATCGGGAAATGTGGCGTCACGAAGGAGCGCAGAAAAGGAAATATCTGAAGGGAGGCCATGGTCGACGTCGTGCCCACCTGGCTGGCCTGTAGTCTGGTTAGTTATTCCATTGCTCGTGGAATTAGTCTTGAAGCGACGAAGGCGAGCTTCTTTGTTTAGGACTAGACGAATTGACGGGCTGAGCTGTGGATCCTGCTCTAACGCTGAAGATTTGATTATGAGGCTTCTGTTAAGCCTAGCTCTCATGATAGCGTTGCGTCGTGCAGCGAGTCTAGTCCGATGACTTG
The DNA here is from genome assembly GCA_022432375.1 of Nemania sp. FL0031. Classification (NCBI taxonomy): domain Eukaryota; kingdom Fungi; phylum Ascomycota; class Sordariomycetes; order Xylariales; family Xylariaceae; genus Nemania; species Nemania sp. FL0031. The sequence goes on from JAJKKK010000020.1 coordinate 215,326, forward strand.
GGAACAATGTACGGCGCACTGGGTCGTGTACATACAGCCACGAATCGGGTATATGGGGTGGGATCAACGGAACGGAGGGATCAGGTGCCATGTTAGCCCAGTCGCTAGCCTGTAGCAGTTGAGGCGTTCCAGCGTAGGGTACGATTTGAAGTCCAGGAGGAGCTTGTGAGACCGAACTCGGAAACGGGTTGTTTGGGTTGGGAGATACATGCGTGGGTGGTTGATGCTGCTGAGGGGGAGGGTCTGCTCACGTATACCTCACGGTTAGAAGCGTGTAGGCATGCGGGTATTGCAAGTGGATGTAGGCTTTCGAAATGAAAGAATCAATGTTTCGTGGTGACTTACTCTGAGGCTCAATTGTGGAAACACCCCAATCGGTATTTGGGCTTGAGAGCGGAGAGCTGCCAGTTGCATCTTTAAGTACAAGTAAGTTAGGTGCCCGCGTCTAATTCGATATGTTATGGAATTAGAATGGTTACCTTGCGCGCCCGTGCTGCTGTTGGAGACATGCCCCTCCTCATTACTTCTACCGGGAGACATGGTGCCTTGAGGTTACTCTAGGGCCCGGAGAATAGGTTTTATGCCCAAGACCGAGGTGAAGTCAACAATACAGACGAAGGTATCAAGAAATCCAAGTGGCAATCCTAGGTAGGTAGAGGAAGAGGAGAGATGAGTGAAGAGGAATCAACTGTACTCTGCTTGGGAAATTGCAAGAAGCAGTAATATGGGTAGAAGATGTGGTGGGAAAAAGGTTGGGTGAGTGGGAGGAAGAGAAGAGATTGGGGGACTAGTGATCTAGAGAGCATGGAACAAACAAGAAGGGCAAGAGTTAGAAAAGTTTCCATCCACTAGGTAGACATCCATCTGCTACTTCCATGGAATAATCTAGACATGCTATATACCTCGAACCAATGGTTTAATGCGGAGCCTAAAAGACTGCAGGGGTTTCTGGGGCGCCAGCAAACTTCACGATGTTGCCATGGACGTGTAGCCAATAAGGTACCAAAACTGGGAGGGAATCAAGTCACATGTGCTTCTGGGCCGCCTTTAGCCTAGAAGAAGTCAGTAGAAGTACCATACAAGGGAACCTGGGGAGATACTTATTTGCTGATGAAAATACATAACATAAGAATAATCTGGATGTACGTTTACAGTGGAGCAGGTCACGGAGAGTACACATGAACTTGTAGTAACAACACACAGCACCTTTAACAAGAAGAATATTAGAAGGCTTATGGGATGGAGTGCAGGTAAGGTGAGACGGCCTGTGTGCCAGCAATTTGTTTGGTGTATTGTGGTTTCTTTTGTACATCGTTTCTTAGATCTACCAAAGGATATAAAAACTGTCACTGAAGAGTTATTTTCCATATAAAGAGTCCTGAGTGCTACTTATCTGGGATGAAGTTTAAACGAGAGTAGCTTCTTGAATTTATAGATATGTATGAATATTGTAGAGTAGTGAACCTGCTGAAACCCCATAGCGGCCTCTAGAAAATCCTTCATGTTGGGTAAATCTAGCCTTGTATTGAAGAATGAGCATGATCTCTCATAGTGGACTACAAGCTATGGTAGCTCCTGAGATATGTACATATGATACAACTATCATGGTTGGACATTACAATACCAATCACTATTTGGGTCGATATGACAGTATTCTCATTTCACAAGGTTTATTAAGTAAAAGTCCTGGCGGCCATGGTACGTGAATCTCTTAATTCAAACAAAACAGTGTTGGGAATATGTAGCAAGGAGAATCTCCTTGTTATAGGATCACAAAAAAGAATGAAGCGAAGGAAACCGAATTCGACTCTGCTGACCTCGAAACCAACCAGAAGCTCAAAGATCAGGGAATCTTAGGGGAACAAAGCGGCCTGACATAATCAAATTTTGATACAATGTGTATTGCCCCTACCGGTGACTTATCTATGCTTCGAAAACCTGATACCTAAAATGTACTTGCCTTAATAGAGTTTGTGGAAGTCACGGCGGAAGCTGACTCAGGTTATCCCGGTGGACTATGGCACCTAGGCAAGTTCCCCTCAAATACTCTAGTCTAGCTATCAGAAAAGAACAGGTATTACAATAAACTAGAGCTCTACCGGCGGATTAATAGCACTTAGGTAAATAGTGGCACAGATAGAACTATTGTTTCGGAGGGTGTTATCGTAACTCTTTATGTATAGAGTCTCGCTGCTTTTTTTTTTTTTTTTTTTTTTTTTGCGATTAGATCTGCGGACTGTTTGATTAAGGACATAGCAGTACGAAGACGGCTATGATACGCCACGCTTAGCCATGTTGGTGCGGTGGTCGACAGTCGGGATTAGATGGGCATGGTCGGGGGTGCGGGTCCGGTATAGGGACCAAGACATACATGAATGTAACCTATTAATGAGAAGATAAGAATTGCTGGCCTTTTGATATTCAATCTCTTAAATATTTAAACAGCATTTAAAGATGGATATACAGAATCTAGCCTTATGCGAGAGTTAGGATATAGCTTAACCTGGTTTTGTTGATTTTCTCGATCATTCTTGAAGCAATAGTCAGCGCGATTATAGGCTGCGTACCCTCATATAGCTCAGGCCACTTACTGTAAGTTGTCGTTCGTCCATCATGTATTATCTATCTAACGAAACACGGAGATCGTTGAATGGCTAGGGAGAACGTCTATGTCCACACACGGAGGTGGGGTCGGCATTGTACCTGTAAGGCAAACGAAACCACGAGAAAAATACAGGTATCAGTGAATTTATAGGAATTGTCCACAATATGAGTTATAAGTTTGGACGTGCGTGCCCGAAACTCGAGCTTTCAGTGTTAATTTTACTAACGTGGCTTGTTTTGGTAAGGGACATGTGGCGTCTAGAGCCGTGTCGTTATTGCCTCTAGCCATGGTTTTGCTATTATTTGAGAGGAAACGTAAAAGCTTGGTAAATAAACTAAAACCTTCCCTCTAAGTTATTTTTAATAATTATAGCTAAATAGAGTGAAGTAATTCGTGCTTCAAGATGAATACCGTATCAACAGAGCTTAGTGCGGTACCGAAACGGGACACGGGTCATAATAATCGACATGTCACCGCACCCTTGAATCAATCGAGGGCTTGATTGGGCTAGTTACCCACCTTGTCTCGGTAGATTTATAATCAGGAATAGTACTCTTGCGCTAGCATGCAAGTATTTGCTCTTGAGTAACAGAAAAAAAATACAAGACTAGCTGCATGTTGCACTTTAGTTTCCCTATAGTTCTAATTCCTTCTACACCTGACGTGTCCTAGCGCATTAGACAATATTCGAGCAACCGGACCTTGAAGAACGTAAACTAGGTAAGTACGGCGTGAAAATATTAAACGAAATTTAATTAACGGAGCTGATGAATAATAGAGTTAGTTGGCAGAAAAGTCTATTATGGCTTCTCAGCAGCCCAGCCTTAGCCTGCTTGTGCGCCAATATATGGAAATCGGGGAACAGATTTCTCGGTTTGAGAGCCCACAAAAACAGCGAATCCTGGCGGCTTTGGCGCAGATGAAGACGGCCCTCGAAGAGCGCTCCGATAATACCAGCATGCGCCCTGATGGCCCTGATGCCGCGTTGGACAGCCCCAGTACCACTATGTGCACCGACCCTCGAAGCGACCTCGAACCCTCATACAGCCTTCGCGACAACGCGGATCTCCAATCAAAATCCGGCGCGGAAGGGCTCAATGAAATCAAAGAAATTCTCGATCAGCAATTCAGAACTCTTGATGAGGTTCTGACTAGTGAATTTAACGACATCGAAAACAAGCATCAAAAGTTAGGTGAAGATTTAGGCCGGCGCTTAGACAGCATTGACCGACGCTTCGATGAAATTAAAGGCATGCTGAAAGCAGCAACAAATGGTCCTAAAGGTTTAAACTATCAGCCGTCTCGTATGAATACAACTCGTACAATTGGGAGGCGCAAGTAATGCCTAGGGAATACCACATCATATAGAGAATAGTTAGATGTATCAATATCTATTAGTGGGTTCCCAAAACTGAAGTTGACGTCTCTGTCTTCATCCTAGTATATTACAATGAAGCTGCAGTTGGGCTGCAGTCACGTGTATCATCAAGCTGCTGAGGGTAGGATTGTTCACCCAGTAACTCAAATCACGCCACCTTGATTCGACAACGTGAAATATCAATTCATCCAATCTGTATTTTCAATATTGTAACTAAGAGCATTCTATAGCATCTGTAAGAGAAGACGTTAGATGCTAAGGTAGTAGGACCGAAGCGCCATCGTCCGTAGATCAAGTCAATCATTTGTAAGTAGCTATCATTTCGAGGTCTAATTCTTGCTATAGACGCCCTGAGGGAGGTGGGGCTCAGCTTCTTCAGATGTTTTTATTTGGTGTTCCTAAATGTAGAACGATCGAAGAACCGGGGACTTAGCACCTTTGTCTCGTCAAAAGATATCTTCTTTGAACAATAAACCCGTACAATCAGGGTTGTCGAGGCAAAGGACAAAGGACAAAACAAATCTCGGGCCTCTAACAAAGCGCATTGTATTACCCGAAACGGGGTTTTATAATTACGTACGTCGCATAGACGCGTTTGAAAATGTTTCGATTCTCGACAAACCATTTCAGAATACCTTACTTAGTTCCTTATTTATTATTACCATGTCCGCTATCTCACTTTCTGGCGCCTTGAGTACGCCGTCAAGGCCCAACCTCGGATCCTCTTGGCTGAACGACACGTACGATATAGCTAACGCATTAGGTATTCGAGAAGATATGGTAACTAACATGGACGCTCTCACGGACCTTATACAATATCTTAGTACTGACAGCTCATTGATGCCAGGAATCATTTCGATCCTCTACTCACAGTCATGGGCAGTTGAGGAAACCGATATCGTTACTATTCTTCGTTCGAAGGCCTCGGGAGATTTGGCAAATTGTATCTACGGCTTTGCAATTACTATTTCCGACCTCGTTACAGAATTATTCAATGCTAGACCCTCGGCTTGGATGTGGTTTCCCGTGAAAGAGCAGCACATATCTGCTCTCGCATGTGTTCTGATGCTGTACTTGTATTTTGGCCGATATCTACCGCAGGAGCTTGATCCGACTAAAAAGGAGCGTATGACACGCGCCTACTATAATGCTCTAGAATATCTGAGCAATTTCCGCTGCTGTAGCTGTGGCGGGGATTATGGGGACGACGAAATCTCTAAACCAGGCGGCGACAGAATCTGCTACATTTGTACACCGGAAGAGGGGCAAATTGTAGAGCCTCCGCAAGATCGCTATTTGCCACTTCCGTATGCCATCTGCACACATCGTATTGGCGATCCTGAGTGCATTCATTTTTTGAATTACTAGATAGGTATATGTATGAGCATATAGACATATCATTATTTTACTAGTTTTTCATTTGGGACTATGTGGCATTAACGTCTGTAAATGTAGCATTTAGAGAGGTTTTAAGAGCCTCGCGCAACAACACGAGTCTATCACCTACCATATGTTGAAGGGTCCTGACAAACCAACATAAATATTTATACTAATAATAGCTCCTAAAGACTCAAACACTTCCATGCTACTTCTCAAGACTTTGTGAGTTATAACTTAATCGCATTTGGAGATTTAGTCACGGTAGCAGCCTGCCAGCACAGAAAAGACAACCTGAAACTTGGGCAGTAGATACTAAGTAAATATGTAAGCAAAAGACTATTGAATGCTCCCCGTGTAGTGCTAGACTTTTTCTCTCTTTTAGCTTGGCCTACTTGCCTTGCATGTCTACTGCTTCGAAAAGTTGTCCATATTCCAGTTCCGAGCCAGCGCCTCCGGAATTTCGCTTCTGTCCGCGGAGTGAGATGGGAACAGCTTAGATAGCTGAATAGGTGTTTTGGGGGCGCCCATGCGAGCAAAAACACGCATCATGCCCTCTTTAGTGTAGAAAAACCCCCTTCCATTTATGCTGTCGTCCGAGTCCCCGTCCATGCTTGGGTTGAACGTCTTGAGTAGTAAGAGTGCCAGTGACGCGACCCCAGCTGCTACTGAGGTTCCCCAAGATGATGATATAGACGCCAATGTGGATGGGTTACTGTTATCGAAAGATCTCTTTCCCTGGAGCTGGTAGCTATTATCGGGAATCCGTATATCTACTGGTGCATTCTGATTATTGTCGGAAGTTCCGCCAACGTTGAAGACATAGTCATTGTAACCAACAGGAAAAGCTTCCGACCAGACCCCATTGGGCTTTGAGCAGAAGATAAGTATCCGTTCTTCAGAAGCCCGTCTAACCGCTTCTTCAAGCGCGCTATCATTTTCTTGAAAATAAATACTCAAAGAAATGATATCAACCTTTTGTTCGACAGCCCAATTTATGGCCCGGACTACATCCGGGAGCCTAATTTTGTTCTGGGGCTCTGCTACGCTAGCCATATATAACCGGCAGTAGTTATTTGTTAATCCGATTAGAGATGCCACTGTCGTGCCGTGTGAAACTGGTGCCGCCGACCAAGAAGAGAACTCATTAATTTCCGGGTTTGATTCAGTGGATATACTCTTGGCAATCATATGTCCAAAAATAGGACTCGTCATATCGGCCTCATTATCAATGATAGCTAGCCTTATTCTTCGATCGACGGGTTCAGGGGTTCCTAGTGGGGCGAGTACCAGTTTCTGGAATCGAGAAATGTAAATCTGGTGCTGATTCTCTTGGTCATTCTTTACCTCGTCCCCTCCTTGCTCTACATTTCCATATTCTAAGAGTTGGCTGTAGTCGTTTTTTTTGCTGTCGCTTTGCTCACGACTATTGACTCTTTCTTCCTCATTTAGTTGTGTATTGATCATAGCGCCTTTCCATTCCTCCAAAGTATTGAGAGATGGCAGTAATCGGCTTATGAATTTTGAATACTCAGCAAGTATTCTTCCAGTATGTATTGTTAGTGTTTATCACATCAATATTGGGATTGTAGCAGGACCTACTTTGCATTATATACCCCGTTCTCTACTATCTCGATGACTTCCGTTACCTCCTCCTCCTGTTCTTCGGCTTCGGATACTGACGCTCTCTCGTCGAGGGTATTCTCATCCATGTTCCCGCGCCAGTCGGATGAGATCACTGCCCTCTCTCGAGCGACAGGGTTGGATGGCTCGTCCGCGTCAAAACGTTGAGAGTCGGAATATTGAGAAGGATCAATGCCGTAATGCTCTCTATCATCAGCCTCGGCTAAGGCCCTAGGTAAAGCCAACTCGGGTTCTATGGTAGCTCGCTTCTTTACCTTCTCAAAATACATTCGAAATGCGGCAAATGCGACGAATACCGATCTCTTTCCAGATAAAATATTCCATCCCTTACCACAGTCCTCCCGGATCCATCTAGGCCCGATAGGAAGAGAAACCCGGTCTACTATACCTCCTACTTCTTTTGATTCGGCCTCCAGGTCGATGTGTGACCTCGGGAGCGAAAACAATGCTATTTGCTCAAGATGCTGTCCTAGATGCCGGCGGAACTGATCTATATTGACAGCGATGGTAACGTTCCTGTCCACGTTATTACCCTCATCTTCCCTTGTTGCCCAGTCTTCTGGACAGAAAGGGCAATCTTTTGGATTAATATAATTGGCCGGTCTTCGGGATGCTTCAACAATGGATGAAACCTGTTTTTTTCGTATTTGGTTCCCATAACAAGTGCCAATGTGACGTTCCAGGAGATCAGTCGTATTGCACTGATAGGAACAACCGGGGCATAGCCAAACATTACGATGTAAAAGTAATTCATGCTCGAACCAGGCATGTTGTGACTTGTACGTCTCCAGTGCGCACCCGGGGAATGTGCAGATATACGGTTCGAGATCTTCCAATACATGCTTGCTACGACGCATTAATATTTTAAGACGATGGAGTCCTAGCTTTTTATGCTTACCGCCATTGGCGCTCCTTGTTAATGGGATTAAGTTTCACCACTTCAAAGCAGTACTGACACACAAATATGTCTTCAGTCTCCTTTGGAAGGGGAGGGAATTCCATGTTAGTGATAGAAGGGTCAATAACCGACGTTGCGTATGAGACAAGGGACATAACCTGTGTGTCCTCGAGTATGGCGTTTAGTTGATTCTGAGCTTCGTTGTTAACAAATGCTGTCGCTTCAGTTGTCCCTAGGCTATACCGAGTGCGACCCGACCCAGCCGGAACTCCAAAGTCAAGGGGCCTACTTGCAGGTGCAAGGAGGTCTACCCTTTGCGTTTCCGTGGCGTTTGGCTTGAGATTGAACTCTGAGAGATGCTCATTGTGGCCCCGACGATACGCGAAGTACTGTCTACGCCTTGCATTTGCCTCACCTAGCCGGAGTGCTAGAGTTTCTGTGAGGCTGGGATACTTATCCTTGACGTATACCACGTCCGCGCGGTTATCAAATGGTTCCGTTCGCGATGCTCTTTGACGCCTGTGTTTTGGTGCGAACTTGCGGACGAAAATAGATGCTCTGAAGAGGTTCCTTATGCTTAATTTGATTGAAATGAGCAACTCAATAATCTCGGAAGTCGAGGCTAAGTCTGGCCTGTTCTGGAGCTCCTGAACCCCCGAACTTTGGGAGTCAGAGTCGCTAGAGGAGATATCGTAATCAGCTAGATCTATGTTTTGTTCTAAAACAGGATCAGCCATTCGATTCTGTCTAGTTCCCGAGGTAATTTCTATGGCTTTATCATTATATCAGTAGTTTGTTCGTATGGCGTTTCTTCGGGTAACAAAGCCCGGCCTTACCAGAGACGATGGAGTCTTGAAGGTTACACAATATCTTCAAAATAGCGCCCCGGACAACCGGCGAGTCCCGTAGGCGATGTTCAAGTGAAAGGAGAGAATCTGGAGGTTGTAAAGCCCCCAGGTTACCAGACCATTGCTTGAACCTCTCGAGCATGTGCTCGATATCGCAATCTCCCAAGCTGTCTCTGACTGGGCAAGCCTCATCTTGGGTTATCTTAAGCAGCTTGGATAGTGATTCATAACATTCTTTGACGAGATTTGGAATCAAATTATTTGAAGAATCCATCTCGCAATATATATTCAGATGGAAATATACGTCGCGCTTACGCTGAAAAGATTGAGCAATGCCAGGGTGTTGCTAGTACCCAGATCGAGGGGACTTGGCGAGGAATATGAGGTGGAGATGATCGAGATACCGGGACGAAACTCTCGCTGTCGATTACACGTAGGATTTAAGGTCAGAAACGCCAATCAATTGGAGAAGCTTATCATCCCGGATACATACGTTGCACAATGCATAAACCCCGCTTGGGGGCCAAACAGATCGATTGGGTATATGCGTAAATGTCCTAGTGTTTGGGGATGCTATACTCCCTCCTCAATCCCTCCAGTATCTTAACCATGAGGAAGGTGTTATGAGAGCCTCCAGATCTAGCGAATAGCGCCGGAACTGTTTCCTGTATTTCGACACGATGTCGGGTATCGAGGTTGTCGGCCTTGTACTTGGAGGGTTCCCCATACTACTAAATTGTCTTGATTACTACCAAAAAGGCTTCGAGCCTCTCGAGGAATGGTGGAATTTCCGGACTCGATTCGTAGAGTTCATCGACGAGGTTCGGCATCAGGAGATGAGATATAGGGAAAACATGCACCGGCTGTTAGATCCAATCATCGCTGACGATAGGAGTCTTACCCGAATGATGAATCTCCTGTCTTCAGATCCTGCATGGACATCACGCAGCATACAAACGGAGATAGAGAGCAGATTGGCCAGTGAGATTGATCGGTTTATTCGCATCATTACAGATATGAGAAAGGTCATGTTAGACATTTATAAACTACTCAAGATCGAAGATGGGAAGGTAAATTTTCGAGGTCTGTTACGAGGATGGAGCTAATATTAAACAGATATCGTGGATTGGCGCAGGGTCAGACACGAAATGGCAATGGCATGTGCAACGGATGCGATTGAGCTTTTCCAAGAAGAAGCACGCTAAGGTTGGAAAACTTGCAAAGTACAACAAACAACTTCAAGAGATTCTTGGCTACAGTGAACGAGTACTTCAAATACCTAATAGAAAGAGGTCGTCCGAACCAGTCACCAACTTGGAAAGGATCCGAGAACAGATCTGCCGTCTTGATAGCGCTCTAATAGGATCATGGAAGTGCCCAAGGTCACCTCACTCTCACAACGCTAACCTAGGCCTACCAACTGATATGATGCCTACCAAACTCCAACTCTATCTTGCGATCGGAAACGACCGAAATGAGCCTATATCTACAATGCAAGAAGTGCTTGTACAGCCAGTGGAGACAAATTTGCCACAGCGACACAGTAGTATTGGTTACTCGCAGCAGTCAATGATGCTAGCGGCTATACAGGAAGAGGAGATGCTCCAAGATCGCTCCGGGGTTTCGGATGTACTTTCCGAAAATTTCAAACTACAAAGATCACCTATTGTTGTCGCTTCTATGGAAACGGAACCTCAGATATCTACGAAACCACCCGCGAGGCCTGGGAGTGCTCAGTTACATTCACCAGAAATTGTCGTTGACTCGTCTCACGTACGATCAATCGCTATAAGCGACCTCTATAAAACATGCAGTATCGAGCCTATAAATAACTCAATCTCGAATCTCTTCGAGTTTCTCGATAGCAAAGCTGAGAATCTTGGGGCGATATACGATCATTCTACTGGACTAGTTCTGAAGATATCAAAGCCTCTTCCGCAGCCACAGAGGCTACAGCCTAAATTTGTTACTCTCCCCGAGCTCCTGGATGCCTTGAAAAAAAGCCAAATACGGCTGTCCGAGCATAAACGGTTTGAGATGGCGGCACAGATTGCCTCCGCGCTACTGCAAATTCACAATTCACCTTGGCTTGACAATAAATTGTCAAAGTCTCATTTCCTGTTCCCCGTCGACGCAGTATCAAATATGCTATGTTCCCCAAGTCCATTCATATCCAAAAGCTTTTGTGCATCTGCGAAGAAAGGAACAGCGCCTTACCCCCACGACCGTGGATCGGCAACCGACATCGGATCTTCCGAAGAGGAGGTCCGCGCCAATCTTTTTACCATTGGCGTTATGATACTCGAACTTATTTTTGGGCATAATATCGAAGACTGTGTCTTTCGCGATAATTATTTCGGGCGCGACAACAGACCGACAGATCAAACGGATATAAGCACGGCGAAGAAATGGGCTAAGGACGTCTTAGGAGAATTTGGCCCATCGGTCGATGATGCGGTCCGGCGGTGCCTGGATTGCTCATTCGGCCCAAAGCCTAACTTTAGAGATATCCGTTTCCGGGAGAGCGTATATGAGGGGGTAATGAGGCCTTTAGCGGAGTATAAGAAGATATGGGCAGAAGTGCAGCTTTAGGGATGGTAGGCGGACTATCGCTAATTCCACAACAACGAGGCAAATAATCACCGTTTGGTTCGATTTGGCGCTCAAAACATGACCTGTAACGGATTCCTAAATATCCTCTAAACAATTAGTAACCTCCTGGTAGTATTAAAACAGTAATATTGATTACGCAAGGCAGTGGAATTTTTCTTTTATAAGTACATACCTAGTTCTAGTCCTAACTTTTATTACATCTCCCTCAGCAATTTCCAAAAGTGCTTGAGTGAAAGTGCCAAGATCTCCAGAGTTCGGATTGTGTTGTGTCGTGATAATATACCAGAGGTGGTTGTGTTCTACCGACCTAGTAAGGTGGTACAGAGGGATTTGGAGGGCTAGGAATCAATCGATCTTTCAATTGAGCACTAACTACCCTGATACTAAGCCATAGTCTATCTATTCACTCCTGGTATCCATGTTCAGTAGCACGAGCCGTTTTGATATCGTTCATTCATTGAAACCATAGAACTCGTACCAAAAGACCTGAGACTACGAAAACCCCCTTTGTAATGTAGAGGCGATAGGCTATCATCGAGACTCTGTTGATATAAACAAGGCAAGGGGTATTATATCATGTTCTAAGGAGAAAGTTGGCACTTATGCATACAGAACCTCTCTCTTTCTCTATCCTCCTATGACGGACATGAAATCAAGTACATCTTTATACTATTCGAACAACGCAAATAATACCATAAACATAGAGTACCATAGGGTATGTATCATGCTTAAGGCCGGTGACATATCAGCTGTTAAAGTAGTACGGTAGTTACTAACGGCGGACCATAGTTCATTTATAGACAGAAATTCTATAATCCAATACATAATGGGATTGATTCTTCACTACCCCCAATAGCAAGACAACTTTAGTTATGTTCCGCTGAATACGCTCGGCCACGCGCATGTCTTAAGCTTAGCAATACCTATCAACCCTCAGAAACATTTTCTTATGCAGGCAAACCCATACCTTCAATCAATCTAGCCACAACAGCAGATATTATCCATCCAATCGGTTGTCTATCTATGGAGAAAGTCAAAGTCCAATGTTGTATCGTGCAGTCATTGCAGGCAAGGAGTTGGATGTCTGGGGAGAGAGTGAATGTAGGGTTAGACCACACCGTAAACGGATACTGCAAGAAGTCCGGCCACATTCCCGCCGTGGGGCTCCATAACCCCCCATCCCTTTCTAGCTCCACAGGCGCTTCCCCTTGCTTGCCGTAGACGAGAATATATAACGTAGCTAGGCCTACGGCGGGCTTAGTGTAGATACCACCAACAGCAGTAGCATCTCTTGTTACGACCGTGATGAACTGCCAAATGCCGGATCTAAAGCGGTATTCTCGAATACCATCGATGGTAGGAATAATGGCTATTAGCGTATCGGACAAAGTTTGGTGATAGAGGTAGGCGACCCCTGTAGCGTTTACAACTACCGCCCCTCTATGCCATTTATATCGCCCGTCGAGCGCTTGAGGGCAACGATAGTGAATTATTTTCCCCTCCGCGTCCCAGATTAGGGTTTCGAGAGTAGCCCCACCAGCATTACCGCTCATAGGTATCAGGCTCTGTACTAAAGGCGCCGCGCCGATGACTGATTACAAATTTCGTGTCAGCAGAGCTAATCTAAGCGCGACGAAAACGGGGGAAACGATAAAAGATATAGGAAGTTGATCTCTAAGGCTAAGGAAGGGTGATTCGAATAGTACGAGGTGTGTTCTATACATTAACAGGGGTCTGAAGGCCAACTTACTCGCCAAAGGCTTCCCATATTGATCACGAGCAGTTATCCTGCTAGTCCGTTGCCAGCTCCAGTGATACTCTATAGTGGCGGGGATGTTGCTGTTCACAAGTGGAGGTCCGTCGCCATTCAAAAATGGAGTTGGAAGTTGTACCGAGTTTACACGTGTATACTGCGATATATAACCCCCTTCTTCGGCAACGAGAATTTCGAAATCCCCGTGTACCAGGTTCCTATGACCCTCTGGCATGGTCTGAATCATTGAGGCCCCGGATGTAGCGGTCTCTGTGATCATGTCGCAACAACGCCAAAAATTGTTGAACTCTTGACGGAAGTGAAATAGCCGCATGCGTGGATTCACACCGTTTGAGTCCGCACCTTTCGAGCCCGCACCGTTCAAGCCCGCACCGTTCAAGCCCGCACCGTTCAAGCCCGCACCGTTCAAGCCCGCACCGTTCGAGTCGGCATCGTTCGAGTCCTCAATGGGAAAGGAAATGGCCGCTTCTAGGTTTCCATAGGAAGACCGGAACAGACTATTCATGGTGGACTATGTGTAATGGGGGCACCGATGGTGTTATAGGAATCGCTGGTCAGATGAATAATATTCTTATGATTGTATTGATCGAATAATAGCTTCTGATTGTAGCTATTATGAAGAAATGAGTAATTTGGTATCCAATGCGAGATGAAGCCAGTGAAGCCAGCTTTGCTGCACGTTGATATACGCGAGAAATTGATTCAATTGGTTTAATTGATGGCGTTGTGTCGTTGGGCTGGGTGTAAACAAGTTGACGGAAGGCAAAGGAAGTGGGCAAAGGAGTGGTAAGCATAGAAACAAAACAAATAAGAAAGAAACCAATGCAACTGCCCAGTCTCTCTCTACCACTTACCATCAAATTATATTAAGCTACCTAGGTATATCAAGAGCACCGCGTACTTATTGATTTGGGTATGTATAGTCAAGTCACACTTTCTCTAATTGTGGAATGAGTACGGTAAACATGGTTCTGACAAGGCCGACCAGCGTATTAGCTGCCATGTTTTCGACCAACGATGAACATGACTACCTTCCTTCTCGACAAAAGTCAGCACATAAATAAGTCTGGCTAATTTTCATGTTGTCTGCATGGCTTCATTACATTAGTATATGTCACAGGCTGCTAGACGTTCATACCAGGCGTTCATACAGATCATCAGGAGACTGTGTAGACCCATATAGACACTTGTATAAACGCCCATGTAAACAAAATAGCCATTCCCATATATAGGTCTTTCACCCACCTAAATTGCATAGGGTCCCACAGTAGAGAACTTCGAGTTTGAAAGAAGAAGAAGAAAAAAGTAAAATAAAAAGCAAAAGGCAATCCATTGCGAAAACTACAGGAGCACTCCGACTAGATATCGAGATGTGGGTAGATCTGAAGGTCTCCCTGGGAATCGAACCCAGATTAGCGGAATCAGAATCCGCTGTGATAACCATTACACTAGGAAACCAGCATCTTTAATGACGTGGGGACAGTGACCATATTCTGTACCTATGACATAAGGTTCCCCGCGCCCTCGATTAGTAATCGTAACGTCCCACAAAGCAGATTTCTCTCATATTTGCACTGTACAGTATACACTTAAGCATTATTGATGATTCTACGGAGTGCGTGTGGTGCCAAGGACATACCTAGTCACATTGACGATCACTAATACAACATAGCAACTGGCTCACTCACAAACAGTCGTATCAGCGACAACACGTCCGTCAGTCGTAATAAGTAGCCATCATAGATTAACATTAGATACACACTACCTACCTACTTTACCAATCACAATCAAAGAGCGTACCCGACCTGCGCCAGATTCTCAATACCAGCCAATCCGTACAGGGCAACGTCGTTCGTAGAGATCCACGCCGCCTCGTCCACGGGCGCCAAGACCTGGCTGCCCGTCAACGACACGCTCGCCCACGGCGCCGTCGGCGCGAACCCATCCGTGTTCAGGAACTCATTCCACGCCCTCGCCGCCAGCGTCGCGTTGCCCAGCCTCTTCGCCGCGTACGCCGTCAGCCGGGAGTGGCCCTGGCGCAGATTCAAGCTGCCGAACGAGGCGCCGTAGCGTGCCGTCTGCTCGGCACCGCCCGCGCCGTAATAGTAGCAGTAGTCGAGCCACGCCTTGTCGAAGGCCGCAGGGAGGTCCTCGCCCATGTAGTATGTAATCTGCGCGATGATCTCGGGT
Organism: Nemania sp. FL0031; assembly: GCA_022432375.1. Taxonomy (NCBI): domain Eukaryota; kingdom Fungi; phylum Ascomycota; class Sordariomycetes; order Xylariales; family Xylariaceae; genus Nemania; species Nemania sp. FL0031. Next base: position 230,653 of record JAJKKK010000020.1, read on the forward strand.
AGACCAAAGCTTGCTGAGAGATGCGAGACTGAGACCACCCCCTGGTTCTCTGGATCCGTGGCTGGTGGCTTGACGTCGCCGGTGTAGATGTTGTAGAGCCCTAGACCGGTTACGAAGCCGTTCTTGAGGGAGGCGATGCCGTGCATCGTTGCGTTTAACTTTGATTTAGCCTCCTCCCAGCGGGGCCCGCGACGTTCCCACTCGATCAGCCAGATCGCGGCGAGACCGGAGAAGTCGATGCCGAGGTCTAGGTCGATGGCTGTGGGGTCTGGGACGTAGGTGCCGTTGTCCTCGCGGATCTTGCGGCGCGGGTCGACTGTTAGGAATGTCTTGTCTGCGTCCATGAGAGCGTGCAGCAACTCTCCGACGCGCTCGTCGCCGCCGGAGACGTAGTAGTAGATCTGCCTGTAGATCGGCGTCGAGACTCTGATCTGCTTTGCGCTATCGCCCCAGTGCTGCACGCCGTGGCGAGTTCCGAATCCACTGTAAGGGCCCAGGTGGTAGACGTCAACCTCACTAGTATGTCGGACGTGCGCTTCAGCAAACCGGTAGACGTCTGCACGGCCCGTCCGGAGGAAGTAATTCCAGAAGAAGAGATCAGGCGATAGCTCTGAGTTATCCCAAGCATACCCGCCGATGTCATAGCGCCATGTGTGGCGATCTGTGTCGTACGTGTGCATGAAATCGCCATGGTCCCAAAAGCCGTACCATCTCCGCTGTTCTATCTGTCCCTGGTAGAACTTATTGAGAAAGTCTAGATGAGTCTCAATTGTCTGCGCCGCCTGCGTTGTTGTCGTGTTGTTCGGCACGTCCCAATAGGTCCCAAGTGCCCCGGTTTCCTTGATGTAGTCTGGTTGGGGAACTAACACGGGCGGCTCGTTGATGAACTCAGTGAATGTCGCAAGTTCATCCGACGATGGCGTGCTGTCAAATGGCCGAATGTATATCTCGTTAGTCCGCCCTATTCCGGTGGGCGTGTTATATCTGTCCTCGTAATCCTCATACGTGATCTCCAGTGCATCCAACTGTTTGGCGTACGTATCCTCCCCGAGGCCGTCGTGGAACTGGCGCAGGTCCATCGGCTCGCCCGCCGGGCTATACAGCCATAATGTGATTTGGCCCGAGTCGGTAGCCGCGTTGGAAATATCGATGCTCGTAGGATATCGCTTCCAGAAGTTACGGAGGCCCACGGCTAAACCACCCGTAGTAGCACCCCCGAGATAAGCTAGCCCAGGAGCTCGAGTGCCGCCAGGTATTTTAACCCAGCCCTGGCCCGCCTTGGTTCGCTTCTTCAAGTTAAATCCGTCAGGGGATAGCTGTGTTAGTGTGTAATCATTCCAGGCCGGAATCCACTGCAATCTTGTGCTGACCGTTGTGGCCCAGGTAGAAACGTCTGGTGTCTTCTTGCCTTCAAACTGAGCGGTGCGGACTGCTGCACCAGGATCTCTGCGTAAACCAGTGATGCCTTGTACGGCTTCATTCAGGAAGCCGCCGTCTACACCAGCGATTCTGATATGACGATCGTATAACTCCTCGCCAGCTAGCGGGATATCGAAACGGAGTCCGATTCCGGTTATGAAGTCCTTGTCTGCCACTCCGTCGAAGAGAAGTGTGTGCACTATCTTGATCGTGTCCGAGTCGGCGTATAGGTAGAATCGCACGGTAAATGGGATCCAAGGATCATGCGTCGCCGCAGACCCCTCGTCGCTGATACGATGGTCGCCTCGAATCGTAACTAGGGTTCGCACCGAACTATCTTCATCCACCGTCGTCGTGTTGATTTTCGACTCGAGTTGGTAATAGTTGATTTCCTTATTCACGGAGCTGTCTCCGGTGTCTGCGACGCCTGACTGCGATTGCAAAACGAGCTTGCCATTCTTACCCACAACCTTCCCACTAGATGTGCTCAAGGAGCTAACAAGGACGTTTCCCGATTTAGGGAACAGAGCCTTGAGCTTTCCTGTATCTACAGAAATCACATCCCCTGCATTTTTTACACTGATAGCTCGCTTCTCAATCGGCCGACGCTTGCCTTTCGACACCGTAACCTTATACCCATCAGGTGCTGATTCAGAGCCTGGAACGGCATGGCCCGTCCACTTGATCGAACCGTCTGCCCAGTACGATGTTATCCATGACTGAAAGTTCACGGCCTCACCACCGTCCGTCGCAGCCGAAAACACGACCTCGTCCGCCGCATATTTGCCCTTCGGCCAAGGCAAGCCGAAGGTAGTACCGAGATTCAGGGCCGGCTTGCCCTCGAGCCACTTAACATTGACCACATCCGAAGAACTGTTCGCATTCGACGTCGAAAGGGCACGGGCGGCGACGCAAGGTAGGCCAAGCGCCGAGTAAATCAGCACCTTGGGATGCATCCTCGATTTCCGGAGATCGTGAGCTAAGCACCTCGGACGATGGAATCATACTCCAGCAAGGAAGAGCGGCCCCTACCTACGTATTTAGATCCCCTCGTCGCATCGCGCCGGATAAAGAGCCCACACCGGACCCTAGATCAATTGATTTTAACCCCAATATCGACATCGCATGGCCTCGGGCTTCATTGTCCCGAGCCAGGGTCGAGCCAGGGTCGAGCCAGGGGGATCAACATGACGTTTTTCATAGCTTGCTCGCGCAATGACCTCCCCCGATCCTCGATCTAGAAGAGTCCACGAATAGCGACGCACTAAACTTGGCAGCTCGCGAGCACGTTCCTAGATATAGATCGTAAATGTACCTGCAGCAGATGGCATTTGCGGGGTCTTCGGAGATTGAATACGATCGTGAAAGGCTTGGCTATAATTGCGCAGAGCGGAGCATTGGAGAGTTCTCCACGGCCAAGAGTTTTCTTTGACCCAAGCATGGGGTTGAGTATAACACCATGCATATAGGATAGTTAGTCATTTGCAGAAGAGGGGGAGAGCCAAGGAGACATTCAATAGGGCTTACAGCACATCAACATGATGAGAGACAACGGAAGGACTGGAATGATTTGGTGTTTTGATATATCAATAATCAGATTGCATCATAATCGATATTGCCTACCCCTTTGCTAATCTCAAACCAGTCATTTGGGATTCGTATTCCAGTGACACAGCCCTATCAGCAATGAAAGAGTCCGTCTTGTCCAAAACCGCAAGCCCTTCCCGGCAATCAAACCCCTCACTATGAATCCCCTAGTTCCCTTCGTTTCTCAATATTGTGCCGGTTCTCATAGTTGATCGCCACATGCTTATTGCCACCTTGTTACCAAGACGCCATTCGGTGCCATTGGGGCGACCGGCACTAGAGGGATTAGCGGCTGGATGAAAATCGGGCGTGGAGGCGGCGGCGGCGGCGGCGGCGGGGTAACGACGACCACAGGTGTGGGATACAAGATAGGGGCTGGAATAAGAGGTCGAACGAAGAAGCTCATGTTGTTTGATTGTTGTTACTTGGCGATACCTAGCGCAAGCAAGCTTGATGCTACGCAGGTCCTTGGTCGCTTTCAAGTCCGCGTAGCAGATGAGAGGCGGAGTAAAGGCGTAATCAATTGACGTATCGAGTTGTGGGAAGCTACTTGAGCAAAGCTGTAGAGTCAACGCCGTGTATGTGTAACATAAGTATAGCTTGAAGAGACTTGAAAAGAGAAAGGAGGGGATGGAGAGGGCAAGAAATAAAGCATTTACATACGGTATTGTGAATCTGAATTGTATTTTGAATAATAGCCTGTGTTTATTTCATCGGTTGTTTGCAGTATCGCACAGCCTCGGTGACTACTGTTTGCTCGTCGCCTCTGTGACCAGGTTAGTCACCTCAGAACCAACACACCTTCATCATGAACTTTACGGTGCTTGGTCATCGTCATGCGACTGGGCGCATAAACTAACAACAACATTATGGGCACATTTTACAGGTTGGGCCCAATAACCGCCACCGACTATTACCCTGGTATTGTCTGACGAGCTCCCGAAGGCCTAGGCCGTTGGACTGTGTCGTGTTACGCTAATATTGTGCTCAGGTGTGCCAAAGGTGAGACCGCGACATCGTGAATCAGTGGTGAGCAAACGACTCCAATAGCCGCCGAGAGCAAAATCGTGACACTCGATAAAACCGCCGGTATCACCGTAGCAATAGCATATCATTCACTTGGGAAAAGAACAACAATAAGGGTCACACAAAATCTAAATAGAACACTTTTATCTTCTTATGGAGACAGGATACGAAGTTTCATCTTATAATGATGGAGCGTCTGATAGCGGCCGATTAATAAAGGTAGCACTACAGATGTACGTAGAAGGGATGACTTCCGAATACGGATTGCATGATACCTTACCATAGTTAGTAACGGGGAGCTATGTAATTCGGGAAGATAACACACAGCTTGCTACGTGACATCTAGCTATTACTTTCCTAGGAAACAATATGTGATAAATCATGTCGACTTTCAATCGGATGTTCAAAACACATATCTAGTATACGACTAATTGTATGTCCAAAACTGCGTGACCGACTACTTCACGACGAAGGAGGTAAGTTCAAATTAACAGAATAGGCGATAGGCAAAGAGGTAGGAGAGGAGCTAAACACTTATTAATGAGGGAATGACGGCTCCAAGACATGACTTAGGAAATGATATCAAAGCCGCCTAAATGCCACGGCCAAAATTCTCCCCAAGGCAATATGGCCCGTTGCAGTAGTTGAGGGCTTAATGGATGGGATTTAGTTGCTTTCTGTTGCATCTAAGTAGTACTAGATTCACTGCCTTGCTTTAGTGCGGACGGCTTATTACTTTGGATGTGTACTATATTGTCTTGCTGATAGGTTGAAGTGTCCCTTTTCAAGGGTGAAGATAAAATGATGATTATTCTAGTAGAATAGATTCTAGACCTTTTTGGGGGATTGTTGAACTATACTGTATCATTGTAGTTGTCTGCCTATAATGATCCAAAGCAGTGCAGTGCCCGGCAAAAAAAAAAAAAAAAAAACTGTGGTTATACAGCGGCATTATTCTCCTACACGTTTTATGCCCCAAAAATCATCCGTAGTGACTTCATTACTGCCCTAAACGCTTCCGTGCAGGTGTCATCCCATTCCATCTCAGTAATATTGTATCCAGACTCCACCAACGTCAGTCCCCTACTGCTCTTGAGTTCGTCTAAGAAGCGACGCTCAAGGAACTGTACGCGGGGAAACCGGTCATTGTTAGGCTCTACCATGGTATTAAAGGCAATGCCGATGGCATCATCGCCAAACATGCAGGCGTCCTTATCATTGCCCACGAACCAGCTACAGGAAAGGAGAAACCCCGCGAGGCCGGCGGCGGTGGCAGTCGCAATAGAGTTGCCCACTTCGCTCAAAATAATAGTGCCACTTGTTTCGTCGCGGATGGCTAGTTTTTTTCGCCCCGGCACAAGGAAATGCACATTAGCCCCCTGCCTCGCTAGCTCGCTTTCGTCTTCACTTGCGGCACGAATTCGGATGCAGCCATGAGGCTCAGCTAGGTCTTCATTTCCTTGGATTCTACCATCATTTGCGGCGCAAAAGATAGCAATTCCTTCCATCTTTGCTCGACATATGGCGTCGTCCAAGCACCTTTCACGGTCGATAATACCGCAACCAATGAAGATGACGTCGACACCGCAGTGCGTAGCCCAATCGATTGCCTATGACAACTATCTCAGCACGAAATATCTATAGCGGGAACTCAAACGTACCTCTGACACTACTTTAGAGTCGACAATTCGACTACCTAACTTAGCTATGTATAGCCTCACGTTAGGGGACAGAGTGGCGATTATTGTGCACATATGTGTCCCGTGGCCAGTTGACGAAACGAAGTAGTTACCCAGTGGCCCAGGCACATCATAACAGAATGATTCACCAAAAGCTATCCTGCCCTTGAAAATCGGAAGAGAGGCATCGACGCCGTCGTCTAGGACCGCAATCTTGACAGGTCGTGACTCCCTGAACGCTGGATTGCGGCGCAAAAGCGTACCAAACTTCAGTATGCAATCAGACCAAGGCTTGTATTCACTGTCAATTATCCTCAGTCAGCTAAAGTGTACCTGGCACTCTGTATGGAAGACTACTGACGCTTGTATGTATTTCCCCATATTCTCGGCCGCCAATGTTAGCTCATCGACAATCGTATAGCTCACCTTCACTCTACCATGTGTTTGAGCGTTGATGTCGTTGCTAAATATGCGAAGATGCTGTGTCAGCTGTCCAAAATCTTCTCGGCTCTAGGAGGTGGGTGTCAGTTCAAACTTGTTCCACTATTAAGACTCAACGTTCAGACCTCATACCTTTTGAACTGAGACATTGACGGATTTTAGCTACTCGGAGGTTAATTCTGTAAGTCCGGGCTTGAAACACGTTCCGTTTGTTAGTCACTTATGTCACATACCTTGGTGAACTTAATTAGGCCTTTCGGACTCGCCCACCTCACGAGAGCCGCATTATTCCCTGTCGAATATAGGTATATCTCTTCTGCAAGAGGAGCAGCGGAATAAATCACATCACTACTGAGGTCGAGCCGCCCCCAGTTCCATACTCGGATATCGAAACCACCTAATGCCTTTTTGATGCTGGAGTCTGGATAGGCACGTCCTTCATTATCGACCACGACCACCTCGATGATCCTTTCGACGCCATTCTCCCGAAGCCAGTTGAACACTAATAGCACCGGATCAGCGCCCCGGCTGCTGTTCGCCCTTTATACTCAGGGGCGCATATCCCGTCAGTTATACTAGCCGGTACGAGCAGATTAATCTCAAACAGTATTACATACCTTATCATATGCCCAGCGGAATTCGGTGAGGTTTCAATAGTGAGATGGGGTAGTCTCACGATTCTTAGTATGCTCTCGAATTGCAGATGCTCCGAAAGCCCGTCAAGGTAGTCTCTGGAAATTGCTTGTAGTGGAAGTCCTGACAAGTCAAGTTGTACTTGCCTCTCTGATTCCATGTTATCACCCCGTTGCTCACAGGGATTACGGAGTCCTTACCTTGTCCTGGATGATACAGACATTTTGCTATGTCTCTCCGAGTGAATTTTCTCAAACTGTACGAAAGAATGAATTCGGCAACGGGGTCTCTGCCTACAAGCACCCAGTCATCCGGAGAGTCGGTGGATGCTGTCGTGTCGCTCCCGTTCTGTTCTTCTGTACTGGCTTCTGAGGTGCCTACTACCTTCAATATCTTACTTTCTCGCTGATAAGCCCGCAGCAGGTATGGCGTTCGGCCGCTAGCATCGAGGCGAAGCAAAGCTGCATCATTTTTCTCCACGAGAAGGCGGACAATCTCTAGTGGACGTGAACCATCGTCTATCTCACGATTAGTGTAATAGGCATCGTCAACGGCGTAATGTAGCGGGGTAAGATGCGAATCATCCACGTCAAGAACTGCACTGGCCTTGCAGGCAGAGATCAAGTATTTGATTGTACGTATGTCCAAGCGACATTTTATAGCGGCGTGAAGGCAGTTCGCCTTTTTTTCGTCACGACAGCTGATAGCTGCCGCGGCAGCTGTTGGCGTAACACAATGGCAGAGATATTCGACTGCGTCTGAAAGCTTATGCTGAATTGCATAATGCAGGGCAGTCTCCCCGGCTAGCTTTTCCCCTACTTTTAAAATATAAGGGTATTGTTCAATGATGAGCGTGAATAATGACTTAAAGCGATTGAATAGCGCACTCTTGTCGTATATTGCTTTCAACGCCGCGTGCATCAGTGTGCCATGTTCACCATCCATAAACCACTGTCCATACTCCGAAAGAAACCGAGCCTTAATTTCCTTACGCCCTAAGTCGACGTTAAATTTTCCGTTTGCGATTTTCTCGATTAGATCTGACTGTCTATCGGTATCGGGGGGGCGGGGAGATATATCCTCAGCACTGTCTCGAACTTCGAGAAGAGCGCCGTCAAGATTTGTTGTGTTTGGCTCAGATGCTTGGTCCATTGCGATCAGTTAAAAATGCCAAATTAATAATTAGGAAGGTGCGAACACTAGATATCTGTGTGAACTTTGACTGCTAATTTTGTGTCATTACTCGGTGAAGATGAGGATGGCTCGGGAAAGGGGGGCGAGCAATGGGCAATCCAAGATATTTAGGTAAATATAGGGCGATCGATAGGTCACACTGCACAACAACACGCCTCGCCATATCATAATAAACATAACCCTCTAACTTGAAACTGCCCATACAAATAATACCCAATGAAAATTGCCGATCAAGCGCTTTGAGCTAGTACACAACAACAAAAATATCCCTGCTCATCAGATTCGTGTTGACAATAAACGCCACTCGAATAAAATTAACGTAATTAATGATGTTTTGAATGCTGATCTGATATGCATCAGGTTTTGAGTTTGCCCACTTAAAACATATACAAAACCCAGGCGCGTCAGGTAAATATCTTGTCAATGAGCTTTACTATCAATCAGTTCAGTGACCCGACCATAGTCAAACCCCTCACTACCGCCATTAACCAGGCAGTTCTGAACGGCATTCTAATTTTCTGCTCCGCCAGCGACCAAGGGCCCCAAGACTCAGGGGCATATCTCGCTAGCTGCAACCAGACCAACTCGTTCCTCATCAACACAGCAGCCAATTTTGGGCGCACGCGGAAGTGGAACGGCACCAACAAGCTCAATTACATCCTACCGGGGATAGTCCTCGAGGTGCAGATCGGCGACGTGCTCTTTGACAGCCGACTTAAAAACCTATGCAAGTCCGGAAGCTCGCTGGCGACAGCGTTGGCGTCGGGCTGGCGGCTCTCATTATGGACTGTGTAGCCCTACGCGATGCTGCTGAATTCGAAAGCATCAAACACGGCGCACACTCCAAAATGAAAATGGCATTTGACAGCGTCAACACCCGGCGGTGCGATAACCCGGACGATAATAAGTACCTTCGAGTGTGGGATACGTTTAGGAAGGTGGTAAATGATCATGGGAAGGATGATAAGGGAAGCTCAAGTTCATAGTTGACGGGTTCATGTCCCGGGTAAGGCAAGGTTTATAGAGAACCTGTAAGGAACAACCGAGTCCACGCCCACGCCCTGCTTACTTTATAAGTACTTAATTGTTGTTGTCTCTAAGTTTAAAGAAGACAACACTAATTCAATTGCTAGGAATATTTACTATGTAATATGTCGCGTATAGTCCGTTATTACCAACATGGTAATAACGGCGTCGTTTTTCCGTGACATAATAACAACCAGTTAAAGCCTGTTTTTATTTAAGCACCGTGAGAAAACCGTCGGTATAGTTCGCAACAAGCTTTTGATCTCCTGCGAAACGCAATATGGCCGCTTAAATACTAATTAAAGGCCCTAGTAGTTTCACTGCTTATATCGTAAAGATTAAACAACACTTATAAATAATAGAAAAATAAATAAATAAAAATGATGCATCAAGTTTAATAAGAACACGTTTGCTTAATTGTTATGCATAAATATAAACATATTATAGTCCTAGTATTTCTGCTTTCCAATCGGATTTCATTTATACCAATATCCCACCATGGTCATAAGCTTCGACTCCTAGAGAGATAGCAGAGTACTGATAACTAGGTAGGAGTAGCCTAGGATCTACGTTAAGCAAGCTGCAACTCTTAGCAACCCCCATACTGAGGTTCCTGACAGATATCGTATTTCTATACCGCTAGTCCAGCTGCCAAGAGCTTGGGATAGTTGGGACTTCCCCAGCCCGTTGCTGGGTCCCAACCCTAGTGAAAATGGATGTTAGTACATGATGCAGTCTTGTCGAGTGATGGAGTGACTTACGGAAACGGCGGTAAAGCCAGCGTTGGAAATGGTGCTGCAACCTGTAATCTTACCGCTAGTAATGTCATTCAAAGCTGTAGAGGCTGTGCTGTACTGTAAAAGAATTAGCTATGTCCCGTGGCACAAAGAGATTCCATGTAGTTGCCACTTGAAGGTCTTCTGGGCCTTCGCGTAATAACCTGAGAGTCATTTGCCCGCTCATTCTAGAATGTTCGACAAGCGAGCAGCAATGAGAAAGGAATTTCGCTAAACTTACTAGCCAAGGGTTTAGGAATCCTAGAGCGGACTTTCCTTGAGCAATGCGGTTAGAATTGACAAGTTGAATGATGCTGGCGAAAGTGGGCGCAGCGCAGGATGTACCATCGACACCACCCGTTTGCCCGCCGTAGACGATGTCGAAATCAACAGCGCCTGCTGCTACATCGGGGTAGGCGCGACCGGAACTATTGTAGTACTGAGTATTGCCGTCTTTGTTGGTTGACAGCCATGAGGTAACCGCTGTGTCTTGCCACGAAGGACGGCCGAAGTAGTTGGAGAAACCACCACCGCCGTCAGTCCAGGCCTGCTCTGTGCTCGTAGTGACTCCGGTTGTGCCGCCGACGAGGGTCACGAAAGGACATCCTCCTGGGAAGTCGGGTATATAGGCCTTCTTGCCGCTGATAGTGCAAGAATCACCAACACCCGAGTCACCAGAAGCGTAGAGAACCGAAATACCAGCTGCACCAAGCTCCGAAAACAAATTACACGTGGCGTCAGCCACGCTGAGCGCAACCTCATATTCATCGCCGCCGTAGGATACGGAGATGACGTTAGGGCGTGAACTTGCCGCAAGACCGAGGATGTATTCAGCAAGATCCTCGTAAATGGAGTCGTCTTCACCACCCGTGGAGTAAAATACATTGGGGATATCACTTGTTATGGCACGCGCGTATTGGACATCCAAGTTCGCTTCGATACCAATGTTGCCTCCTGTAGGGTTTGTTGGACATGAACCACCACTGACAGTGACACAAGTGTAGCTTTGAGCGGAATTACCAAAACCGGAAATTGTGAACTTGTTCATGAATGAAGTGAGATCAGTCTTGCTTGGCCACTGCCCAATAAAGCCAGCAATGCCCATGATACCACTTGTTAGGGTTGAGATACCACTGAATTGATATAGTGAAGCAAGCGCAGTTGGGGTAGTCACTGTAGCTCTTCGGTTGAGATCAGTTCTGGCATGGAAAGTTGGGGTCAACTTCTTGAATCCGAAAAAGGTCGTGGGCTGAATGACATCGATATGGCTCATCAAGGTTTCTGGGACATAAACTTTCAATGCCCTGGAAGCCGTTTTACCAGTATCGGCGTTGGCTAGAAGTAATCAGCTAAGAACCCTTATTTTAAGAAAAAATAAGGATGATTAAGCATACTGTAAGTGCTATATTGAGCCCCCAAGAGAGCCTCGACCTGGCTGATTGTGGCCTGGACTTTGACAACAGTCCCGCGAGAGTTGAGGACAGCATTGTCCGCAAGGCTGTGGTTGCCCAGCCATTGGAAAACAAGATCTTTAGATTCGGCCGAGGGACCAACGATAGCATCAATCTGCTCCACGGTCAAGTGCTGGCCGTATTGCGCATCGCCAGGGGTAGCAATCTATAGGCATATTAGTTTCTAATGCGACACAACTAGATGAAAACCAGGTGAGGCTATTAACGGTTATAGTTCTTTATATTTATAAGATTGCCGAACGTGTCATGATGAATGGAGAGTTTACATACCTTCACTGCGAGTTCTTGAAACTCGGCTACATTCTGCTTGGCAAGGTGGATACGTAGGTTCATAACTTCATCCTTGGCCGCTGCACCATTGAGATTCCAGCCTGCGGGAGCTGAGCTGACGGATTCAAACAATGCCACTGGCACCGAAGAGGGCAATGCCCAGACGGCACTGGCGAGCGCCAAGATGGCGGGAGCGGCAGTTGTCGCGAACATGTTGAGCCAAGATACGGTTATGCGACTCTGTCATGCACGAAGGTATCTGCTGCGAAGACACTTGGGTGCAGGGACAAGACACCAACCTGTCTTGGCCTCTTGGCTCTATATACCTACTCACTCTTTCTCAGCCACCCGGCGTTCCATTCATGGTCTAACTGTCATTGGAAAGTGATTCGATATACGAGTCAACTGATTTGTTGTTAGAAGATAAAATTGACTGAGGCATAATCGGACCATGTCGAGTTTACCATCACCTTCCTAAACCCCCTCAACATGATAAGAAATATGCCTGCTGCCGTGAGTTGTGACTGAAGTTCGCAGGCACCTTACGGATTGGGAAGCACACGATAAGCAGTAGCTCTATGTAAGCAAGAAGAGAACTCGTATACCTGCATTTTAAGCCACTATATCCGTACCCTGCTGTCCTAAATCCAGTTTTCGTCAGGCTCATTTACTGTTCTGCTGCTCCCGGTACTCTCAACATCGCATTCGCCAAGACCACGCGATGATACGTTGCCCCACGTCCCGTATAGGCAGCCTTCCTAGACTAGATTAGGTTACAAACCACGGATGATCATCTTCAATATCATAGGTATACCTACAATAGAGAAGCTATTTACAGAATCGCAGATGTGCTCTCCTAGAGAGATGTGGTTTATGCGTAGATGAGGGATATATCAATTTAGATGCTGACTAATTGTTAGATCGGGTTTAATTACTCTACCTTTCCAGATATTTAGAGATAGTGGAGTTCCACACCGAAAATGCCGAAACGGTAGGCGGCAGTTCACTTCTAGTGTAGATACGAACAGACATGGGTCATCTAAATCCTTCCTGTCTTTCTCCTTGAACATTGCTTGCAGTTTCGTCTCTATTACGTACGAATTTACTAGGTATAGCATCCGCAAATCGAGTACTATTATTATTGCCTTAGGCATATCTCCTCAAGATGATCTTTTTCATATTTCAAACTCCTTAGTATTGTATTCCGTATTGAGAACTACACTTCATACATCGAATCGAGTGCGGCATTGTCAGTGGCCTGTTCACACCTCCTTATGGTGGGATGACCGTTATTTAAGTACATAGTCAGTAATGAGGGCGTCTTTATGTAACCCGTTATCATGTTTTGTATCGGAACCTGGCAGCTGGCTACGAACGGACGCCGCAATGGTATGATGAGTCAGCAGATCCATCCGTGTTGACTGTTGAATATTGCTCTACCAGACATGGCGTATACTATATTCAACAAGGCAACATGAATTACAGCGCCGACTGGGCGAAAGGCTTGTCAATATTACGAGTGCATACTACTTACTACATATCATTAGCCGTAAAATCCAATCCCTTTCATCGCAAGCGGTCTTCGATTTCATCTCATTCGTATAGAACTCGCTAGGTTGAAAATAACTAGTCTGCCTGATTCTCTATCATTTTTCGAGAAAGCCAGCGGAAAGTCATCTTAATGCTAGAATACGGTTGTTTTGTATATAGGACAACCCAACATGTATAAGTACTAAGAAGTTAAGTAGAAGATCGCGGCCTTAGCCTTAAAGAACAAAGCTAAATATAGGCGAATTCTGCATTGGTGATTTAAACGAATAACCTTATTTAAGTTCTTCGGGGTGAAGATCAGTCACCAAGCCTCCAACCTCGGCGGCGTTATATACAAGTTCTTTAGAATTATCACTCAGTAGGAGAGGGCGTAAAGCTTGCCAGCCATTCGATGGTATCATGTACACTGTCTCGTGTGCTCACTAATAACAACCCCGAGGGGCAAAAAGGGGAAAAAGTATCTCAAGCTTGAACACCGGCGGCACGGACCGCAACAAGCTTTTCATCTCCCGCAGCACGCAATGTGGCCGCGCAAACACTAATTAAATATCTCAGCGATTCTGCTAACTTTATTGTAGGTAGCAGGCAGCGCCATACCCGCGGGAAACCAGCGAAAAGGCAAGGCAAAGCGAACAGTTTGACAAGGAAATCTCTGCCTAATCGTCATGCATGCATACATACAAGCATATTTATGCGCCCAAGGAGAAGTAGGAGAGGAGAAAAGCTTAGTCCGGGACAGGCATCATGGGGCTATCATTTGCCGTACGGAATGATATATACTTACGGGAAGTCCGTAGGGTATAACTTTCGGACCTCCCACATCATTGTTGGGGGATCGATATACTTTTCTTGCTCGGGTTCGTCTGCTAATTCCTCTCGTCGCTACCTGACGCCCCCTATTAGACATAGGAGTGTGTTAACGTCTTATAGAGGCAAGAAAAAGAATAGGCCAATCGCGTCATAGACGCTGTGGTCTAAAACAAAAAATTGTATTATATCCTACTACAAGTCCGCGGCTCAACATCCTTACGAGTGCCACCGGACGAGTCAGTCTCCACGGTATACCCCGTAACGAACACATCCAAGAGCCGCTAGCCATCTTCTCCTAAACGATGGCGCTAGGAACCGATGACAAGTCGGCCGACCTCGCGCTCTGGCTCTGCAACGGGATCATGCTAACCATGATCCTCGCGCTTCTTGGCCTGCGCAAATGGAGAGGACTCAGCTTCACGATCGGCGACGGGTGGCTCGTCTTGGCGCTACTATTCAACGGGGTGCGCGGTAAGTCTCCCTTCGCGGCCATCAAAGCATTATCTCTGTCACGAGCGGATGAAAATAACTGACCCCAACTGTCGCAGTGGCCGGTGACATCTACGCAAAGGAGTACGGGACACCGCTCGACATGTCCGTGCTTATCGCAGCAGGTATGTCAAAGAGATAGATATCCACAGGCGACCGAGTGAACGGAGCGCGGCTGATAAAACTCTTGCCAATAGGAGAAAGGGAGGACCCGAGGCCCGAGATGAGCGCGCAAGACCAGGATAATATGGTCCTGGCCGGCAAGCTGATGATAGCGGCTCGCGTAGCGACCATCGCCGTGTACGTTTCCACCTCTGCGGCAAAATGACACATCAGTTGCTTTTGGCGAAGCGGGAATGAATGGATGGCTGACGATCTCGACAGACTATGGAGCCTAAAAATGGCCGTCTTGGACATGCTGCTCTCGTTATGGGGAGGGTCGCAGCGCAATCGCGGGGTGTTTTGCTACACGTACATCGTGCTGGCTGTTACATTCTTCGCATCTATCATGTCCGTATTTTTCGAGTGCCAAGAACTAAGGTTTAACTGGACATTATTCCCTGACACCGGACAATGGTGAGGTTGATGTGTAGCAAGGGCGAGCTCGTGAAGGCTAATCTATTGATAGCGCGTATGATGCTGCTTGGATGATTACTTACGGTGTGTCATCCCTACTATCTAAGTCCTTGTGAACCCGAATAATCCGGTTCATACGCTAACCAGAGTCTACAGAAATAAGTAATATCTTTACAGATGTTATGCTTTACGTCCTCATCCCCGTCCTTCTTTTCATTATGAGTGCGGTGGTATCAAAGAGAGAGCAAGTCCGAATGGCTGCTTTGGTGTTGGGCGTCGGTTTGATGGCGGTCGAAATTATCCGCCTTGATGCAGGACTGTCACCTACGGACGTCCTCCTCTACCGAATAGTGTGGGGGTCTATTGAGATAGCAATTGCTACTTCAAATGCTACCATACTAGCTATATTGACTCTCCTGCTGACACCAAGGTCTAAAGAAGTGCAGGGAGAATCGGGGGAAACAACTCATGAACAGGGTTCAGCCGTGGCCGCTGGCGCTGCTGGAGAGGCAAAACCCGAGCCTCCGTCACTCCAACGTATAGAGCTTTGGGATTACCCAATCTGCTGGGATGACATGGGGCTAGACACCGAGGACATGACACGCAAACTGGTGGCTCGGGATTCGATTCACGGCTCAACGCTCAGCTCAGTATCGGCAGCGGCTGGGAACCGGGATAGCTGGCCGAGGTCTATACGATCGCTCCGAAACGTGATCCGAAGCCCTCGTCCCCGTTCGAGGCTCGGTCGAGGAACGCGAGTAACGGACGATAACCAGCTCGAGACACTGCATAAGTGGATCGAATTAGAGGAAACGGATACCAGTAGCGTAATCAGAGGTGCGTCCTCGCCTGAGCCCAACGACGGAGCAGGTAGAAGTGGAATCTTTGTTGCAACGGAAATTAATCAAGAGATCCATCGGATACGGGACTTGGAGCAGCGACCGCGCATCGTGAGTATTTCTGGGGGCCGTTTTCTTTCTGTGGGGTGATTTCTCAAGTAAAGACTTTCCCTTTCGGTGAAACTTGTACCTAAAAACTTCTAATATCCTCGCGAGTCATACTCAAGATGGCGATAACTAACTCCGAGTTCTCCAGGTCACCATACCACGACGAGCGCGACTCGATCGCAGCCAAGTGTAGCTGAAGGAGAACAAGCTTAAAGAGGAATTCGAACCGTTCGTATAGACTTGATGAGACGGGTTAGGCATTGTCAATGTGCGTGTGTATTGTGGGTGGTACCTTATACATTGTTTTAATGTTCGGTTGTAGATAAGAGGGGATGTTTGTTTGTAAGGCGTCCGATGTGGGATTAGGATATGTAAGAACTTGTTCACTAATACGCTGGAGGGCTAATAATAGTTGTATGAAGAGAAGCTCGAGACAGGGCTAGGTTATTTTTCTCCCCATGCCTCAGTGATGTGAATATTATTTAATCCCAGTACCGGATGATACCATCCAACCCCGCGGCCGCCACCTTGCTTGTTTCTTGAGGATGCCATTGAACGCACGTGATAGCCTGATCGCCGGCCGGCAACTTGTGGTACATCTTACAAGTCTTCCAATCCCCTATAATCAAAGTCAGCAATAGCTCTCTCGAACAGGGTAGAAGAGACATCAAGATGCGTGCTACGAGTCTAGTGTCTGTAAAATGGAGAGTTAGTGACGAAAGAGGCGACGGTGTACTTACAGAATGTGACGAATCCGGCACTATCACCACTGGCTAGGAACTGACCGTCCGGACTAAAAGCTAGGTCAATAGCCGTACCGGCATTGTTATGGCCTCTAAAGCTCTTCTTCCTGTTCTGTCGGAATTTGTCTGTCGCACCATACACCAGCACTTGGTTATCGGAGCTTTGGCAAGCCAAGTACTTATTTGAGGGGTGGAGTGCTGTTCTTGTGATTGGGTACATGTGTGGCTCCGCGATGTACTTGAAAGCCATGGGTTAGCAAAATCCCCCTACAAAACGACGGCTCTTGGTGCTTACTTTAATGGGGACTGGGATGTTGTATTCCCAGGCTCGTATCGATTTGTCGTCACTCGTAGTCATGAAGCGTCTATTGTCGTCGACAAAGGTAATTGTATTTATAGCATTAAGGTGGTGATCGTATTCTTGAACCATTTCGCGTGTCCGCTATTACCAGAGTTAATAATGTCCACACATGGGTATTCGGGAGCTTGCAGAGGTAATAGGAGTAAAAATAACTCATCAAGGGGATAAAGGACTCCAGTGGACTGACCGTATCATATTGGACTATCCTATTGTCCGACAACCCGGCTAGGAACTCGGTTGAGTGTTCTACCGAAGGGTTAAACCGAAGGACGTTTGGTGTCTTCCCGCTGTTAAATTTAGCGAGACATTTTCCAGTTTCGGTATCCCAGAGCTTCATAGCTCGATCGAAAGATCCCGATATGAACTGAGTACCGTCGCGATTAAAACTAATGTCAGTAATGGCTTTAGTATGTCCACAGTAAGATCTTAAAAGCTCCTTATTATGGTAGACATCGAATATCTTGACGGTCGTATCCGCACCCGCGGACAAAAGGAGATGACCAGACGAGGGGAAGAAGCGGAGGGCTGTGACGGCCTTGTCGCCATGGTGCCTCCAGCGGTGGACCTCTTTTCTAGGTATGTAGTTCGTAATGCTTCCAATTTCTTTCTTGAGGTCGACATCAAGATCTTGTGGTACGTGCATACTACGGGATTTGCGGTTAGAGGGTACTGTCAAAAGATGTGGGATGGGGCGACAACGAGGAGCACTTACTATGTCCGTCCTTGGTAATCAAACTGTTCAGAGCCATGGAAGATAGTGGTTTCGTCTCCCATCTCCTCTACCTCTTTGCGCCTTGCCAGAGCAGCCGCCGGTGCAGAAACAACTGCGCCGCTCTCGACGACATCATCTCCATCTTCGTCTTCGTAAATATACTCGACTTCTTCGTCGCTCGCCAGTTCCTCGTCCTCGCCCACTTCCTCCCATTCAGCTTTCTTGTAGGATGCCCAAGGCCCAACATAGGCGCCATCGCCATCTGCAATCGTCGCATCGCCCTTCTTCTGCCGTCCGGCCCTTATCCTCGCGGCCTCCTCTTTCACGTCCGCGCCCGATCTGAACTCCCTCTCTGGACCACCTTTGCCCTCGACAGCTCTGTGTTTCGATCTGAATGTGTGTTCGCTTATAAAGGTCTCCTCGGCACTGCCAGTGAGCACGTTCTTTCGTTTTAGCGCCTTCGCCTGGTCTTTGAATGGATTTAATGGGCCGAGGGTTGGACGCGAGATGTCTTCGCCGGTATAAAGCGTGACAGCGTGGTTGGGTTCCGCGTGCTCTCGAACGACGAGGGCGTCTTGCGGCGCCATATTTGGCGGGTATTCACCGAAGCCATCAGCCATGTTGTCGTCGAAATGATGAATATTCTTTGACGGTTATAAAAGTTGTTGATATTGTTGATTATCATCTACGGGACTGAGCTACGAGCTCTGTAAATTAAGTTGGGTACTTGGTACCTGCTCATACCTACAATCAACCAGGATGCGCGCCCCACACTAACGTGACACCTGAATATATCGTATAATCGTATAATAGATAGATGCTTATGAGGTATCGAGAAGTATCTTTAAACTGATGAAATGCACACTTCTCGGGCTGTCGAGTATTAAGGACCTAAGTAGGCAACAACATATCGCACCTGCACCGCTACGTAGCGATATATGACCCTATATATTATGTATAGGAGGTATCTATTATAAATGCTAGGCATCAAGTCGTTAGATAGGTACTCAAATGATAGGTATCCTATTCTTTATCCGTATCCCGTGAGTAGACGCGCGAGAGTATATGTTGTAAGAGAGGTATCTGATGATTGATGAACCGAAACTTTGGGTATTATCTGTATTTTCACCATGCTGAAGTGCATGCGAACAAAACTGCGCCGTGGTGACCAAGCGCCATTCACTCCCACCCAACATCCCCCCTGCTGTCCACATACACCATTCATCCCGTTCATACACACTTTCTATCGTTAAAAGAACCCCTTCTTGACCGTCCCGAGACCACTATACAGATTTGTAGCCACACCTTCACTCGTCCTGTGTCTTTCACTCTTGCCTCATTCGACCGTTATGGCGACTGTGCCCAAGACAGTAGTAGGTGGTCGTCCCAAGGCAAGGTTACCATGAGCTCCCACGGCCTTTGGCACGTCCCTAATAGTCTCTATATATTCGCGCTGCCTGTTGGCAGTCTGCCATACTATTCGTGGTGCTAGGGCTGCTTACGCCTTCTCATCCTTGATCAGGGCGACAATCATGCTGTATAGGTAAAAGAAAAACATGATCAGGTGGAAACCAAGCTTAAAGAATGATTCCTAGTCCTGGTTAGCAGAGGTCGGCAGCGTGCTGGAGTGGGCCTTAAGGGTTCGTACCTTCTTATGCACGTTGAGTTTTCTGAAGATTTCGGTTGCATCTAGGAGGTGGGTGTTTTCGAAAATCCTACGATACAACCATTAGTTCTTGCGCCACGGAATACCCAGTATCGTGGGGTGTATAGTGATGCAGCTTACTTCTTGGCATTCCAAGCGAGCAGCGGCAGGTTGAGGATTAAAGCAACCCAGTAACCGTTGATGAGGAATAGGACCGTCAAGAAACCATGTACGGCAGCTTCGGGGATGATGTACGTGTTGAGGCGGTTGCAGAGGTCGATAGGGTTGATGTAGTCACTGCACCGGCCGAAGCTGTTAGCAAAGCTGACTATCAAAGACACGAATGACGTCGACGAAGAATGGAGCTAAGTGCGGAGCTTGGACTCCTCCCTCCTCAGGAAAGGGTCGCGCAGGTACATACCATTCGAGATCACTGTACATAATGGTGAAGAAGACTTGGAGGAACAGGTTGACGGCATTTATCAGCACGGCGAAGAGGTATAACCACGCTTCGCCCGACATTGTGATCGATGGTTGTTGGAAGCTCGGGGAAGGAAGAGTTTAATTTTGTGGATCGAGAACAACTCCGGCGGGGGATGAAAAGCGCAATCCGCGGTGGTGGAATAAATGCAGGATATCGACCTTGCGACCGGGAGTTGCGCCGAAGAGTGTTGAAGTAGGGAGGAGGAAGGATTGTGAGGGCAAGGGTTTGTTGGTTGGGCGACTGGATTAGACGGAGAGGGCAGAGAGCAAGGCGGCCAAGGCTTGCGACGACAACGGAGCAGGCGTCTGAACCCCAACCGATTAGATATCTACCTTAGATACGCGCGATAGGTACAATAGGTACAATACCTACTTGATTGCGATTTGTTGGGTAGAATAATAGGATAGGATAATAATGCCCCAAGACCCTAAGTTAGATAGATGGAGATCGGGCGCACAAAGCCGCTATGTACAGTGTGGCTTTGTCGATTGTTCTGTCTAGTGGTAAATGGTGAATGGTGAATATTGCTCTCGTGCGTGTCGCGATTCTTGTGGATGATGAAAGCGGCTGGCTTCTCTCCAAGTACGGTACCTACCAGCAGGGCTTTCTTCGGCCTTGAGGTTCGAGACTCGTCGCTGAGCTTCGAAGCGGAGAAAATTGGGGGCAGACAAACCCGGTACCTACTTGTGTGTACAGTGACAATGACACTGAGATGAACTGTACATGTATGTAAACACCCACGTACTTAGATAGTAGAGATACCTGTACAGCGGGGTCCACCATCCACCAATCACCCGAGACATTTTTATCGGGAATGGAAGAGCCTCAACTGTACAGTAGTCAGTGCAAGGCATATCGCGTAACCCATTGTCTCTTCGATAATAAGAAGAAAAAAAGAGAGCCATGAACTGGATAGAACTGGAGATGCAAAAAGGACAAAAAACCTAAGAGAATCACGGTCATTGTACAATTTCTTGCGCTCAGGTGTTCAATCGGAGGGTCAGACGGCTGAGCCAACTCCTACACCCTAAGTCAGAGAAAAGGTGCTGGTTTTGGAAAACGCCACCCTTTCCCGTACTATATAGTTAGGTACTCCCTAGTAGATAGTCACTGTATGGAGAAATAGGTTTTACGTATTATTGATCATTGGTTTTCATTCCTCTTCGCCCAGAACATCATTATCAACTCTACACTTGTTAAGCATAAACTCTTATCGCAAGTCAATACGAAGCAGATGCAAACACGGAAGCTAGAACACTTTCATGATTAACCATAGCACGTTTCGCTATAATGTTTGCCCTCATCGTCATAATAACTCATTTATCATCGTTCATTACATGCTAGTATAGTACTATGAGGTCCCATTTGTTCCGTTTTCGACTACTGGCATTGGAATCGGCCCTCCAGGTGAGGTCGGTAGCCGTGCCGTCAATACCTCGACTCCCGTTTCTGTTACTAGGAATGTATGCTCTGCAGTGGAGTTAGTAATGGACATGCGATATCTCTAGAATCATGCACTTGACTTACCGAACTGAGCTGTCCTTTTCCCGTCGATAGTGGTACTCGTCCAATTGTCTGGCCACGTGACGTCGCGATATTTGCCCAGAGCAATCATCGGTTCAATGGTAAACGTCATCCCTGGCTTGCATTCTCCCACGGCCTTATTCTTGGCATAATGCGGTATGTTTGGTGGCGAGTGGAAGTGCGTATTAACACCGTGACCACAATACGTCCTGATGACGCTGCAGTTCTTGGACTTGGCATGCTTCTCGATCACGTTACCGAATTCACGTATTAATGCTCCAGGCTTGATAATCTTAGCGGCTTCGTCTAGACATTCTCTCGCTGCTTCAACTACCCGGACCGAATCGGGATCTGCCTTCGCCTTGTCGCCCACGTAATACGTCTCGTTCAGATCAGCGTGGTATCCGCCGTGATATACTGAAACATCAAGGTTGATAATATCGCCGTCGAGAAGCACCCGCTTATCCGGTATACCGTGGCAAATAACTTCGTTCACCGAGCTACAGAACGATTTGGGGAAATGGTTGTAGTTTAAAGGGGAGGGGTATGACTAGAATTTGTCAGCATTTCCCCCCGACGGCCTCAGGATACAACAGGGGAAATCCCGGCACACCTTTCTCTCTATTGTAGCTTTGTGGCAGACCTCGTCGAGATAATCTGTAGTGACGCCAGGTTTGACCTCGGCTGCTATAATGTCCAGCACCTCTCGTCCTATCCTACACACTTTGCGCATGGCCTCTTGTCCTTTGGCGTCTAGGATATCGAATTTGTTTCGGTTAAGGTACATCTCGCTCTTTGGATATCCTGTCTCTGCATAGTCTGGCCATGGAATGTCTTTCGGCACGGCGCGTTTTTCTGAGAGAGGATAGACGGGTCGCAAAGGTCCGGTGTAGGCGAAGGAGGGAAAGGGATTGTAAAGACCTGTGGCTGGATCGGGTTTAGATACGACCTTAGGAGTTCTAATGCGGTCAAGAATACCATTCGCTGCTTTGCCCGAGGCAACCTTGTGCAGAGCTTTGTGATTACCCTGTTTGCGTTGAGGGCAGGAAGTTAGTTACTTAGTTGGTATCGATTGCGAGAAGTACAGGGAGCGACAGGGAGGGGCAGAGAGGGAGATGCGCAATACGAACCCAGTTCTTTTTAAAGCAATCTTGTGAGCAAAAGAAGCTATCCTTGATACCCAATTTGAGGCATGTCGGGCACTGCAAAGAGCCAGCCTCGTTCTCGCAGTCGGCTCCCAGGCATTTAAGCTTAGCCTGGGGTTCGGTGGTTGTGGACATAGTGAGCTAGAGAAGAAACGTTTAATTGTAGATTTATTAAAGTCGCGTAGCGCTAGCGATCGCTTGTCGTCTACTGCAGATGATCCTAAAGGGGAAAAAAGATTGAGGAAAGGGTGCTTGCAGCACAGCAGAGCAGATATGTCGAGGCGCAAACAAATGTTGTAGTAAGTACACGCCACTATTATTTTGTTGGCTCCACGAGTTAACCAACAGTCCCCTGCCTTCCGTTCTTTTTTTCCCGTACAGAAAATGTGCCCCACCTTTAAGCGGCGAGACAGGTGGGGGTAGTTAATTCGAAAGCCTATTTCTACCTCGTGGGAGGTACCTACACTACAGAATACAGGCTATCGCGAAGTGATATAACGGCACCATCTACCAATTAAGTAAGTATTAGGTAGTTGGCCAGTACACGCATAGAAAACCGTTGGAGGGTGATGGGTCCTCCCGTTACCTAAACCGCCTAGACTACATGTATTCTAGGTATGATCCGTAGAACCGGGAGCACTTGAGAGGGATTATACCGCTCTTAAGCGTTTACATTATTAATATCAACGCATAACGTAGACGCGGTTTGTTCCGCTTGTGGTAGGGTAGTAGGTAGTTGATTCATGTGAAAGTCAGACTAAGAAAAAGCTGTTATTCATAAGCCGTGACTCTTACTCTTTTCTCTCACCAACATCATCTTTGTAGTCCTAACTCCCAGCATCTAACATGCATACCAACCCAAGTTGCTACTAATTTAAGTAGTCATGGCGAATGCAAACCAGAAATACATCGTGGTCGGGGCGGGGCCTGTTGGTTCATTAGCTGCTTTATATGCTGCGAAGAGAGGTTACCAAGTAGAGATCTACGAGTTGCGAGGCGGTAGGTGAGCCTTTAATAAACCACCCCTCTTTTGCTGCTAGTACAGCACAAGCCCGAAGCCCGGAGCCCAAGCACGAGCCAGCATGCACATCATACTGCAGCCACCCGTGATCTCCTGCCGTTTACAGCATCTACCTAGCTCGCCTAGTAATCATTCCTACCGCTAATGAATGAGACTAATTGGCTACAGATCTCCGTGATCCTTCCACCACGCCCTTGAACTTCACCAAGTCAATTAACCTGGCACTCTCAGAACGCGGCATCAATGCTATGCGTCATGCTGACCACGACAAGCTAATCCAACATGTCGTCTCAGCAACTATTCCCATGCGCGGGCGCATGATCCACGGCAGGACTCCTGATGGTGCACTCTATGAGGCAGGTCAGGACTATGATATTCATGGACGGGTATGCCAAGATCTATTGTTTGGTTGTGACGCGAGCCGTACGGATTATTGATCGTCACTCCAAACAGACCATCTTCGCCGTGGACAGAGCCGGCCTCAATAAACGGCTACTCGACATTCTAGAAGACATGCCCAATGTCAAGTTCTTCTTCAACCATAAGCTGACGGGGGCAGACTTCAAAAGACGAAAGGCCTGGTTTGAGTTCCGCGATCAGAGCACCACTTCAGATCGTCCAGCCGAAATCGAGATTGATTTTGACTTCATGATCGGTGCTGATGGTGCGCATTCAGCTGTGAGATACCATCTGATGAAGTTCACCAGGATGAATTACAACCAAGAATACATCGATACACTCTGGTGCGAGTTTCAAATCAAACCCAACGAGACTTCGAGCAGCCAGAGCGCCGAATCAAAGTTTCGCATCTCTCCCAACCACTTACATATCTGGCCGGGAAAGGAGTTCATGTTTATTGCCATACCCAGTGATGTACGTGATATTCTACTTCTCCGACAAGCATAGTCATACTAATGCGAGAAAGGACGGCTCTTTCACTTGCACCTTATTCATGCCAGGCTCCAGATTCGCTACTCTCGAGGCCGATCCGTCCTTGCTGCCTGCCTTTTTTGACTCGGTCTTTCCAGGGGTCACGTCGCTCATAACACCAGAAGAGCTCATCTCGTCATTTCAGGCTAACCCTCATCTCCCTCTAATCAGCATCAAGTGCCACCCTTATCACTTTTCCGATTCTGCAGTCATCATTGGAGATGCAGCTCATGCTATGGTTCCCTTCTATGGACAAGGTATGAATGCTGGCCTAGAAGATGTACGGATTCTCTTCTCTATTATGGACAAGCACGCGACAAGTGAAATCAAGGACCCCGAATATCACGGGAGTGACGACGCTGCCTTTAAAAGAGCATTGGCCTTGAAGGAATACTCAGAAACCCGTGCTGTGGATGCGCACGCCATCAACGACCTTGCACTTCAGAACTATGTCGAGATGCGAGCTTCGGTACTTTCGCCTGTGTATCGCCTACGGAAATTCTTAGAGGAATTCCTATCCATTCATGTCCCGGGTCTAGGTTGGCATACCCAGTACTCTAGAGTGAGCTTTGGAAACGAGAGGTACTCCGAGATAGTAGCCAGAAGCAAGTATCAGGGCAAGGTCTTGACGCGCGGGCTTTTAGCTCTACTCGTTAGCCCGCTTCTAGTTGGATCTTTGGGCATAGTCTTGGCCCGTCACCGCTCAAGCGGAATTCGAAGCCCCCTCGAGATCCTCAGGGGGTTAGTAGGATAAGCCATACGCATAAGAAGCTGAGTGTTATTGCCGAGCCATTAGAACATTTGCTATGTGCATGGCTGCAACCATGCAAAGGTTTTAGGGGTTAATCGCTGACGGACCCGACTCGCTACGTCCGCTCCAGTCCACCCACCCCCACTGTAACCTATCTAGGTATTCGTATTGCTTGGTTGATTAACAAGCATCAATATATATAAAACTCAAGTTCGCCAAATGGCATTATAGCAAACTTTGTTTTTCTTCATCACTTATTCAAGCAACTATATTCACAATATTATATTCTCATTAAGAAACATATTTCTTACAATTCTTTGAAGATGTCGTCTGCATTCAGCCCATACGCCGAACAGCACAAGGAGCTCAAAGGTGCTGGAGACCAGCGACCTACAGCTCTTCAAATCCTTGAGGATAATAACCTAATTCAAGCATGGCCTCGCAAAGTCGTCTTGATTACTGGTGCCACATCGGGCATTGGCATTGAAACGGCCCGAGCCATGTATGCCACCGGCGCCCAAGTCTTCGTCATGGTTCGCGACACCAAGAAGGTACAGCCTATCGTGGCCGATATCCTCAGCACCACCAAGGGCACCGGCAAAATCGAGGTTATTGAGATGGACTTGGACTCTCTAGACTCCGTCAAGAAGGCGGCTCAGGAATTCCTCAAGAAATCTTCCCAGCTTAACGTCCTAATCAATAATGCGGGTGTGTAGTTGCGCGATCTTTTATATCCAACACTCACTTACACCACTCGACTAAATAGGTATTATGGCGTGCCCGAAGACCATCACCGTAGATGGCTTCGAGCGACAATTCGCCGTCAACTATCTAGCGCACTTCACCCTAACCGCGCTTCTCCTGCCAACACTGCTATCCAGCAGTTCCCCCACATTCAACTCCAGGGTTGTCTGGGTGACCTCCTCAGCCCATCTCCACCCGACTTCCAAGCTCGACTTCAACGACATCGGCATCCTGGACCACTACGACCCCCCGGTTGCGTACGGACAGTCCAAGACGGCGATGATCTGGGCGGCCAACTACATGGACCGGACCTACGGCCCGCGCGGGCTGCACGCCGTGTCGGTGCATCCAGGCGGCATCTTGACGAACCTGTCGCAGTACATGCCCGCGGAGCGGCTGGCTGTGTACACGGAGAACGAGGAGGCGATGCGGCATATGAAGTCGCCTGAGCAGGGCGCCGCGACGCAGGTCTGGGCCGCTGCTGCGCCGGTCTGGGAGGGGAAGGGGGGCAAGTACCTCGAGGATGTGAAGGTTGCTGGGCCCTGGTCGGGCGTGCCGGCTCTGCTTGGACAGGGATATGGTGCTCATGTGTATGACCCTGAGAGCGAGGATAAGCTGTGGAAACTGAGTCTGGAATTGGCTAAGGTTGAGGCCCCTTGATGCGGCTCCTGGCTAGTATCGTGCAGTTCCATCTTAGTTCTGATTCTATAGTACGATGAATATTATGAGTTTCCCTACACTGGCTGGCATACCCTATCACTTGAGATATTTTACATGCATAATTCAGCTCTTATTATGATACTTGAAGTCCAAAAGGTTTAGTACCTACTTACTGAGTGGCCTAAGAAGACCCATTCAAGCAATACTTCAGTGATACACTCTGCATGTCACTTCTAGAATCTAACTCCGCAGATGGGGAGCTAAGGACACACACTCACACGGTATTAACGTCATA
Source organism: Nemania sp. FL0031 (assembly GCA_022432375.1). Lineage (NCBI taxonomy): Eukaryota > Fungi > Ascomycota > Sordariomycetes > Xylariales > Xylariaceae > Nemania > Nemania sp. FL0031. Next base: position 257,564 of record JAJKKK010000020.1, read on the forward strand.
TTATCTACAATACTTTATCCTATTCTCCGGTTGTAATCTGAGTGGTTCCGCTATCGTGACGATCAGCATTATACGGTGAATATGGCTGAGGCCAGCCAGCCGAGATAGATACCAGACCAAAACCTACCACTGTTACTGTGGGGGACTGTCTAGACTACTGCGGGGATGTTTCTTTGCGTCTACCTGGGACCTATCAAGGTATATCCGTCCATTCGTTCCTCGGCTCTTCCAAACAGCTCAGGTGGGGGAATTGGACTAACATAGCTGACGCCATCATAGCTATGGGCTTCGCTCGGACATAAGGATGATATACACCTAAAGTCCGGATCGCCTCCAGGAAGTTTGTAATACCCTATGCTAGCATCGGAGGGACAGACGGAGGTGAACTCGCTACTACACTAAGGGTGGAGGTGAAATTGCGAATTACGCAACTAGTAGTTTCTCATGGGCCATCGCATCATGAATCTAGTTCCCAGTAGTATCATCTTGCGCAAATTACACTAGATAGGTGCACGTTGGTCAAAGAGTGCCTCATAGACACTCAAAGAGCGCCTCATCTCAGCTAAACTCTAGTACCATCAAATAACACATTAGATACCGGCCCTCTCTAACACGAGACACACCAATGCTATCTAGTAATGAAAGCACCGGTCATTTATACGAGACACAGTGGTAAAGGAAAGTGGTACTCTGAAGACCATCGCCGTCGATTCTGTTTCCTGGTCTAACCCAACAACACCATTTAATCTGCAATACGAATCTCCTTAAACCGCCTCGTATTATCCGCAATGGCAGTCTCGACAGGTATTCTCTCCATACTACTCGCGCCATAAAACCCATGAACACCCTTCGTACGCGCAAGGACATACTCCGCATCTTTGACTTCAGCAATAGGGCCACCATGACATAACACAATAACATCTTCTCTAACCTTAACCGCCGCGTCCCTGATCTCCTGGATCAACTTGACACAATCATCCAAACTCTTCCCCGTCTTCCCCCCAATGCCCTTGCTCGTAGTAAGCCCCATGTGCGCGACAATGATATCAGCACCGGCCTCCGTCATAGCAACAGCCTCATCCACATTAAACACATACGGCGAGGTAAGCATCTCCATCTCCGCCGCGCGCCTCACCATCTCGACCTCATGCGCATACCCCATATCCGTCTCCTCCAGCCCCGCGCGGAACGTCCCATCGATGAGTCCCACGGTGGGGAAGTTCTGCACGCCGCTGAAACCCAGCTCGTGCAGCTGGCGGAGGAAGGCCCCCATGTCGCGGAAGGGGTCGGAGGCGCAGACGCCCGCGAGCACGGGGGTGTGGCGCACGATGGGTAGCACCTCGCGCGCCATGTCCACGACAATGGCGTTCGCGTCTCCGTAAGGCATCAGTCCGGCGAGAGACCCGCGCCCCGCCATACGGAAGCGCCCCGAGTTGTAGATGATGATCAGGTCGGCGCCACCTGCTTCGGCGAACTTGGCTGACAGCCCGATCCCTGCCCCCGCGCCGACGAGGGGCTGCTTGGCGGCGATGGCGGCGCGGAAGCGCTTGAGGAGCTCCGCACGCGGGATGGGCGCCATGGCTGCGTTTATGTTTATATGTAGTTGGTGGGTGTTACAGCTGTTGTGTTCTCGTTCTAGATTTTTTTTCCCCTAGGGGTTTACGGGGATTTCTTGAATGAGGCGCTTGTAAGTAATCTAACTTGCTTAAGCAGTTCAATAAGAGGTAGGGAGGCAGGGAGGCAGGGAGACAAAGCTTCGGGTCGTACCACCCGAGCGGACAGGCTCCATAGTCCCGAACCTACGTAATTATTAGCCGTATAAGCATTGTGATTTGTCGCTCCAGAAAGCTCCCGTCCAGTATTATCGGCATCTCCACTAGACAGACAGACTACTGTATACCCTAGGTAGGTACCTCCACCCTTCCCGTACACTTATGTAGATACCACCCTTTCATTGCCGTCAATCCCGAGATGGCAGACCACACCGTCAGCATCGTTGTCATCGGCACTCTCGACACCAAGCTCGATGAACATCTATATCTCCGGTCTCAGATCTTAGAAGCTGACCCCTTCATTAATGTGATCTTGATTGACGCAGGCCGCTCCGAGACACACCATGAAGCCATCACAGTCCCCCAGCCCGAGGTCTACAAGCGTAGCGGGCATAGCAGTTCTCTGCAATCCCTTCCGCGGGGCGAAGTCATCAAGACCATGACCAACGGCGCGAAAAGCGTCGTTAATGAATTATTCAGCCAAGGCAAGGTGCATGGTGTCGTATCACTCGGCGGCAGCGGCGGGACCAGTATCTCTACGGCGGTAATGCGCGAGCTGCCATTAACCCTGCCGAAACTCATGGTTTCCACCGTAGCATCGGCGGACACAAGCTCGTACGTCGCGGAGACAGACATCACCATGATGTACAGCGTAGTAGATATCGCGGGTCTCAACGAGGTGCTGAGAGCTGTCGTAGCAAACGCGGCCTCGGCTATTACCGGCATGGCGCGGAGCTATGCTTCTAGGAGCGCAATAGCCAAGTCGTTGAAAGGAAACGAGACGAGAAAGAAGGGTATTGGTATCACTATGTTTGGCGTCACGACTCCTGCTGTAGACACGGCGCGACGCGAGCTTGATGCCCGGGGTTTCGAGGTTTACGTTTTCCACGCCACGGGCGCTGGCGGTCGAGCGAGTAAGTGGACTCTTCGAGGATCATTTGCGCCCCATACGTCATTGCATACCAGCCACGGCTCTCCTTTTTCTGCTCTACAATAAGGCTTCTCGATTCGTCCCGAAGACCAATACTGACTCTTAGCTTGAAAGTGGAACGCCTCATCCGCGAACACAGATTAGACGGCATTCTAGACCTCACAACGACGGAGCTGGCCGACGAGCTAGTAGGCGGCGTATTCAGTGCCGGCGAGGACAGACTCACGGCTGCTGCGAAAGCTGGTGTGCCGCAGATCGTAAGCGTCGGGGCTCTCGACATGGTAAACTTTGGGCCGAAGGACACAGTGCCGGAGAAGTTTCTCAGAAGGAACTTGTTCGAGCATAATCCGTCTGTGACACTCATGCGCACCTCACCTAGCGAATGCGAGGAGCTCGGGAAGAGGGTAGCAACCAGATTGCGGGACAACTGTGCCCGCCCTAACGTAACTGAGGTGTGGCTCCCGCTGAAAGGGATATCGGCTATTGCAGTCGAGGGACAGGCTTTCTACGACCCCGAAGCGGATAAGGCTCTGTTTGATGCGATTGTGAGCGGGCTTGGTGGTAGTGCAATCGCCATTAAAGAGGCGGATGCTAATATCAATGATCCGGCCTGGGCTAAAGCCCTCGCTACTAGGTTGGCAGAACTTGTTGAAACTCAAAGTAAATCATGAGATACAAGACTACGTACGAAAAATAATTAGCGAATGGATCGCCGAATTTTTATGGATTGGTAGATCATGATTCTGGTTTGTTTGTATATATTACCTTGGGATTTCACGATGCCGGAGATGCTTGACTGAATCTACTCAATCACCATCAAGGGAAATATTTTATAATTTAGCAGATACTGTAGAGAGAGGATGTAATATGAATCATATGTCATAGCCTAGGTTAGTCACGCAGTTATGCAAGCATCTTAGGAAAAGGTAGGTTTATTCGAAATAGAATAAAGCATAAATTGGGCGGAAAGGTGAGGTATGGTTATTTTAAACTGCCAGTTTGATATATGTGGGCTAAACATAAATTTCCACGTTGCACCCAAGGAAAACAAATAGTTATATTGTATTTTACACTCTTTTGTAATATCACCTTGAGTTAATTTTAAGTGTACTTAGCAGTGAGAAGTGATCACTCTGCTACATATTCAAAGCAGGGTCTTTTTCAATTTATTTAATCATTTTTCATTAACTTCATACTGCTATGACTAGTTTGGCTCGCATTCACTCTTAGCTCTCACCACACAATATTACCGAATGCTGCCCTACACTAGATAGCGATCCTGAACTCGTCATTCATCAACATCATCCATTAACTGTCATTCAACAAAACCAGACCATCCAGTTAACTCCTTTCCTTTTGAGTTCCTAACCATTAACTCGACGCCTGCCTGCCTGCATTGCCTGTCCGCCAAAGGGGAAACAAACAAAGGGCCTAGGCAAGTAGTGAAACAGAAACCTGAAGGTAACTGCCTTCTCGGTATTTAAACCACATGCCTTGTATAATACAGCCCCAACAAAACCCTTCTACGCCGGCTGAGTACCAGACATGCCACCAGGGAAAACAGCCACCTCCTTCGCCTCCTCCGGGGCGCGAAGGAGCCACTCCCGCCAGCGCCGCACGTCAATGACGTACCGCTCAAGCTGAATATCCAACTTGATTCTCGGCTCGACCACGTTCCGGGCATAGTTCGACTCGATGGCAAGAGATTTGTCCAGGCGCGAAAGCACAATGTTGCGTCGCGTGTCCCGCTCGAGTTGGGTGAACTGCGAGATCTGGCAGTAGATCGGGTATGGCGCGATTTGCGCTGGCTTGGGCGCGTGGGCGACGATCAGGGAGGCGTTGGACCGGCGTTGCGTTCGCGTGCGGCTGGTTTCTGCTTTGACGGAGCTGCTTGCTTTGGAGCCAGCATCGGTAGGTGAGGTTTCGGCAGGAGACGTTTCGGTAGGAGACTTGTCGGCAGGGGACTTGTCGGCAGGGGACTTGTCGACAAGGGATTTATCGACAGGAGGCTTATTGGCAGGGGGTTTATTGGCGGAAGACTTGCCAGCGGGGGATGTCTCTGGGGTACCGGCATGCTGGCTCATTACGTCGAGAGCGCTGCTCTTGGGAGACATCATATCAATGAGCTTGCGGTGTAACTCAAGGACAGAGACGCCGTGATCGGCAAGGAATGCAGAGTCCAGCATCAGAATCAGAGTCCGGGTGAAGGAACCCTCTCGTGATGGATTGGGTTCCACATAGCTGGGACTCATCAATCCAGAACCGAGAAGCTCGAAAGTGCCGGGCCCGGCGATGTGGCTGGTGTATGCGTGCTGGGAGAATGGGCTGTCGTTTAGGATGAGGACATCTGCACGTGCATTGCCCAGAACCTTGGTGATGGCTCTTGCGGGGACTCCACGTTCATCTCGTCTGTGTGTAGATTGTATGAGTATAATGGCAAGGATGTTCAAGCGTGATGAGAGGCATGCTAGGCAAGTCAAAGCACTACACCAAGGGAAAGAGTGGTGTTGAAAAGAGAGGACTAGACAATGAAAATGAACACTCACAGACCATACCAAACAAGATCTCCAGGATTCTTGTCGCGTCCCAGACTACTTCCGCTCGAAGGTGTACTGACGAACTCAGCATGCCCACCATACCAGAAGAGCAGAAGATTTTCCGCCGAGCTGCCGAAATCATCCACAAACTGCTTGACCTTGACATGGAGCATCTCATGCGGGTTTTCTACCGTGGGGATCAACCAAACCTGAGACTGGATACCATAGCGGTGCTCAAGCACAGAAGCAAGCTGGTACGCCGCAGGGATGAATGGGCCCAGACTAGCAGCCTCCTGTGCAATCGAGCCCGAGGAGTTGACCCTAGAGGCTCCGGAGGTAACTCTCGATACAGAGGTGGCATTGGAAGCAGAGCTGGATCTAGCCGGGGCAGGGAAGAGACTATAACTAGGAATACGGGCGCCGGTGGGTGAGTTAGGAACCATGGGCATCTCCGAGCGCATGTTATCAGCCCAGCACACGAGGAGTGCGCGCGCATTGCGGTATCGAGAATGCTGGCGGCGCGGCCAGGTATCATTAAGTGCGGTCTGGAGTGAGATCACATTATCATGTAAGTCTTCTTCAGTAGGATTGAGACGACGGCTTGTGGGAAAAGGTCGCGACATGTAACCATCAGCTTCTTTAGGCCTGGTCGGGACTGGGAACAGGGCCGGTGTTACTGGAACCGGTGTTGTCGAAGAAGACGACGACTTATCTTTTTTACCAAAGGCCTTCTTGATGAGTTTGCCAAAACTGGTAGATCGCTTGCCTGGCGGCGCTGACTCCTCTTCTTGGGGGGTCTGAGACTGCATCTTGGTGGATGGGCGTCGATGCGTTCTGCAGGTAACTTGCAATGGAGCTTGAAAAGAAGATGCAGGTTGTGAATGGACTTGGACATTACTATCGTGTTGTTAGCAAACAATATTGGTGTATGTACATAGGTACATAGGGCCATGGGCGTCGATGACTTGACATGTGGTTAGACTGAGCAGTAGAGAGAGAAGGACCGATGCAGTTATGTGAGTAGCTGTGAATTAAAGGACCCTAGCAAACGAACAACTTCCACAGAAACTAGTCTGGTATTTTCTATAACCATATAAGCAGATATCATACAACCACCAACGCCGTGAATGATTTTCCTCTCTACCCTCACAATACATTGTTTACCCAACCCATTTCCTAGCATTTCGGAACATCCTAATCCATGGCCCATATTGCCCAAATTCCTTCAACTGCTTAGGGGGAATATAACTTGCAACGTCTGCCATGATCGTTCGTTCAGGATGAGGCATCATTGCGAGTACACGGCCATCACGGCTAGCAACACCAGCGATACCTTGAGGGCTACCATTGGGATTAGATGGATAACTCTCTGCGACCGCTCCGTAATTATCGACGTATTGTATTGGAGCCAATCCTTCACCCACGAGTGATTGTAGTTTGGCTGGTGATGAGAACTCAGCCCTACCCTCACCATGGGAGACCACGATTGGCAATGAGGAGCCTTCCATGCCATCAAAGAACACAGAGTTCTGTGCACCCTTACCAATCTTCACCATGGAGAAGCGGCCCTCAAATTGTTGGCTCTTGTTTTGGACAAAGATAGGCCAATTCTCTGCTCCGGGTATTAGGCCCGGGTTAAATTCGTTGAGTCGAGTAAACATCTGACAGCCGTTACATACTCCAATAGCAAAGGTTCTAGGGCGTTTGAAGAAGGCCTCAAAAGTTGCCTTAGCTTTTTCGTTTCGCGAAATAGAAAGTGCCCATCCACGACCAGCTTCAAGAACATCACCAAAGGAGAAGCCGCCACAGGCTGCAAGGCCACTAAAATCATCAAGCGTGCGGCCATCAATAATATCGGTCATCATAACATCAATTGCATCAAATCCTGCCGCGCGGAATGCGAAAGCCATTTCTGCATGGCCGTTGACACCTTGCTCTCGTAGGATGGCTACCCTGGGCCTTGGGGCAACCAAACCCTTCAAACTAGCAAAGACAGAGAGCCCTTCATCGGCAGGATTGAATCGCAGATTGAATGATATACCGGGGTCTTTATCGTCGAGGATGGTGGCATATTCTTGGTCGGCGCACTCAGGATTATCTCGTGCCTTTTGCATTTGGTATGAAGTTGCTGACCACCACTGTTGCATTTCAGCTCTTTCAAGATCAACAAGTGATTTGCCCTTATACCGCACAGTGAGTGATTGCCTTGCAGATGATCGCGTGAATCCGATCTTCTTGAGGAGCCCAGGGGGTGGCCCACATGTTGCAAAGCATCGTCTGAATCGGGCTTCGTCTGATTTTCGCACCTGGAACACAGCACCAAGTTCTTCATTAAATAGTGCATCCAGGACATTAGAATCGGAATCGGATGCGACAATTTCATCGATATAAATCTCGGCAGCGCACCGGCCAGCAAATATCATCTCAGCCACCGTGGTCAAAAGACCACCATCCGAACGATCGTGGTAGGCTAGAACAAAGCCTTCTTCATGTAGCTGAGACACAGCATCAAAGTAGTCTGTAATGAGATCTGTGTCGCGAACATCTGGTGCCTCGTTTCCTAGTTGCCCAAGACTCTGAGCAAGGGCTGATCCACCCATAGCTTTGAATCCCCGAGCAAGATCAACGAAGATAAGAACAGATTCGCCAACATCTTCTACCCGTCGAAGCTGCGGTGTCCAAGTATTTCGGACATCCTCAACGAGAGAAAACGCCGATATGGCAACTGTGACTGGAGCAGTGACGCTCTTCGCCTCTCCCGTCTTTTTGTCTTTCCATGAAGCTTTCATCGATGTAGAATCTTTACCGACTGGAATAGCTACACCTAATTTGGGGCATAGATCCATACCAATAGCTTGAACAGCTTCGTATAGAGCAGCGCCCTCGCCTGGATGGTTAACAGCAGCCATCCAGTTAGCTGAGAGCTTTACACGGCGCAAGTCGCCTCGGACCTTGGGGTCATTCTTGATGTGAGCTGCGCCGAGATTTAGCAGACTTTCCACCACCGCCATTCGTGCAGATGCGGCTGGAGAAATTAGGGCCAGCGATGCCTTTTCGCCCATAGCCATAGCCTCTCCATGTCGGGTTTGTTCATCAACACTGAAGGAAGTCAGAGTGACGGCAACATCTGCTACGGGTACTTGCCAGGGCCCAACAAGTTGGTCGCGCGTTACCTGGCCTCCAACGGATCGATCTCCAATGGTAATCAGGAACATCTTGGAACCCACCGACGGCAGGGAGAAAACCAGACGTGTAGCCTGAGTGATCATTTCAGTTAGGTTGGAGCTGTCGTGTCTTTCCTTGAGACTTGTAGCGGAATCAAACGCTTTTAAAGCTCTATTGGCAGTCTTGTCAACGCGTTCTTGCTTCCGACCTGGAGGAAAGAGAGCATCCATCGGTAGATCGATCGGTAGCGGTTGGGATGGGGTCTCGCGGTCTTGTAGAATCAATCGCGTCTCTCCATCTCCGCTCCGAGAAGTAATCGTTCCTACATTAGAGAACCCGCAACGCTCCCGGTTGCAAATGCTGATAAAACGGTTGATACGGTCTCTGTTGATCAGAAGTACATATCTCTCCTGGGCTTCACAACACCTGAAATATTGTAAATAATGCGTCTTCAGATACCAACAAAGGGCCTTGTGATGAGAGAGAGAGAGAGATAGCGAAACTACTCAGTAAAGGGGGCTCACCAGATTTGAAGCGGGCTCATGCTGTTGTCAGCACTGGCAACTTGACGTAGCTCGAATTTACCGCCGCCTAGGGCATCCTTGACTAGCTCTGGCAGTGCATTAGACAATCCACCTGCCCCCACGTCATGAATCATGGCAATTGGGTTTTCCTCGCCGAGAGCAACGCAGGTATTAATGACCATCTAGGATATTGTTAGCAAAGAACGCAGAAAAGGAATGTGTGACCCTATTCGAAAGGTGCAACACAAAAGCTTCATAAGATGAATGAAAAATCTAGTGTATCATGGGACGCACCTGGACACGTCGTTCGACTTCGGGATTACCGCGTTGAACACTATTAAAGTCTAATTCAGCTGTGGCTTCACTGGAATTACTGCTTGATGCAGCGCCACCACCGAGACCAATGAGCATCGCGGGGCCACCAAGGACGATAACATGGGCTCCATCGTGTACATCTTCTGGGCTCTTTAGCGCATGTTGCGGCCGGACGGATCCAAGACCACCGGCAAGCATGATAGGTTTATGGTAACCTCTCCAGTCGTTATCAACATCTGTCAATAGAGTGCGGAAGACTCCGGTCAGAGCCGGTCGGCCAAATTCATTGTTATACCGTGCGGAGCCGATAGGAGCCTCAAGCATGATGTCAAGACTGCTTGCGTAGCTGCTTGTCGTTAGTTTCATATCGTTCGAATAGTTATCCCTGTGATCAAGCCGGACAGGTCACTCACTGTAAGCCATTAGTGCACTATTCTGAGCTGGACAGTAGGGAGGAGAAATATTCTACTTACCTGGAATGGTTTACCGATATCGGCTTCCCATGGTTGCTCATGTCCAGGTATTCGAAGATCAGACACGAAAAATCCCGAGAGGCCTGCCTTTGTAGTCGAACCTCTACCTACGGCCGCTTCGTCACGAATCTCGCCTTTGTGATAAGTCACGTTAGCTTAACTTCGTAAATCACGATAAGAATCATGGTCTTCACGTAGCAGGATTGAGCGTAGGCTATAAAAGTATCTCGACCTGATAACATACCTCCTGATCCAGTTGCGGCTCCGGGGAAAGGTGATATGGCGGTCGGATGGTTGTGCGTCTCAACCTTGGCAAGCATATGCAACACCTCCTTTGATAGCCTCCAAGTGCCGGTTTGGTAATCAGGGGCCCAGAAAGCGGCCATCTCGCCTTGCAAGACAGCAGCATTATCACTATAAGCTGAGACAGTGAAGTCCGGGGTCTTCTTATGGGTGTTTTTAATCATCTCAAAGAGACTACCAATTTGGCGCTTATCATCAATTGTCCAGTTGGCATTGAACACTTTATGACGACAGTGTCTACCAAGTTCAATTAGCTACACATGATAGAGAGCCTAATCAGGGGGTTTAAGGCATACTCGGAGTTCACTTGACCAAACATAAATAGTTCAATGTCGTTCGGCGGGCGTCCGAGATCCTGGAAGACCTCGATTAGATATTGAATCTCGCTGCCGTCCAGGCCCAGCCCATTTTCCTGGCTGTATTCGGTCAAAGCGGCGACGGGGCCACGAGAATCAGCAAAGATATCCACAACGACAAGTGGGCTACGAGCACCCTCGGCGAATACCGTAGTTTCTGGGTGTGGCTGGGTTGCGCTGTATATCTCCGTCATGCGGTCGTAAAGTACATCCACAAAAGAAGCAAGCTCCTTTTCTTCCGATTGACTATCAAACTCGACTTTGACCAAACGGCCCCTCTCTACACGTAGAACATCTCGCAACCCACAAACTTGGGCAATTGCAGTGGCTTGGGAGCTCCAGGGTGAGATGGTTCGGGGCGTAATATAAACATCTTGAGTCTCGGTGGCTCCTTGGGAAGGTTCATGCGAACCCGAAATTCCGAGGAACGATTTTATCTCACCAATATCGGTAGGGTTATCAAGGTGGATATAGTACAACCAAGAGCCGGTGATGTTCTTCACCTTGGCCTGGCTAACCTTAGCAATGCCGTCAAGCAGCTTCTGGGACTGCCACGCCGCAAAGCATGGGGGTCCGACAAGCACCTCGTAAGGCATTATAATGACAAGTGAAGGGGAGGGTAATCGAAACGACCTTCCGACCTCGAGGCCAGTGGGATGGCAATGGCAATCTAGGAATCTAGGACATACGGCAGAGCTGTGAGCATATAAGTGTCGGTAGGAAAGACCTCATTCATTAGGTGAATCGCTACTTTTTTTTCCGTCACAGGCGTGTCGCTGCCCCGCCAAGTCAGAGTGGACATAAGGTGGGATGGTGGGGTGAATGCGTCTTGCTATCTCACTTATCGATAGAGAATTACCGATAGAAACACCGCTAGGTATCTAGGTACCCCCTGCCTGCATAAGACCGCCTCAAACTGCCTTCTATGCCAACGCCAACGCCAACACTTGGGGTAAAATCAATCTTAGTAAAGTCGTTTAGGTGTAAGTATCGTACCAGTAAAAGTCTACCTAAGCTCAGCTGTAAGGGTACGTAGGCCACATCTAATCAGCAAGTGTAAGGGCTGCTTATAGATTATAGGGGATAATTATGTAGTGATTTTTGCGGAGTATGAAAATGGTCTCGATGAAACACTTGTCTTTTGAGGGCAGTCAGTAAATCAGTACGTTCTTGTTTAAAAAGAAATCTATCTTAGACGGCTAGCAAGTAAAAAACAATCAGAGAACTAAAATGGTCATATAATCGTTATAGAATTCTAAAATGGTTACCAGATAAGCCTAGGGAATAACCTAATTGGAGCTGTGGCTTGTAAAGGACCCTAGCCACACTTCAACTCCAATCGTTAATACGCCCCGTTGTCGATGGAATTCATTAATTCTACACGCATCTCAACATTAGGAGACTTCATTCCTCCTCGAACAGTAGCGCAAGCACCCCATCCCCCGCCTGTCAAAATAATTCAAGTGTAGAATTGATTCTGTTCATATTTTATAGACTTTAAACCCGATAATATTCATAATGCCTAAGCCCACAAAAGCCCGAGTCCCCAACAGACCGAACGGGACAGCGGCACGAATACCATCGTCCAGGGCCCCAATGCCGCCACGAGTCGACACGACCAGCGCGGCCTACAGAACGGCCACTTCGAGGTACATACGTTTCATGGTCGCCATGCCCATCCTCCTCGTTACCTCGTACTACCTATTTGACCGTTATGCCCTAGGGCACGATGCAAAGACTTTGCACCGCATACCTGAGGTAGATGAGATGGTCAAGAAGTGAATTGGGATGCAGCTTGTCCCGCGATATCCATATCCAGGGACTTCCGATCCTTTTCCGCATGCCGCCAGGAGGTTCTGGTGCCAGAAAATCCATGGTCCTAGACTTAGACTCGGAACCTACAACCTCCGACTGCGCCGCTGTTTTGGATGTCTACGGCTTCGGCCTCGATTACTATACCGTTGCCCGGAACCCTGGGAACTGCATATTCAATCGGTAGTCAGAATCCTAGCATTGGTTTTAGTGGCGACTCCCAGACGCTGCGTATGCCAACAATTCAGACCCCCTGCGGCCTTATAAAAGGCAGTGCCAATCAATTGCATAATCACCATCACCAAGATAATACTATATTCGGCTAGAGTGATAGGGGAAGGAGGAAAGTTGAGCATCAGGATTCTCATTCCTGGCTTAGAGAATGGGATGAGAATTCGTATCTAGATTGATTCTGCGAAGGATCTATAGGCCCGGGGTTTGAGAAGGCCAGATCTCGAATTGGATCTGAGAGGATTACCCGACTACCACGAGCGGGTCATGAAATGTCAGCCTGCACGCTCCTTATGCGTATACTCGATAATCCTTAATCATTCATGTCGATCTAGGAGGCATGGCTGTCGATATCAAGGGTAGGATACCTATGGTGTAGCTACCTAGGGTATCAATAAAGTTCTCCGACCGTGGAATTAGCGTATACCCACCTTCACCCCGGCAGTTCACTAGCCACAATGTTACAATACCTACCTTAGGTTAGGCAGGAACCCCAAAACATAACAAACGACGTCACACACCATTGAACTCTGTGCCCCTTGAAAATCGTAGATCACAAGACAGACATTTTCATCATTGAAATGAGCATCGGCATCGACAATACAAGCATATGGGACCCCAATCATTATTGCATAGGCATTCATAGAATTTGATTTGTTCGGCTAGAGCGCCCAAAAAGTGGCCACATCACATGTCAATCCCCTCATAACCACAAAACAATGCATCGGTAGCAAAGCTGCCTGAAACATCAACACTTGCACATTCATTTTACAATGATTGGCACTTCACTTCCCGAGTACATCTTCATCCGGATAAGCATCTGCCTTCTGCAGTACACTACGCCTATATGCCTATTATATCTTCTAGTTCTGTTCGCTATCGAGGGGAAACAAGGGGCTTCATACTGGACCAGCAAGATTGTGATTGGGTACTCCATTATCGATGTCCTGTATGCGATTTTCATTTACTACCCATACAATCGCCGTTTACAGCAGGTAGCCGAGCATCCACCTCTACTACCTTATACCGAACGACGAGCACTCTTCCTACGATGCCTCGATAATATCCCCGACATAGCTAGGTATCTTCGGACATGGTTCCTCGGAGCCGACGAGTCTGATATCCGAAAGGATAATGTACGGGAGTTCTTCTCATGGGCTTTTTTCGATAGGCATCCGGGCAATGAAACGGCTGCAGAACTCGAGGAGCTTGATGAATATCTCGCCGAGGTCGAGAAACGTCTTGGTTATCAACTGCAGCCGGGAAGAGGCAAAGCAAAGAGTCTGCGCTTGACGCTTGATGATATCGAAGTTCGGTATAGGAGTGTAGTTTGGTATCTCATTGTTGGGGTAGTCGATCACATAACTCACTTCCAACTATCCCGCCAAGGATTCCGATACTACGCACAGCCAAAGCCCCATTCACACTCTGTAATCCCTCTCCGCCTACAGTCCTATTTTACCGAGACGCGTTCAGTTTCTCAGTTAAGCTATTGGTATCGACCCCACACAGCGAAGGACAAATTGCCTCTTGTCTTCCTGCATGGTATCGGTGTCGGGCTTTGGCCGTACACGCAATACTTGTCAAAAATTAATAAAGCTTTTGCAGAAGATGACCAGATTGGTATCATCGCACTGGAGTATCTCCCAGTATCAGCCCGGTTAACTAGCGCACCCCTGAGCCAGACCATTTTCCTTGCCCAAATGGCACTTCTCCTAGAGGCCCACGGGTGGGACCATTTCGCCGTCCTTGGTCATTCGTATGGAACGGCGCTTGCTACCCATATGCTAAAATCGCCGAGCCTAGGTCCACGTATCCAATCGGTTGTATTGGTTGATCCTGTGTGTATCTTGCTACACCTACCGGATGTCGCGTATAACTTCACCAGGCGTAAACCGCGCAAGGCAAATGAGTATCTTCTCTGGTACTTCGCAAGTTCGGACCCGGGGGTGGCCCATTGTCTAGGGCGCCATTTCTTTTGGAAGGACAACATCGCCTGGAAAGAGGACCTGATGCAGATTGTGGAGAACCCGTCTACTGCTAGAGGGTTTGACGGTACTATCCGATCCAAGGAACTAGGACTACGGAGAGTGGCTGTATGTCTCGCGGAGCGAGACTTGATCGTCGATACACCAACGGTACTACGCTACCTTCTCAATGATGAGGATTGGATATCCGCTGGCCATGTCCTCGAGAACAGCAGTGCTGTTGGTACACGACAGTCTGTAGCCAAACGCCAAGGAGACCGCCTCGACGGCGATAGCATCGAGGTGGTATGGTTTGACGGGCTCGATCACGCGCAAGTCTTCGACAGGGAGGAAACGTCTACCCGCCTCGCGGCCTTGACTCGCCGTTCTTGCTCGGGGGGTCAGCTAAAATAGAAGCTATCTAGTGTATATATATGACTGGAGTAACAATAAAAGTAGCAATGAGATGTCCTCATACCTATAGTCTAAAATGTGGTTTTACAAGTGAGTTGGACAGCGATGTCTTCTATGTTAGACTCAGTCGGCTTTCACCCGGTCGCCGTCCCACCCCGTCAGATAAACAACGATTGGCTCGGGGCCGCTGCGGATGAGGATCCACACAACGTCCTCATCCGTCTCATTAATCTCCTGGTGTTCAGTCCACGGCGGGATGAAGGCAAAGTCGCCGGCCGAGAGCTCGTGGCGCTTCAAATTTTCCTCGCCGTTACCTGTATTTGTTACGAGAACACCCTTCCCCGCTGCGGCGTATATTATAGTCTCTGGATCGTACGATTAGATCTCACTCCTTCCTCTCCTTCTAAAGGTAGTAGTGAGGCATACCTTGCTCCCCATGATGATGCACTGCAGATGAACAGTGAGGTTTCGCCCGCATGACTAAGTCAGTTTGTCAGCTGGACTAGACTCTTCGAAACCCGAATAGCTAGGTAGTAGATAGGGAGGAGGTGGTGTTTGAGTGGAATCCGTACCCGTGGCACACATTCTGTCGCTTTTGCCGGTGATGGCGCCTTGGCGGGTCATGGGGGAGTCGTCGGACTTCTGTCGCTGGGTCTCGAGGTCCGTGGCCTTCACGACGGTTATCGCGGATGGCATGATCATAGGCAGTATATCGGGCAGTAAGGAGAATATGGACGACATTGTAGGTAAGTGATTGGTGAGAGATCTAGCTCGTATCTTCAGAGTGACGCTAAGATGAGTGTACTTTGTAGTTGGGTTAGTCGGTTGTGGTGAGGCACGTATTCATTCACTGAGCAGAGTAGGCAATGTCATGAGTGAGTAAGCATCATTGGGTTAAGCGCTGAAAAATGAAGCCTGATGAGCCGCTGACGCTAATGCGCAGGTCTCGCATGGTCTGTGCATTCCTGGCATCAAGGTCATAGACTACCTACCACAACGATTCCATTAGCCGAGTACCAGGGAAGCACTTATCTAACGATTATCCTCACATCTTTGCTGTTCTCCTCGATAAAATATAAATCTTTACATCCAGTCAGTTGTCGATCATTCAGACAGCTTATCTCGTATAAGCCACCTACCAAGTAGATAGTAACTTTGCCTTTGACTCTACCCAGTTAGATAGCATGTGCTTAGTACTGTGTTGTTTAACCTACCTAGGTATATATTTACATCTCTGGCTCGTGAAAGATGACTTGCAGGTGAGCGTCTAGGATGTCCCTGGCTTCGTGACCCTGCTGCCCGGTCGGAAATGCTGCGACCTGGTGAAGCAACCTCGGATCTCTGTCCAGCATCCTTCCGGCATCCGAGTTTAGCGTCGATATGAGCGCATTAGCGACATGTTAAATCTATTTCAAGCATCTGGGATCTGTCGACGACCAACCGACATTCTATGCACTATTCCACCCATTGCTACCCAAACCCTATATCGATATCCCGGATTTAGATCATATGACATATCATTGACGTTGAAGAGATAGTCCTTGAGATAACTATAGTTACAGCGCATCAGGACCGGCGTCAGTCGTCCATTCTGCGATGTGTGGTCCGAACATCTCGTTGCTCTCTAATTTAAGGAGGTAAGTCGTAAGACGTAGGTATTGCTCATACTTTGTACGTAAATAGTTGCAACGGGCCGATTCAGATCAGGCTCCTTCGTGTCCAAGCAGTTACGAGGTTATTATGCGGATAAACATCAATATGTGAAGTTATTAGACCATATGGAAAACGGATGGCCTACTGGATAGAGGTATAGTGTTTGGTCGAATTGGAAGGTGATTAAAAACTGGGAAGATGCCTTAGGTCTTAGGTGCTCTTGCAGTAGGGCGGGTCAGTTGCGCGGGTGGATAGACTCCACTGTAACTAAGTACCTGCCTACCTAATCAGCGTTGAACCATCACCTGAGGTGCGAGGTTTCTCGTTCTCTTCCATCCACCATCCACACTACCTAGGAAGTAGGCACGGTAACAGTTCTGTCTCTCCACCAGTCATTGCATTTCTCTTCTATCTACGTCAACTCCCGGCCTCAGATTGTTTCACGACGTGAGCTTGGCTTTCTCTAGGCCTGTCGTGGCACCTTCCTGCGTTGGTCGGGAACCCCACCAGCTCTCCCGTAGTTCTGTCTAGCTCTGTCTGACTGCCGCTGTCTACCACTCACTACCTAATCTGTACCGCTATCTGTCCAACCTAGGCACTATCGAACGCACCTCTGCGTCTCCTTACAACATCCTACCACTTACAGCATACCTAGGTACTACTTACATGCCTCTATGCTAGGTA
Organism: Nemania sp. FL0031; assembly: GCA_022432375.1. Taxonomy (NCBI): domain Eukaryota; kingdom Fungi; phylum Ascomycota; class Sordariomycetes; order Xylariales; family Xylariaceae; genus Nemania; species Nemania sp. FL0031. Next base: position 274,701 of record JAJKKK010000020.1, read on the forward strand.
GTCCACCAACCAATTCAGTATCCTTCTTCTTTGCTCTGACGCTTGACGACCAGCCATTCCTCTTCCCATTCCCTTCCCATTTCTCCGTAGGTAGGATCCGATAAAGACAAACCCATGAATCCACACAAACCTCTACACCTCTAACACCTCTTTCCTGATTCGTGTTGTCAATCATACTGAAGCTCCCGTGACTCGTAAGCGGCCCCGGGGAGTGCAGGGAAACGCGACCACGTATCGGTTCATGCTTGAGTCTGCTCACTTCCTGCTAAACTAAATCGTTGCTCGCTGCTCTTGTTCGTGTCTATCTCCTTGTCCCCGGTACATCTTGTCCTGTTCTGTAATAAGATCCCTCAGCTGCTGGGACCTACAGCATATTGCATATTCCTTTCGGCTCGCAACTCGCAGTCTCAACGGGTCGTTTACAGCCATCGAAGGCACATTGGGCTTCCCTCTCCGATACCGCGTGATACTGGTAGATCTTGGTCTGCCACGTCTCTCGATCTAGCCAGACATAACCAATCAGCTCATGCCGTACTTGATCCTTACCACATGCCACCCTCCTACGGAACAACGCCGTTAAGCCTGACAAATCCTACGCTCAGTCCCTGGTACTTCCCTACGGACTAATGCTCTCGTTATTGGTTGCGGCTCTCGTGGCGTTGACAACCTTGTCATTGAGGACGAGGCATGTCTAGATTGCTCTAAATACGCCAAGGTCCGCTATCAATCGCGGTTGACGCAATTCTGAAGTATAAGGCGCTTTCGTCTTCGCAGCACTATTTACACCTCTGACTACGCGCGCCTGGCAACACAGAAAACCACCTCAACATGGTCAACTACACTACCGGCAAGTCACCGCCTTGTCACACGGCTTATTGTAACCAATAGGCTACATACTAACTAAAACCCCCTTTACTAACACTAACATGGTTATTTCAGACCCAGGCTCTGTCTGCAGCTCGACATCTCCAGCGACCCCTCGTGATTTTCCTGGACTTCTCGAGCTGCCAACGGAATTGATTGATACAATATTTTCATATCTCACGCCACTTGAGATCGTGAGACTCTCTCTAGTATGCCGCAAGCTCTTCGTTCATGCCACAGATGATATACATTGGCATAGACATGTATTATCGAGCCTACCAGGGAACAAGATTAAATCGCCATACCCCTGCAAGACCTGGCGTGATCTATTCGTGGCCCATAACCAATACTGGTTCTTGACCAAATATAAGATATGGTTTTGTGATCGCTCGCTGATTGGCCAGGTGGTCATCATCAGATACGATGAGCGGCGAGGCTGCATCGAAGGCTACAGACTTCTCGCTACACGGTCTCGAGATGGGGGCGAGCCTTGGGCTGCTAACCCGGGTGTCCATATTCACTATTTCGAGCCGAAACTAGCCCTACATCTTGATAAACCAATCCTTCAGTTTAACGTCGATAGTTTGGAGAATCTCATGCGCATTTCGCTATCATCGCCAGATTCAAGAACACGAGCTACACGCCGCTTTTTCCCAGAGCACCCGATGCGGTACAGTCACGGATCCGATCCCAGATTTAGCACGTTTGTGCTCGCAAAGCCTCTCGAGGAAGGAGATTTAGTTCACCACATGGAAGATCATTACCCTTACGGTCTGGTTTGGCCGCCACCTACCATCCCCGCCACGCATCGAGTCCTTGGCCATCCTTCAGACATTGCAGGGGGGTTAAGTCCAAGTCATGATCAAATAACCTCGCCTACATGGAGACCGTCGAACCGTTCCGAGGTTTCCAATCTCACATTCCGAATCCGCCAGTGGATGGAATTAGGTCTGCCGACGATAGGGTTTCATATTGGCGAGGAGATTGTGACATACTCAACACTAGATCCGGTATTGTAGTAAGTAGTGATTGGTCCTATTTTCCTATTCCAAGCCATTCCTGCGACTGAAAAGCTCCTAATCGGGCTGTCACTCATCTTAAGCGCCCTTCGTACATTCGAAACGCTTGTAAAACGTACTCGAGAACTAACCCCGAATGCCGCAGCACTCCCACGCCAGAGCGACCTTGGAGGGGGATATGGATTGGTGACTACAGCGTGCATGGCTGCGAATTTCTTCTTATCAATCAACCCGATATCGAAGAAGAGGGCTATAAAGAACCGCTCGTAAGACTTGAGAGCGAGAGCGACGAGGAGTTTCAGGCGCGGTTTCTATCCCAGAAAGTCTACCGGGGTCGATTAGAAGCAATCAAACTCACAGGTGATCCAAACGTTCCTAGGGGCGAATACACGTTCTTAGCGGATGATCTAGGCGCCAATGGATTCGTCGGCATTGCACGAGAGCCCCCTTTCCAAGGTGCCAGGGTCGTGAAAAGCCGAGGTCATGTCGCTGGTGTCGGGTTTATTGCCGGTAAGGTTATTCTTTCAATACTTAGGAGTTGACACTGACAAGTTTTTCAGACAAGTATATCGATTCACAGCTTATCCTCGTATCCCACAATAGATTGGCGCAGTATTGGCTCGAGTTTGGACACATTAGCTTCTTCGAAAGGGTTGACATCGATCAATTCCTTGTTCCGTCATAACTTGTGTCAGCACCCTGTACTTGAGGTGGGTGAAAGACTCTTGTTGCTGCGCGAAGCCTCTCTCACTATCCTAGGTGCCAATCACTGCCTATATACAGGAATGGCTTCTTTGTTTATATAGGCGTCTATACAAGTGTCTATTCGGGTCTATACAGTCTCCTGATGATCTGTATGAACGCCTGGTATGACAGCATCCGAACACATAAGTAACACGCCATAAATAAGCCATTTTATAACCTAATAAATAACAACGACAATTTTTAAACGACATTATTGATGTCTTAGCCGGTTTCGGTGCTCGGATTGATCCGAATGGTCTAGTAAGCTGCAAACTCAAAGTAGAACAACAACCCCGTTCGTTTACAAAAATTCATTCATACAGCTGTAATACGTACATCGACGCTGTTTCCGTATAACTATTTCTGGTGAATCAGGTAGGTACCACAGGTAGGAATATACCATATGCACAGCATCTTGCGCTAAGATATTAAGGTGTGGTCAATGCGCGTGATCCCTGTCGATTTGGGTCTCCTTCGCCGACGTCATTCAATTTTCTTCCTACCCAGCATGGAATTTTAGCTAACTCGACAATACTTCATTTATATGACATCTTCAAGCCTAAGCATAAAATCATAGAAATATAGCATTTTTACTGCTTCATCTCTACATTCTAGATTTGCTTTGTCTTATCATCATCTAAATCACCGCATAGCAGTATACCGTCGCCCTACATCCGGTCTACTAAGCCAAATACTAGGATCAAGTCTAAGACAACACACGGGGTAACAAAGACTTGGCACTTTATACTTATGCGCCAGGTCCAGTTTGGTGACTTATACCAAGTCAGCACTTGATCATCTCACCTAAGACCCCATACGCCTCTATATTGCCAAGATGGCGGACAAGTACATCATTCGCGTAACGGCCGGGTCGGATTACAACATCGATAATCACGTCGTGGTGCCGGTCAACTCGCACGAGACGGTCAATATCAGCAACGATCTCATAGAGGCAGATATAAATGTGCGTGTGCAGAATTACGGAGGTCTGCCGCGGAATTCACCCACGACGTCTCCGTACTTTTTGCTAGAACCCCACGCAGCCAATGATGACCAATACAGTCTTGCCATTCGGTTCACGCCGAAGAGGCCCACCACCAGATCCCGGCAGGGGAGCCCTAGGTCTGCGGTTGGGTCCCAGCATCCTTCGCGCGGAAGCGCGGCTCCTGATGCGCCTGTGTCCAATAGCGAAGTACCGAAGGAGGAGAAGGGAGAAGATGGTACCAGCATCTCGGATGAAGATGATATGTTGGAGGATGAGGCGGGAGGAATTTCAGGACATGACCTGCAGTTCGGGAATGACTTCGATCATCCGATCCGGGACCGTCTACCGCCGGGCTTCAGCTACGCCAGTGAGTATATCTCGGGGCTGTTTTCTTCCTATTTAAGGGGGTTCTAGAGCAGAGACTTTCCTTTTTTGGTGAAAGTTGTGCCTAGAAACTTTTAAAATTCTCCCAGCAGACACTAAAGATAGCAATAACTGACTCCCGAGTGCTCTAGTGAATATCGTGAAGTGGTGGATCGACCCTGGTCTCGACGGCGATCCCTATGCAGACATGCCGTACCTCTACGGCCCCGGGCTGTCGTCTTTCAACTGCGTGCATGTTGGCGCCGGTGAGCATGACGCTGAGAAGGGAGGCTTACATTTCGAGGAGGGCGGTGACGAGGACGGGCTGAGGGACCGGAGGGCCATCGGTGCCCCCGACGGCGCGAAGGAGAGGAAGAAATGGGCGCTTGCGAAGGACAGCAAGGATAGGTGGATCTTTGAGTATGGCAGGACCTACTGTGTGGACTTTTGTAACCCGTACTTGGATTTTAGCGAGTTTGCGCTCAGACTACCGGGCTTCACACTACCGATCATGAAGTATTGGGATGGCCAGGGGTTGAGGTTAGTAGTTTCGTTCTTGTTTGTTTCATTGGTTTCGCTTTCGTTGCCTCTATATGCTTCCTTGTCTTTCTCTCTGCTCTTGCCTTCCGTATATTTTCTGTCTTCTTTTCTTCAAGTAGGCGGATGATATCTTATTCATCTCCGATGTTCAATAGGGCCCACCGCAAGCGCTCACACACCCTTAGGTATGTGCTTCGAAACCGAGCTACCGGTGAGACGTACCTGGTCATCCTGTTCTCGCTGTACCTCAAGGAAGACGTCAATGAAGATGGATCTTTGAAGCCTGCCGCGGTAGAGGCGAAGCGCGAGGACCAGGAGATGGCGAAGCAAGCGGGGAAGATCACAACTAGAGAAGAGGAGGGTGCGCCTACCGAAGACAGTGGGGGCGACGGCGACGATGTTGATTAGGCAATGGGTTCATCACTAGGTAGCGAGCGCTCTTAGCGATAATCGCACCTCTACGCGATGGTCGCACCTCTATGCGGTAGGCGCACCTCTATCCGATGGGCGTGGCGCGCCTAAACATGCTACGGATGGGCGCTGAGTAAGGGTCAAGGCGCTTGTGTAGATTCCAATGGTTGTATAGAGATAATTTGACCCCTCCGCTCGATAGGCAAATACTCGATTTCTTAGAGGTAGGTAGGCTGTTTAATGTTGTCACTACCTATCTAACTTCTGGTGTAGGTCAAAGCCATCCTTGCCAGAGGGATGACCATCCTTGTTACTCATCTGAACTCTTCGTTAATAAAAAAAAACGACTTTCGAAGTCCATGTACAGGACAGGGATCGCCGGTAGATCGGGTCTATTAATAGATTGATGTCTCAAGTAGGCAAGTTACACAAACGTGTAGACGGCTGGATATATTGGAATCGATGTCATCCTTTCGGGGCTTAGCTCCATCTCAACATTCTATCTACCGCTCTACATAGACATATTTTGCACATATATAGGTATTATAAAGTTCCGATTGGTTGAAACGTTATCTTGTCATTACCACTGCCTTCAATGATGTCGGCTAATTATGCTCCTTTTACTAGATAGGACTTCTCTGTAACCAAGAGCCAAGTAACCAAACGCCAACTTCCTGCTAAGACCGGGAGGATGCATACCATGCAAGGGACTTCCATCTGCCACGTGCTTTCGCCACCATCCAACCACATAGACTTATCTTGTATTCACATAACGTAAACCTGGATAACGCAGATTCAGACTCAGACTGATGTTCGCCCCGCTGATATCATTAGATTGGTGTCTTAACGAACGGCAAGCCCGTTTTCAATCGCCGTCCTTATGGCTGTCGATATGAAAAGCTTTCTCGAAGGCTTTGATTTGGGATGTAGCCAGTGCTTTATGTCTCGCCTTTGTTGTCTCTGGATTGGAGGTTGCGCGGGAAAGAACTAACGGGCTCTATTAGTGACTGCTGCTAGGAAATTGTGACTTAATATTGGAAACCTTACAGAGGCAGCGGATTCCCGATGGCATAGCGTCATCCTTATATCTTTGTGGGCAGTTTGCGCTCTGGTAGGCGTTGTGCTTCGTCAGGGCTGAGGCTGTCAGTTTGGTTGAGTCGCTGGAGTTTGTGTTAATTAATCGTCTTTGTTGTTTGATGGTGACCCAGTCCAAACCTTGGAATGTTTTGTACAGGGGCCATGTTAGGTAATTGGGGGGGTATATAAGACGAGCGTAAGGAGAGTTTACGTTGGTGTTAAATGCAACAAGATATTAATAAAGATATGTGAAGATTATAGTCAATTGCAACTTGATAACTCGGTCTCCTTCTATCGCTAGAGGTATAGAGATATGGTGGTATTTAACTAAATCCCGAGCAGTTGGCGATTCGAGGTCATCCGTTATATAACACCTTTTATCAAACACCGACCCTCTTGTTCATCTTGGCTAGCTGCCTGGTTGCCTGTTACCTTTGAAGCTAACCGGAGAAGTAAGTTTAGTAGACGGAGCAATAAGGACCCCGTGAGATCCCCCCCAAATCTAGGCTCTTAATCCCAGTCGGCGATTAAAGACACCGAACGCCAACCTAAGTCTTCGGGAGCGGTTCGCCAGATGGGTAAGTGAGACCCGGATCCCACTCCTTCTAGAAATACTAGGTGGCGATTGTCGGATGTATATTTGTGTCGAATTAAGTTACAATATAAGTTTCTCAGCTGCAAGGGGCGAGATATTACACAAAATATCCATTCCATTGCCTAGTCAGCTGTTGAAACTGTCTTGGTATCATACACATATGCATACCTAAGGCTGGACGAACTAATAATTCTCGAGCTGAAGGAATTGGGATTTTAGTCGAACGCCTTGGCTTTTCGATGAGATTAAAGGGAAAATAGTTAGCTCCATTATATATTATATCCGTCAAATCTAAAAGGGCTACTCTAGGATCGACGTACTACACGGTAGTAGTTGATAGCCACGTGGCATACGTGCCTCGTGATTATAATACCTATGATTAGGTAGATGAGGCTAGCCGATACAGAGTATTACCCTTCGAAACACGAAACGAACAAGCGCGTATCATTTAGACGCCGGTTATCTACATACTACACAAATACTCCTCGTAATGCCCCTATATTCTACTGGCTATTGGCTAGGAACCGCAGCAAGAAGGCTCCCGGGTAGACCGAGCTATCTCCCGCGTAAACAAGCACAGAGCCCAAAAGGGATTTATGAAGCGAGACCTGCTTTGTTATCGATAGATTCACCGCATATCTGAGTGAGCACTAATATTGCACCAAGGCAAGGGTAGATACTAAAAAGATATCCAATATCTAAAATTTTGTGAATGGATTGCGAAGTAAAGTCGATCGGCTAAGTTGGCCGAAATATAATGAAAATCGATTAGGCTCAGATATTTATTTACTGGCGTATCTGCATAAACTGATGAAACAAAATCCAGGTACCGTTCGGTGGATTTATAATGTGTACTACGTATTAATATGCTACAGAGTGGCGTTTTATAGTTTCAATAGTCGAGGAGTAAAACCTGGAGTTGTATATCTATCTCTCTTCCACACGCGCGTATAATACTACGGTACTTAACTAATGTTACCACACCATGCACTTGCTACGAGGATATTTAAGCGGGATACAGGAGCGGAGATTGGCCGCCCGTTGTTATTAGAGCGTTCCATTTTATGCACAGCTTATATATCTTACCGCATGAAGACTCTTCCGTGGTCAGCTAGCATATCATGATACTGAAATCATAATATCGAAGCCGGATCACGTTGACTTGGCCCCTTCCTCGTTTGGCGGTGTGGCGCATCATGGGCATCTACTGAGCGTATCATCTCCTCCATGGACTGTTAGAGGATTAAAGATCCGATACATATAGTACGCCAAGATCGTGAACCTACGCGTGATATGACATTTGAATAGCATCCCCTCTGTCTGCGTAATAGAATATTAGATCTATAAAGCTAGCGTGTAGACAAAAGTGACATTATAGCGGTGAGGGGCGCGAACCGCGTTTACTTAAGGTTTGCCTCGTTTACGGCACCAACGGTCTCTAAACCTCGACTGGCTAGCCGCAGCTGCAGAAACTAATTGGTGGCGGCTGGAAGTTATGATTCCCTTGTAAGGTAAGCAGTTATCTCGGAGAGCGATGATCCATCCAACTCTGCATCCTACCCGGCTTCGAACCAGCACAACATACTTGGAGGCGATAGACTAATATGAGACGGGAAAAGATCCACTGCGGACCGCGAATATCTTCCCGCCTCTTTCTGAATTTAGCTCGGCAAATGCTTTTCGGTGTAACATGGGCTGAGGTCTAGCGGGATGCCTTAGGCTTAGGTACTTAGATAGGTGTGCGGTTGCTTGCAGCGCTGAGACGTCACTTCAGCCTTGCGGATCGTTCCATGGGGAGGAATCCTTAATCTCGGGACGTTGCGCTACGGCGCCATGTTCTGCGTACCACGTGCCGTACGGAAATTAAGGCTCATGATACGTTTTATGTTCTTCCGCACCATCCCGTAATCCGCCATCCGTCAAGTCGAGTCAAGTCGGATGGGGTTATCGGATGGGATTAACAACACGGGTTGCCCGGTATGAGAACGAACCGGACATAGCGAATGCCTGCTAGTGATCATCGGTGATGCCTCGCGCAGGCATACTAGACGCGCTTTGCGTATTTGTCAAATTCTATCCCAACCCTAGGTATGTCCATTTCGTGCCGTTCTATTCCTAGAGAAAGCTAGCTGCATGGTGGGCATGCAGGGCGCCTTTGCATGCTTAGGATTGAGATTTGGGTGGTCAAGAATAGTTACAAGGCTAAATTCTACATAACCTATGTAGGTAGCGGTCTATGGTCGTAGTCCGGCCACGGAGTTTGACTCCCGGCAGGATGTGTACATAGCTAGGTAACCCGGGAGAACGGTGCCCCTGGGCGGTAGCATCGTAGATCTAGCGTGAGCGAACTATGTATGTATGTATATATGTATGTAGGTCAGCGGCAACGGGTAGCGAATTTATTATTGGTCGAATAGCTATTATTTCTTGAAACGTACCGTGGCCCTGCCCTAATGCCAAGTCAGCTGTCAAAAGGAGCGACAACCAGGATATGATGCAAATCGGTTCTTAGTCAGGGCTTTGAGAAAGTAGATCCCGAAAACAGCTGAAGATTATAGTGTATGCCAACTCGACAGCCTTGTTGATATTCTATACTATACCTGGTTATTCAACATGACGGCGGTGTGATATAAGCAATGGTGGCCAAAAAGCTTATTAATGATGCCGATAAAAGTACTCGCTTAACTCGACACGAAACATACAGTAAGTGGCCCCTCAGGAAGTGAGAAAATATAAAAATGAGGGTAGATGATTGGAAGGAAAGCGAGATGAGAGATCGAACCACTCGTCCATCCATGATTCGGAATGGTACTGAGGTTTATGTTTCTTGCACTCTGCTCTGGTCATGTATGCGTAGGTGTGTATTATTATAACATTATCACCTGCCGAATGAGGAATGGAAGGATGATGCAGGTCTACAAGGTATGTTATATGCTGTTATATGCACTTAGACTAAGACTTGTAGCGTACAGTAAGTACAGAGGTAGGTTAAAAACCAAGGGAGGGTAGGACAGTATTAGTAGGTAAGTAGGTAGGAGGGGAAGGGGAAGAGGCTCAAATGTGGCTTGCATGGCGAGATGAGGCGAATAGGATTGGATGGTGAAGCAGTGCAGTACCAACCAACCAATTTATGTACGGTAGTTACCTAGAGCCCACAACGCAACCCAGTGACTTACACGTATTTACCTACAGCATACCTACATACTCTGTATCGTAGTATGTATCGGCAGGTATGTTGGTAGGCGCTGTTGTACAAAGAGGTCAATAGGTATGCCAAGAAGGTTGTCTCCAGTTTTCACCCGGATCCTCCCTCTAAGCCAATCCCCCCAGGGTGCCCCCAAAAAGAGGTTGCTCCTCATTGACGACAATTGGCCCCATCGTAATTACACAGTACACTACATACATACGCGCGTTGCGTGTTGACGGTGTCTTTCACCTATCGAATGTAGTCAATCAATCAATCAATGAATCAACCATCAACCAGTCATCCTGACTCTATCCACTATCCACTATTCGCTACCTGCTGTCTTACCTTTTTTTGTTTGATGACTTCTTGATGGGGACGACGATGATGATGATGGAAAAGAAGAAGAATACCACATAGATAGAGTTTCCTGTGATATCTCACTCACTTACCTTTACTACCTATTATACCCTTGCTCTCCCCCTCGCTCTCGCCCTCGTCCTCGCCCACTCACGCGCGATGCCGCCAGCATCAGGCCAGAAGGGGACTGGCAAGAAGGGCTCTGGTGCGAAAGCCCAGCGTAGTCGCAACACCACCCCCATGTCCAGCCTGCCCACCAGCACCAGCAACGCTTCTGCCGCCGCCGCCGCCGCTGCTGCTGCTGCCAGCGTCATCCCCCCCATCGAACTACTCGAGAGCGAATTATTCGACGTCAAGTACGAACATGTGCGGAACACACTGTACGACGACATCATCGACCAGAGCACCTCCAATGCCGTAATTCCCGATTCCAAGACGCTCGATGCCCTGTTGTCGAAGCTCGAGAAGCTGCACGACCTTGTCGAACGCCGCGGCAGCTGGAGCGACAAGGGCATGCGCCTGATCGCCGCCGAGAAGAAAGGCTACCATCCGAACGAACTGCCGCCGACCAGCAAATCGGAGTCGCGAAAGGACCGGACGGCGCAAGACGCCGATAGGAAGCCCAATAAAAAGAAGCGACGGGTCAATGATAGCCTGGCACCGGGCGACCAGCATCCGGGTAAGTTGCTCCGTAATGGCCGTCTCGTGACTCTTGTCGTTGCACACACACATACATACTCTTTCTCCCTTTCTCTGTATCTTGTATCAGTGCAGCATATATGTAGACCATATATGTATAGCATGTATGTGTGGATGTATATGATGTATATACATATTATACATTATATACATAACATAACATAACATACATAGTTGCTGTGCGGTGCTTAGCTTATGGGTGCCTCTGAACAAACAACTATCGCCATAAGGGGGGCAGTTAGTTAGTCTATGTTCCAACCTAGGGTGGCCTAGGTCGAGTTGTCTTGGTGGCTCCTGTTTGTTTGTTTCGCTAACACCAATCTACACCTATCGACCCATTTACTATCTATCTACCTAACCTCTATCCATTCATTACCTACCTACCTACCTACCTATTCTCCATTCACCAACCATGCACCTGCCTCCCGACTTACCTACTAAACCCCACTGCCCATTTCACTCTCTATCTGTTTGCCATCGCGATGCATCCTGCACACAGTTTCCGCCGCAGACACGACATTCCAGAATTTGTTTTTAACCTCCATCTCTGCAGAACGATCCTCTCCCTTGCGCGATTCTAGCGGCAAACCTCGCAAACTGTCTCGCGACAACGACTCGGCCAGCTCCTCGCTTTCCCCTGTCGCACACCCCACAGCGGGCGCCATGGACGTCGACGACAAAGTTAAGCTCGACAAGAATGCTGAAGACGAGGACGGGGAGGAGTCGTCCGAAGACGAGTATGCGCCTCCTGCTCGCGAAGCGCCCCAGTTCCAAACCTTTGGCGAAGATCCATCCACCTTCCCCGACCCCACCGTCTACGAAATCCTCGATGCCAAGCCAGGCATGTCTGTCGATGAATTAAAAAAATTGTACTCTGTCGCCGTCTTTCCGAAGACCAATTTGGCCGATCAGATTGCTGGCGAACCCCCCGATAAGGATTTCAGCAATGCGAAGCCGACAAATCAGATTAGTTTTAGCACCTTTTCTACTTACGTCGAGCCGTACTTCCGTCCCTTCGCCGAAGAAGACCTCACCTTTCTACGAGAGCGGGGCGATCGTGTCACTCCTTTCATCATGCCCAAACGGGGCAAGAGGCACTACAGTGAAATGTGGGCGGAAGAGGATAATGCGATGGCTATCGATTCAAACGGCCAGGGTAGAGACAAGCTGGCTCCTAATCAACCCCGTGGCACTATTGATAATATGGATGACGACGTCGCAGAGACGGATAAGCTATCGGTCGGCCCCGTCCTGTCACGTCTCTTACAAGCTATGCGTCCGGAAGCACGCGCCCAGCCGAGCGAAGACAAGCCGATGACCAACGGGATCAACGGTGACTCCGACGCGAAAGAAGAAACCAACGGGGATATTGGAGGTGGTGCGCCAGGAGACGAAGGCAAAAGCATCCCACCTGCCGCCTTCATGCCAGAATCAGCCGGTGAAGCCTGGAAGAAGGCCACACATCCAAAGCTTGACTACCTACAGGTTGATGAGCGCATTAAGCAAGAGCTCCGCCATATTGGCTTCTTACCGCAGGAGACTTTTGACGGCGATTACGACGGCCACTTTGATGACGAGGTAGCGGCGCGCTTGCGGCTCCTCCAGGACCGCCTGCGCCAGCAGATTCTCATCAACGGCGCCCGCAAGGCCAGGCTCACCGAACTCGTGAAAGAGAGGATGGCCCACCAGGAATACCAGACCATTCTGGAAGATCTGGATACCCAAGTCCAAGGCGCATACCTTAAGCGCACACGAACCATGGGCAAGAGCAAGAAATCGAAACGGCCAGGCGGCGCCGGTGGCGGCAGTCATCCTGCGGGTGGCGGTGGCGCGGGCATGGCACGACCAGGTATTGGCGATGTCACGAAGACACTGATGGAGCGACGCCGCAGGTGGATCGACAATATAGGAACGGTATTCGATGATGAGAATCTCGGCAAAGTGCCCCGAGCCACCGACGCCGATAGTAGTATCTTTAAACCCGACGTCATGGCCGATCTAATGAAGAAAGAAAGGCAGACGTGGGATGAAGAAGTTGAAGAGGAATAAATTTGATTTTTTTTGATGACTATGATTCAGGGAATGGTCTGCCACGCGGTTACATGGGGAATGGGGGATGGTAACAACCGGCGTTTGGAGGTTTCTTGATACCAAAGCCGGCGTTCTAGGAGTCTGCACCTAAAATTAGATAGCCAGTGTTGCATCTATACTTGCCCTGTGGTTAGGGTACCTATCTGTCTAGGGTAAAGCTAGACTTGGCCGGCGCATATGCTTACTGCTTCACCCTTTGTGTTGAACGTCTTGTAGAAGATTGATTTTCTTAGACAAGACACAGAACAATTGATCTATCACACTACCCAAAGATTCAACCATTATTGCCTATAAGTGAGAATTAGTTCTATAGTTCTCAGGTCCAATTTAAGTTAATTGTATCAGCATCTTGGACCAGCGATAATTGACGTATCATATAAGCCCCTACTCTAACCATTGTGAAGATGATATTCTGACTATCTAACTTATAACTATGCGATTTTGTACTAGACTTAAAATCTACTAGGTATCCAAGTCGTTTTACACTATTCTGATTATACATTGGTTTTACTACGATAGAAGTCGGGGCCCTTATCTGACGTTACCTACGGAACTAGCGTACTGCGGGGTACTTGGGGGATCACGCCCAGGGCTGGGCTGAAGGCTTTCGCGATAAGCTTGCATGAGGATAGAACTTTGAATTGACGACTGTTCCGTACCATCCACCATCAACCTTGTTTGTATATGTGGTGTGTAGGATTTGAATTTCGTATGTGATAATTTTTGTTGTTAGGAAGCGAAGAATTCTGAATTATCGAGGTAGAGAAGTTCGCTCGCTTGCTTCAGGATGCATCTCGTCCCGAAAGAGGTGCGTTGCTTCGATCCCCCCCTGTCCCGTCCGCCCGTTCTGTCTCGAGGTGAGGCGAGGTGAGATGGCTTGCCAAGCCACACACAGGCGGCTCACCTTACGAGACGAATTGAGAGACATGCCATGTTTTGGGCTTGGATAGTGGCAGAATAATGGAAAAAACTAATGCGGGATATTGCTGTTTTATAGCTTGACAAGCTCGTCATTTCCCAACTAGGCTTCCTCGCGCAGAGACGCCTCGCCCGCGGAGTCAGACTAAACCATACTGAGGCCACGGTGAGTTCTCATTACCTAACTTCTACATAAGAGCAACGCGAGAGGGCCTTGGTTGGCGGTTACACTGGGGAGATCATGTCTTGGAATTGTCTTGGCTTGGGAGTTGTTTTTTTATGCAAATTGGTGCATTAATAACGGAAAATGAGAGTGTGAGAGTGACAATGGAAGAGAGAGAGAGAGATGAAGAAAAAGGAAGAGAAAAGGGAGGGGAATATGGCTAATGGTGATGCATATATCTAGGCCCTCATCGCGAACAACCTACAGGAGCTCATCCGCGATGGCCAGCACACGGTGGCGGACCTCATGTCCATCGGCGCGACGATGCTGGGGCGCCGCCACGTGCTGCCGTCGGTGGTGAGCACGCTGCACGAGATCCAGGTCGAGGGCACGTTCCCGACCGGCACGTACCTGGTCACGGTGCACAACCCCATCGCCACCGAGGACGGCGACCTCGCCAAGGCCCTGTACGGCAGCTTCCTGCCGCTCCCGCCCGCCGACGCCTTCGCGCCCCTCCCGGCCTCGGCGTACGACCTCGCGAGCGCGCCCGGTGCGGTGGTCGTCGTGAAGGGGCGGGTGGCCATCAACGAGGGGCGCCGCCGTGTTAGAGTTACGGTGACCAGTAAGGGCGATAGGCCGATCCAGGTGGGCAGTCATTACCACTTCATCGAGACGAACCCGCAGCTGTCTTTCGACCGCAAGCTCGCGTATGGCTGCCGCCTCGACATCCCGGCCGGCACGTCGGTGCGCTTCGAGCCCGGGGATACGAAGACCGTCACGCTGGTGGAGATTGCCGGGCGCCGCGTCATCCGCGGCGGGAACAACCTCGCCTCCGGCGTCGTGGATCTCAGTCGGGCTGACGAGATCATTGCGAAGTTGCAGGAGGCGGGCTTTGCGCATGCGCCCCAGCCGACTGCTGATCTGGCCTTAGGAGGGGAAATCGAGCCGTTTACTCTCGACCGCACGGCATACCGCACTATGTTCGGCCCGACGACGGGGGATCGTGTGAGGCTGGGGGCTACAGCGCTTTGGGTTAAGGTCGAGCGTGATCTGACGGCGTACGGTGACGAGTGTAAGTTCGGTGGCGGGAAGACGCTGCGCGAGGGCATGGGGCAGATGAGCGGGTGCGCGGACGCCGACTGTCTTGATCTTGTGGTTACGAATGCGCTTATTGTTGACTACACGGGCATCTATAAAGCCGACATTGGTGTTAAGGAGGGTGTTATTGTTGGTATTGGCAAAGCCGGTAACCCGGATGTGATGGATGGTGTGACTGAGGGTATGATCGTGGGCAGCTGTACTGATGTTATTGCTGGCGAGGGGAAGATCATTACGGCTGGTGGTATGGACTCGCATATTCATTTTATTTGCCCCCAGCAAGCGTATGAGTCTATTGCGTCGGGTATTACGACTTTGTTGGGCGGTGGAGTTGGGCCTAGGTGAGTTCTGCTACGGCATCTATCCCCTGATACCTTCTCGTATTATCATCATCAGTTGGTTTTCTATGAAGTTACTGACAAGGTAAACCAGTGCCGGCACATCCGCAACCACCTGCACACCTGGCGCCCACTACACGCGGCAGATGTTGCAAGCCTGCGATGAACTGCCCCTGAACATCGGTATCACGGGCAAAGGCAACGATAGTGCACCAGAGGCTCTCCGTGAGCAGATCGCAGCCGGCCAATGCGGTCTGAAGCTGCACGAGGATTGGGGTACAACTCCAGCTGCTATTGACGCCTGCCTTACCGTATGCGACGAGATGGACGTGCAATGCCTCATCCACACAGACACCCTCAACGAGTCCGGGTACGTAGAGTCCACGATCGCGGCCATCAAGGGGCGGACCATCCACACCTACCACACAGAGGGCGCAGGCGGCGGCCACGCCCCCGACATCATCTCCGTGGTCGAGCACGCGAACGTGTTGCCTAGCAGCACCAACCCGACGCGGCCGTACACGCGCAACACGCTCGACGAGCACCTGGACATGCTCATGGTCTGCCACCACCTGTCGCGCGACATCGCCGAGGACGTGGCCTTCGCCGAGTCGCGCATCCGCGCCGAGACCATCGCCGCCGAGGACGTGCTGCACGACCTCGGCGCCATCAGCATGATGTCCTCCGACTCGCAGGCCATGGGCCGCTGCGGCGAGGTCATCCTGCGCACCTGGCACACCGCGCATAAGAACAAGGTCCAGCGCGGGTCTCTACCCGAGGACGAGGGCACTGAGGCGGATAACTTTCGGGTGAAGAGGTATGTGAGCAAGTATACGGTCAACCCGGCGCGCGCGCAGGGCATGGCGCATCTTATTGGCAGTGTCGAGGTGGGCAAGCTCGCGGATTTGGTCGTCTGGGACCCCGCTTGGTTTGGTGTTAAGCCGAGCACGGTTGTGAAGAGCGGGTTGATTGCTTGGTCGCAGATGGTATGTTTCTTTCATCATTGTCTCTTCGCTTTTATTAGCCCTGCCGTTTCACCTCTTGGTTTCCTGGTTTCTTAGGCAGTCGGGCTTCACCTCCCCTGGCCCCTTTATATAACGTTTCAGCTGCCCGAACTAACCCCTTTCTCTAGGGTGACCCAAACGCCTCGATCCCGACGGTCCAGCCGGTGATTGCGCGCCCAATGTTCGCGCCGCTGGTGCCGGCGACGAGCGTCGTCTTCGTCTCGCAGGCTAGCATCGACAATGGCGTCGTGGCGAAGTACGGGCTGCGCAAGCGTGTTGAGGCTGTAAAGGGCTGTCGTACTGTAGGTAAGAAGGACATGGCGTTCAACGACGCCATGCCTCGCATGAAGGTCGATCCTGAGCGGTATACCGTCGAGGCCGACGGGAAGCTCTGCACCGCGGAGCCCGCGGCTGAACTGCCGCTTTCACAGGGCTGGTTTGTGTATTAGAGGGGGAGGATGTGGTGGTATAGTGGGAGATAGAAAATCTCAAGGAGGGAAGAAAGGGCTGATCTGGTGGTAAGGCGACTGGACTGGATATGTAGATAGTACCAGGTGCTATTGAGATGGTCATGAGTACATATTAGGTTAGAGGCTCAAGTGTGAGCTGGCCTAGGGATTTGTAGCGGACTGAAGATGCGATCATGATAGGATTGTTATTGTTATGGGAGGATTTCGGTAGCACACATGGATTCATCGATACCTTGACATGAGTTTTATAGGAGGTAGCTATTGAAGTGAGGAACTTGCAAAGTTCGAAGTCTTTAGATAGTTACGCCTCCTGATCGTTAAGATTGGCTATTGTGAGGTGAAATATGAACTTCAAGCACCTATAAGGTCCGTGGTACCGATCGATTTAAGGTTGGCAGCGCGCACATTGCTCTACGGGAATGGATGGTTTCGCGGCTTACCTGTCTGGGCAAGATATTGATTCTAGTTGTGCTCGCACATGTCCTTATGTACATGGTCCGGTCCTCCGGAAAGCCTTCTATCTGTTAAGTGCTCTAGGTTAGGTAGGTAGGCGGGCTGGTGATGTGCTATGCTGTGCTGTGCTGTGCTGTGCTGTGCTGTGGAATCACTATAGCGCTAGAAGTATTTTAAATTGTACCTCATCGTGGCCAAGGACGTTGGCAACAGGGACTTATTAGAGCCAGTGTGCTATAGGCGTATGATGTAGTGTACCTGGTAGAGTGATTAGGACCAGGACCTTGGTACTTGGACTGGGTTAGGTAGGTATACTTCACAACGAGACCAGCACCTCGAAGGATTCATTGACCGAGAACCATGTAAGATGATTGGCTGACCGAAGTTGATATTAGCCCTCTGAACAGACGCGCTCACTGACACATCCTACGTCGGCTATTACTGACTTCTAATATGTGCATGCATACCTTACCCAGGTAGATGATATGACTCTCGCGACTCGTCAATTTGCTATTTATCTTAGGATGCTCTTGCTACCAATAGATTTAAACGTCGTTCATGTTGAACTGGATGTTTGACACCGGGTTAGATACGTTGGGAGGTACATGTACCTTCGCGTATAGGGAGTCCTGTCGACCCGCTGGCTAAGGCTGCTGAAACTTTGAGGTAAGAGGCAATTCTAGGTAACAGGTGGGTAATCCTGGTAACAAGACCACTAGAATGTATCTAACGCTAGAGCAAGAGCATTAAATCCCTAAATCTGCCTAGAGGTAGCTATGCCTAAGTTTAGGGAGTAGCTACCCGTGTAATACCGCGGACAGTGTGTCTCTCTCTGTGTTTATTTATTCTGGTAGTACGACACCCGTCGTGGTACAGGAAAGAAGGGGTCTGCATATTTCGAGTTACTGAAACTAGCCCTCTGCTGGCTAGAAGGCTAGGTAACTCTTTCTCGAGTGTAGACAATATTATATGAATCAGGTACATCCCGTCTCGGTGGCTATATAGTAGATAGCATCTCTCATCGGCAGGCTTTACGTTTACCAACTTACTGAAGGTATACCCTATCCACTGAAACACGCAAGACTCTTCATTATTTGGATCTCAGTTCTGTTTTGGTCGAAAGTTTTGTATAATGGATGGAAATCATACAGGTGATCTCTTTTCAATGCAATTACTTAAGTACACAGCACAATCCCACACTTAACCATCCAGACCTTAACGCCTCACTGCCTACAAACCAGGAAACCTCTTAACAAGTAGCCTTTGTTCTACCTATTCGGCTTCGCTAACCCATCTGGAAGTTTTCGTAACTCATACAACCGCCGTAAACCAAGTTAAACCGGGATAGGGCAGAGAAAAGAGAACGCGAGGCTATAAACACCGAGCCTAGAGTTCTGTAAAAATAGTTCCTGGAACTATCTGGCGTCATGATAAGGTATCTCGAAGCCAAACATAGCTCGGAAGACGGCAAGCAAAATAAAGCAGGGAAATAAATACAACCGATGCTTAGTTCTTCTTCTTCCGAGCCGACTTCTTAGGCTCCTCGATATCTGGCACCTTGGACTGGCGCTTGCGCTTCTTGTCGGGGCTGGCAGGTGTCGCGTTCTTAGCGGCGCTACTCTCACCATCGTCGACATCACCGGCCATACTCTTTCGCTTTCGTGTCGTTTTGCCTTTTGGGGTTTTAGTTCCATCGTCCATATTGATGGATGGGGTTGCCATCTGAAGCTGCTCGGCAATCGCCTCCTGGTCGTTTGGGGCCATTGCGTCGTCCGTTACTACGTCCGCTTGCGCGATACCGTTCGCGTCAGCATAGTTGAGAGCATCACCATCCGACATGTTCCTAGCGTCAGGGTTTCCAGCCTTGTACGAGTGAACTCGCGCATTGTACAGGCGGAGGTTGAATTGGTAGGCATTGTTCCAAGCCTATATTCATGATTAGTCTTGTGTCTATAGGTGGAATGAAAGCTGTGGGAGCAGGTATAAACTTACTACTTTCTCTTGGGGTGACATCGAAGCCCAGCGGCGCTGGCCTTCCTCCTGCACAGCGCCTTTCGGGGCATCGGCTCCCAAATCATTCGCAATAATAGGGCGAGCGGTTTGCATGTATAGGAAATACGGGGTCAAGGGCCGCTTAGGGGCGTTAGGATCATGAGTGCGCTTCTTCCGCTCCTTCTTTTCCTCTCCATGCGGAAGCAGATCACTGAGCTGACCGCCGATTCCATCAAGCGTAGCAACAAGCGACTGCATAGACGCGCCAGCTCCATTGTCGAAAGGGGCAGGCTCGCCAATTAGAAGATTAGTTTGACGGACAAAGTCATCCGCGAAATTCTTCATCAAGGCGGTAATAGTATTGAACCGTTGATGAACCTGATAGCCACGTTAGTATAACATGCTTAAGGACTCTAAAAGTCGCTCGGAACGCCCCAGTATCGGGTGAAAGTGAAAGGTGCTATGAAGGGCATGCAGATATCGGTATTTCAAGTTAGGTAATGCTATCTCCAATAGACAGACGACCATCCGGAGAGTCCGGATGGAAGCTACTGAGATGTGCTACCAGGAGCTTAACTGCTGCCGAAAAGAATTCGTGGTAGTCATACCAAGCATCGCTCTCAACATGGAAGCAACTGACGACATTGTGCGTGCAATATAAGAGAGCTACCGTTCAACCGTGCGTTGTTGCGGATATTGATGCCCTTATTGTTGCACTCACGCGACTGACACAGGTTGATGCTCGCACATCGGCGTTCAAGTGCGACGGGCTCTCCATGTTGGACGAGGGAATATGGGATGGAAGGGGGTATGGTTGGGAAAGGTTGCTAGAGGGCAAACGTGCACTAGGCCCAAGGCACAAGCCTGGGAGATAGTGACGCGGGAAAATGGTAGTGGCAATTGATCACTTACACTGTCGCGGACTCTGATAAACTCGTCAATACCGATAGTGCGCTGTTGAGGTGGCAGTGCGCTCTGCATGGCCTGCATCGGAGGCTGCTGGGCAATGGCCTGGGGGAGTTGGTGCTGCGGCGCCATCTGGTGCTGGAGCTGTTGATGCTGCTGCTGCATCGGCATAGCTGGCATTGGGACCATGGCGGGTGCGGGAGCGACTGGTGCAGGCTGCTTGAGGCCGTCGGCTTTCTTGGGGCGAGCCATTAAGTGTGGTGCAGGGCGCGTTGGGGAGTTGGTCCGGGGGGTGGGCCACTATTATAAGTAAATACACAATTGATGGCCGTGGTTGGGTGCTTGAGCTTAAGCGTGTTGCGTGTGCCTATGCGTGCGTGGTGCTGTGCTGTGCTGTGCGCGCGCGCTGTTGAGGAATTCCGGGTGAGATTGTGGCGTTGTCTTAGCAAATACTGGTGTTGGGTCTCAGAAGGATAGTTACAGTCCTCCCGTTACAGTAGAGTTGATTGCTTTTGGGTTGGTGTAGTGTTGAATGTGCTGAATCACCCAGGTATATACAGCATACAGCACTGTGGGTGAAAGACCAGCGTAGAGGCGTTAGGTAGAGGGGAAGAGAGGGAAGAGGCGCGGGAAACAGAAGACTAAAGAAAGTTTACGGGGGCGACGCGCTGAAGCGGGAGGGGCTTCCCTCTAAATATGGTGGCTGCCCGGGCTGGCTGATTTCGCAAGATCACTGATGAGTGGGTGCGCTGGGGACGGGTGGGTGATGGGAGATGGGGAGATGGGTTACAGGGACTGTAGGTAGGTACTGTGCCTAGGTAGGTAGTAGTGTGCAGGATGACCGGGTGTGTGGTTTCCCCTGCTGGCTTAGCCTATTTCGCGAGCCTCTTGCACTTACTGGTCTTACTGGTTGGTAGGTACCTGCCCAAAGGTACCGCGGCCACCTACCTATGGCCTGCGCTTGCACTGTACCGTACCCTCCTCCCTACACCCCCGCTCCACGGTGCATCACGTTGCAGTTTTTATTGCTTGGTAGACTGGCGATGTACTTGGTACCTTGCCTGCCTCTTTTCGTACCTCTCTCATCGCGCATTTACGAAATGTATTAATTCTTTCCCTGCTAAGCTCACTTAGCAATGCCTTGAGGTGATACCCATTTAACATACAATAAAACTGTGCCTCCAAGCGTTGAAGCAATTCGATCTTATGTGACCAAGAAGTGGTGGCCTGGTAGGCTATTAGGTATGCTTGCCCGCTTGTTGTGGTGAAGGCTGGACGCGTTTGATGAAAGCAACCGCTGCAATGTCCAAGTACCTAAGGACTTACGGAGTGGAGGAGGGGTTGCACGATTTTGCTGCTGAGAGAGGGGCTAGAAGAGATTTTAAGCCGTAGGCAGTGCTTAACCTCTGGCCTAGCTGGCTGATCAAATGCACCAAGAGCAGCCCCGTAATAAAATGAGAAAATAATCGAAAATCAGAAAAACAGCTAGGCAGGCAGGTACCTACCTACCCGACCTGGGCTCTTGAATTGAGTGATTGCGCTCAGCACCTATCCACTCGGTCCAGTGCAGCATTGTACCTATACTGAAGTACCTACGTTTTCGTAAACACCATCAAACACCTTCATTGCCCGTTGTATTCTACCAATTTACCCACATGCAGGTAACTCGTTTCTTATATTTCTGCTTACTTTCTCCTCTTTACACGTTCGTTGCGTCTTTTCACATATATTGTTTTGGTTTTCCGCTGTTGATGGGGTTCGCTGGTCTTCTATATCAATAGAGAGCCTATCCTGTGCAAGTCGCGCTCGCTATGATGGGCCGGTGGGAGGTAGGTACCTGCACATGTGTTTGGCACACCTTCGGCCAGTCAGCATGAGGGCTGGATGGAAGCGTTAGGGTCGCACCAGGCCAGCGCCATCTGCTAGTTGATTGGTTCAGGCAGATTCGGGGGTGGTTGAGCGCTCCGTAGGTGCACCAGATCGAGGTGCAGGGCTTGCTGCCCTCCAAGATCAGTAAGTTGGCTTGATTGCGCACGCATATCATCAGTGTCACTCCCCAGTGCCGTAGAACAGCGCCGGGAATTGCCGGTTAGGCGCCCCCCGCCCAGCTGCTTTCAGGGTCAAACGTATCCCCCCGCTCAACTCTAACGCCAATTTTCAGTGCTCTTCCCCCATTTCCTAACACCTGGAATTCCTCTATTTCCCTGCTTACTGTAGCCCTTGATCAACTGATCGTAATTCTAGTGCTCTATTAGCAATATAGGCACCTTGCGCTACTTTACTGCCTCTACTACTTGGGCGCCTTTGATTGTAGCACCTATACATCCCGTATTAGAGGTATTCTATCAACGCAAGCTGGCCCATGACTAAACCAATTCAAAGGTACACTTCATCTAAAGCCTACACGTAAATCTCCTATAGCTCGCTCCTAGTTGCATATTCCTCTTCCATAGGTTCGTATCCTAAAGGCTAACTAATGACTTGCCTCTCTTTTCTCAACAGAACTTGAAACGTCTCAACACTCGTAGGCATAACTTGCATCCTCTTGATAGAATTAGGCACGGTACTTCGTGGCTTATTCACTTCGTGACGGGGGTACAACCATCGATTGCGTCCGGGTTGTCTCGTTACTCGAGCTTGACCATTGTTTAACACGCTAGATAGATGGAGAGGTAGCCCAAGAACCAAGATATCTATCTCATATCTCATGGCAATGAGTAAATTCTAGTTGCAGATCAACATGCAGCGAATCTGATTTAACCTTGCTACATATAGATATGTAGGTAATAGTAGCCACTATGTAGGTACTCCTCTTTGAGTGATAGGCGATGCATCATCACTTTTAGAAAACAACATATGTGAATCTAACTGCGCTTGGTTTATTGATGTTATATGCCACCCCTAGAATTTCGAACTCTTTAATCTCTACTTATCTTTATAGATTGGATTATACCTAAATTCCCTACAATGGTGCATAGCAGTAGGAACGAGCGCAGCCTTGCTCAATATTGTCGAGCTGCCATTTCTTAGCTGTTAGGTAGGTAACACTTAGGTAGGCACTAGGAAACATATAATATTCACTACCTACTATAAGTAAACTCGTGCGGTAACAGGTATCTACTAGGTATGTAAATGTACGTTGTTTGAAATTAAAAAGGCTATTGAGAAGCCTAGCTAAAAAGCAAACAAGAGCGGAACCGTCGTGGGAGGAAAACCGTATAACATAGAGAAGCTCAAACAACCAAAACACACTCGGTTATTGCTGCGACCATTAAGCAGACATTAATCACAAAGTCTCCGACGCGTTAGGTACTGACCTGCATTGAGTAGCTGCGAGATGTAGCTCCTATCAATCTCTTATCTTGGGTCGGTTGTAGGTAGATACTTAGATACCTACCTAAGGTAGGTTATCCACTGGCTGAAATATCTGGTGATTGTCTGCTGACAGAAGCTGCTTTCCTTCCCCTACCTACGCGCGCATACCTTGGGTAGATATCTCGGCTGCGGAAGTGAATTAATCCGCTAGGTAGGTAGGTACCTAGGTGCAGGTGAGCCCCTCTTTCAGTTTCTCCAATGCGTCTACCCGCATTTTTCACTTGCACATGAAAATTGATTAAGATCCCGTCACCTGCATTGCATGGATATATAGACCGAAGTTTCAGCAGCCATGTTTTAATAGATAAAGTGCCTTATTTCTGAGTTCTGGTCAAAATGATAATTTCAGAGCCTCTTCACAAAGTACCCGGCGAGTATGCTACTTCCGACCTCCGTGTGTCGACCACAAACCCGGGTACCGGATCGTGCTGGGCTTTTTTTGGATGATCGGTTGGTAGGTAGGTACTATGAACGCGCCCTTAGGCTACTACAACGCCACCAAGGAGGTAACCAATGCAAATATGAATACCTACCTACTTCGTACCTAATAGGATCTGTCTCGAAACCATCCGAATTCTTTTCTCTCATCAAGTGTATACTTATTTGCTTACAGTCTAGATACATATGATACATATCACATAAGGGCGCTCCAAAATAGGCTGCCTACCACAGCAACATTTTTATACATTACAACAATACTATTGCTCACCACGATATCGAAAGTTACCGCCGTGGGTTTCTAGTAGTGATAGGTAAACAAGTCAAGTCAGGTTTCAGTTTCACATATGATCAAACGAGGGATGCCTCCGCCTATCCAGTCGCCGCCGTCTAACTGACACTCCACTTGGCATTGGCATCTTCTCTTGGCAAACCCCTTGATCAGCCAATCTCGGCGTCAGGGAGCCCCTCCAAACCCCTCCAGCGTCGATCTGGTAGAACTATTGCACCCAAGCGCACACGCGGCATTGCTAGCAAGCTGTACAACATACATCATAGCCCATCCAACTGTACCTAACGAGGATGGGGGCTGGGTTTGGTAGTACAAAGGGCATCAAGCTTGCTTGCTTGCTTGCATTGACTCGACTCTGATTCTGATTCTGCCCCTCCCCCTCCTTTGCCGTGTTATCCTATCCATCCCCCTCCATCCACCACCAACACCAACACCACAATCACAACACCAACATTATAATTTACACCAACTTCTCTCCCTTTCTAGACAGTTGGCATCGTCTCTATTCGTTATACTAAACACGCACTAAATTGTCCTTCTTCACTCATTCAATCCGCTCCCTGGCATTGAATTACATCTAGGTAGATCATCGTGACACGGACCTGGGGTTCACTAACATGATCTCCTTGAAGCTTTACCCCGGCCTCCTGGGGCTGGCTTTTCTGCTCGTCTTTGCTCGCCCAGCTCTTGCCTTTGGTGCTGGTAACATCGCCGGCATTTCTAAGGTCGAAGGCCAGAATTGTTCGTAACCACCACTATCTACATCTGCTGTACGCGCCGACTTTGGAGGTATACGCTAACGCGTAGCATTATAATAGGGCGCCATGGCGATATCGAAGATACCCTCCTTACCATCCTTATGGCCCGTGCCGTTGGTGGCAAGAAGTTCGACAAGCTCATGGTCTCGCGTGTTTACTTCGGCAACTGGCTTCGTGACTACTCGCAAGCTATTGATGTGGGAACCGTTAAATCCGTCTCTGCCGAGGCCATTCGTCTCCTTCTTTGCGTCTTGGGTTTCATGAGCTTCGGCTTCGGCTCCAAAGAATTCGAGGTTACGGCCTCTCGCCTAGGCTGCTACCGTCCTGAAGACCACATCGACAACCCCAAGAATTACGCCGACAACCAGGACGCTCGCCAGTACCATCGAGCACTTCGTGGCCCTGTTAATGAGAGGGTCGAGCTTGCTATCGATGAGGAAACTGGTATGAAGAACTATATTGCGAACGAGGGTGTAAACATTATGACTTCGGCTCTCCACGTCCGTCGCCTCTTTAGCAAATGCATCGAGCTTGCCCGGAACTACCAGCAGGGCCGAGACAAGGCTGATTTATACGAGGCACTGCGTCTCTTGGGAACCGGTCTTCACTGTTTAGAAGGTGAGCTTTATGAAGACTCAGAGAAACGAGGCGCCGCCAGCCGTTTAGTGCTAACATAAAACGCTCTAGACTTCCTCGCTCACAGCAATTACACTGAACTCGCTCTAATTGAGATGGGCGAGCGCGACGTGTTCCCCCATGTTGGTAGCCGCACCCAGCTGCAGATCCCTGGTGCTCGACATGAGGTCTGGCCGCTTGTCACCGGAACTTTTGGTGGAGTTGATTTTCTGCATTCCGTCACCGGCGAAGGTAGAAGATCCCTTACTTCATGAAACCAATGATGCGGTATCTAATAAGAAACCTACAGTTTCGGACAAATTGACTCAAAACGAGATCCAAGAGCTAGAAGGAACCCTACAGCAGCACTCCAATGACGACACCAGTATCCTCGCAGATCTCCTTGACAAGATCCCGGACGGGGTCTTCGGCGGAGATGACAAGAAGCAGAAGATGAGCGACATCCAGTCCAACGCCCAGGCTGCCCAAATGGAGAATACCTCGATCTCACCTCGCGAGCCCGAAGAATTCACCCAATATGCAAAGCAGGTCTTTGAGCAGATCATGCCCGCCATTGAGTTCCACGATGACCTAATGAAGAGCATTACCAAGGCAATTGAGAAGATCCCCATTTTACCCCAGATTATTGAACAGCTTGAAGACCAACTATCGATGTGGGTCTTTACCATCATTGCACCTTTTGTCTTGCCTATTATCAGCCAAGTGAAGAATGAGCTTGCAACTGGTTCGAACGAGATCATCGCTAGTAGCGAGAATGAACAACATATTGTGTTCAACGATGATGAATGCACCGACCCTACCCATTCGATGCTGTCTAAGGACCACTTCTCAAATGTAACATGCCCCGAAAATCATCACAGTGTACATGAGTACTAACTATTACCAGATCCTTAACGAAATTGCCGGCAAAACAGCAAGTAAAGTTGTGGCCTGGGTCGTTCCTCAGCTAATGGAAGCTTGGGACGATGAGAGTGCTGATGTTGACCGTATTCTCAACCGAATTATCAGTGGCGTTCTTCATCACCCAGCCCAGCGCCGCATGGGTGAGGATGGTGCCGAGGAGGGCCGAGAGCTGATGTTCCGCAGCGTCGAAGAATGGTGGAACGGGATGGATGATGGCGCAAAAGATGAGTACCGCCAGAAGCTCTCTCGAGAAGGTGTACAGCGTGGTGAGAATCACAAGGAAGGTGTGCACGATAGCGGCCACGGCTGCGGAAAACCTCTCGGTATGCACAAAAATTATACGGGTGGTGGAACCGTGGAGGATCGAATCGCCGGCGCTGCCGCCGGAGCCATCTTCGAAGGACTTACAGGTGGTATCTCAAACATAGTTGAGACCCAGACTGGCGGTCAAGTCAAGCTCCCCGGCAGTGGCGGGCGCGAAGAGTCATCAAGCGGAGGACTTCTCAATCAAGTTGGTAACGCGCTCCTCGGAGGTGGCTTCAAGGATGAGGAAAGGGATTCTTACGGAAGCAGACGACAGGAAGATGACGGCTCTTACACTGAGAGCCGGACCGAATATGGCCGCTCCGGGGATCGCTATGGGCAGGCTAATTACAGTGAGACCCAATATTCCGGTGGAGGCGAGCGCACAGAGTATAGCCGTTACGAGCAAGACAATAGCGGCAGAGGCTACGGCTACCAAGAGCGGACCGAGACCCGCCCTAGCTACGGCGGCGGCTACGAGGAGCGCACTGAGCGTCGATATGAGAGTAACGAAGAGAGCTATGAACAGTCTGGTGGTTGGAATCGACGGCGCGATGATGACGACAACTATGGAGGACGAGAGGAAAGATCTGATAACTACGGTCGTGAGGAAAGACAGGAATACGGACGATCGGAGGAGTATGGTCGCGAAGAGAGATCCGAGTACGGCCGGTCCGACAACTACGGTCGTGAAGAGAGACAAGAGTATGGCCGCGAGGACCGTGAGGATCGTGAGGAGTCCGGCGGTGGCGGTGGTGGGTTTTTAGGGCAGTTCATCGACCGTGTTGGCGAAGAGTTCGATAACCAGAGACGTCGTCGGGATAACGATGGTTGGGGTTCGTAAGGTGCACTCAAACCCCTAGGTATTTAGCTCAGGACAGAGTTTTCCCATTTGCCCATCACGCCCTAAAACTAATAAGATACCTACAAAAATCACAAGAATGAAAAAATATCACAGATTATCTTCTTAGTTTTCTCGTATTCCACCTAATAGCTCAAGCTACCAAGAGTAGATACCCTCACCTTGCACCCTAAACGCTTCTAGGGGGTTTTAGACCCGATACCAAGGTCGACCTGCAGCTAAACTCCACAGCCAGGCTATATAGACGCGGGCAGCAACGCGGGGAATAAGGCTAGACATACCCTGCAGCCAATAGCGTAGATCTCTGCATCCATTTTCATATAAGTGTCGTGATATTCAGTGTCAGGATCCGCGGTATAGCGATCTGCGTCTTTTTCCAGATGCCTCCAATTTTGCCAGCAGCCATGGCCCGTTTTCTCTATATTAGCTCACCAGGTCCAAGCACAGGGGCCTGGGCTATAGACCCCCCGGGCCGATACTCCTCACCACCAAAACCGAGTTACCCGACACCAGAAGCGGGAATGGCTCGGTGTAATCCCCGTTGCGTCGACTCCGAACGCGCCCAAGGCCTCGTCGCTGATTCGACGAGGCGGCATGTGTTGATGTGAAAGGTCTTTGGATCGTCGCGGCAATCAGCGCCGCAACCCTGGCAATGCCCGGCGATATATTGCGACGGAGCGCTTCCCACTGGACCGCGTGGGAGTGAGGGCGTTTAGCTAAGTAGAAAATATATTGCACTTTACTTGGAGCTCTCGTGTGGTATGGGGGCATAGGGCTCAACCTCCCTTTTTAAAGCCTGGCCCTTCTCACCTCTCTGAAGCTAGGTTTTGAAGACTGACGTGATTGAGTTATAGCGTGGCGAATTATTGCACAACATCCTCGAGAAGTCTAGATCAGATATTTAGGTCAGGCCCCAAGATGCAGCTCAAACACGCCCCGCTGTGCGTCCTCTCCCTTACCGGGCTCGCCTCTGCCCAGGGCGCCTCTGGAAGTGGACAGACGACGCGCTACTGGGATTGCTGCAAGCCGTCGTGTGGGTGGACGATGAAGACGAACAGTGGGAAGCTCATCGGGACGTGCTCGCAGCAGGACTCGCCGCTTAATGACAATGGTGCCACCCGCTCGGGCTGTGATAGTGGTGGCTCGGCGTACATGTGCTCGAACCAGAGCCCCTGGGCCGTCAGCGAGGACTTGAGTTACGGTTGGGCCGCTGTCCGCTTGTCTGGGCAGACTGAGACTACCTGGTGCTGTGCCTGTTATGAACTCACGTTCACGAGCGGTCCCGTTAGTGGCAAGAAGATGATTGTGCAGGCGAGTAATACTGGTGGTGACCTGGGACAGAACCACTTTGATCTCGCGGTATGTCTGACTTTTAGTCCTTTTATTACTCTTTTCGTTAACTCGTCCTATCCCCCAACATTTCTTCTGGTTAGTATGGACGACACCACGTAGCGTAGTCTCCTATACTGTCTCTATATACAACTTTCAGCATTCATAATAACCGTCTAACACCATATATCCAGATCCCCGGCGGCGGTGTCGGCCTCTTCAACGCCTGCACGGCGCAATACGGCGCCCCCTCGAACGGCTGGGGCGAGCGCTACGGAGGCGTTACCTCCCGCGCAGCCTGCGACTCCTTCCCCGCGGCTCTGAAGGAAGGCTGCTACTGGCGCTTCGACTGGTTCGGCGGCGCGGACAACCCCGGCGTCACGTTCAAGCAGGTCGCGTGCCCTGCTGCCATCGTCGCGAAGAGCGGGTGCTCGCGCAGCAACGACGCTATCGACGAGACGCCTACCGGCCCCAGCAGCGTTAGCACTTGGACCCCTGCTGCTGCCACAGGGAGCGCATCGATTTAAGGGGGCTGGACATGGCTTGAGGAAGAGTTGCCTTACATGTATATATGAATATACAAACAGAGTTGTTTAAGTGCCAATACCATGGCCCTAGACTCCTGTATTCCCAGGGGCGGTCTCGTGATGTAGGGTCTGCCTCTCGCCCTCCTTGCATACCTTGGTATATATTTGTGAATTGCGCTCATCCATCATTTGTGGAACTTTACGACTCGAATCTTGGTATGGAATCTGGAATAATTAATACGTGCTCGTCGATATATTCATAGTTGAATCTCAAGCGGGTCAGTTATAGTCCAAAGAATGTATTGTCTATGCTACGATACGTTGTGAGTTACGATAATGATTGTGTCCGAATTCCTCAGTTCCCAATAGCAACCGGTCTTGCTTCTGAAAGTACTGCCATCTCTCTCTCTAGCTTACCCCCAGTATCAGGCATCTCAGTTCGCCCAGTGTCGTGCTAAACGGAATAAACTAGCGTGTAAACAATCGCAAATAAAGGCATATCCATCACCCGAATGTCAACTCATGTGCTCGTGTTTCCGTTGTTGTTAGAAGGTATATCACCGTTCATCATTGCCATCATGATGAGCGCCTGATGAGTTGGAAGGCTCGTGAGAAGATGGGCAGCCCCGGGCGAGAGAGTTGGAGCTTGTTGTTGACGAGGCTGGTTAGAACGCTGTTCCTGTTTGACAGGTGTTGGCCCGTCTGTTCTGACCTTGGTCTGCGATGAGCTGTGTTAGTGCATATTTTATGATGATGGGAATCTTCCTTTGCCTAACCTTGCCTCGAGGCATTGTGGTATATACCGTCGTTGAATACCTGTTATATATAAGCGGTTGGAATAGGTATGTATCGAGATAGCAATAGTGATTTATGCTTTGCCTCTTTGGATGTTCTAATAGTCGAAGAAAAGTCTTTCGGTTCGCGGGAAAAGTCTCAGCCTTTATAGAAAACATCAGAAAGCTGTGTGACGCCATGGGATCCCTAAGTTAGTAGCAGTTACTCGCCCATTTCACTATTGGTGCTTTATCCGTACTGCAAACTCGTGTCGCAAGATGATTAGGCCATATCATTTGATGATTGTTATAATGATACACAAGGAGCGAAAGTAAGGGATATGATTGTATACACGAATCTTCAATCGTTTCCATTTGGATTCGTCGTAATTATTGCACCTGCATGAGATTTACGGCATCCGCATCACGAGGAGACGAGTGAGGTCGGACGGTCTACGTAGTTAGTAACCCAAGGGGGGAATTCTTTTTCATTGTATGGTTATCCCGTCATGTGTTTAGCCCTAGAAAACAACGCATAATCGTCGTTGTTATACAGGGAGTCAAAAACCTACATATCACAGAGGTTGTTTTGCTAGTACGTGTGTGTGTGCCACGAGAACCGAACTCTTGGAGCTTGCACATCTTGGAATAACTAAAGCTTTGGATCCGTTATTCGACGCACGTCATAAAATTCTGACCAAGATCTAATATTTACGATCCATTAGTGATGACATGTACTGTTCAAAGCTGTGGGTGTTGATTGCTACTGAACAAAATCTTTCCGTTGTAGACTTGAAGCAGAGACAACGCTATTGCGTTCCTTTACAAAGCGCCATATAAGGGGGCGGCTAACTTTGTATAATATAATAATATCTATAGAGGAGGCAAGGTAACTTGCTCGAAATTGATAGTTGTGCATTATTCTTATTACTCGCATGCTTTTACTGCGCGCGTCTGATTCATGAAGAATGACATGAATAAAAATAAAAAATTGTTTTCATCTGAGGTCTCCCTGGGAATCGAACCCAGATTAGCGGAATCAGAATCCGCTGTGATAACCATTACACTAGGAAACCTGCCAAGAACTAATTAAACATTTATTAGATAATTCTAAACCATCTGCCTACCACCTCTGTACAGTTGCGATATCAAAACAATGTGGTGCTAACAGGAGAATAGGTTTGACGAGTGATGTATTAAGAAGACTATGAGGGCTATTGGAGTCGTTGAAGTAATAAGAATATGCTGTTTTGTGATGCGCAGCTGGCAGCCATGGTGATAACAAGTCATTGGATTGGGTTGCAGTTTTAACGTTAAACAGTAAATCAACACAGCTTATCATACCGGAGACAACGCACTCAAACACTCATAACATACCTTTGGCAACTCGATCGATTACCTCATTCCTAAGCAATTTAACTAACTATTCTCTAGTCTCCTTCCATACCGAGATATCTATAACGTCAGTTACCTAATTACAATATCTATAGAGGATCGGGCCAAGACCGATGAACAGGGATGACCCCGCCATTCCTCCGACACTCGGATTGTATCCATTTTCGTGGACTCACACCGGCCAGAGAACTGGGTCGGGAGGTTCCGAAATACCCCGTTTTAATTAAGGCGTTGAATATTCCTGATACTTGAAAAAAATGAAGCTGTACCTGTAAGTATAAGGGTAGAGTGCTACCTGCTTCGGATAGCTTTATGCTGTAGGTAGCCACGTTGGAAATCTAAAACTTACGCTCTTTGGTTGTGGAAAATATAAATTTAAACTTGTAGGCTTGATAAGTAGAGGAAATGAGGGAAATGGATATGCAGTCGACTTGTTGCAGCGACGTGATGGTGGGTCACTGGACCCGGCAGCGGGGATCATCTAGTAACACTTTATATATCCACCTCACTATTCGGAGCAGATTATATAATGGGGATATCAATCTCGAATTCATGCTGCCTCTATGATTCTTGATAGTCTTTGCGGCAAATTAGAAAACTTTAAAACGGAAGCTAGAATGACTAAGATTGTCGTGATAGGGTATTTTAATTTTAATTTCAATACTTTCCTTTGCTTTACTTCACTTCCTTGGCTTGATACTACGACTAACACTCGAGTGTAGTGCAGGCGTCACCGGCCTTAGCTGTGCTTTGCGCGCCCAAGAGGCTGGCCATAGTGTGACTATCGTCGCGAAGGATTTCCCTAGCGGCTTTGAGACTATCGACTCCGTAACCCAAATCAATTATACTTCACCATGGGGCGGCGCGCATAACCGCTTTATTCTGCCGCCCCCAGGTGCGGCACCCGACTCCCAAGAAGCCAGAGAACATGCTATGGCGTTGTTGACATGGGGTGAAATGCGCGCCTTGCACGACCGTCACCCCGAAGCCGGCATCACATTCATGAAGGCCTACGATTATTTCGAGGCGCCGGAGATTGCTCAGACTTCACTCACGGAAGATAGGGCGCGAGATGAATTTGGTATGAAGGAGTTCAGATTCCACACTAAAGAAGAGCTGCCTAAGGGCGTTGCATTGGGATATGAGTACCTCACGTGGTGTGTTAATCCCATGGTCTACTGCGCGTTTTTACTACGACGGTTTGCCTATAGGGGTGGTAAGATTGGTGAGTCACCTGGTTTTTGGTTTACTTGCACGAGTAAAGCTGTGCGACTATTACAAGATTGGGGGCTGTATATTCTAATACTACTGTAGTAAAGAGGGAGATCAGGGACCCCCTCGAGGTGTTCGAGATGACGGACCTAGCCCCGTTCGACGCGCTCATAAATGCTTCAGGAATTGGGTTTGGAGACCACGATGTATTCATTACCACAGGTCAGTGCCCATCTGAATAGCACAGAAAGATTATCGACTCACAAAATCACCTAGGCCAGACGTGCCTAGTAGCTAATCCATGCCCCGTCACGATTACAAGACTAAACGCCGAGGGCATGCCGTCATTTAATGTGTCACGTAATTTCGAAGGTGGCACCATCATTGGAGGGACAAAAATACCCGATGATTGGAACCCAAACCCATCCCTCGAGTTGCGAGAGAAAATTCTGAGTAACTTCGCCACAATGTACCCCGCCATTCTGGGTCCTAGTGGCAAGTTTACCGTCCTCAAGGATATTGTTGGTAGGCGTCCGACCCGTAGAGGTGGCATGAGGCTGGAGAAGGAGATTGCTAGAGATGGCAGATGCATTATACATGCCTATGGTTTAGGAGGACGGGGGTATGAGCTAAGCTGGGGTGTTGCGGATAAGGTGGGAAAACTACTCGCTTCGCATCTTGAGTAAACTGATGTAGCCTCCCGAAAAGGAGTAACGAAACTGGAGAGATGCCGTATCTTGCCTTGGGGAGCACTAATATAATGGTATTTTGGCCTAGGTTGTACGAAGGCTACAATGACATGCAACCGTGAACTCTAATACTTATATATAGCATCACCAACTAGATCTTTTCCCTCGGCTTGCATATGCCCTAAGACATGTTCATAATTACCGAGTCCTTAATCGTTACATTATATACAATCGTGCGGGTTTTGATATTCAATAGACGACCAATGGGAAACTGCGCATCATATATGCGCCGAAATCGCGCTACATGGGTACTGTCTATTATTCACTACCTTATATACTAACAACCTCGGTACCTAGCTCTATGTTGGCTGTGTGTCGTTCACTAGCAAATCTTCTAAGGCCGTTCATAGCTTACCTAAGACTAATTATGTCACTCCTGTGGCTTGGCTTTGTAATGGCGAGGTAGAAACTCGTCGCTCTTGTGAAGAATCTCGGCAGCTAGGGCTGCCGGATTGCTGTGCTGTGTGGCTTGAGGTGGGTTACAGGCAGACCACATTTGCCTAATTCAAAGATTAAGCCTTAGCACAGCCCTAAAAACGTGGAGTCTCATTGTTAGGACTATGCATAATGCTGTGGAGCGCACGCAATTCATCATTATAGTAAGCGGCGGACAGGTCGGGAATCAGATACAGAACTTGCAATAAGGCCGGCTGAGACTGTATTTGAATCGTTCCCAGAGCTTCGAGATGAAATACGTGGATGCGATTGGCTACTTGATTTATTCTCTATAGTCCTAAGGAAGCTGGAGGATGGTGTAGATACCGAGCGACGAGATTTGCAGTGCTAACGATATAAATAGGTCGCGAAATCTAGCCAATATATTTTACTTGCACGCCCCTTTAATAGGTAGTAATAAGCTTTTTTTTCGTTGAAGCTTCGCGACAATTCTTATCAGAGTTATTTGATTGGCTTCTCGTGAAGATGTTCGCTCACTATAAATCCCGGATATGGTGTACGGGTGTTACCCATTGTAACGATGGACCGAGTGTAGCCAGGATTAAACGAGAGGATTAATTTCTATCGTTAACAATTCTGATGTTTCTATAAGGTAGGGCAGATTTCCTATATGTCATATGATGTAACGGGGAGATGCTGTAACTAGAGCAGCTAATAATATAATGCTACTTGATCCTAATAGGATCGATCGGGCTCGTAATCAATTCTTGATTCAAGCCGGGAATAATTGTCTCCATGCTCGGAATTTGCTAACAGGTTGCTTACTACTTAAGTTATTTAAGCACATATCACCAGCCCCAATGTTACCCGTGTGTAGATCTCATATGCAGCTATACAAAAATAAAAGGACACCCTAAATATAGCTCTGAATTTAACACGACGGGCGAAATCTAGGCTCCCGTTACATTCATGCTTAGGCAGGGTTGAACTATCAATAACGCTGGCTCTTATAATTCCGGGATTTTCTACCTTGAGCTGCAATAGTTTGCCGAGGAATACCGAACACTGAGGCTATTCGATTGTGTCTCTCAGGATATCCCGGTCTAAAGGCGCTGCATCATTTATGAGTTGGCCGCTCTGATAATTTTACACCCAATAACGCCTAAGACTCCCGCCACGACCTATGACGCTTTGTACGAAAGCTCAGCCGCTCTACTTTCAACCCTGTAACGCTTGAGAAGATAAAACAGTGTGTTGTAGGCCGCCGTTCTGTCTATATTTTAGTTCGGGAGCTTGAATCAATCTAACAAGGCCCAGGGGAATAGGTCGCGAATTTATACCTCTGTGGCAAAATGAAACTTCAGATAGATTGCCACGGGTTGCTTCCGTGTGGACAAACTTGGATGATGCGACCACTCCCGCCTATCAAGCGCGACAATGAAACTGATTCACCAAACGCGGTATTAGTGATACCAATCATCTTCGCTGTTATTTTCCTCACAGTTTTCGTTCCGCTCTTTATTATCATCTATCGGGTATGGCGGGCGGAGAGGGCGGATAAGCTGCAAAAACAAGGCTCTACGGTAAAACAAAATCAAGATGGGAGATTTGACAAGGCGGAACTCCCTGGAGAGTCTTTAGTGACCTTACATGAGATGGATGGCGCACATACAGCCCAAGAGATGCCTGAAACGAAAGAGGGTTTGTCTCATGAAATGCTTGGAGCCGCTATTCAGCCCCAAGAGCTGCCAGCTCCTCTACACGAAATGCCGGCCGAACATCATGAACAGCCGGCAAGAAAGAAGGACACAACAGTAAATTAATATTATCTGGGCCCCAATCTTAGAATCGAGTGATAAATAGCAAGGCGATTTCATTTACCCTTGCGAGCTGGGTATTACTTTAATTGAAACCCAAGAGGCGCGCTTAAGGGCTTAAAACAAGAAAAATAAACAAATGTTCGGCGCGAAGACGTTCGGTTCTAGACGGATGATATATGTTCGAATTTTCATATCTAATATGGGCCCATCATGGGTTTAACCGATCTCGGAATTCCATCATTAAAACCTTTGGGCAACCTGGAACAACATAATTCAGAAGAGCGGCCAACACAGTGATGTAAAGCATAATATATAAACCGATACTTTAGCGATAACCGTACCCAACTATTACAGCCTGGGAAAAATAGAGAAGAGAAGAAAAATAAGAAGTAAAATAAAAGCTTGAATAAGTCTACAATGACACCGTCTCTAAAACATTTGTGATATTCTTTACGTTAAACTCAATAACAAATATCGCTTCAGGGAGAATTCTATATGCTCACTAGGGAACAACGGATATGACTTGACAGTGACGCGCGCTGCAATAGTCTGGGAATCTTTTATGCTAGAGTGCACTGGAGGACAGATAGTTTAGGTGCCCTATACGCTGCAAGCCTCTAGGAAGGTTTGAGGTTCGCTGGCCCTTTCCCGGTGTCAAATGTCCCTTCACCACTACCGTCGTCACCATCATCTCTATACCACATGTAAATACCTTAGAATCCTTTTTTATCTTCATTTTGTAGTCCCCCCAAATCACACTGTATTATGTCTCTTGTGTCTTTAAGAACACCACTAGCTAGGCTACCGAAAATCATGATTCAAGCTTTCTGATACAGCCATCGTCCAGCATTAAGTTGCAAGATGTCTCTATATCTCTAAAGACAGATGCTGAAAGACTCTACATAAGGTTCCTAGGTGTCACGATCTCTACGGCACGGGTATCAACGTATATGTAGGTCCTGAATACTTGTTGATGCACGAGGAGCCCTAACTGCTACCTCCAAAAGGTGGGCATCTATATACAAAAGGTCTCTTTGTTTTGTACCCCAAGGGGGGAAAAGAGATGTGAGTACGTGTAGCCCTGGCCCAATAGGGGACGTAGAGTTAGCCCTAACAGAGCATTTGAAATAGTTATTCGAGAAGGTGCATGTTGGACCTCCAAATGCTACAAGTCAATTTATGCTGTAGAATACGTCGAATGAAGCAGGTGGTACTTTCGAGTTGATATAACATATCACTATTCAGTTATATGGGCGCTCTGTGACTCGCTATAGAGAAATGGAGGTGTCTCACCTTAGAAATTAGTCTGCTCTTTCACGGTCTCGGGAAGGTATAATTCCGCCCCCCTTAAATATGATCATAACAAAGGCGCTTGATTACTCAGCCATGGGTACAATATTTATTTCTCTGTCTGGAAATTCCTCAACCTCTACCTATCCTAACTCCGTCTCAACCCTTTGTCTAACTTAATTATCGGGTTTGCTACTCTTCATTACTCGTCGCCATGCCGTCTACGAAGTCTTTGAAGCCTATCCTCGTGTACACTCTAAGTAAGTCGAGTAGATATGAGAACTGGATCCAAACTGCCCTAGACTTTTGCATTGAAACTAATTGTGTTTATTGTGTTTAAGTACCGGGACCTAACCCCTGGAAGGTATGACTAGTCGATCGCTGATTGTACCCTACAGCCACTATGTTGTATCTAACATATACTGTGGAACGAAGGTGATCTTGATTCTCAGAGAGCTTAATATCCAATACGAAGTCGAATACGTCGACTTTCGTGATGTTAAGAAACGACCTTTTATCGATATCAACCCCAACGGTCGGACCCCAGGTATGTAAAAGATACACCGGACCTAATTCCTCTCTAGATCTTTGTCTTAGAGACGACGCTAAAGATTATTCAATAGCTATTAGAGACCCGAATAATAACGACTTGATTCTATGGGAGTCCGGCGCTATCATCCAATACATCATTGAACAATATGATACTGAAAGAATTCTCACCTACGACTCGTTCCCAGAAAAACATCAGATAAATCAATGGCTCCACTTTCAGGTGAGCGGCCAAGGGCCGTACTATGGCCAAACCTCCTGGTAGGTACTTAACTAAGCGGCTCCTATACGTTAAGGGGTGATGCTATGTCAAGTTATAAAGTGTTTGATGCTAAACGAATCGGCCCTCTACGCCGTTTCAGGTTCAACGTGCTACAGGATCCCAAGATCCCTGCAGCTAGCGAACGGTATAACGAGCAATTGAAGCGCGTGCTCGGAGTCCTCGAAAGCTGGCTCGGAGGGGCCGATGACCGCAGGTGGCTCGTTGGCGATAAAATGACCTATGCGGACCTTGCCTTCGTGCCTTGGAACGACCGCATCGATGACGTTCTTCTCTGCCCCCCTGAGAAGAAATTCGAAGGCTTTCCAAACGTCCAGGCTTGGCATGAGCGTATGACCGAACGTCCTGCATGGAAAGAAATTATGAAGCAGCGCACTAGTCTCATGAAGAAGTATGGCCTAGAAAATGCGACGGGGAGACCGGCTGGCAGTGGCACTTTCCAGCAATGGGCAGCTGGAGCTTCGATGTATGGTTTATTTCCCCTTCTACGAAGGGATTGGCTTTTTATGATGGTCGGAGGTTTCGCAGCCTTCTATTTAGCCCGTAAGACCTAGGTTTCGTGGCCGACCTCACGAGCTCACAGGAACTAGGCCATTCAAGGGCACACTGAAGAAGAGAAAATAAACCATACTGGGACGCGAGCTTGGGCAGCTATTCGAGCCTTGGTCACTGGGTCGCTGGCTACGCTGTAGCTATCTAGCTTCGCTAGGCCTCGTTACCTAGATGCTCACGCTTCCTGAATACATGCGTCCAGCCACTTCCTCACTCGCTGCAAACTTCCAAGTGAATAGAAGGGCAACGGAGTAGACGCATAGACTGAGCACTGTCCTTCGCATTGTTATGTAGGAAGTGAGACCACACATATCTATTTTATTTTTGGCACGTTCCCGAAGAAGATTGACTGAATTACGTAGCCTATTAATTTGAAATAAGCAATCAGCGGTATATATACCACGAAGCCGATTATGGAATAGGTGTCGATAGCTTACTCGGATGGCGCCTTCTCTTGAGTATGACGGTGCTCTTTTCATGTACTACCATACTGCCTTATAATAGCACGTTAAGAAGGCAGACGATACACATAGCCCCCCTCAATTCAGGAATCTTAGGTAGTTATAGTCTATTAAGTCCATATAGTTGGCAGTGATCTATATAGCTTTCGGTGAGAAACCTTGTCTGTTTACGGTACCTAATTATCGTTATGGTGCCGGCACCGGCGAACCCCACAAATCCTTGTATGTATCTCGCTATCGGCTTTAAGCGGCGATAAAGCGTAGATACTTAGCCCATCGTTAACCTCGCTACATGAGGGGACCTTGAGGTTTTGGTAAGCCTATAGGTAGACTTTTGGACTAATCGATGTCCTAATTTTTATATTATTTTAATACACTTAAACCTTTGACGACTTAGGCGCTTACGTGGGTGTCTACCAAACAGAGCCCATAGGAGGTACTGGGGCGCTCGCCAAGAACCCATACGTACTTGGCGGTGCTTAGGTATTTTGCAAACTACCTAAATAGTATTATGAGATATATAGACATCTGTCTAGGCGGCGATGACTGCAGTTATTGTATATTGCTCTAGACTATAAGGAATGCGGTCTAATAGTAAAAATAAACACGTTTTAGGTTTGGACTTCTGATTAGAAGGAAAGAGTTTGCGACCAGAGAAGTATCCAAATGAAGATAAAAGCTGTTGCGATCTTCCTGCTCAGTGGGGGTCAACAAGACTTCATGAAATCGATGATGACGCAGCTCTCGTATATTTCCCTATATCTTGTTGGTCCGCTATGGACCCTGGAAGGCGGTATCGCTGTTAGATGACAAATGTGTCGGACTTAAAACTTAACTTGGCGATGCTCACTTCAGTTACCTAGTTGATTGATATGCTATGGGAATCTCATTATAAAGAGGGAGAGATAGTACGATATGTAGTATTATGAAGTCTCCCAAGGCCTTGAGTACAGTAGCTTTTTCAAGGGAAACCCATTTCGACATGCAGCCCATCAAAATCTTCAACGGCAGACATGGAGCAGGCCCCAACCCTTGGAAGGTGATACTTGTCCTTGCGGACCTCGACTTGCCGTATGAAATCGAATGGATTGACTATAGAGAGGCTAAAGAAGAGCCCTATACGCTGCTCAATCCTAACGGACGTTTACCCGCCATGGTGGACCCAAATAGGGGGGTTACTCTGTTTGAATCTGGCGCTATCATCAACTACGTTGTAGATGTCTACGATATCCACCGAAAGCTCACATACGGCGACGACAGATTGGGCGACAAGTACTTGGTACAGAGCTGGCTCATGTTTCAGATGTCCGGCCAAGGCCCTAGTACGTAATTGTCTCGATTTTCCCTACGTCTCCTTCTCTCCTCCACTCTCTTAACCTACCTATTCGTGCTCCTAGTGTTACCATTATTTATAGTGACAACTAACCCCCGAATTCTAAAGTGTTCGGACAGAAGGCCTGGTTTACGTTTTTCCATGTCGAAGAAAACCTAGAAACCCCCATCAAGCGCTACGGGACGGAAACGAAGCGCATATGCGGCGTTATCGACAATAACCTACGTAGACAGCGGACCCGGCTCAATCTGGGTAACGGTGAACCAGTTTGGCTTGTTGGTAACCATTACACCTATGCGGATCTATCCTTTATACCGTGGAACAGGATTCTCCTTGAAGGATTATTCCCTAACGGCGAAGCCAAGGACTGGGAGGCTGAGATGCCCGAGTTCTTCAAATGGCATAAAAGCCTCATTAATCTTCCGAAAGTGAAGGAGGTCTTGGAATTGCAGGCTGAATGTATTCGGACATTGAAGGATAGTTCAAGCGAAGTCAGGAATCGACAAGCGGATGCGCGTAAGACTTAGCATTTGCTATAAGTATATACTTCTGCGACTCCAGCTTGAGGCGTTCCAAGTAATGCAAGAGAATTCTCCACAAGTATTACACCCTAAATTACCAACCGAAGAAAGATTTGAAATTGCCATATTAATTACGTAGACCAAGACTCTCAGGCATACTTAAATTAACGACTTAGGTATGAGGTTATTGAATGTAATCATAGCTTCCTGCATACCTGAAAGATAGTATAAGGGTCTGATGAACTCAGTAGGCATACTAAATGTAGAAAATGTCGTTACGTGTTGGCCTCAGTTGCACACGAGTTGTCTTCGTATTAAATTCCCATAAGCTCTGGGTGTACTTAGATGTGTGGCGCACGTTGGTAGTGAACTTTGCTGATTTCTTAGCAGTGCGCGGAAACTTAACTGATAGGCCATTATTATGCACATGAGATACGGCTACACAACTTCATTGAATCGAATACAGTCCTATAGCACTCCCTTTAAATAGTCAGAACATATGCAGCGTGTCTGGGTAGGAAGGCTAAATATGGTGATAATTGGAAGCGATGGGACTAGGGAGACCAAAGGGTATTCAGTCCCGAGGAGCTTAGTGTTAAGGATGATAACTGCTAGGATATTTGATGCTTAGCGGCATCTCTTCTGCAAAGTTGGATGAACCTCTAAGCCTCTGTTGTAATCAAGTACAGCAGGTTACGGGTTACTAACAGTTCTAACTGCTAATTCTAACACAATCTTGATTATAAAAGGTATTGTTTTTGGGAGACTGGAATTTGAAACATTGATAACATACTATAATTTCCTGGGATAGGAGACCTATAGACTAACAGCTACTGAAGGAGAAATTACGAACATATTAACTAATAGAAACTGTTTCTTTGTGTGGTGCGTAGTGCTACAGTTGGAAGACACTATATCGTACAATCGAAGCTGGGACAAAGGAATTGTCTGTCACAGACGAAACATTCTCTCAGTTTCAGGCCTCAGTTATACGGGTATAAAAGCGCAGCGGAGTACCGGTATTAGTTTGTAAAATTAGGAAACAGTCACATTCTATCTTACACACATATTCATATACAATTACATACCTACCAACGCAGTTATTCTTGAATACGTTCCACTCACATTTGAATCATGGACTCATCCCGGACTACAGCTTCAAACGAGAGTACAATGGATGCGAAATTGATCGGGGTACAGGAGAACTGGTACCGGCCGATACGAGTTGTGTTCCCGATTGTCCTTGAGCGCACGGGTGTCTCTAAACCTACACAGTGTCTCTTTATGGCCAGCGACGGGTCTTTGAAATGGGTTGCAGTTAATGCAGGCGTATTCCCAGGCATGTGGTCCCTTAGAAATACCGATCATCTTGTATTCCCTCCGTTCCCCACAGGGGCTTGGAATGTTGGCCAGATCCGCAGGCTCGAGGACGGAGAGGTTGCTATTACCAAGACGCTCGAGACGGCCATCCCAGAAGTGATCAAGAACGTGTGGCACCCTACCAAAATCGAATTCGCCGAGTTTGAGATTGTCGGCCAGTCAAAAGGAAATGGGAGGCTCTGGAATGCTAAGCACCCCCTCTTCAACGACAAGCTGGTATTCATCAAGATCGACCCGTGGCTAAACGATTTTTCTATGGAAGCTATGGAGAATGAGACTAGAGCTTACCAGCTAATCGACGGGCATGGGATTGCCCCTCAATTCCTAGGGCACGTAACTTACCAGGGTGTCGTTATCGGTTTCATCTTAGAGTGGATTGAGGGGGCGTATACCAGTGAGAAGGCGGATGAGTTCGACCGCATTAAAGCCGTCAAGAAGCTTCACGCTCTTGGCATCACTCACGGCTCTGCCCATCACGAGAACTTCTTGAAGATAGGAAAGGATATACTTATCATTGACTTCGAGAATTCCAAGTTCGGCGACCAGGCTACGAAAAAGAGGAAGGAGAGAGACTTCCAGCGAATTTCCAACTTTGACATGGATATGTGGGATGTTGGCTCGGTCGATGATGATGATGATGATGATCCTAAACCCTCGGACATTTGTAAGTTTTTCGATAATTTCTCGGACGACGAGATCTGCTGGTCGGATGACTCGGACGAGGAGTGGAGGATTAAATGCTTAACTCGGGACACATATTTTGATGACAGTGACTGGGAAACTGCCAGTGACTCGGAAGACGACGGTGACTCAAAAGAAGATGATAGTGACTCGGATTCCCGCAAGTCTGCGCCTCGAGATCTTGTTGAGAAGGGCGATATGCATTAGTTAGATCACCACTTGAAACGTACTGAATTGAACGCCCGTGTGGCATTTCCCATGAGGCTAGTTGAATGAAATTATTCATGTTAAACCAATCAATAACTGAAATGTTTGCCCCTAGGGTCTATAAGGCTTATCTCAGAATTAGGTGACTTGACATATGCGTGGCGCACCCCGGTGGCTACATTTTTATTGTCGAATTAATTATTTCAATTTAAGACTTGTAGCTCCTTATATATAGTACCTCCTAGCAGACCCATAGGTAACATATTCTATGGGAAGCTAAGCCGCTACATATATCTTACATACATGTGTATTGGCTAATGGTACCAAACTACCTAGGACTAGGGCTCCGGGATCTAAATTTGCACTCTATACACTACACACTACACAAGCAACAGGACAAGATAATCAATTAAAGTTCATTTTCCTTTATTTAAAGTTGATGAGGGGCAAACTAAACAATAGTCTTAAACATATATTGTACACTACAAGTTTCTCTGAACCATGATATTTGGATCCTGCTAGACGAGTGCCGTCAAATCTTATGCGGTTTTTCCTCGGATTGTTTGAAGACACTGTTGTCATTTTCTCGAGAGGCCCGGTTCTTAAGTCTATTCTTTAGCGTACTCAGAACAACATTGTCAGAACCCCTATTGGGCCAGGGCTAGGGCTACACGTACTCACATCTCTTCCCCCTTAGGGTACAAAACAAAGGGACCTTTTTGTATATAGATGCCCAGCTCTTAGAAGTAGCAGTTGGGGCTCCTCGTGCGTCAACAAGTATTCAAGACCTACCTATACGTTGATACCCGTACCGAGGGGATCG
Organism: Nemania sp. FL0031; assembly: GCA_022432375.1. Lineage (NCBI taxonomy): Eukaryota > Fungi > Ascomycota > Sordariomycetes > Xylariales > Xylariaceae > Nemania > Nemania sp. FL0031. Next base: position 318,820 of record JAJKKK010000020.1, read on the forward strand.
TGACAAACATAGAGGTTAATCGCCTCGCGCTCATGCTGCATAGTGTCTCTTTGCGTGATGCCGCCCATCACTTCTTCTGTTCACTGGTAGGTTGCGGCAGTAGAGCAGTTGAATGCATATATTGGGGGGAGCGTGAACCTTCAACTGAAGGCTGGGCGGCAGGCTGCGAGCCGGCTGCCTTAAACTAGGACTTCGGCTAACCGTCTAACTTATGCCTAACATTGTTTATTCTTTTGCTATGAGGGTGCTATCGCAGGCCTTCCGATACGAATGATGATGTATAGGTAGGTCATGAATACCTGTTGACGTACGACGATCCCTAACTACCACCTTAAGGCAGGGGATATTTATATATCAAAGGCCTCTTGGTCTTGTACCTTCAGGGGCAGACGTATGTGGCCATAGGTAGCCCAGGTCCCAGTCTGGATCGTGATAGGTTGTTACGTCATACGCTTATGGGTCATGCATACATGGCAGCAGACGGCAACAGTTGACAGACCCGCTTTTCCTGTATTATATTGCTTGGTATTCCAGGAAGCCTGCGAATCCCTTCCTCCTAGCTAGTCAGTCACAATGCCACTATCCAGATCCTGATTTCAGTCATCAGTTCAGCGTAGTGATCAGCGCTCCGCGCCCTACGCTTTTTCCTTCGTGTGTACGATACGTTAGCCTAGCCCTTATATGGAAGCCCTTATATAGGTGCTAAGGAGGGTGTCAATGAGGGGCTAGTTCAGTGTGCTTTCACGCGCGGAAAGCCGGACACTGAACTAGGCCCTAAGGGCTGAATAATGAGCTAAAGCAATATAAGTCTATTTTAAATAAACTGAACAAGTAAAATTAACGAGGGGTGAATCTAATACTAACGCTCACAGCATACAACCTTTCGAGAGTTTTTAACCATTTTTACATTCTACGAGGAGCTATAGAAAACTGGTGGTTGTGCCGTGGTTTGATCTTGTAACTAGAACTAGAAATTGCGTAGGATTCCATGCACACCAAAACCTCAATATCATAGTAGCTGGTGAAGCTACGTAGCTAGCTCGCTATACATAGTTTTATTACTCTGTAGTGGAATATTATTTACCCGAGGTTCTTTGCTTAGATAACTATCATATAAAACAAACAATAGAAAATAGAAAATGTCACAATTGATACAGAATTCGGTAATTAACACAAATTTCGCTGATCAGCTGTGACACCGAGTATGTTACTTGATTCAAGCCGAACCGGAATCTGACGACCTATTGAACTCCCTAGCAACGAATACCATACGGTACAACCATGTGGAAAGTATGCCGAGTAGGACGAATAACGACGTGGCAATCGTTACGCCGCTCTTGGTGATGGAATCCAGCGAAGAAGTCCAGACGGGGACAAGAATCGTGACCGAGAATAAAATGCCAACTGGGAAGGAGGATATGATGCCTAATCTCCCTAGAACATGTATGAATTGCACAACTCGTTCTAAATTGAAAGCCACCCATATGAATGGGACTGACAGACCAGCAGATATCCCAACTGTTACTAATTAGCAAGGCTGAGTACGCTGCAAGGACATGCACCTATATTTGAATATCTTGGAGCTTACGTAAGTACTTCAATACGTAGTCGAGACCGAGTTTCCCGTTATCGTCGACCGGAAATATATCAATCTCTATAGCAAAAAATGCTGCTAAGAACGATAAAGGAAGCTACATTGATTAGCAAAGCCTAGCTATCAGCCGAGAAAACTTACAAACACGATCGTGACAACTGTAAAGAGAGTCAACGTACGACCTTGACTGGCTGCCTCATTGGTCTGTTGAGCATTCCGCTTAGCATATTTCACCAAAGAGAGAGCCCCAGATATGCTTGCTTGCTTCTGTTTGAAATCAAGCAACGATCTCAGCTAGGTCCACTTAGGTTAATATTCATAGATTAAGGGAGGTTGAGCCACCCTACCGCTTTAGCAGTTTTCTCCGTCATTTTCTCCATCATGTCTATCCTTTGCAGATGCCTTTCTAATACAGGATTCTCTTTCGCTGATAAGAGTCTGGTTTGAGCTTTCGACTGCTTGTTTTGATCGTACCCTAGTGGATCGAGCAGTTCACTAAGCTTTTTTGCCACGGCTCGCTGATCGTTGAGAACCATTCTCAAAATTATTAATTCGTCGTGGATATCCTCGATCTCGACAAGCAGCTTGGTTTCTTGGTTAATACTAAGCTGTTCCTCCACCTCGTCGAAACCTTCGGCCACGGTGTGTTGAAACGATCTTAGTAGTTGCGCTACACTATCCGACTATAGTTACATTAGTAAATTAACAAGATTATCAGGAGAGTATATAAATTCGCTCGTATGCTTACTACTTTACTAATGGACCTCTCAAAGAAATCGAAAAACTGGTAATCGGCAGGGATTTCATGTTCATCAAACACGTTAGCGCAATTATTCATGATGAGGCTTGCTAGCTCATATGGCGACTTGATCTGGGCTGTAGTGGTTCGTTTTAAATATTGAATTATATTATGCCGGACATCCAGGCGTCGGTGGTTCCGATCGGGGCTTGCCTTTGGGAATTCGTCACTGGCGCTTGATTGCGGTATAGGCGCCCGTTCCTGTGTTCGTGATTTTAGCCGCCGTGTTCTCCTTGATACGCTACGAGCCGGGATTTCTTGCACGGGTTGTGTTGGCGGGCTTTGAGCCCCCGACATCAGTAGATCACGTGGCTCGTTTTGTAATGAGGGACTAGAGGACTTAGCGCCCATGAGTATATCGTCTATACTCTCTGGTGCGCAGCTAATTACAGAATCTTCTCGGCAGGACCGTAAGCCAAGGTACGTTGCTTGATGGTGTCGGAAACCCTACCCTTGTTAATGACCCAAAGCCATAATTGATCTACCATAAACAACTTAGGTTTAATAGAACATAGTATGCCATGAGAGTATCTGTAAACAACTTGATCTTTGTCGCGATGAGATGTGTCGAGATGAGTATAATAATATTGGTCGAGTGTGCGTCGAATTTGAAGAGCACCAGCTTCACCAGGGGAAACCGGGGTCAAATACCCTCGAATCAGGCGACCGTGTATGTCTTTTGACTTTGCTCGTATCCGTAACCTTGGGGCTTCTAGACTGTGATGTTTCTCTTGCCGCGATGTTTTCGGCTTCTCATGTGGCTGTGGGTTTGGTTGCGTTGATGGGATCCGCAGAACATCATTTATAGAAGCAGAAGAAGCCTCAAAATTAGATTGGGTTTCAAAATGTAGATAGGGTGCCTAATGCCAGTCAGCAAAACGCCATTTTGATTATTTCGATTTCTCCGCACAAATATTCCGATCTGATCGTAGTCAGTCTTCTGTCCCCATGTATCGATCTAGTTGAAAGGCATGTTAGATCAAGTACAAAGCACACGCGATAGTGATACTAACATCGAATGAAAAGCTCATCGGTCTCATAAATGCGAAAGGACTTGTTGACGTGGAATGGTGCCTATCATGACTACCGGTCAAACCAGCTGCTGACTTGAATTCGTCAGACAATCCACGGCAATTGCGATGTGTGTTGTGTAAGTGCTTTTCAATAAGGTGCTGCCATTCGGTGTTATTTTTCAACATGATTTGTAAGCGTAATGGACTCTTACTTCGACCCATTCTACCTAGGATAAAGTAATTAGCATTTTCAGGCTCTTCAGCACGTGGGAGTAGAGCACAGCACTTACATTGTTGGCAGGCAGGTGATACCATCTGAACTCTCTTTTTCGTCCATCTGCAACGCCTTTTTGCTGGTCCTCTGTATCCTGTTGATCTTCATAAAGAAGTTTATAAAGCGACAAAGATTTTGTCTCGGGTTTACCATCAGTGAAAAAGTCTACCACGGTAGCTTGGAATCTATGCAAAGCCATCATCTTGTCGGGATTTTCTTCTGGGGCACCAAAACCTTGCGGAGACGACTGGCGATCCTGCGGTGATTGCTCATTCATTGTGCCCTGCTACTATTATGGAACCTATCTGTATGGAACCTATCTGTTGAATTCTTGAAGAGAGTTAAATGAAACTCGAGCGTCGTTCTTGGGGATCGATACGTTGAATCGACTATTGGAAATATGGTGGGAAAAGTTTTCCTAGCTGTATGCAAGCTCATTGCAACGTAAGGTCACATGATAAAAGGGATAACCTGCAGATTGGACAGTTGATGAACCCCTCTTATGGTTTCCATCACGTTCGAATTCGTTTTTAGAAATTAGTTCAAAGATCGCAATTATTACAACGCCTGGCTGTGGCTGCCACCAAGCTTTATTATCCCGAATCCCAAGATGTCAGATATCTTCCTAGCAACCCGGCACGCCATTAGTAATAAGAGGTTTGCCATTATTTCTAGTTAACCTTTAAATGTTGCGAAAGCTAAGTAGGACTAGGTTCACTCCATACGTGGGATATAATAACGTATTCGAGATTCTAAGCATTATCCCGATCGTTCTCTGGTGTGAGTGGCTGTGCTAGAATCTTTCGGTACCCTCACCGCAGAAAAGAAATTGACCGAAATGCTCTAGCTTTCCTACTTGCGGGATGCACCTCCTCCAATGGCCTCAGGGATGTTTATATTCTGGCTCTTTCTTACAAGGGTTCTCCGTCCACCCCCAATCCGTTGTTGATCAACATAAATACCACTAAAGTACTGGAAACTCAAGTACAACAAAGTCACAATACGGTTCAAGAAGTCCGCGTAGGATACCTATCCACGTGTATTGTCTTCAATTCAGGGGTATGGTCTTGTAGCGCCAACCCACACGAGCTAGCAACTTCGATAAGGGGTGAAGACAATGGGGATCCCTTGAATTTGTTGAGCCTCGGCGATGTGGTCCGCACTAGAACGCTTTTTTATGGACTAATGTTAGTTCAAGATTTACTAAATATGTGATATCGCTAGATAACGATGCTGACTTGACGCATATAGTATCATTTCGCTGGTATTTGTCTTCGTAACTATATGTCTTCTCCATAGCTTTCCGGGTTGGCGCGAAGGAGTAGATAGCGATGGCTCCGAGCGCATGTTTAAGCCCCTTCCACCACGCAAAGTAATATATTCTGCCTTGGGGCTAAGTCTTGTCGCCTCGCTTCTAGGCTTTGCGTCAGCCTTTTGGCAACATATCGGCGCTGCTAACGCATCCTCGGTGGCAAGGGCTTTGACGTACAATCTAGTAGCGGCCCGAGTTGGCACGACTAGTAGTGTTCTCGCCTGGGCCGCGGCCGCTGTCAGTGCCATAGTCGCAATGGGCATTCTCACTCTTGTCCATGCTATGAGCACGCTTACATTACTAGCAGAGCAAGCAGACAGTTGAGAGGCAATGTATCAAAGAGAAGGGGTATGTAGGACTGGTGTTTAGGTCAACACTAAGTTCGCGGCGAAAGACCCGCTTGATAGGGGATCCCTTGCTAGTGATTATCGCCGCCTCAATCTAAGGAAACGTGTAATGGCATACGGGAATACGGTTACTCATGCTATTCGTAGATCCATATGCATAAAGATATCATACGAAGTCAATATTGTTATCGTTACGAATTAGAGACTTGAGCTAGCTCTCCCCGCGTATTGCGAAGTCAATCTGAGAATAGTGTTCCCAACCTCTTAAGGGCATTGCCGAAATACCACAGCTACGATCTACGCCCATTTACTTAGATCTAGTAAACCTAAGACATTTACCACAGGAATTTCCAGGTCTATCGGATCATCTAGGTTCGACTATCTGATCCTAGTGATGGACGAAGGTCCCCTCTACCCCAATTAGGTGCTAATTAAGGATGTTAAGCTAAAGAAAGAATAAATAGTAACATGCGGTACTGATAAAGATACTATAATGAATATACGTTGATTAGTGGTAACCTTTTTAGTAGTTTGGAAAAGCAATTGACCACTCACTTAGGATTAGTGTAAGTGTAGTACGGTTTTCGTACGAGACGCTCCGCCGATGTGAAGGTAGCAAATGACGAGTCGCTCTGTCTGAGCTTCATCGAGGCTATCACTAATTAAGATCGAGGTGTCACCCTAAGTAGATTTCGAAGCTTGATCGGGACTTGAAGGCGTGAACCAAGCCCGGGTACTGCCCATCTCTAGTTACCCGACTGTTTTGTGGGTTGCTTTTGGTGGTGGCAGTTCTTGGTTGTTGACCCATGCTCACGTGCCCCCTGTTTCTTTCATCACCAACGTCGCTAGCACGGCCGTCCTTTAGTCCCAAGAAATCTTACCCTTATTTAGCAGCTACTACATTAGCAAGGGTTGCTCATAGTTGCACGCTGGGGGCTGAATCTAGTTGCGAGGCCTCTCGACTTGTGCCAGTGGGTCAGGCGAGGCCGGTTGGATTATCCCAAGCGATGCTTGGGTGTTGTTTGTGGTATTATGGCTCAAGACGCACAACGATTCGGACTTATATTAATAAGGGGTTTTCGTAAGCCTCCTTGGGGTCGTTGTTCAAGATCGATGCCATCGTCTACATCCGAATACTTTCGTTTCCGACACTTCGAGTAGTCTTTCGGGTACACGACAGTAGCAGTGACAGATGCAGCAGCTAGCATACGATTTCGGAAAGTATCGTAGGGCTGGTAAGGGATACGTGTGTGTTGTAGTTTGACAAGAGACGCTGGATGGGAGCAAGCGTCGTTTGTGGGCGGCTGGTTAGGGTGTCGGAAGAGCTCAAGCAGGCGCTGGGACACTCGCGCTGTATAGAGATGTATATCTTGGTCATCACCGCTGTGTGTAAATAGTAGCCGTGTCTGAGGTGAGTAGGAAAACACACTACGTCAGTCTCTATACGAAAGGCGAAGATGCGGACTTACCTTGACTACCGGATCGTTTGTAGGAGGGGAAGGTTTCTGAGCTAGGGCAATTAGGACGGCGACAATGCAAGGCTCGTAGCGCTGGTTAGAGAGATTATCGCTATCGGCAGCGCCTGATATGGGCCGATGGATTTCGGTAGAGTTAAGGTAGGCGAGTTGTAAGGGTCCTAGGCGGAATATGGTGCGCAGTGGGAGGCGATATGAGCGCGGCCCGACGGTAAGCCCAACATCTTCACCGCTACCCATCAGGAAGCGAATAGCTTTAGTAGTGTGGTGGCTGCTGTCTACGTTGCCGTTAAACGGCAAGACTAGCATCTTGTATAGGAACACGGCACTGCTGTTAGGGTGTGCTCCTTTGGCTATCGATTCAACCTCGTCCTCGAGGGAGGCTAGTCCGGGAACCAGTGCGTGTAGAGATAGCCCATCCCCCTTTTGATCCAAGTCCCCCTTGTCTGCGCCGACGCCGCTCTGGAGATCAACACACAAGACATCTAGATGGGCCTGAGTCCATCGTTGCGGCAGACGCCAGAGCGACTTGTTGTGGGCGACAACGGCATTGAGAGAATGTCGCCCGAGATCGACAGTTCGGTTGTGCTTCGCGGGAGTATTGGCGCCGTGATCGACGTCGCTGGTGGTTCTGGTACTGGAAAACGCACTCGCCATAGTGACTACATAAGTGTTATAAGTGTAGGAATCAATCCGTATCCGTCAATCTTTGTTGTTGTAGGTACTTATATACTGTAAGTATGTGCAGGTTTATAAACCAGAATGAGCACGCGTCAGAGAAATAACAAATGCACTATTTACGTATTTACCAGGGAGTCTCGATCTTGGCTATGGGGAATGTATGGGCCGTAGCGGGTTGTGGGTCTACTTAAGTATTCTAGACCGGGATACTACGTGAACTCCACAAGAATACCAGGGCACCTTCGCCTTCTACTACCATATCTAAGTACATGCAGGAGGTACTGTAGGTGAGCAAGCAGGTACATATGCAAGCCGCCCCACGCAATGCGCCGAGTACCTACCTGCGTGATGACATGACCATACCGTGTGCACCAGAGTCATCGATCTTCGACTTCCTTTCTTTCGCGCTCATGTTGCGACCTGCATGCTTCTTCATCGCCCGATGATCATTGCACCCGGAAATTGGCGGGAAACATCGTGTCGGTGGGTTTGGGCTTCCATTTCGAACCAGACACGATATCTTTCGATCGCTCTTTCAAAAATAGCGTTATTCATCTTGATGTCTGTCTAGGTCAGCGCATACAAGTGGTTCACAGCTTAGTCTTGCCCCAACATATACGCTTGCTTCACAAGTTCGTCCCTATTGGCATCTAAAGGAGAGGTTCATGTTGTCGAGTACTTCAATGCTGAAACAATTGAAGACTTGCAACAATAATGCCGACGAATCACTGATCTTATCTCAATTTTTATGCGATAGCGGTCGGATGAAGGTGGTATATCTCAACGCCCCTAGAGAATCAGCCCTAGACTAGATAGAGGCTTCTACACCAAGTTTCAAGCATTCAAGCCAATACTGTCCTATCCTCTCGGTATACACATCGCAATCCTTGACGATTCCTGACAATCCCTGACTATAGGTGCCTTGCATTGGGTCAGCATTTTAAGTAACAAGTCGGGTATTGTTCACGGTTGGACATAGTCAGATACTCTGCAAAAATGCCATGCATCAATGTCCAGCTTTCCACTAGAGCTTCTTTTACAGCTCTGAGGGAAGCATAAATCACTAGCAAAACCCATTCGTTAACATGCTGTTCGACCTGTTGATTCAGGCCACTCGAATCAATGTTACAATACCTTAGAGCCTCAGCAAAATTAGATCTACACCTCAAGCGGAGGTATTCGCCGTGATCGAATCGTGTGAGTGGTGATGATCGCTTTCATGTCGACGAAACCATATGCCCCTTAATGGCTAAAATGCCAACGGCAAGGATGCTCTAAGCTAAGGTATCGCAGGTCTAGCGGAGAGTTCGGCATCATCCCTCAAAGCAAGTCATCACTATCACATTACATAAGGTTGCGCATCAAGAGCCTAGCTCCCGAATCGCGGTAGCTACACTTAAAACATCCAGATACATCCAATATGCCTAGCAACAAGGGGCTCGACCCCGCCCCGAAGGATTCCTATAGAGTTGCAATCGTTTGAAGTAGACATACCAATCCCTGGCATGATGTCTTTACCCATGTTACGCTATTAATAAGTTGCATCAAGTACAGTTTGAAGCCTACAGGGATAGCTAGTACGGAATGGATCAACCCCTCAGAACTACTTATATATGCTGATAACACTTCAGATGTTGTTACCGGTAGATGGCTTTGATTAACTCGACTACGAATTCACTTTCATTATCGATGTATACTAGTATCTACCATGCCATCCATCATTAAAGAACACATATCCACGTGCACTGAACTGCATCAAGTGCAGGATCATTGCCCCGAGCGACCCTACGTAGAGTTGATGATTCCTAGAGATGCTCGAAATATCGTATCAGTTACATTCACAACCGTGTCACGAGATCAAGGTAATCGCATCCCACTATTTACACATCCGTTTGCGGCGAGACAAGCTAATACGTGCACAGGGTGGGCCGATGATGGAGGCTTTTCGTACTCGTGGTTTGACGGTATTGTCCAAAGACGAACATCAGGCCATACCGATTTGCCCGTATATACTATCTGCGGGAACCGCACGGCGAACCCCGAATTCTTCAAGCAGGAGACATGCTGGGACTACCAGTCGGGGACGCGAAAACGCCTCTGGGTTGAGGCCTTACAGGCCGGTGATATCATCGGCATTTTACCGCGGGCCATGTATCCAGCACGCGTCAACATCCTTCGTGAGGCAAGCATTAAGATTCAGTATGAAACGTACGAAGAAGGGGAAAATAAGAACACCGCCCCGAAAGAGGACAAGAAAGGATTCTATGAGAGGCCGGTGAAGACGAATAGTTATGAGATACGCGTTCTCGTTGTCGAACCGGGCTCATACGATGACCCTATTCACTGTAGGTTTGACTACATTACACTTATAGAAGATGGATCGAATGGCTCGCCCCCGGAATTCGACGCACTGTCTTATTGTTGGAATGTTTCCCCCGGTGACTCCTATATCTTGCTTGATCCGAACTTCCATACGGGTGGGGACGTACCTTGGATAGGGCGCAAATTCGATGTTGGTCAGAATGTTGAAACAGGCCTACGTCGATTACGGCAAAAAGACAAAGCAATAAGAATTTGGATTGATGCTATTTGTATCAATCAAAAGGACCTTGAGGAAAGGGCCCAACAAGTGAGCATTATGGGCATGATTTATTCCCAGGCCACGACGGTTCATATCTGGCTCGGGGAAGGTAATGTTTTGGTTGACGTCGCCTTGCGCGTCGTGCACGAGCTGTTCAATTTTGCCTACGGTTCTTGCCCTGGTGCCGAATCGTGCCATTGCGCCGATGATGGTATTTCGAAACACGGCGTCAGCACACAAGACGCCGAGGTCAAACGACCGCCGGAAGGGGTCCGGTCCATATCAAACACGGCCATCACCAATTTCTGGGGACTTATCAAGCGTAATTACAGTAGCCAGTTAAGCGAGATCGGCGACGACTGGTGGACTGGCGAAATCTCCGCTATGGTTGGCGGCCTTTACCAACATCCCTGGTTCACTCGGGTTTGGGTCTTACAAGAGGCTATCCTCGCACGCCGAGCTTTCATTCACTCAGGCGCTGAAGTAATCCTATTCAAGGAAGTCATCTCGATGAGTAACCTGTTCCTTGAAATCAGATCTACGCCCGGATGGTGGGCGCATATCAAGTGGCGACCAGCCTTGGCTCCGATATGGGGTCGACTGGGAAAATCAACGCCGGCGCTCACTGAAGAAAGTGAGTCCCAGGTCAGTCCGGGGGCGGAGACTAAGGGCCCAGGCGACGCCGGTTCAGAGATAAAAAGGCCCTTTGGCATACTCGATGTCTTTATTGATGGACTAGTCATGCGGGCCACCGACCCTCGAGACAAGCTCTTCGCACTCCTTCCATTCGCCTATGAACTAAGTAATCAAAAAGAGAAAGATGAGCATCGGCTCGAACTCGCGCGTCTAATTAGGCCTAACTATACGAAGCCCACCGCAGCCGTCTTTGCTGACTTCACCAGATGGTGGATTCAAACCCACAAGTCTCTTGCCATTTTCTCCTACATCCACGCAGACCCGGCCCGGTCATGGCGAAGAATGAGAAACCAACGACAGTCCACGGAGTCTGCTTCCGATTCCTTAAACCAATCACAGCACCCGACATGGACCATCGGTGCTGACGGTCGTGCTTCGTGGGCCAGCGCTACCCTCGAGTCACAGTTCTCGTTCCGCGCAACGGGAACCACAACGCCGCGTCTCAGCCTGCAATCTATTGATGAGGAGTCTAACAATGGCCCTCAATACTTGACCCTAAAACTAGAAGGGCTACAAGTCACCACGATCACGAAGATCGGGCACTTCCCTATCGAAACGTTCTTCCCCTACGGGAGCGAAGACGCAATGAACGGCGATGACGAAACAGGCCCCGGGCGGCGGCAGAACATAAGGGCCGTATTTCACAAGATAATCGACCCCTGCGGCATGCAGCCATTCTGGACACTTGAGGCCGATCCTATCGAGAACTTGCGCACCGATGTCTCGGCGGCAAGGTCGTTCTATTCGGATCACCTGCGAACGCACTGGGCGTACTGCCCCCGCGACAACCTGACCGCCCTCGCGCCGCCTTCTGAGGATAATAAGGGTGAGGACGGGGGTACTGGCGGCCCTAAGCTCTACCAGACACACAAATTGCCGACCTGTCTCGACCCCTGTTTCTTCGTGGCGACGGGTGGCCATTATGGCTTGTGTCCGTGGACTGCGCGAGAGGGTGATATAGTTGTTTTGCTATACGGTGGAAATGTTCCCTACCTTCTACGACCTGTTGATGAGGAAGGACATAGCGGTGGAACTAAAGACCTGTTTGAACTTGTCGGGGAGTGCTATGTGCAGGGTATTATGAACGGGGAATTTCTCGACAAAAAGAACGATGGAAGTGACCAGCAAGCGGTAACGAGAACTTTTACTTTAGTGTGATCTCTTCTTTAAACCGTCCGTTGCGCTTTTTCTCAATATTGAAAATAGAGATTGGAAATTTCTACATCTCTAATCGGCGATTAGCCCTCGTTTACAATAGTACGGATCAAACTCCAAAAAGGACAATCAACTTATTACTGTTTCGAGGGCGGCAGTATGGCAGCGCACTCCCAATGATAGTCATCCTTTAATCTGCTAACAACGAAGCTCGGCCAATCTATTTAGTAACGTAGTATTTTATCACCAACGAGCTATTGCATCATATGCTGCCTACAGATAAACAACCTTATTTATTAATTGTAATTTGTTAAAATGGACTACGTAAGACGGCTTAGTACCAGATATCTAGGCTACTCTATTGGAAGAAGAGTGTTTATTTATCACTCACGGCACAGCCACAGCCGTAGACAAACGCATCCCAAGGGATGGCGGGTTGGTAGAAGCAGGGTAACAGGGCGCTATATTGTGACGTATCATAGATTTTGGCACCTAGCCTTACCTCCACTTTCCGACACTTTTCTATTTCGAAGCAACTCTGCGTGGAATAGCTTCGGACATTAATTTAGATAACGGAAAACCATTATGGCGTCGATCTCGGGCCCTTCAAAACATGAGATGCCAAGGGACGATACAATCGTCACCGATTATATTCATCCACACTCCCTCAATACCGGTGTGCCTACTGAAGAGATCAAACCACCTAGGACTGGCCAGGAAGTTTTAGTAGACAAGGCAGTACTTGAAGGTAGAGTGAAATGTCTTTTTATTTTAGGTATTAATGAATCATACACTAATCCCAACAGCATTGAATATCCCAGGAGCAAAGCTCCAAGAAGCACGACAGTATGGATCGTCTCTTTGGGGGCGAACTGCCAAGCTGACTGTTCAACTTCCCGATGGAACAATAAAACCATACTTTCTGAAAGTGAGGCCCCTGTAACTTGATTCATTTGTTTTACTCTACAGAACCCGTACTCACGTCCCTTGTAGGTTGTGCCAAATGAGGACCCCGGGAAGCATATGTGTGAGGGCGAATACGAATCACTCAAGGCAATGAATGAGGTAGTACCATCCTTTATTCCTAAAGTCTACGCATGGGGGCCCCTTGAGAAGGGGCCTGGATACTTCCTACTTGCTGAGTTCAGAGATGTCGGGAAACAACCGCCTGATCCGCCAATCCTATGCAAGCGGCTCGCGGAGCTACATATGAACTCGAAGTCTCCGGAAGGGAAGTTTGGCTTCCACGTAACCACATGCCACGGCAATCTACCACAGGACGTTGGCTGGGAGGCCTCTTGGACCGAAATGTTCACGAAGATTCTTTCGAGGGCTATGTCATTAGACTTGGAGAGGCACGGTCCATCAAGAGAGTTTAGTGCTTACAAACCACTTCTCTTTGACATTATCATTCCACGTCTTCTACGCCCGTTGGAGACCGAAGGTCGAAGTATCAAGCCGTGCTTGATACACGGTGACATTTGGGATGAGAATTGCGCAGACGACGCGAACACGGGTGAACCATTCGCCTTTGATGCCGGCTCGTTATATGCCCACAACGAATATGAGATTGGGTACTGGCGGCCTCCTAGGCACCGACTTAGTAACAGAACGTATATTGAAGAATACAAGAGGCACTTCCCAGTGTCAGAACCTAGTAGGAAGTCCCTATTTCCATCTCCCCTTATTTATTCTTCCACCCCTTTTTATTTTGGCGACTCATCAATTATTCTATAGAAGAAGACTGGGACGACAGACACATTTTATACTCTATGCGATTTAACATATCCTGCTCGGTCCTTGTCCCAAACAGTGGACAACGCCAAGTGTAAGTCACTATCCCGCCTAAACTCATCAATGATACTAAGAATCGCGGGATGTACCAATGTTCTAGAGGACATGAAGTTTTTATGCCGAAAGTACTGTCCCGAGGAGGTGGAAAGAGTTGAGGCGGAACTTGGAGTCAAGGACGAATCTGGAGTGTAACGGAAAGGTGAAGGTGAGGAACAGGTAGATGAAAACAGGGCGGATGATGAGGGTATGATAAGGGGGGGATAAGGAGAAAAATGTAGGCTTAGGTGGCAACGAGGGAAAAGTAGTAGAGGAAGAAGTTCAATAAAGGAATATGAGGAGTCAAACGGCTCTCTAGGGCTTTTAATTAGCTATTTTACTTTCATCATTCCTGTTGGGCTTGTACTTTATTTCCCTTTTTTTCCGGCAACATGATGTTGTTAATACCCCCGGAAAATTAACGGTATATCAGGCAGCCTATGATGGATTCAACTTCGTAATCCCGGGCAAAGGAGAGTGTCTACACGAATGCAGGCGTATTGGGTCTCGTAGAAAAAGAAGAACAAATGCAATCAAATCAACAAACAACTACAAATCTCGGCCAGTCTAAGCATTCCAAACGGAGAAACCGTCGAATCTGTCCCTTACACGATCTATTGCCGCAGCGCTCCTAATCGATTCCACCGACTACTGGATCGAATGAGGTTGGTGCTCGGTGGCGTGTAATTCCGAGGTCCGAAGAGAGCGGGGACCAGGACTGTTTGCGAATCAACTTCATCTGAGGAGGATTTGCCCGAAGCCTTAGCTACTTACTGTTCGGGCTTATACGCTAAGTATTTATAATTTATCGAGATGTCATTCCCCCCTTTCTCATCACTCCCTCTTGATCAAGTGGTTACCGAAGCAGCGAAAGAAATCCAATCCGGCATCAGAGTGTCTCTTGACTGGCCCCTGACTACACCGAAATACCCTAGCTATGGACGACCTCAGGTCCAACATGAGGTAGTTAATCGTGCGAAGGGGTCAAGTTTGAGAGTAGTAAATGACGACTTTCTAAGTTTCAATACACAATCGAGTAGCCAATGGGATGGGTTCCGCCATTTCGGTATGTACGAACATCCGATTATATACACTTTGAACACTGAACATGATAGGCAATCTGCATCACAAACGATATTACAATAATAGGACGCATGGCGAATTGATGACGAGCGGGGTCCTTGGAATCCACAGTGAGTAAAAGATGCCGCTCGCAACTGCGTACACGTCTTAAAGTTTGTATAGCTTGGGCGGAACATGGAGGGATCGTGGGACGAGGTGTTCTGTTGGACTATGCCTCTTGGGCAGAGGAGCGCTGCATCGAACTGAAGCCGTTTGAATCTGTTCAGGTCCCACTATCACACATTAAAGATGTCGCGAAAGCACAAAATACCACTTTCCGACCAGGTGATATTCTCATCATTAGATTCGGGTTCACTGCGGTTTATAATATCTTGACGGATGATGAGCAACGAGCACTTGCCCAAAGACCGGTCGCTAGTTTCAGCGGCATTGAATCTTCAGAAGCCACCCTTCGCTTTCTGTGGGATAATCAATTTGCGGCGGTCGCTGGAGATTGCCCGTCCTTCGAATGTAGTCCTCCCGTTGGGCCGCAATCCGATTCTAGGTTTATCCTTCACGAATGGCTACTTGGAGGATGGGGAATGCCAGTTGGGGAGATGTTCGACTTAGAAAAGCTAAGTGAGACTTGCAAGCAGCTTCAGCGACACACTTTCTTTTTTAGTAGCCAGCCCTTGAAAGTATGTTCAACCTAGTCCCTAGTTCCTTTTCATCTGCATGCTAATATGTTCGACAAACGTAGGTCCCAGGGGGTGTTGCTAGTCCACCAAATGCTATCGCTATATTCTAAGTGAATCTAATAGCTATTGGCTCGTGGTGGGTGGTTAACTCATAACTGGCCTGTATGACTACTCGGTTAGGTTGGATTATGGTGCCCCTGTATCTTTGGTGGCCTTTCTGCAGCCTTAAAGGCGACCCCTAATGGAGAGTTGGTAGGAAACACTCGTAACCTCCATTGGTAGATATGAAACCAATTTAAAATAATTCGAAGGGCCTAGTGCATACTTATTGCCTTTTTTGATGTGATTGACTTCGGCTAAGTTTATTTAAAATTAGAGTATTAGTAGCGGGGATCGTGTCTATATTGTACGATGACTTCTCAACTTTTTGTGCACAACTGCATTAGAATAGGGGCGGGATCATATTAGATCCAATAGTGTGTCATGGGTTGAGAGGGTATGCGTCAAACCAAGAAAGTCCAAAAGCTAGGATACACGAACTCTTCCTCAAAAATCCGCCGAACCTGTTCTAGCACAAACTTCTCGACCTTACCCACGTTCTTCAAGCTCTGCTTACTGCCCTCGCGCTGCCCAATCTCGCTCTCAACCCGTATTTCCTGCAATAAACCGCCCATCCTCCCCTTCCCCTTTGGCCCAGGCGAGCTTTGCGCCCTATCTTGTCCCGTACCGTCATTCCCAGCCCCTTCGGCACCCTTCTCATCCTCCTCTTCATCGTCATCGCCCCCAACGGCAGCAAACGCGTCCTCGGGGCTTAGGAAACAGAAGTGCACCCGCTTCCGGATATACGCGACAACGCCGACGCCGTCGAACGTCAAGCCTGTGATATTCAGCTTCAGCGGGATCCCCACGAAGCTCGGCATCGGGTAGTCGAGCAGGATCATAGCCGTTAGCTCGAGCCGCACGTCGCCCGCGTAGTGGATCCGGAACACGGCCTGCATGTCGTCCGGGCGTGGCCCCTCGTGCGCGTCGTCTGAAGAGTCGTCGTCTTCAACTGCGACTGTGGCTTTGGATCTCGCGTAGGCTTGCGCGGCCTCGGTGCTAGTTATTGCTGGCGCCCCGAGCAGACCGCCCCCTGGCGTGTCCCTTGTCGGCGGGCGTGACGCCCCGGCTGATGTTGGCGCTAGTGTTGAGACGCTGTGCTTCTCTCTCAGCGGCCGCGGGGGCACGGCGAGCGAGCTGGGGAAATTTTCTACGGAGATGGAACCTTGGGACATATGCCTGCCGTGGCCGGAATTCGAGCCGGAGCGGGTCGATTGTGGCCGCGAGTGCGCTGTTGCGTCAAGCCAACCGTTTAGATGTTGGGCTCCTGCAACAGCGGCCAGGGGTGTCTGAGTGCCTGACCACCCGGGGCCAAGCTTTGACTGGAAGTAGTTCATATTTGATGGGGCACCAGGCATCCCATGTGCCGAAACCCTCAGGCTGAGAAACGGGCTGCTTAGGTCGGGTGCTCCAGGTGCATTCCTCAAACCAGCGCTGTGCACATGTGGCGGGAAGTAGCCCTCAGTAAACGGCGTAGCAGTTCCGCTCACATTCCCGGCAGCCTTGCCCGCGGCGCCGTCGTCGCTCCCCTCATCTCTAGCCCGCTGCTCAGCCCTGCGTCTCCGCTCAGCGGCCCGGATGGCGTCTGGCATGCCTTCATCGTCGTCCGGGTTACCCTCGGCATCATCATCCTCCTCGGGCTCGTAGTCGCCCTCGTAGAAGTCCGGCAGGGGATCGCATATGTCCTTGAGAACAATGCTGGGCGGGATCTTGCCAAAGGCAAACTCGTGCACGGTGACGGACTTAATGAAGCGCGGCAGAGGCACGGCCTGGAACTTGACGTGGATGAAGTCACGGATGCGTTCTGCCAAGGCGGCACCATCGGGTCCTCCCGTTAACGTTTCCCAATTCAAGTCTATCGACATGCTGTCGTCATTTCGTTTCTCGAATGCACGTATAGATCGGTTTCAGCGCAACGTTTCTAAGCACTGATGCGATTTCATCTCGAGCTGAACGTGTATCTTCCCTATTTCCTTTTCGTTGGTAATTTGATGTTGATAAGGTTTGGTCGATGGACCACGGCATGTCTACAGAAGGTGTATATACCAAGTACAGCATACCTAAGCACTGAAGCGCAGACATCTGCTAATTTTTAAGTGGAGAACAATCCAAGCCACTTCTAGGCGGGTTTAGGGAAGACCCAGGCGAGCCAGGCTACCTACGTAGTTTGTCGTTACGCTAATCTACACCTGGGCAGTATCTAGACTATTACTTCGACATAAGAAGCTCAGATAATAATGTCAATTCGCTCGGGTATCTTTCTAATACTATGCAACGCATGCAGTCGTTTTCCGCGTAATCTTCGTGTATCTTGTCCATCGCCAACTTTGGGTTGGTACCATCTAACTTAGCCTTCCTTCAACTTGAGGAGTCTTGAATCCCCCTGAACAATACCTTGCATCTACAAGTGGCAAGTCTCGCCATTATATTTAACTCTGTTAGGGACCCCCCTCGTTTACCGCACCATCATCCCCGGCAACGTTAGCATCGCTGCGTTGTCTGCTCGACCCGGGCTGAGCATTGAATTGATGCCAACAGTTTGGTGCTTGAAGGATGTATCTGAAACGCCTTAGTATCATTTTCATCACTATAATGCTTTGAAATCACTTACCTAGCCATGGCCTCTCGAAAACGTGACTTGTACTCTTTTGGGCTCGTCACAGTCGGTTTATTTCGGCCGCCGCCAGCAAATCCACGGTCCTTGATCCAACTTTCTAGCTTTTTATCCCACGTATACGTACGGATGCAGTCAATGATGCCTACTACAAGCTCCTTCCTTACTTCGTCGACAGCGATCATCAGCGAGTAATCCATTACGTCCTGCCGTGCTAAGAACAGCGTGTCGTTGAACACTGACGCCCTAAGTAGCTTCTTCGAGTGTTCTCGCGCGAACAGCGGGGATTCGTAGATATATTCAACCATATTCTCGTCTAGGAGGACCTCGTTCTGCTCTCCGGTGGACTGGATCTTTCGGTTCCGCATGGACCCCTTGAGATCGAAGATCCGCGTAGGTTCCCGATCGTAGAAAAGGTTCTCCATCAGGAGCAGGTCAAGTTTAATCTCTGTATTTGTTACAGGATTCTTGATCACAACTTGGAAGAAACCGAGCATCTTGGCAATTACTGAAGGCAATTCGTGAAATAGCGCCTCTGCCATTATGCTAAAATATGCCGGTGCGAATTTCAAAAAAGCCTGGGTTTCGATTTGAGATAAGGACTAGAATATGATTAGTTTTATGGGCAGGTACTCGGGCTCGTATATGCGACCTACCTTCATCACCAAACGGTCATCTTGCGTCTTGAGAAAGACCGACTTCGTTTTACCGCCTTTGGAATCCCATGGTACGCATCGAGAAAGTGATTCAACGATGCGGTCTGCTACGCCACACTTGCGACGAAGTGCATCGAACTGCTCCGCGTAGAAAATCTTGACTAGCATCTTCGCTGAGCCTTCAGCGAATTGATACTTGTAATGGCTGCTAGAGTTGTGGACCAAACTAGTTTCTAGACGTTCTTCTGTGATAGGCTCTTCAAGGCTCGGGCCGTCATCACCTAGCTCTTCCATGTCGGACGATGACCGAGTTGGCTGTCCGGGTTTTCGGTGGTGGAATCGGCGAAGCTTGGCTTTGTAGTCCTCGGAACTGAGGGCAAAGGCAATGACAGAACTTGGCTCATATTCACGCACGATGATGTCGGAATCTATGAAAATGTGATCTGAGGCATTGAGAGGGTAGTCTAATGGGGGCCATTGGCTTGCCGAACGTTCATTCCAGAAGTTTGAGAGTGCCTTCATGAAGTTCATTCTATCATGCTTGGGGAGCTCTAGAGGGATTTCAGTGCTCGAGTCAAGGGATTCAGCAATCTCCTCAAGGGTGCTACCGTCGAGAATAGAGTTTTCGGTGTCACTATCGCCCTGTTCGTCGTCCGTGCCACCGAGGCTGGTGCTGTGCGCTGGATCATCCCCTTCGGCTCCAGTGGGTTCTTCTATACGCTGAGGAGTTTTATCTGATGGTATAGTGGCCGCAGTAGGCTCTTCTATTACTTCGGCAGCTTCTAGTATGGGGGATGTTGGTTGTATAGTCAGAGACTCCACTGTTTTGGTAGGATCCTTTCCCATTACCTGATCATCTTCCACTGGGAGCGGCTCTTTCACCGCATCAGCAACGTCCTGATAGACTTCAACGGTAGCCCTAGTTCTAGAATGTTGGAGGAATGGCCGTGAATGAGACACATTAGCTTGTCGTTTTTTTCTGTCTTTCTCGCGCTCCTTTTCGAATTCGCGGCTGAGCTGCTCGAAGTGTTTGCGGATGGTGGAGACCCTAGAGTCCCTCTTCCCTACAAACCGTGGAATTGAGGATTGATTACCCTTGCGACTTGGTTTCAAATTGAAGAGCTTCTTTTCGGCCTTGATTGACTCGTTGGTCGGTGCTTTACGAAGCTCATTCACAGTTGGGATGTCCACTGGCATCGTTTTGTCCTTGTCCTTACCTAAGTTAAATGGTTTCTTGCTTATTGCGGAATTAACACGAGGTAAGGTCGGCAAACTGGCCGCTGGCTGTGAAATGGCGCGAATCATAGGTGGTGAAACGTTCAATCCCGCCCTACGAGAAGAACCGTGTTCTAACACTACCTTGGGATTCACGGCCGCACCTGAGTGAGTGCTGTCTTTGGCAACTGGACGAGTGGCATTCTCAAGTACAACAGCATGTTGTTTGCGGCGCAACTGTTCAACTTGCTCTGCCACTGACATCTGAGAAGTCTTAGCAATCGAGCTTGAAGGCATGGGCTTAGGAGCTAACGGAGTTTCCTGCGGTGCTGGGGCAGATACGGGTGCTGGGGCTGTTATAGAAGCTTCTCGAACTTGACTAATGGAGAGTGCGCTCTGTACTGGGGACTTAGGGGTAGCTAGATCTAAAGGCTCAATCCGCTCGAGTGTAGCATCTGGTGTTGACGGGAGAGCGGCTTGAGGTGTGGCGACGTGACCCAACTTTTCATTAACCCCTTCTTGCTGAGTGGTATTGGAGTCTGCATCCCCGAGGTGAGCTTCTTCCTTTGAATTATCGGCCGAAATTGTTTGTTGGCTACTTTTCTCCGTGAGCTCTATCCCCTCAGTAGAAGTCTCGTTGCTTGATAGGGATTCTTTCGATTCATCCGTGAACATTTTACGCAATTGAATCATCGTAAGCCTGCGTATGTCCTTGTCGGAAGGGAGAAAGTCGGCTTCGAACTTAGCGAAGGCAGCATCCCACTCAGTTACCTTCACTAACATCTCACGGAGGACGATGTTGAAAGGAATGACCTCGTAGTATCTCGAGCTCATATATTTCTCTTGTAACTTTCGAATAAGGGATGTGTGGTCGTCTTGTATTTTCTTGGTTAGCCGTTCGATCTCCGCCTTGCAAGAATCTGCCTTTTCTGCGACAATATTGTCTAGTTTTATGGCCTTGAGCCTAGCCTTGACCGACGCAGTGAATCGCGTCCATCTATCTTGGCAGTGAGTGAAAATCTCGTTCCTCATATTGAGATCATGCTCGACTTTCCAGGTGATCCTGGCACGGGGTACGATGATTTCGAGTAGATCAATTGGGTCGTAGTGTACTCGTATGATTTTGTTTTCCAGACCAAAGTAACGAATATGATCTCGATGGTGGTCGTGAGGACAGTGCCAGCCTCCTAAGCTCTCATCCCTGACTAAATGGGTACCCCGGCTCCAGAATGAGAGTTCGAGGTACTTGCCAAATGAGTATTTCCAAGTAGACCTAGACATCTCTATCTCGCGCGTCTCACGTTTGCAGATCTTGCAATAGCTCCACATCATAATACTTTCTCCTCGCGACTTGCCGTTCGCTTCGAGCTCAATAAAAATGGTGATGCGTGCCTCTCCATGGACGTAAGTCCTATGGTGCTGGTACATCTTGCGATCGCAGCTATTAGCGCGACATGTTGACTCAGCGCCATAACACACGTCCTCGATGTATTGGCCTAGTGTACAGTCTGGATCCATGTCGTTACCATGGTCTGTATGTTCATCATAGAAGCCCAGAGCAATTAGTTCTGGTTCCTCGCAAGGTATTTTAGTTTCCGTGCAGATTACCGAGTGCAATACGACGATGTTTTGGTGAGCGTAGGGATCGAAAAGGTCTAGGTTGCCTTGAATGTAATTCTCCCATGACCTTGTCTGGGTTTGGTAATTATAGAGAGCTTTGTCATACTCTGCATCATGAACAGCGTGTAGCACTTCCACGATGTGTCGAGGGGCTTTTTGGCCAGCCTGATGTACCATCTCCGGTTTGATTAATTGAAATTTTTGGGGCTTCGGCTTTTCCTCGTCGCCGCGCTCTTCAATAATGTCCTGATCCCGAAGCCGTTTTAAGTACACCAACTTGCGTTCCTGCTCTCGGGCATTCATTAAAAGATAGGGCTGCGCAAATTTGACAAACGGCGACGCAGAAAGGACCTTTGTCTCGTACTTCGCAACCATGTCACTATAAAAGGTAGGCATCGGAACATCTTCGGGAACAAGACTGTCATGGGAAATGTGCGCATGGGTTTCGTGGAGAGATATGAGCCTACGTTCCGGGTCGTTAGACTGGGATATGTGTTCTTCCACTCCAACCTTACTATTTGAGTCAGTAGTACTATGTGCTGTCCCATCACTAGTTTGGCTTGTCGTGATATCCTCGGGCGTTATCTCGGAGGGCACTGTTTGCTGCTGCTCAGATGTGCCTGCTTCTGTTGCCCCAGTCAACGAAGCATTTTCGTCTGAAGGTTGCTGGGTAGAATCTCTGCTCAAATCTTCAGTCGTAGGGAGTTGGATAAGTGAGTCGCGCATCAGGCATGATTCGAGCTTTAGGTTATAGACAACGTAAACCATAAACTCGGTGATATGCTTTAATTTGGCGAGAATTGGTGTCGGCGCGCCCCGAAGGGCAATTGTGCAGCCTAGCTCTTCCTGATTGCTAGAGAGAAATATATATGTCTTTTTGCGGCCGGGAATTTCCTCATTGATAAATGTCTTCACTTCAAAGCCAGTACTTTTCCCAGTTTGAAATTGGGCAGGGGGAATTGCGAGCATGTCCACGGAGGAGATGATTTCGGTTTCTAGACACCTCGAGACGGCAGATAGGACCGAATGTTTAACATTATAGGCAACTGCGATTTTCGCGTCAGACAAAAGTTGCAATGCAACCCCGGACACGCTTTTCTCCGTGAGCAGCAGTTGAGGCCGTCGAGTGATTATCCTATTTACCAGCTGCTTAAGATATTCTCTTTCCTGTTCAATAACTGGTTGCAGGCTCATGAAGTGATGTTGATGCCGCTGGTATTCAATTGGAAATGATATTATGAGGACCCGTGGACTAGACATTCGGCGGCGCATAGTCTTTAGGGCGAGTTTCTTAGTAAAGATAACGCCGGGGACATAAGTGGTGTCGCTTGGTCGACCGCCGGGAATTTTTTTCAACTTCACGTAATGTCGAATATCAATGTCGTCTCCACGATCAATATCAGGGTCGACGGACGAGGTGCATTTGAGAAGAATAGGAATCAGAGCGTTCTCCCAAGCGGCCACATTTTGAATTCCAGAATCAACTAGAAGTTGGTGAAGGAGCTTGCGAACGTGCATCATGCTCGCGGGATTGAGTTCTAAACGGGGCTCTTTCTCCCCCTTCATGGAAGAGCTTCGAGTTAGGCGAGCCGCGCCAGAAGCGCCACCCGAGTCAAAGTATGGGAGAGTTTCGTTTGACCCAGATGGGCCTTTAATAGTTGCAGTCCTCGGTCGTGGTGAACGAATGAGATGGGCCTGATGCCCGCTGGTGGTACTCAAATTTCGGCGTCTTGAGGACCGAGGGTAATATTCATCCATACCACGGCTCGTATAACTGAACCCGCTAATGCTTTTTTCAGCTTGTGCTCTATTCCGAATCCTACGCCCAACTCCTAAGTAAGGGCCAAAGTTAGACCTGTCGCTATCCATATTAACCGAATGATGTTCACTCCCGGCAATGGTTCCCATGATACTCATCTGCTCATCCTCACTCGATTCGTCGGACATGTATTGGGCTAAATCGGGGTCGATGACATTGTCATCGTGAAAGGCTGGAAGTCCGGGCCTTTTGGCTGCCTCCTCACTTGCCGATTTTCGAAAGGGGGCCCTCTCGCTAGCTGGAGGTTTGAACCGGTTCCATATATTATGTTTTGAATGCTGGCGTCTGTGGCCAGAAGATTGCGGTCGTCCAGAATTTATCGATCGTAGAGATCTGGAGTAACTTGGTCGACTAAGTTGCGGGGTATCGATTTCTAGGACGGCAGAGTTGCGATTAGACGACTCGCCAAGTCGCTTTGTTGCAGGGATAGCCATCATAGGTGTCGTCATTGATCTACTATCGCTATTGATATCATCTGTCCGCTCTGAGCTCACTTCATCACGGCTGTGCCTCACCGGCGGCGGCGGGAGCACGATCCTAGGTTGGGTTGGCCGAAAGATTGCAGGGAGATATGTATCATCGGCGGATTCGTCCGACAGGTTTCCATCCTGCCTCTGGACAATAATATCCAAGCAAGTCTTGCAGACACGTAAGGTCCCTTGTACGCCGAATGGCTGCCCTGTTATGATTTCTGTGCATACGTTGTCAAAAATACAGCCGCAGGTCCTACAGTGATGCTTGCGGCGGAAGGCGGTAAATGGGGAGCCACATAAGAAGCATTCTTTACAGGTTTCATCAGCCATCCAAAACTGTTTGCTCAACACCTGCTTCCGCATCGACTCTAGCTTCGCGCTTACAGCTTCAGGTGCACCCTCGTCAGCTGTTGTTCCCGGGATCCTGACATTTCCTGATCTCATCAGTTGACGTTGATTTGCTTGACTAAAAGATTCATGGTGAATGCTATTGTGCGCGGAAGAATTCACTGGGCTAGCTTCCGCAGTTCCTCTCGATAAAGACGAAGATCTTGAGAGGCTCTCTGATGCTTGCGAGCGATTGATACGGTCGATGACTGCCGGTCGCCGCGTTATAGGCCTAGCAGTTGGTCTTGTCTGCGTGCTCAACAGATTCGGGTCCGATAGAGCTACTTGGGGAAGAGATGCTTTGGAAATGGCTAGAAGTGGGCTTTTTACAGGGCTGGTTGGCGTATCAAGGCTACCATCCATGCTGTACGCATCATCGCGTCGAGACCGGCTCGATATTGATGACTTATCTAACTGTGGCGGGCCTATGGATTCACTGTAAGCAGCGGGGATGACTGGTTGTCCGTCGTTGGCTCTAGTTATGCTTATCCTGCGGCTACTTCGAGCAGAACCCTCTTCAGTTCGGGAGGACCCCGGGCGTGACCCATCTCGGAAGGCACTCACATTGCTAACGTTTGCAGTTGCAACGGCAGATGTAGACTTGATCATGTGAGGAATACTCTGGCGGCTGGATGAGGCAGACTTTGACGATGCCCCACTGGCAAGATTAGTGATGGATGATGTCTTGGTGGATTGATACTGATGTGTTTGACTATCACTCAGTAGAACCCCTGACGAAGCGGCAGCAATGGACTCCAAAGGCTCTGATCCAGATGAATTGAAGGTTATGTTGGTGATGCCGGTATCTGCACGGGGTAGCGGGGGCATTGCACTTTTTGACGGCGCGGAGGTCATGCTTGGATTCCTTCGGGAGGTTAAATCTGCAGGGGCCGGCTCTGAGCTCTCCAGCGCCGTAGCAGTCGTAGCCGTAGCCGTAGATTTGTCCTTGTCCTTGTCTTTTCCACTGACCCCCACAGCCTCCTTCAGTCGCGAGTATAGACCACTGAGGCCATTCTGAACCAAGTCCCCAGTAAAACCCTTGTTCTCGATAGCGTCGATAGATTCGGGTGGCGGGGCAAGGTCGTTGAAGGTGGTGAGCACACCTTCTTCTTTAGATGAAGTATGGATTTTGTCAAGAGCTTGAGCGAGATGCTCTCTGTCGACCTGGGGCACTGCAACGATAGACGAGGTGGTCGAAGGACGGCGGGACCTGTCACTCGGGGCGACGACACTCGGCGGTGACATGGGCGAGGGTACGGGCTTCTTTCCGGACATGATTGCCGTCGGCTACCCTATTTTACCGCTACTCGGAGGGGTGCAGAGCGTAAGACGAATATTAAAGTTGGGAGAGAAGCAGCAGCGAGGGGCTCGATAGGCTCGATGGTCTTGGTTCATAGGCGGGAAATGTCATATTTGACAATACTTCATAGTAGAAATGGAGATTATAGTATAGTATACAATAGTGAGTGTTTTAGTTATTCGTCCCTACAGCTTCGCTAAATCGCAAATGAGATGTTCTAACCGTGGGAGGGGCGATCACTTGCTTGGTGGGATTGAGCAGGGCAGCTAGAAGCCAACAGAATGAATGTGGCAACTCTATTGACCTAATAAACAGACGAAGTCAACTGGAGTGTGGTATAAAAACATGGCAGGACCACGGGACACAGGAGTCAGCAAAGACTCCTTATCCGCGGAGATTAGAGCAGGTCCGTATAATGAATAGGTGGAAGGACTGAAAGAAGTTGGTAAATAAAGGAGACTGTAACCACTTTGTATGGTGCTGTGCTGTAGATACTGTAGACTAGGCTCCCTGAAAGATATCGGTGACGCATGTGGTGGAGTAATGCAGTAATGCAGCTGCCCAAAGCCATGGGCAGACCATGGGTGGGCATCTGAAGTGTGGTTTATGTCAATGGAAAGAGTACTTCGGCTGACAGTGCTCGTCTGGTGTAGCATTTAAGTATAGTGTGGGGTTGAAGGGACTCGGCAGCAGGTGGCAGCATGGATACATACCCCACCTTAGGCCTACCCAGACTACTGCCAGACCTACAATGCATACGCTAGCTAACAACAAACAAAGTAACCACGTGACTTCGCATCTTTTGCGCCCCGCAATTGCCCCTTTTGGCGCATTTCAGCGCTTTTTCGTGTTGTTGAGCCTGCCGCGTCAGGTATCTACAGTCCCTATACCGATAGATCATATATCATACAATACCTCTTCTGCATTATGTAACTTTATTGTGTGATGCAACGACCAAACCTTACGCGACAGCTGTTCGATTGAGCTAGCTAGAAAAACTCATTTGCCGGCACAATTTGGATAGAAACGGACCGGTGCTTGTTGCATTATGAACCGAAGTCAATTCTGGCCCTTCTGAGCGCCAAGCATCATGGCAGGCAACTTTGCGCTGGATAACATGTCCGCGCCAACACCAGATTCATCTCTTTCTGATATTTTGGGCGACATCAAAATCCAGCGCTCACTGGTCAAAATCTCGAGTTCCCAAAAGCAATTGCTAAACCGAAATGAATCATGGGCGAGTTTCTTAAGCCGACGACCTGCCGGCTTTGTCAATGTACCGCCTTTTGTCTTGGATCAATTGAAAGCTTCATACAAGCGGCAGAAACGAGCAGCACAGTCGCCCAAAGCTGTCGCGTCACCAAGTCACACGAAATGCGATGCAGATGTTCCTGAGCCATCCGGAAGCCAGTCATCATCCCCCCTTCGTGCTGAGCGGGACGGCATCAACGACGACGATGAGGATCCTAGTAACTGGTCATCAAGCCCTGAACGGAATCTTAGACCACCAAGCGTTAGAAGTCAAGAGCCAAGACAACCGTTCATGACACAGCTTCCCGAGAAATCACCACCGCAACCTACTATCATGACCTCGCCGCCGCCACCACTAGAACGCCCCAAGCCGTTTGAATTTCTCCAGGGCAGCCCGGGGTCCGAGGACGAGCTTGAGGTTGAGGTTCCAGGTGCCCTTGCATATAGTCCTGAACCTGTAAACAAATCGGCTCTTCCGCTGCTAGCAACACCGCCCTCAGCTCAAGTTGTTCCATGTACATTTGACCAAGCCATGGATAGTATTTCCGCAACTATTTCAAAGAAATTAGATCCCCAACCGAAACCGCGATCAAAGAAGCACATATATAAACCTGTGCCCCCGCTTTACCGCGGACCTAACCAGGTTGTTTCCTCTCACCTGTACACTAATGTGGGCACATCCAAAGCCTTGATGGCTCCTGGCCAGGACAATGAGGCGCAAAGTTCCTTGTCTACTGATGATACGTCATCTTCCGTCATACCCTCTACAAGAGACGAGCCTAATATTCAAATCGAAAAACAGCCAGTCGTCTGGGATGCCAGGCCAGATCAGGTCTCCAACGCCAACCCTAGTTCCAAAAATCCCCAGAGGCCTTTGACGCCAGGGCAACATTCTACCATGGACATGCCGACCTCACCCGCTCTTGTTATTCGCTCTCCTCGCCCTCCAATACCTATCAACCTCCCTGTTGTCCCGCCCGCTGTAACGGTAGGTACCTGGGAAGCTCCATTCACCTATTACACAGTTACGTATCCAAGTTACAACGGAACAATACAGGACTTCGTGACAGCGTGTATATACATTCAGTTACAGTACCGTAGAATTCGGACATCATTATACGACGACTTTATCAGGGCTTGGGTTGAAGGCTACCTCCCCTATGTTAAGGATTGCGATGAGGCACAACCCCCTCGGAAGGCGCTAAGGGCGATTGAATGGTACAACGAGATTGACGATGACCCTCTGTACACGTCCCGGGTTGTGACTCGTCAGAATCTGCAGTCAATTCTAGACTTCTACCCAGACGAGCTAGAAATAGCACGACAGTCTTTTGGTATTGCGTCAAGTCGAGGACGAAGCAAAATTTCGGTCTCCAATCACCCTGCAGAGTCACATATTGGACAGGACAAACAAATGGCTTTGCAACTCCCGGAAGATGCACAACAATCAAAGGGGAAAGAGCCGATACGCAAAAGAGGGGAAGTAGTCGGATCAGTGGCTAGGCCATCGCCAATCGTCTCAAAAGCTCAAGCACCGCCCTCTACAGCTAGACAACCCACATCGACCCATAAATCCTTTAATGGGATAGAATCCGGAGCAGTGCAGCCTAAGAGTCTGTCACGATCTTTCTCGGAATCAATCACGGACAAAAAAAGGGCAGCAACCGATGAGCTCCGTTCCGAAGTACCTAAGCGAGTATCCCTAGGCCCCTCGTCAGATACTCATAGTAGGATATGGTCCGAGTCTGGCAGCACGGGTAGCAACCATTCGAGACAGCTTACGGAAACCCCCCGAAGCTCTGCTGCGCCAGAGCCTGCTTTGGGACAGAAGAGCGCGAAGGTTTCCGAAGACCCTGAGGAAAGGCGCAGGCGTCGGCTTGCGAAGCATTTCAAGAAGCAATTAGCAGGAAGGGAGGGTATAGCTAGTTCGGCTCCCATAAGTGGGACTCCTAGGTCCGGCCAGAAGTAGCACCTATACTATGTTTGGAGTACGACTAGCTATAACAGCGGCTGTAACTTGGGAAAAGGATCTTTAGGTAATACGGAGTTGTAATAGGGGCGATGTTCGTCCTCGGCTAGGCAGTCAGATACCCATCATTGCTCGATTAGAGTAGCGGATATTCATAAAAATAAAATATGTTTGAAAGAGCGCATAATAACGTACCTGTCGCAATCCTCAAGATAACTAAGCTTTATCGGGCTTTTCAATAATGCGTAGTGAAAATCTCTAGTAAGAGACCCTATCAAACCCCGCGTCTTCTCTAGCGCCGTACACAGTTGACTCTCAAATGTCCCTCACTTCCACAGCTTGATAACTATAAAATTCACAGGGCATGGCATCGTAGGGGTCATATAACGATTGTCTTCCATTTAGTCTGTGAGCTATTAAATACCCTACGCATAGCACCGCTAAGGCGTAGGCAGTTTTGGAATAGAGCACAGACCGTGATCGAGAAGATATCCATTCTAGTGGCTAGGGATTGAATGAATAGCTAAGCCCTTAGTCCACCCTTGATGTATCGCTCAGTTCCGGCGGCTTTGTGGCAAGGAACCACCACACTAGGAAGCCACTGAAGCCCCTATTGTTACCCAACAATGCCTGTACAGCGCCTAATCATACAACTAAAAACACAAATAGCAAATCTTTCCCTTCTCCTCACAGCTTCCCCACATTCGCTACGCCTTATCGGCCTCTTCCTTCGCCTTCTGCCGCTCCTCTTCCTCAGGGGTCATAGTCCGCAGCTGCAGGGCATGGATACCGCCGTCGGCGGCCATCTCGTCGCGCAGGAGACCGTATACAAGGCGGTGGCGTGCGGGCTGCATCTTAGACCGAAAGGCCTCGGATGTAATGACAACGCGGAAGTGCGTCTCTCTTGACGTGCTGCCATGCATGGCCTTGTGATGCGCGTCTGTGGATTGTATTAGTGTGAGATCGAGACGGGAAGGAGAAGTGAGAGGAGAGCGGGACGGAGGATAATCGGCCAGCGAAATATTGTGGTAATCGGTCGAAACAAATCGACCGCAGACTTACGCTTATGTGAGTCGTTGAAGATCTCTAGACGCGATGGGCTCAATGCTTCGGTGACCTATTCGCCGACGAATTAGTGATCAGATTCATTTTTTTACCAAAACTTTTTCCCTATATTGACTAAACCAAAGGTTCAGCATGAACAGAAAGAATGTGCCAACTTCAATTCATATTATATATGAATATAAATAAGATAACACAAATATGAAGTCTCACCTTAGTCCGGATAGCATCCTCCATGGGGGTTTCGGACGTCATGGCGGCGGTAGACTGCAGGCGCCTGGGGAACAGCAGTGCAGGAAATAGCGTCCTTATCGGCACAGCCGGTGTTAAAGCTGTGGCCGCGATTCGGCCCAACATCAATCCAGTCCGGCTCCGTAGACTTGAGGTCTAGATGAGGCGTCCGAGAATAGGTCGACGATCACTAATTCCGCGGCGATCGGCGGAAGTACCCTACAATAACGGAGCAGGACTCACGCCAACGATGTTTCAAGGTCGGTAGACTCCTCCGGATCTGTAGTTAACTTTAGCGTCTCGAGGCGATACAGTTTTAACTTCGATGCTGACTTGACTTGCTTGGGCTGGTGTAGTGTGGTTCGATGCCTCTAAGAAGTGTTGAGGTGATACTGGCACCACCTATCATGTAGTAGGTACCTAGGTACTTGTACATGTTAGTGGTTCCGCTGTAAGTGACCTTAGTAACGGACCGGGGGCCCTGTACACCAAGAATTGTAAACTTCAGCCACCCGGACATTTTCTAGGGCCGAAATTCATCGTGATAACAAACGCCGCATGCCTAAGCGATTGAGAATAGTACTGTTACCAGGTCCCAAATCCCTTAGAAAGCCACCGCCGTCCAGCCCCGAGTCCCGAAAAACTCACCAAGATCGACCGTTACCACACAACGAGGTATCCACGCATGAGAATCTCCCGTTGGCCCCATCCGAACGGAGGTGCTGCCGATTTTTTTCTGCCGATTCTTCGTCCCTCATTTGCCATTCGCCAATTGACATCGGGGTAAACACACTGTAGCACTGTGTATCAGAGGTAGGTAGGTACCTTCCAATTCTACACATCTACACACCTGCACCTACATTATGTACATGGCCATACATGCACCTGCAGGCAGTTAGTTACAGTTACATCCTCCCCAAATCCTCATTATTTGCCGCCGTCATATTGATTGATTGTGATCCTATATCCAAGTACTTGATAGTATCATTTTAAGTGTTAGTGTACAACCTTTAATTTCTATACGTCAACTTCCAACCCGCCTGTCCTACATACACTACGTATACAGCATACACTAGGCGACCCTTGACCGCTGGATGACACCACACCATTCCATGCGGGCCGAAGAAGCTAAGTAGCTACATACCCAACACCCATACATGCCTACCTACCTACACTACACCTCCTCGTCAGGGACCCTTCCAATACCTACACCTACTTTGTATACCCATACCCATACCTACTGCGCTACATACATCTTATCATCATCGGGAGACATACCAAGATCTAAGGACCGATCCGCGTAGCCCACCCCGGCCGGAATGAGGTGGACTGGTGGGGGAAGACTGCGTCTGATCGTCTGTACCTCGAACTCTTCCTCCTCGCTGCTGACTGCTGCTGCTACTACTACTCCTTCGACCAACACGATCTGCCGGTCCCAACTCTCGCTTCTCCACCCGTTCTCCGTCGTCGCCACATTTTCCTCGCGCTCCCGTCCTACTAGCACGAGTAGCAGTAGTAATATTAAGTCGGCACCGCGCCATGCATTCGCTACTTATACAACAGGCCTCAGACCACCCTTGAATAATCCGTGCTTTCGGCGCTTCTTTCTTGCGACTCGCCCTACGACCTCCTCGCCCAGATCTCTTAGAATGGCGTCTACCCTCACTTTACCTAAATTTCCCCTCTTCGATGCCATATCACGGCATGATCCTAATTCCACAGCTGTAGCCCATTGCCTCTCTGGTCGATCCTTCAAATATGGCGAGCTGCTCCCTGACGTCTGCCGGGCACGCGACCAGATCTACGAGGCGGCGGGCAAGACGGACATTCGTGGGGAACGCATTGCCTTCCTCGTAGAAAACAGCTACGATTATGTCGGTACGGAGCATATTCAGCCCAGGCTATCTTTTTGTGCCAAGCCACCATAGTAGTTTACTCACGCATAATAGTGACTTTCCTTGCTATTCTCGCTTCGCGCGCAATTGCGTTGCCTCTCTCGCCGCCATTCCCCGCGCCAGAGTTGCAGTATATTCTCACGCAGTCACAGGCCTCCTTGCTGCTCTATTCGGCCAAATTTGCGACAAAGGCAAAAGAAGTGCTTAAAACTCCTTGGCCTGAACCATCGCCTAATACGGATCCTGAATTCAAGCCCACTCTGAAAGCATTCGAATTGTCAAAACACCATGGACTCCCCGAGGCCAATGCCGTCTTTGATACGGTTACCATCACGGATGATGCCGACACTGAGGGAGCAGGCATGATGTTGTATACCTCGGGGACAACCGCACGGCCAAAAGGTGTCCTGATCCCGGAAACCGCCCTCACGGCGCAAAGTCGCGCCTTGATCGAAGCATGGAAATATACTCCATACGATAGGCTACTTCATATCCTCCCTCTTCACCATATCCACGGCACAGTCAACGCCATCATCACCCCTCTATTCGCGGGAAGCACAATTGAATTTCTATTCCCGTTCAACGCGGATACCGTATGGCGACGGTTCGCGAATCCGTATCTCGAATCTCCGAAAGAGGATCCTGTCCCCGACGGTGCCTCACATCCCCTCGGAAAAGGAGTGCCGTATATGTCTCTGCCTAGTGCCTTGAGTCGTACCGTCTCGGAAGCATGTAGCACAGGCGCCACTACCCCTGTGAGCGTAGACGCAACATTATCTCCTTCAGACACAAGCAGGATCAGTCAAATCGCTGCAGAAATATACGGAATCATCCGATTGGCAGCCGGCCCTAAAGGTTCCCCTGAAACAACCGATGTGGTCTTGTCACCACACGAAATCACGAGAATCAGCCAATTAACCGTTGATTTGAACGAGGTGGTCCGACCCGAACCCGCTCGTTCAATACCACTATCCTGCGGGGCAACGTATACAAATGGCAACACGAATACTGCAGCACCAGAGGATAAATTTGCCAATATGCGCAAAGAGAAGATAACATTCTTTACTGTTGTACCGACAGTTTACACGCGTCTGCTTTCCACGCACAAGGGCTTATCTCCCGAGATTGCCGAAGCTGGCCGCATTGCCGCGAGTCCCGGGCATATGCGCGTCGCTATTTCCGGATCAGCCGCACTCCCAACACCGGTAAAGCGGGCCTGGAAGGATCTGAGCCGAGGCAATGTCCTCCTGGAACGCTACGGTATGACTGAGGTAGGCATGGCGCTCTCATGCGGTCTGGATTTCGCGGATCGCGTAGATGGTAGTGTGGGCTGGCCACTTCCTGGCGTCGAGGCGCGCCTCTTCGATACCGATACTAACGAGATCATACCCGCGGACGTAGTCGACCGGGCCGGCGAGATCCAGCTCCGCGGCGCCAATGTGTTCCGCGAGTATTGGGCCAACCCAACCGCCACGGCCAAAGAATTCCTTCCCGCTGACGACGGCAAAGGCCCCTGGTTCAAAACCGGAGACGTCGCGGTACGCCGCATCGTACCCGCTCCCGCTGGCAGCGGCGCAAGTGGCGCATGGGCGCAGGGCCCTATGTACTTCATCTTAGGGCGGCAAAGTGCCGACATCATCAAATCAGGCGGAGAGAAGGTGTCCGCACTTGAAGTCGAGCGCGAACTACTTTCTCTCCCTGAAGTCCTCGAGACTGCCGTCCTGGCCGTGCCGTCGGGCAAATGGGGCCAGAAGGTCGGTGCGGTCGTGATCATGGACCGTACCATCTGCCCCGAGGGTTGGAAGCCCATGGACATGCGGCGGGCCCTGCGGGGCCGCCTCGCCAACTACAAAATCCCGCAAGTCCTACGCGTCGTCGAACATATCCCCCGAAACGCCATGGGCAAAATCAACAAGAAGAACCTCCTGCGCCAGGTCTTCTTGGACGACTTCAGCGGAGACGAGATGTAAGGTCTAATCTTCCGGAATGGATATTCGAGGGAAGGAGGGGAAGGGGATCGCGAGGGTGCGCGCGTGACATCGTCGTATGCTCGAAGCGGTTGATATGATAAATAACATTTCCCTACGTCTTGTTACATGACGATTACTATTATAAGGGTGTGGCTGTTGGGATTTGGGATACATCGTTTCCAATCCGAAAGTAGGATTTGTATATAGAATGCATTGGAAATCGGTGCCTGCATACTAATATACCTACATATATACTTATGCACACATGACATGCCTCTCAAATACTTCACATGCCTCCTACGTCACTTCTCTATCTATAGCTGAACTCACTCCGAATTCAATCACACTTAAAGAAGACAACGCGTGTATATTCGGTTACTTTACATATATCGACAATTCTCGCAGTTCTCCATCACTTCATTACGACCAACCGATTCTCTTTAGGTATCATGGTGAGTGAAAGTCGGGAAATCCAAAGACATGGGAGATAGACGCCAGGCCAATGCACGGACCCTCAAGTGCCGCATAGAAAATAGTAGGGTTATTTACCACCTATGAGACATCAAAGCTAATACTATATCTTACGAGCAGGATTAAACCTGGGCATTTTGCGGATAGGACGCTTTTTTTTTCATTGTTAATTATGCTCTGCTGTAAGATGCCCGTCCAGACCATCAGCTTCTGTCCAGCGATGGTAGGATATGGCAAAAACCATTCGCCAACTCCATTTCTACAATATGATATTATAGGGGAGGCCATGCAAGCATCAAGTCCCTCACTCCGATATGCATGCCATTTATCTCCATTCCTCAGCAGAGCGACCGAGTACCCTTCAGTAATTCTGAAGCCGTTTCGTAATTCGTAACTAGAGAAACCCCGTGCTAAGCAACATGAGCGCCGCTGTCCTGTTACCGCCGAGAATCCCTACGTATGACTAACCGACTATGAGTTTGTTTAAGTCTAGACAGTGAACTTGGCCCGAGCACGAGTGCTTCCGGAATGAGCAGAGTCGGTGTGGCCAGAGAACTCGACATGCTCGTTCGGTGGGAGAGCCAGAATCTCCTTGAACCGCTTGCCGATGGCAAGGAGAATCTTCTGGCCCTTCTCGGGGGACCGCCCCTTTCCACCGGAGACGTCACCATCGCCGCGACCGGGGATGCTCTTACCAATAGTGCGGGTCCACACACCAATACGGAAGAAGGCTTTACGAACGTTGACAACGACGCCCATGACCTCACCATCATCTTCATCCTCGAGTGTCTCGCCGATAGCGGCCATCATAGTATTCAGCCATAGCTCATTGATGTCGATACCACGCTTGTCCTTGAACTGGTAGGACCACTTGCCACCGTGCTTGTTCTGGGGGTCCTCCCATTCAGGTCGTACGCCCTCCTTGAAGAGGTGGTAGTCGGACTTCATGGCGAGTTCGGAGACGGGTGCGATATTGTTCTATTGAAGGGTGGAGGTGTTGGTTAGCTGGTCCTGGGCTTTGAGCAGGATATATAGGAGTACTCACGTAGATGCCCCAGAACTCTTCGACAGAGTCAAATACGATAACTTCCTTCAGAAGGTCGTTCCAGTTGTCGCCCTAGAAGGAAAGAGGAGGGGATGTCAGCTGGTGTGAGCTCGTAGGGATTGGACGAGTGCTGGATGGCGAAATAAATGCAATAGATATAGCGACGAGTGTAACAAACTCACCTTGCCACTCGATGGCTTGGTAAACCAGAGGGTCCATTTGTTCTGTAGAGGGTGCTTGACATTGAAGTTATCTTTGTCGTGGAACACCGTGACGAGTTTACCGTCCATGTCGGCGGAGGCAGCGTCGGGCTTGTCGCCATTGGGCGAGATGGGGATCGTGGTGAGATCAACCTGCTCAGACATCTTGACTAGGCTGTGATTGTGGGTGGGTGTTGGACTTGTAGAAGAGGGGGGACGTGAATGCTTGCGAGATGGGATCGCAAACTGGCGGATGGATGGGAGAAGTTGGTTGGCCTTGGCGATGGAGGAGGAGGGGGAGGGGCGCTTTCGAGAGATGATCGTCCTGGCCTTGGGAGATCGGTAACGAGTATTCTATCGGAAGGCGATAGTTGCGAGATCGAAGGCGCGATATGTGTAGCAGGGTAGCAGTAGCAGTAGCGCAAGTAGGATCGGCTAGAACAGCTGTGGCAAGTGCCTTCGCGATGTACTGTATTGCAAGAAGATGGTTGTAGCGACAGACAGGTTCTGCTCGAGTGGAGCGGGAGTGCTTGTTGCAGACAGTAGAGGACCCAGTAGCGACCGGGTTCTGGATAGATAGATATATGGGAAATTAGAATGGGGATGAGGACTTTGCGCCAGGCAGAGTCGAAGGAACTTGTTTCTGTGGAATAGAGTTGTGTAAGAGTTGTAGGGTGTCAACTTAAGCTTCGCGTTTTTTGTCTTGTCGCAGTGGATAGAGATTTACGTATTAGGTCTATCTACTGGGAGATTTCTTTTTTGTCAAAATACTGGATTTCTTGTCGGTGGGGCAGCCCAAGATCTAAAATCGCCAGGAAAGGCAGGCTGCACTAAGTTACACACCCTGGACAGGCACCCTTCGGCTCGGGTCACAGTAGGTAATTGCAGTGGCCGACCTCCAGCTACATACCTCATAGGTAACCCATGAGGGCATTAAAACAAGATTATAGCGATAAACCCTGAATTACTTCGTACCTTAGGTACAGTTACCAATTCTCTTCGCGTCTTGTCAAACACCGTATGTTTCAGGTAGAGTACTGTGCAATATGTGGCCCGTGCATTGGCGGCTATGTACCTAAGGCACCTATTCTACCATGTAGATAGATACACCGGAGAAGCTGCTACAATACGAAACGTGTTACGGTGTTTTGATCAAGGGACACGATACCTACGTCTTTTTACCCTACTGTTAGTACTTCTGTCAGACCGTCAGGCCATGTTTAATTCGTTCATACTCGGTGTACGCCTACATGATCAGCATCGCTACGCACACGTAATTCGATCCCACTGGTTCAATGATCTTCATCCCCTGCTCACTTACACCGACCTATAAAAAGAAACCCGATACATGCAGCCTAGATCAGGCTGCCAATCGACGTCAATAATGGCTTCTCGCTCTCTTCACATTTCGAGTCGCAACCAAGATGGTATCTATCTGACTTGCTCCTCAAGTATCAAAGTTGGTACTAGCCCATAGGACCTCGTTCAGTAATATGTCTTCACTTTCCCATCGCCTTACTAGATTAGATGAGTCATGCACCTATCATGGCATCAAGCTGATAGTCATTCAAACTCATCGTAACCACAATGGCTTCCTCAGCATCCTCGGGCCATGAGCCCCTACTCAACCTCACCGGCCCTGAGGGGCTAGCCGTCATTGTTACGCCTATCAACTTCAGTGATTCTCCCCTTGCAGAGGACTACAAATCCTTCTTCGCCATGACCATCGACAACTTTCTTACTCCTGATGAGTGTATCAAACTTCAAGGCGCTGCCGGCGATGATTGGCAAACTCTGAGCAAGGGGAATGCATTTCGGGAATGCCAAAATATTCTCGTTTTCTCCCCGGAATGGGCTTCGGCGCTCTATGATCGAATCGTTGCTCACCTACCGGATGAAGTGAAAGCTCTACGGAAGGGTGACAGACTAGCCGAGATCATCGCTGGCTCTTCGCATCTCAAAGCAAGTATGGGCGCTAGAAAGACTGTGTGGCGCATCAAAGAGGTCAACGAGCGTCTTAGTTTCTTACGCTACCAGCCTGGCCATCACTTCAAGCCGCATTGCGATGCGCTCTATGCGCGCCCAGGGAAAGACGAGAGGAGCTTTTTGACGTGTCAAATTTACCTCAACGATGCGCCCGAAGGCGCCGACGGTGAATCAAGCGGAGGAGGGGAGACGCGATTCTGGACAAGTCATGTAGGCAAGCGACAAAAGACCCCTACGATGGAACACGAAGCAAAAGATACGATTGAGGACCTGTTTCTCGACATCAAACCGAAGATGGGCAGGGCTTTGATTTTCCAACAGCGTATGTTGTGGCATTCAGGGCAAGAAGTCAAAAACGGTGAAAAGTTTACCGTGCGACTGGATTTAATGTTTGGGCGTCATTTTGAGAGGCTCTGAAGCCTATGGTTTATCTTCTAAGTTCAGAATTGAGTTTAAGTTAAGCTTGTTTAATTCGAGCCAATCAGCACACTAACACTTCACACCAGTGCAAATGTCTGAGTCCCTTAACTCGATTTCTACAATCGGCTTCCCCTGCGAATCAATCATTTTTCTTACCTTCTTAATCGCATTAAGAGAGCGTTATCTGTGTAACCCCATTCCTGCCCCCATACTGACTCGAGCATAATAGATAAGAAGAAATGCTGATGGTGGGTGAGTCAGTCCGGGGGGCCGTGGTCTTGACAAATCCACATTTGGTAATCCGGGGCCAAAATTTTTATTAGCCACGTTCACGATAGCTTCATCTCGACTGGTCCAAAACTAAATTTCGGCCCCACTCCGTAGGACTCTTAAAACCAATCACAGCCAGAATTACCCTTTGCACTTCTCTTTTTCAGGGTCCCTCACCAACATCAACACCCGGCGTCTACAAGCAAGGGCAGACAGCTTCAATGAGCCCGGCGAGGCGCCCGCTGCCTCCTTCGAGCAGCCTGCCTCCTCTGCGCTCGCTAAATGACCAGCCTGAGTCTTCCATTCTATCTGCATTAGGCAGCCTTCACGCTCTCTACTGCCCATTGCCAACCTCGGAGGCTTTTCAGGCGAGCTCAGCGCCTAGGGATCTACCTGCAGCAGCAGATTCCGGTTATGCGTCTGACAATGATGAAGACACAGGGAAGGATGAGGAGAGTTTCCAGCTTCGCGACGACCCGTACGAGCGGGCCTTCGCTGAGCGATGGCTAACGGGGTTTTTGGGCCGCGCAGAAGAGCTCACATGCTTTGAGAGTGAAGAGTCGCAACAGCGTGCCATCGACAAGGCATCATGTGTCCTAGCTTCGTTCTTTAGCCAAGATGAACAGGAGATTGAGGACACGGAGATCACAAGAGACTATAACTTCACACTAAATTTAGACTCTTGCGAAATTGAAGGGCATGGAGCGAGCACCGACAGCCAAACTATTACTGTGCGGCTCACCGATGGGCTAGCTGGCAGGGATAATACCGACCACACCGACGTTGGACTGCAGAGTTGGGGTGCTGCTTTCATCTTCACCGAGCTAATGTGCGCAACTCCTACACGTTTGAACTTAACCAAAGACGCTCTCGGTTCGGTGCCGCGTATCATTGAACTAGGCGCAGGCACGGGACTTGTTGGCATTTCCTTAGGCAGGGTTCTACCATACCTGGGTGTATCGGCGCCGGCTATAATCGCAACAGACTTTCACCCAACCGTCCTTGCAAACCTGCAAGCCAATATCGTCAAAAACTTCCCGGCGCTCAGCCAGGACAGGAGCCAAACATCACTGTCGATCCAGGCCGCACCTCTCAATTGGGAGACCCCTGATCTCTCTCCTCCACTAGACGAACAAGCCGACATGCTCGTCGCAACAGATGTGATCTACGGCCCAGAGCATGCGGTTTGGCTTCGGGACTGCGCGGCGCGAATGCTAAAGCCGGACGGCGTCTTCTGGCTGATGTTAACGGTGCGGACGACGGGCAAGTTTGAGGGTATCAGCAGCACGGTGCGTGCATCTTTCAACGGGCGCGATGGACTGCGAAACTGCGACGGTTGCGTGCTTACGATACTCGATGAGGAGCGCTTTGCACGGCCGAGTGGGATTGGACGCGGGGATGAGAGCGAGTATCGACTTTTTAGAATTGGATGGTCTCCAGTTTTATGAGAGCAGGGTTTGATGAATGAATAATAAGGAGTGCGCTAGAAGCTAGCGATAGAGCTTGACTCTGATGCACTCACGGTACCTTCTTTAGAGCAACTGATATAATATTTCGCGTGGCCTTAGAGCATTGCACATGCGTTATAGAATGACATAGACCTAGATGATAGATGATAGACGATAGACGATCACGATAGATGATAGAGGGGCTGATAAGTCTCCTAATGCAACACTTTCAACCATGACTGCAGTCTCACAGGCCTAGGACCCCAAAGCTGAGCAGTTTA
The DNA here is from genome assembly GCA_022432375.1 of Nemania sp. FL0031. Taxonomy (NCBI): domain Eukaryota; kingdom Fungi; phylum Ascomycota; class Sordariomycetes; order Xylariales; family Xylariaceae; genus Nemania; species Nemania sp. FL0031. The sequence goes on from JAJKKK010000020.1 coordinate 359,019, forward strand.
CCATCGAACGACCATTTCTACTCATTTCCCAAATCACCAAACTAGTCTTCTACTCAAATCTTCGGACGCGCATGTCTAAGCAACATCTCAAAGAACCCATAGAACGAGGCATCCCTCTCAGGCGCAAGTTTCATATATTTAGTATTTCGAACATTTTCAGCTCTCATTAATGTATTGTTTTCCGCTCGGGGGGTTCACAACTACGCGAGTCCTCTAGTTCAGTGTATTCTACAGCAGTCTTGTATTGTTATATGTATGTTCTGACAGCTTGCATAAGCCTTGTCTATTCTAGGAACTGATGCGTGTTTTAGGACCTGAATCTGACCCCATTTCCGACAGGGGGGCGTTTGCATTAAGGAGCTAAAACTGCCATTTCCACTGAAGGCGATGCTAGCTGTGCCATTTTTCTTCTGTTCTTCACAAAACAATGGCCTCTTCAACAAACTTCAGTTATGAGACCATTACTTCCACGGATCCACAAATAAGACTACTTAATGTCTTACCCGGCTCTAGTACGATTAGATGTGAAGTCTACCACGTTTCTCTCAGCAGCAAGCCTAACTACGAGGCTCTATCATACTGTTGGGGCACCTCAACCGGGAAGAAACGAATAGTTATCAATGGCTCGAACTTCTTGGTAACTAGGAATTTGCATGACGGTCTGAAACGACTCAGACTAAAAGATAAACCGCGCACGTTGTGGATCGATGCGATATGTATCAATCAAGACAGCGTGGACGAGAAGAATCTCTTCGTGCCGATGATGAGGGACATCTACCAAGGGTCACGGCGCGTTATTATATGGCTAGGAGACCACGATTCTCGCACTAAGAGTGCATTGGAAATCTTGGAGTTTGTAGCGTCACAGTACGATGAATTGCTACCCGGTCAGGTTTCATCTAGTGCATGGAAACGACTCAAACGCGGCCAGAATCCCCAGAACAGCACATTTCTGACAGATTTGCGGGACCAATATGAGATTTTTGACGCCATACGAACACTCGGTTCTGTACTTAAAAGATCGTGGTTCGAAAGGATTTGGACGATTCAGGAGTTGGTTCTCAGCACAGACGCTTTGGTAGTGTGTGGCCGTTTCCAGATAAACTGGGACACTATTTCCAGAGCTGAGTTGGCAAGCAACGACGGCCTTCGACCAGGGGACACTGTCGAATACCTCGTGGAACTCAAGGAAAACTGGCGAGAAGGCAAAGGGTCTTGGGTGCTACTTGAAATCATGATGAAGATTTGGTACCATGGTGTCACCGATGAAAAAGACAGGATCTATGGCCTATTGGGTTTGGTTCCGCCGCATCATCATCTAGTGATACCAGTCGAGATCGATTACGGGGCAGACACCGGACACATATTTGCCGAGTTCACCAAAAACAGCATTTCTACAACCAAAACACTCGACGTCTTAAGTCTGTGCTCTGGGTACAAAGAGTCACGATGGCCGGGTATTCCATCATGGGCATTACACTGCAGACCGGATCCAATCATGGAACCGGACCCGGAGCACTCTCCTGGCTGTTCCCTGGGCGCAAGAATGCGGTCTTTCAACGCTGGCACTTGGCCATTGAAGACGTTCGAGTTCTCTGCAGACGGCAAATCGCTAGGTCTCGTAGGTCTTGAGTTAGATATCATTACAGGTGTCAGCGCAGTGTTTCCTAATCCTCGCAAGCGTAAAACCGTCGATAGCATCTTCGGGCTTATCAAAGCGAACATCATGGAAGACGTTGCATTTATCTATGCCTACCTCGACGCAAAGCGCCTTTGGAAAATAGACGCCAGTCAGATCTACCTACCGGACGGCCAATCCATTCATGACGCGTTTAGGCTTACTATCTTCGGATTGCAGCACAGATATTACTCGCCATCAGATGTAGGGGAAGAGCAAAATTCTCGAGCAGACTTCAAGTATCTAGACGATCTCTCTACCAAAGTAAGGGACTGGGAGAATTCCAAGAAAATGGTGTGGCCGAGGTTACGGAAAATTCTTATCCCGGAATATCTTACCGTAAACTCAGCGCTCGAGGACATCCATTACAGGTCGTCTCTGTCATCACTTAGAAGAGGCATGTTATCTAATTTGGGGTATATTGGACTGGGACCTAGAGAAACAGAGGTAGGGGATAGAATTGTGCTCCTTCAGGGATCAAGGGTGCCAATGGTCGTTCGGCAAGTAGCCCAGCGCCTTAGAATAGTCGGTGAATGTTACGTTCACGGCGTAATGGACGGCGAGGCATTCGATGAGAGTAAGGCGGGGATGATGTGGTTTGATTAAGGGAATGGCAGGAAGCGGCTATTGTATCAATTCCTTCTAACGGAACGGGTACATTAGCAACTTGTTCGCATCCCCTAGCGGGGTTGTAGATTCGATAGTTACACGCGAGCACAATCGTGACAGACAAAGTATTCAATAGTTGAACGGACTAGTTAGAGGATAATGAGAGGAATCGATCCACCACACAACTAGCCACCAGATTAGGTCTATTCGGTACTATAACACGATAGCACATACAAAGTCACTAAAGCACAACTCTAGGCAGCGTAGATAAGTAATCAAACACTCAAGGTGTATTATAGATACTATATATGGTCATCCACGCAGGGTAGTGTGAGCTTGAGAGCGATGCTAGCCAATAGGGGTTAAGCATTAGCGTTTTAGTGACGTTGCTGATTTTCAGGGGGCGAGGCTTATAGGCTACACCTAAGCTGGGTACAGAAATTACAGCTAAATTTTACGTTGTGAAGCCTAAATGGCAATAGAACGTAGCTTGTATTGACTATGTCTATGAACGTTGGTTGTGTTGGTCTAGCTGGACGTTTATAATTAGCTGAGAGTTCCGTACTTGGGTATCCTATGTATTAGTCAACTTCAGCAGCTAGGGTACTATCGTAACTCTCTAATAGTTTAAAACATAACTCCAGAACCCTTTGTAAACTATCTTGAGTCTCATATGTCAATCATTAACGTAAATATCAATTTGTATCAATGGTTTTTACACTCGAAAGCCTCCATGTCCTAACTCCATCAATAAACATCCGAAACTAATTAATGACTTAGAACAATGCACAAAATCGCCTACCTCTTGCTAGGAGAACCAATCTCGGGCCACCCACCGGGAACTTGAGGAGCGCTCGATTCGAGCCACTCCCATCTTGTTATAGCCTTTTTAACTTCAGTTCTGTCAGACTCAAGTCCGAGCTCAATTAGTTCTTGCCGGCTGCTTCTTTTCCTACGAATTGCGGAGATTTTATCATCAAGATACACGATGAGATCAGTGACTGATTTTTCGAACTCGCAAAAATCAGACTTAAGTCCCAGGTTAGCTTCTAGTGACTGAAGTGGGGAAAGAACCTCACGCTCAACAATGTCGTGTACACGTTTCAACTGTCTATACGCCTCCTCCTGGCTCTTAGTTGAAATGGTGCTGCATGTAGCAGCGCATTTAGGCACAACCTCGAAATCAAAATGATTCTTAATGTCTTTGTAGTTTGCCATTTTCTGCTGGTGTCAAAGTGGTCTCCTTAAAAGTATCTTCGTTCGTTGGTTTGCAATGAGTTGGGTCTTCCCTGAGACGAGTAGCGAACATTGCTAAAGGGAAACGGGGCCAGGCTGTCAAAGTCTTGCTATAAATACGGCATTCAAATATTATCATTTAGGAAATTACACCCATAGTGTGAAGGCCCAGTGCCGCTGTTATACAACTCGGGAGTGGGACAAAGAGAAAACAAGGTGATTGTTCGTTCACAAAGATTCTATGCTCTGAAAGAATCCCAAAGAAGCGAGTAGCGAAAGAGCTAGTTTTATTACATGGGAATTTCGATCACGTGTTCTATCTGCTATGCGAAAGTTACGTGAATCTACGATATGCGGCCTTGTCGCGCGTATACCAAACATGCCCAACACAACTCTTGCTTGAGCTAGGCCTCCTTTAATTGGAGAGAGACTAGCTGGTTTTGTGATCTCTTGATATACGAATTTCCGAACCGGAGTCATGAGCCTAAACATAGAGCCTAAACATAGCTAGCTTTTATGGACCTCTGACAAAGCTTTATCGAGCTCTTTGACAGCATGTCTTACGGCTTCCATCCCCACTCCCTCGTCCTCTAGAAAGCTGGCCGCCTCAAACAGGTGTTCTTGACCCTTAGCTATAATAAATTTTGCCTTCTCTGGGCCAAGATTCCTCGCCGCTTGAATGGGAACGTCTATGTCGACATCAGGATCACTATCTCCATGAATGAATATGGTTGGCGGCCAGTGAGCAAGCTTTTGGGCGTTGAGGTCGGATTGGGCCCACTCATACCCTTTGTCCAATGGCCCAAGCATAGGAAGAAAGGCGTTCTCATAAACGTAGTAGTCGTATAGGCAACCACGTGAGACTTCGCTCTCGCTATCGGATGGACTATGTGTCGTTTTGGGGCGCTCATACCCAGACCTTTTTGTACCAGATTTGGTCAACGAGTCTAGATAAAAGACCATAGACTCAGAGACAGGGGTTTGTCCTACGGATACCGGTTCGTCAAAATACTTTTGTACTTGCGCCTTGGTAAATGGCTCCGGGGAGATTAGAGTGGACGAGTTGAAGAAACCGTGACGGAACGTAGGGATCCCCGTAATTGAGAGTAATGCAAGTGGCTGGGGTTGTAGATGGTGAGCTACTTGGGCCGCACAGAAAAAGCCTAGACAGGATTAATCACTACGTAAACCAAAAAAAAGGGGTATATGGAATCCGTACCAGCACTTGCACCACCTACAACTACATTGCGTTTCCCTTCGTTGCCATACTTCCTAGCGAATTCGTATGCAGCTTTAATATCTTCTAGTACATTTGAACTAGTAGCCTGTGGCAGAAGACGATAGCTGGCCGAAATGAGTGGCCATTGTCGCTCGATACACAGTTGGACGAGCCACGGCGGAACACAACTACGCGCACCGCCAACTAGACCGCCAGCGTGGAAGAATAGAAATACAGGCGTATATGATGGATAATTTGGGGAACTATACACGTCACATTCCAAAGGGATCTGGTGAGTCGCGTAGGTAACGGTCTGGAGGTCAATCATGATGAGACAACTCTGAAGGTATAGAATTGGTATGGTTCTTAGATAGGGCAAACGGGCGTACGGTAGAAACAAGTGCGACGAAAGTAGGTAGAAATTACCCCGCAAATATAAGCTTCCACGTCGAATAAATATATTCAGTCAGTGACAAGTGCAGTTTCAAGGCACTCGCGCCAAGCTTACTGAAGCCCAATAGGCACACGAGAATGTATGACTATTTGACTCCCCTAGCTAGACTAAGTGCATGGGTAGTAAGAGCTACTTACTAATTTCTATCTAGTGTATAAAATTAACTATGCTGCCTAATTCTTATCTTGTTGTCTATATTCGGGACGCGGCGCGTGAACCGAACATGTACAAATCCACGGTGGCTCTTAGATTGGACGGAGTCACACGACCTACAGCCTTTGATTCAACTAGTGATGAAATACATACGATACACTTTATAGCTAAGTTTCTATCTGATAAATACTACGTCAGGAAAAGCATCGCTTTCCCCAGCGAGGAGACCTTCCCCGGCTCCTAGCAGGGTGAACTTAATGTAGTCATCGGCATATGCCCGCAGGACCTCCACCGCCCTTTGACCAGACAGCTCCCCAAGCACGTTTTCGACAAGGGCTTCGTTTTCCCTTAGGCCCGTAAAGTCTCCAATTATAGAGAGATCCCAAAAGCTTCCGTGGGAGGACTTGTTCAAATGCAGCTCCTTGGTCCATACGCCGGGGTGTTTCTCATCTTGGGCGGCGTAGAAGCTCTTCCAGCTCTCATCGCTGGTCGAGTTCAGCTGACCTGAAAAATTAATAAACGGCTTCGATACACCGGCGGTGACAACAGGGCCCCAGAGATAGCCGTCTAGGTTAAGCCCAGCGAGGATACGACGATCTACTCTAGTAGCATCGGCAGCTGATGCGCCACCGAAAGAGTGTCCAAAGTAAACCGTCTTGCAAACTTTGAGGGCGTCGAGGACGAAGGATACATCGGTAGTGCGGACTTCCAACCCGAATTCAATAGCAGTGACGTTGTTGGGGTCATTCGGGACACTGCCACCAAAGACGATCTCCCCATCAGGGAATAGCACTACATCCGTCTCGTATGGATGATCGATCACAATAACTTGATACCCAAGGCTTGCGATCTCCATTGCAAAATCAGTGTACCACAATCGGGTAGTGTTCAGCCCGGTACCAAACAAGACTGTGGGAAATTTGGAGGCCCTAGCTGGTTTCCACACTCCGCAACATACGTCCAACTCAAGCCCACTAAGTAGCCCGATTGGCCAGCCGAAATCCGCAAAGGCGTACTCTAAGATGTCGTCTTCTATCCTGGCGATCTGCTCGGGCATGTATGGCACGCGACAGGTTTGTGTGCAGTGTTGCTCAGCTACAGGGGTGAAGTGTGAGATCATCAGCCGACGAGTACGGGATGAATTGAATGGGTCGACGCGATTTGCGTCGACAAGCTCTTTATTTTCCCATTGCACTTTGAAAGGGCCTCCAGGAGATGGAAAGACCTGTGCCAATGCCGTCGTCGCCGCGAATACTGCCAAGAGGACGGTAGATGCCATCGTGTAGGGTATGAATGGAGGCAAAGGATCAATTGACGGTGCCCATGCTCTTGTGAGAGATGGGCGCGTAGCCTTTTTATCTTTTAGCATTGAGGAATTTCCCGTCTTACACGATAGCTTCGGTGCATGTCATTGCCAAGGCGACTCAAGACCTTCCTACTTGGGATTGGGGTTTTCAGCTGGCCCATGTTAGCTTGGATTTCGTATTTCGTACCCGTGAGTTTCTTTCGACTATATACTGATCCTTGTATATCTCAAACTCACGTACCACTATTATTAATACTAATTGGAGTTAGTTACAACTATTATTCCGGTCTTCTTTCAAATATATTAAAGTAACGGTGTAGAGAACCACTGGAGTGATGCGGGCTGTTGGGGTGAGTGCTGGAATCGTCATCTCTTCCTATTCATATACGGATACATGCGCCGTGGATGAAAAACAGAGACCTTACCTAAAAGAGACCTATGCCCTGTCACTAATATTCCAGCGTTTAAACTATTTAAATTAGACGGCAGAAAAAGAGACAAATATCGCCTATGGGACTATCTTACAGCTTTATCGCTCGCGTACTAAACTTTAGCAACTAGGGAGCGACTTAGGAAAATGTAATCCTTAAGCATAACTAGACATTGCCCTCAGAGCTCGCACTTGGCTAATATGACATAGACGACTAAGATAATGGATTTATTGAAAGGTTTAGAGATGCTGAAACGTTTAGCTGGCGGCTGGAGACTTTGTCCCGGAGCCTCGTAGAATCTCCGGATAGAAAGAAAAACTTGATATACTAAACCTAGTACGATTTATCAAGGCTCCTAGATATTCTGTATTAGGTAATTCTTGGGGACTCAATTGAACAAATGAGAAGTTCCATGTATTGCGTGCGTTGTCTAACTATCTAAGACTCCTACATTGAAGTTGTGAACCTTCATCCTGCTTGAGCGATTCGTTTTAGCCTGATTTGAAATACTTCGTGCCGCAGAGGAGAATAAACACGAATGAAGGCACTCTTCTCTTACAACTAGTTAGATTCAACTAACTGTAACCATATCAACACTCGGCATTCAGCTGCTGGATGGAAGGACACACAATCCGGATTTGCAGTCCTCATGCGCCTGAAGGGTCAAATTGATGACTTCAACAACCATATGATCTATAACACTCAGAGTTAGTTATAGGCATCTTTATTATCATTTATGGGGATCTCAGGAGTCTCTAGTCACGACTTTATCAAAAGGGAAAGTATACGCTCGAGAGATGGCAAAAATAGGAAGAAAATAGCTCCAAAAAATACTCACGCGCTTCGTCCGCCAGAGAGTTGTTCACGAACTCCTTGTAATCTGCGTCGCTCGCTTGGTCCCATGGCGGGTACCACACCGCCGAATAAACCTCGATACCAGACATGCCAGTGCTACCCTCGCTAGCAGCGAAGTCACGCACCCCGATGTGGAGAACGCCGAAGGTCTTTTTACTCCCCGATGCAAGTACCTTTTCTCCTACACGCTGGAGGGGTAGAGGGAAGCTGGCACCAGGATTCCAGGACTCTGGGGTTTCCGCGCTTCCGTACACAGGGGTCGCAAATGCGGGTACTGCGAAGTGCGTGCGCTTGGTTCCAAATGTAGACAGCACACCTCCCCAACCCTCGAAGATCTCAGAAGACTGAGTGCCTGTGGCATCTAACACCGTCTCTTTGTAGTAATGCTCCGGGTTTGCGTGGAGGTTGGCTGCATCGGCGTTGGGGGATAGCGTCCATGCTGCAAACTGGGTAGCCGTAAGATTACCATTGAAGTAACCCTTGGTGTACTGGATTTAAATAGTCAGGGTCCGGAACCAAACGGGTGACTGAGAACGTAGGAATACGCAGGCCTTTAGGTTTGTGAGGCACAGTGAAGAATTAAGGGGCAAAACTCACTGATCTAGCCGGAACCCATTGAGTTCTATCTGAAGTTGACTCGGCAACTACTTGATCCCAGAAAGCATTCGATTCTTGGATATCTTCAGCAAGGATCGTGAAGAAGTTATTCTTATTGTCGGTGGTGATGCAGTCCTTGAGTGCATAGATATCAGCTGGCTGCATGCTTCCTGACTCTGTGAGGCATTGGCTCGTAATATTGGTAGCTGCGATGCCTTTTCGAAGGTTGTCAAAGGCTTGCTTCGCAGCTGCGATTTCATAAGCGTCTTTCACGTCCTTGGTCTCCGGAGCGCCATCAGGGGAGAATCGAGTCTCATATTGGTAACAACCATGAGTTTCAATGGCCCTAGTAGTGGCAATGATTGCCGACGTCAATATAATAGTATTTAGCTGCATACTGGGGTCCGGTAGTGTCGTAATTTACTGCGTGGATGGTTTGATACTAATGATGAGAGCATTATAGGATACAAGAAGGCGACCCTGTCGACATCTTATATATACTCCTAACAATATAATGTTATTCGTGAGCAGGGAGATGTTTGGTTCCCCCAGCCACCCTTTGCAACTTTCTGTCCATCATAACGCGATCATATTTACGTTCTTCGTTCTTGGTCCAATAACCTGGGATCTGACAGCTCATACAGCACTTTTAAGAACGCATGTGGGCCTAGTTTTGCTACCCTAAATATGCACACCCCAGAATGTAGGGGAGGATTGGACGGCGGGGTTACATCAAGGATGTTTGCGCCTGCCCATTTAGGAGATATACTCTATAATCATTGTGTATGCATACGAGGCTCAACTGTTATGACGGCTTTAATAAATGGATAGTATAATAGTACGTGTTGGGATACCTAGATAGTGTAAGAACTGTCCGGTCCAAACGGACTTCGACATGAATGCTACTACATAAGTATTATGGATTTACTACCTAAATAGTTTATCGAGAAAACTGGCTTCCGGGTGTCTTTTCTCAAGGCCAAGCACCTAATCCATAAGCTCTTGACTAAGATAGCTTGTATGAATACGGTTTCTGCATGCTTGGCACGTTTATTTATACCTAGTAGATAAGTAGATACATAGCATGTGTTTAGGATGCAAATGAACTCTTATGCATACACAAGTTGCCTAAAAGAGGGAGCCCGGTTGAAGTAAATCCCTGCCGCCACGTGAGGCAACACCCCACCAGCATGGTCGGATCAACACCTGATCAGCTGTCTCAGCTCTCTATGTCGCCCCCATCTACAACGTATGTTCGTGCTAATGTAAAGTACTTAGTCAGATAATAAATGATATATTCTACGTATACCACGCAACGGGTATCCGTGCAATTTAGTCATTTACCAGAAATCGGGTTCAAGTATTACAAGCATAGGGCTATATTTGTGTAGAATGATAGGTATAATCGCTATCCGATTGCCCGTTCTCACCTGGATGGCGTGGATGACTGGTCAAATGAGAGCATCCGTCTGGATAGTATCACGGATACATGACCCTCGGCTTCCGCCCAATGTCCTTTGCCTCCCCGGGTTTCTCCGCCAAGCCTTGAGAGCTCACATAAAATCAAAACAAGTGAGGTTTTCATACAAATGGCGCCGACGCCTTGTTTATTTGTAGATAATGGGGAACAATATCTATCCTTGTGGTCGTATTAACTCATGAAACCGGCTCTTCATAAATAAACAAATATCGGGACAACGTGGATGGACCAGACCCGACACAGCCCTTCGGCTGTGTCGGCTATGAGTTGGCAAACAAACATACTACTATATATAGTTATTTTTCCCCCACCGTTACACTGTTGTACAAACCGCCTCACTCACGGCACCCGAATTAAAGGGTTGCGTATGCGAATCGCCTTTCCTTTCATCATAACCAATGAATTACCCCTGTTTTCCACGTGCGATCTTCGGGAGATGCGACGCCATACCTACGTTGCCTCGCCCATTTCACAAAATAGCCGGAGATACGATTGGGAAATGAGAGATTATCTTGACGGGGAAGGTTTGGAGGGATGATATGAAAACGCAAGGCGTACGGAGGAACCGCCGACAGTGGGCTCTAAAATAATTAGTTCGTGAATGTAGTACACGGCGTTTAACAGCCAATCGCGTTCGCATTAACTTTCAAATTCGGTCAATTTTCTCTTTATGCGACTTAGCTTCAGGGCCGTACCTACTGATTGCACTATCCGTGGTATAATCGTATATCAGATCTCTTGTAGCAGCCTGCACGGCAGTTATAAGCGAGCCGAATAAGAATATATTATCATATTATTACAGTATTTCTAGTAGCTCACTCCTATGCGAGCGAAGCATGATGATCCCCCCCTCCACATTCTGTACATGCGCCTCAGTGTATTTGATTGTAAACAACTGGTCTGGGGGCGGATATTAAGGAGGCTTGTACATCGAAACAACGCCAATGGTCGGGGGTATATAGATCGGAAGCTTGGGGATTGAAAACAAGCTACCCCGCAACGGGCGCCTCAGGTTTTGGGAGACCATGTTTTCCTACTCGGAGACCACGCTAGACCTATCCTAGAAGGAGCCCCACCAAGTCATTTCAAATGCTCCGATCATAGCTAAATTTGTAAGGGAAGTAGAACATACCTTATGTAATCAACGGGAACAAAAAGAATAACGGTCAAATATCTACCTACGTAAGGTAAGCTTTTGCTTAGGTTAACTATAACCAAGTAGCTACCTGCAGGTACAAATTTTTAATAAGAACTTCTACTAAAATAAAAGTACCCTAAAGTTTAATTAAAATTATAAAGGTAACTTGATAGCCGCGGCGTAAAGGGCTGTAGCAGTGGTGGCGGTGGTGGCTTACGCAGGTCGAGCGCTGCGTTATAGGACCTATACGCCGCCCTAACCGTATTATTTAGGTCAACTTCGAAGGTTAACAGGGGTATTACCCTTTGGAGCTCCACTTTACATACAAATTTGGCTTAGCTAGGAGCAGGTGGCGGGCGTGGAGATGGTGTGGAGAGGCTATGTCCAGAATAGGTCTAGCGTGGTCTCCGAGTAGGAAAACATGGTCTCCCAAAACCTGGGGCGCGCAACGGGTCGGAAGACGCCTTCGCCCCCGGTCTATCGTTTCCTAGCAGGTAATTCCAGTAGATTTTGCATCACATGTCTTCGATTCTGGGCCAAGGGGTATTTTGCCATCTCCGTGAACATCACAGGCTTTTCCGGCCCTTGATATATTATTTAGCGTCGCACTAGTGGACCTAGGACTACTTGGATATATAAATCAAACTTAAAGCTGCTAAATCGACATTATAGCATGGGGGCCTTTTACAAATCACATTGATCTACTGTAGACCGGAGATATGGATAGCGTGTTAGCTGTAGTTTACCAAAGAGGTGAAGCCACTCTTTAAATACCCGAGTTCATTTAGGTTCCGCGACTTGGAACTGGGGAGAAATATTGAACACGGACATTCATCAAAGTGACAGAGCCCTCTACACAACCTAAATCTTAGGTGCGGCTTCTGCCGCACGCTAAGATCGTCTACAATCTGGGGTTGGGACATGGCAACGAGTAATAGGATGAGACGTACCTGAGTAGTTAAAGCCGATCCAATACAAAGCCACCAATCACTTTGCAGTCCCATTCCTAAGTAGGCAATTGGAGCTAATATCCTATCTACCTATCTGCTAGGGATAAACCTCAGGAGCTGTCTACAATAATGTTTTCGTTGGTGTAATTCGCCTAATCCTATGAATATGCATTCCTACTCCTTGACGAATCGCTAGTTTAGCTCTGCCGTAAAAGATCGTGGCAAACGCATACCAGAGCGCACGGCATCGGTTCATTTCCCCTCGACCGGGTTCAGGGAGCCATTCGTAGGGTTTAATGCTATTCTAGCCATGCTACTATTCTATTAGGACTATGGAGCACGTAAAAACCGACCCAACTAGGATATTGTACCTAATGACCAATTGTACCTCCTACCCTCGGAAATTATAGGCGGGGGCCATTCCACTGAGCATTTACCAAGTAGAAAAAGAAAGATTTCGATATCTTACCCGTAAATGCGGCTCTTTGATACCTAATACACCTACTTCTTCGCCGTTATCTCATCTATAACAGTGCTTCACGGGGTCCTCCAAAAGCTCTCTAGGATGATGAGAAAGCCTTGTAAAATTCGGTACAAACTAAGGGAATATATGTTTACCATCTCGTTTTACTCATCGCGAACCATTATACATATAGGCGAGGTCGTAGACGGCCGGGTCAACCATCCTAGACCTATAGACAATATGAGTATATTGCCCCTATTTCGCATTTTAATTCCATGTCCAGTGTACTACTAACAATGCGTCCATCAGTGATTCGTTGCATTCCTACCGGGTGCATTTGACGTGCTATAGCTCCCTAGAAGCATCTAACCCAGAGTTAAAATATTCATGTAATAAGAGAATCTAAGGCTTAAGCTTTAAAGTAGAATTTAGATAGTATAGAGTTATCCTTCATTATGGGTGAATAGATCACTTGGACCTAGATACGACTCATTCGTCTAAGGTCCTTGGCCTATGTAAGGAACTCACGCCGATAGAGAGGGCAGATCAAAACTAAGACCGTAGGCTTACTTAATAGACTGAAGTGATACTATTTTATATGAGGTACTGGTTACTAGCTGTACTACTACCGAATCCACACCTACGTGATAGCTTTCAAGGTAGCGAGCGGTATTCCTATTCAGGCCTCGTTTTACATCTTGAGTCCTACTACCATACTTTAGGCATTTTTAAGCATGAAAGTGGGAAGACCCGATTATAGCATTCAAGTCAGCATCCACGATAACTAATATATGGCGTGAATATCTCTACTAACTAAATCCCCACTTCTAAGACGTGATGTCGGCTACTTTTGGCGCCTTTCCTTAGTCTACCCGCTGGTCCGATATAGCCTCAGCACTAGAGGACTAAACACAACGGTTAACCGAGTTCAAAATATAGTAAATGATGTGTTATACTTTAATAGGAAGGGGACCTTGACATCTCGATAGCGGTGTTTCTAGCGGCTGTCGCTCGATAGTTACCGACTCGTCCCATATCGACAATCTACTCATTCCAAACCTCGTGCACCGTAGCTAGGTCAATACTCCCCACCAACTTCAAGTAATTTGTCAAATCCTGATCATCGCCACTGTTATCTCTCTCCGTCGTGCCATTCCCAAAGAATTCGAAACGATTGAGCCTAGCGTCTCGCGCGCGCTTAAACTCAAAGTCCTCCCACCTAGGGTCACGCAGCGCGTCGGCACGGTGATGATATGTGCCGGGCCACGAAAGCAGTATCCGGGTAGCGCCGGAGCCCTGTTTAAACCAACTAGTGCACTTGTCGTGTGTTACGTTATTATGGAAGAAGCCGTTGACAATGTCGTTGAATTCTCTCACTGCATCTTCTCGCGGGTCGAGAGATACATAGCTCTGGGACTGCACTTTGCGAATGCACTTTGCGATGTAGGTGGCTGTTAGCTCTATCTGCAGAGGGGCCGATGCTCCTCGCGCATTGCCTTGTGCCTAGAATTCGGGACGTTAAATATAGCTCACCCCTTGTCACATCATCGACCTAAGGACTTACTTGGAGCACTGCAAAATAGTTCGGAAAGCCAGGGGCCATGACGCCTAAGTATGTCTCCGGATATCCGATCTCCCCCTCGGGAGCCCACTTCTCTCTTAGATCGACACCATCCTTTCCGATGACGGGGAAGAGAGTGGCGAATCCCTGTTTGAACCCCGTCGCTGTGATGATCGCATCAACTTCATGCACCTTGCCGTCCTTAGTAACGATGCCGCTTTCGTTCACATGAGATATGCCTTCAGTGATATAGTCTAACTTGGAGCTTTTTAGAGACTCCAGGTAGCCCGGCCCTGGTGTGAGTCTCTTGCAGCCTGGGGCGTAATCTGGAATGATTCTCGCAAGCCATTCCTCGTCTCCCCCTAATCTCTCGAGCATAACTTCAAGAATCTTTCGGCGTAACTCTTCGTTGGCCTGGCTTCCGAGGACATCTATGCCCCTGTGACTCTGATGAAATGCAACTTCAAGCTTTCTTCGGTGCTCCAAATATGCCTTCGGATTATCATGAAAGTTCTTCCTTTCCTGCTCAGAATACTTGGGGCCGCCTGGCTTGCCAGCTTGGGCGCTGAACAGGTCACCTGCGAAGGTCGGTGTTACCCATGTCTTGCTCCGTACGTAGTGGTCGATATGGGCCACATCGTGAATAATATTGGGAACTAGTTGCTGACCGCTGGCACCATTGCCAATGACAGCGATACGTTTACCAGTGTGGTCAAAGTCTTGGGGCCACCGAGCTGTGTGAATGACTTCACCCCTAAAGGGACCATGTAACCCCGGAATTGATGGTGTGTTAGGCTCGCTAATTCTGCCCTGGGAATTGATGAAGAAGTCTGCTCGATCTATGGTTACGTTCCCAGTGCGGAGGTCACAGACTTCAACTTCCCATTGCGATTCGTCTAGGAGCCATTTCGCCTTCAAGACTTCGTGCTGAAGGCGAAATTTACCGGTCAAGCCATACTTGGCCACGACTCGCTCATAATAGCCCTGAATTTCAGCACCTTTCGGGTAGTATTCGGACCAATCCAAGTTGGGCTCAAAGCTCAGTTCTAAAACGACCGTCAGCGCACATTAATTAAGCAGATTCTAGTTTGCAGCTGATAATGCCATAGCCCTCAAGGTCTTCTTACGATATGAATGCGATGGGACGTCACATCGCACACCGGGATACACATTGGCCGCCCAAGTTCCCCCCTTGGCGCAAAAATATCAGCTTCGGAAGTCCCGTAGACGCTACTAAAGAATGGGAAAACATACAACTTTGGGCAGTCGATCGTAAACCTGTAGTGTTGCGTTCTTGACTTTGTGGGATATCAGAATGGCACAGGCAATCCCCCCTATTCCTGCGCCGGTGATAATGACCTATTCAGGACTTAAGAATAGCATTAGAGACTTCAGATGGGGGAGGTCTCTTACTCTAATAGGTCTATGGCGATTCCAGGGCTCTCTTTTAGGAAAATAACAGAGTCCCTGGAGCTCTGCCGCAGAGCGAACGGGTAATGTGGGAGCATCGGTTGCCCTAGGCGTAACTTTGCTTTGTGTCATTCTATCTTGAGCGAAATGGTTATCGTAGAGGCTAGTGGCGGCGTAGATGTAATTCTAGTTGTAGCCTAGCGACACAAAAGTTCTCGTGGCTCATTTTGGAGCTACTATAGACCGACTGTAGGTAGTGTGGTATGATGCCTACTTATGTTGATATTCGGCAATAAATGGAGGCTATGCCCACTTTAGTAGCATCACCTAAAAGTGTACCTATTAGCTGATCGACCTTATCTACCCCTCAAGCTAGGGTTAAATATAACGAAGCTAAAGTCGCGATCTCGTGATTTGGTGACGTGCGATTCGATAGAAAGACTCTCGTCAATGATGATAACGTTATTCTAGAATCTACAGCTTTTGGGTCTCCCGAGATTAGGTTGCATTCCGGAAGACCGGAGACTTTGCCGAGGGAAAGGTCTAGGTGCCCGGTTCACAACACCACCATATTTCACCATATTTCATCATTAGCGCTAGTATTGCCAAAACGCAATGAGAAATGTGGGAATGTTCGAATTCTTGATGTCTAAGGGCTCGTTTCAGTCCCCAGTTTAGCATGCCAAGTAAACCGCTACCTCAGCGTTGATACTATCATCGTGTAATACCCCTCCTTCAGTCAATTTCAACTGATATATAAGAAAAGAATTCACTGACATAAAGCCATATGAAGAGAAGCAATCGCAAGGTATATGAGGAAGTGAACAAAGGTGTCATCCCTATATATAGGTAGGGGAAACTACGATTTGCTTATTTAGCATAGCATGTCTAGTACAGGATCTGAAGCATATTATTAACGCATTGAAAGACCCGAGAACGAGTATACTCTGGATGTCAAGGGTCCCTAATAAAATGGAGGCAGCCCGAATGCCCACACCAACCACGCAATTGACTGATGAATTGCAATCTCATCTAATATCTTTAGCTAACATTGCGGAGTTGAGTTTGGAAAGTTGGCTAGTTGTAAGCCGAAAACTTAAGGAATGATCGCAAATAGTATTGCAACCTGTGGTTCGCCATCAAGCGGCGTCAATAAAGTATTGTTTTAAGGACATCGCTTGAATCCGGAAGCTCGATCTAGTTTTCAATAGAATCATTTCTATAAAGATTAATGAATAAGAGAGTTCCACACTTAAACGGACAGTACATAATTCTTGAGATAAACTTAACCATATCTTGGTCATCATTATGGTAGGGCGATTCTAGACTTATTGCAGTTATACCTAGTATAACTGTTGGTTCCGTGGTTTATCCCGCTTTTGGTTTTAATCTAGACATATCTCATGATTCAACTCTCTTCATAGTGAAGTCGGGGTTAGTATGTAGCTTGATGGCCGTCCTAGCTGGAATTGCCAATTGTTGTGAGGGATATCCGCTATGTACGGAGCATTGAAGGACTCCACTGGCGTGCATAACATGTGCTATATGTATGCCTAGATGTAGAGGTTAATCCAACACTAAGATCGGACAATGGTCCGGGCTCATGTCGGTAAGGCGTTAGACTTAAGGCCCGGCTGGCCTAATGGTTAAGGCGTAAGACTTCTAATCTTAAGATTGCGAGTTCGAGTCTCGCGTCGGGTTCTTGTTTTTTGTTCACGTTTTATGTTTGTATTTTTAATAAATAAAAATTGACACATGAGTTTTGTTCCAATTGGAAATCACTTGAATGTGTGTCCTTTTAACTGTTGAGTTAGGCAGACGGTCTACCTTAGGTACTCAATTGCTCTACTCTATTTTTTCGTTGCACCCAACCAGGGCATCGCCGCCAAATCTGCCTTGCTATGTCGGCAACGGTACAGTTTTACTCTGTCTATCTCCATCATTGCCAGTGCGGCTGCGCGTCTCGTTTTTCTCCTCTAGTGCAGAAAATGTGTAAAAACCAGGGTGTGGGCCAGGGGTCTAGATTAGATATCCTACGTCTCATAATACACATAAATCTATATTTGAAACTACTTCACAGGAAATTCTTCTTAGGCTTCATCTTCATGCTGTATCTACTATAGCCCCCACATGGTAAATAATCCCCTTTTAAGCTATAAGGTTATTTTTATTTCGATTCACATTTCTTTTGGCGCTTGTGAACAATGCACTCTAATTCAATAATGCCATTCTTCTCGAGAAGGGAAGTAATTGTTGACTAGTGCAGATCCCGATGGCTTGACGTATCGTCGCTTGTATTTCTTAATTAAACATCATTGTCGGAAATTAAGTAGGTGTTGGTGGCGGATTTTTTGGGCATATACTTGTAGACAGATATATTAAGAACTGCCTCAAGGTGGCATAGATGTACACATGGCGGTGGCTGTGTTCGGTCAATAATCCTATAACAATATGAATGTGGTGGCAATGCTCAAGCCGGTGTTTTCCAATATTAGTCTGGCTTGTTTCGAGTGGTGGCGTTGCGTTAACGCCAATCCCAAGCAACTGATTCGTCAGGGTACATGACTGAAACCGGTCCTGGAACTCGGTCGGGAACCGGCATCCACGAAAATTTTGGGAGCAGGTCCCCGAATAACAAGACCTGTCAGCCTGGTAAGCCCGTAATTCTTTTGCCCCTACTACCCAACCGCCCCATTAGTGTAAGGTGGCATGATCATCTATAACGTAAGTTTTAGGTCACTCAGGGGGGGCGGTTAGCAAGCGAAAGTGTGATAAAAGCCGAACAAGTCTCCGCGACATGTTCACCCCCCATCTAATTCATCAGAATCTATCTACAGTTCACTGCCGCTGTTTTTACTAGCCTGAACATTTCCCCTCAAATCAGATGTCGACATGTGCCAGCTGCGCAATGGCTCAGACAGAGAGCGAGCCTCACCCTATCAACCTGATGGAGATTAATACCGCCGATTATCAAGACATAGTTGGGAGAAATATTCAACTAGAAAAGCTTAAAGCGCTACTTACGAGAAAGTTTAAGGATGATTACGAGATACACGTTCGTCGCTAAGAGCCCACTCAACAATGTAGATGCTTACAGGACAGTAAACAGATGATTCACAATATATACAGCGTCCGAGCTCCAGAGCGGCTCTCACAGAACGAGATCGAGTCATGCAAACGAAACCGATCAAACCCATAGTATCTTCAACAAGGTGTAATACATTGTTAGGGGTTCGGTCGACGGGAACAGACCCATAAAGCGGCTGTTAAGGACTGAAGGCTCTGTGACACCTCGCCGTAATTACACCGTTTAGCCAGCTCGAGGCTCAGCTATATTATCAAGGCCGAACTAAACACCGCTGCCGATATACCGTTTTCAAAATGAAGATACGCTACCAACATTACCCCTGCCACTACAGCCAGTGGAACTGCCACAGCACGAGAGTAATATACCCGATATAACCTACGATTTTTTTTAGTTACTAAAGTATTGCTGCCTTTCGTTTTGAAGTCGAAGTATCGGGCGAAAATCTGGAGGGAAATTGACGGACTCTTTCGTGGCAAGCGTAAATAAGGCAATTCGTGTGATTTGTAGATTGTCCGCATTGTTCTGAGCTTTATGTACCTAATGCTGGCTTTTGGGCCCGTTTTACTCTTTTTTCTTTGTATGTTTTCTTTATGCGCCACGGCACAGTGCCTTTATATAGCAGTATTAAAGGAGTTCTCATGAAGCTTTTATAATATAGTGCTTATACAATGTCCTGTGCTAGAATGGCACTCAAAGGGATAAACAATGGGCCTTTCATGTATATTGAAACAGCCTCTGCTAACCAACACCATCCACACCTACACGCTTGAACACTTTCGCTAAAGTATTTGGTTAGCTCATGTCTTTTAGCATCATATCCACCGCCTTAGGACTTAACTCACATCTTAGGTCCTTATATTATTCCCAGGTCCCAGTGTAAGAGTTATGAATTCATAATGCTTACTCCCCTAGCTGTCCTAACTGCTGCCACTCTCTATCCTCTTTCATAGTAGTAAGCACCAACTACGATCTAGCCAGAGATCTTATCAGTTGAAGGATCTAGACCACAAACACCTCACTCTATCTAGTATGTACACCGTATCTTATTCTCAACTACACTCAACAATTGATATGAATCACAAGCACGGGGCGGTGGCGTAGTTGGGAGCGCGTTAGACTGAAGAAAAACTTCTATCACTAAATCTAAAGGTCACCGGTTCAATCCCGGTTCACCCCATGAAATTGATTGTTTTTGTTTTTTGGCTTTTATTTTTTTCAATCGGTTATTTTTACGGATTTGTCCTTTTATACCGTGTGTAAGTAGGGGTGGTGTGTAGAATGTAAGACGTGTGGAGGGTTTAATGAGAATAAATTGGCCAATCACAACGCGCAAGGTATCCTATTTGGATGGGTTTCCCGATTAAGCTGTCCACGGATAATTACCTACTGAATAGGTACCTACTTATCTGGCCTAGGCCAAAACTAGACCCCAAAACAAACCTCCATGGCTCGCCTGTTAAAGACACTGCAACTCCTTACGAGCATGATGCTCGATCGCACGACACCATACAATGGCAATGGGCGCTAGGATGCCGATTCCCCTACCATGGCACGCCCTCATTAGTCTCCTGGCCCTCATCCACGCCATCCTCGTCGCGCCGGCGCTAGCGTACACAGAACTCTCCGACGCCGCCCTCCGTAACGTGCCAAGCGACGCCGAAGCACTGCACCCGCACACCGGCTCGCTGCTCTCCCCGATCCTGGTGCCGCGAGTCCCGGGGTCTGCTGGCTCCGCCGCCGTCCAGCGCCACTTCGCCGACTTCTTCGCGCGCGAGCTCCCCCACTGGCGCCTCGAATGGCACAACTCGACCTCCCGTACCCCCGCTACCGGAACCGCCGATATACCCTTCACGAACCTCGTGTTTACGCGCGATCCGCCCTGGACACAGGGGGGTGGAGATGTTGGACGCCTGGCGCTCGTCGCGCACTATGATTCGCTGTATAAACCGGAGGGCTTCATTGGCGCGACGGATAGCGCGGCGCCGTGCGCTATATTGATGCAGGTGGCGCGGGGTATCGATGCTGCGTTGACGAGGAAGTGGGAGGCTATGGAGGAGTCTGGCGATGCGGGACTCGGGCTTGAAGACGATGAGAAGGGTGTTCAGATCTTGTTCCTCGATGGAGAGGAGGCTTGGGTGACGTGGTCGGACACAGACTCATTATATGGTGCCAGGTACGTATGAATGTGGATGTCATGATAGAGGATGACGGCTTACCCATTCCCTAGGTCCCTCGCTGAGAAGTGGGAAGCAGAAATGTACCCCGCGCGATCAACATACCAGACGCCTCTCGATGCCATCAATCTCTTCGTGCTGCTGGATCTTCTCGGAGCGGCAGACCCCAACGTGCCGTCATATTTCCCTACGACACATTGGGCATACCAGGGCATGGCGAAGATTGAGATGCGAATGCGAGAATTGGGGCTGTTGGCCACGAAGCCGAAGAACGCGTTTCTACCAGACAGTGGTGACAAGACTGCTGAGCGGTTCAGAGCTAATGGCTTTGTCGCGGATGATCATGTCCCGTTTATGGTCCGTGGCGTGCCGATATTACATGTCATCCCGACGCCTTTCCCGCCTACATGGCACACGATGGACGATAACGCAGATCACCTCGACCCCGATAGCATTGCTGACTGGGCGAAGATCATTACTGCGTTTGCCGCTGAATGGCTAGAATTGGATGAGTTCATGAGTGAAAGAGCCCATGAGAGGAGAGAAGAGATCAGGGAAAAGTCTGAATTATAACATTCAGGTAGCCGAGACGTTACTCATATTCAAATACCCATATTGTGCTAAATACCTCCCTATTCTTTTTACCATGGATTCTAGTGATACCTGTGCTACCCTCATTGTTGGAGGGCAGCGGGAGATATGAGGCGCCACAAGTAAAGGCAGAGGGGGGGAAAGGACAGTGAGTTGAGTGACGATAAAAAAAACGAAAAAAAAGAGAAAATAGCAATTCGAACTGATAGGCTTTAAAATGCCAAAAAAGAATCTTAGGCCTTTCAATATCCCTTAGACCGGAAAACTCCTGAATGCCTATGGCCCTGCCTCTGACACAGGAGTTTGTCCTGGCAACTACTTTACCATTAGACCATTGGGCCTTTTCTGGGAACGTCTGTTGAAACGGTGCGCACATATCGAGGTCTATATCCTTCTAATCCGATCTCAAGGAGTGCTCCTATTGGCTAGCGCCCTCTACCCTCTGTTGTTCGCTTCCTTGCCCTCACTCATACTTGGTGCTCAATTACCTACGTACCTTAGCACTTATGTAACGTGGTGGAGGTACTAGCTAGCCACCTCATAGCAACATTATAAGCCACGTTCATCATAAAAAAACGTCGCTTCTGTTTATTCTCCTGGAGCCATTGATACAACTGCGTTGCTTTAAACGTACACGAGGATGAATCATATAAAAATGAGAGCACTGTCTTTCTTTAGCATCCATTAACGATACCTAAACTCATTACCAAATCGCAACAGGTGCTAATTGAGTAGTAGTCGCACATAATTAGTATCAACAAACAGTAGCACACCTGCTTTACTATGCGGTCACTTTTCACTAGTAAATCTCACTTCTCTATCGCCAAAGATATGGGTGAGGTTATTAAGACCAAATATAACAAGAAACTCACTAGGCTATGATATCTCCACTGCTATATATATGCCTGATGACATCGCGTATGAAAAAGAAGGCACATCATTCACATCGTTTCTCATGAAGTGTTTGCACCAAATTCCCAAAATCTATGTCCTGAATGATATAGCATCATTTTCATCTCATATAGTAAAGTATGGGCCTTTTCCTTTTGAAATCGAGTGAATCCTACTTTTACATCTCGGTGTCTTACGGACAGGCAGTGGGTAGACGGATGGACTGCAGCTAAAAATACTGTACAGGGCAAGGCGCCAAGCCAGCCACAGGTACCTCCTGTGGGTACCTACCTTCCGGCTCCACACGCATACCCTGGTCTGACTGACGACGCCAGCTTTAGGAGGGTGGAAACAGGTGTTCAATTGGCAACCACCTCCAAAAACCGCCGCCTTGTCGTGTAATTGACAGACAAAGCTCTCCGATGAACTGAGCTTCGAGATAGCTGCGCCAACGACACTCATTCACTCCGACCAACCCACCGACTGACCGACCGCCATGCGATTCCTCCACTCCTTCGTAACGCCCCTCGTGCTCCTGGCTGCTGGTGCAGCGCAGGCCGCGTCTTCCTGGGGATTCGACGATGCGACTGTCCAGGTGAATGCCAAGAAGGCAGTTGGTAACAAGGAAAAGTACGTGGTGCATATCATGCCTACACGCATGGAAGCAGATACAAACTTCTGCTACAGGATTTGATTGCTTAGCACAGGCAAATGAAGCAAGGCATGGCATTCTAAATGTTCAATGGTGGCTAACATGGACATCGCAGGTTCTCCGAGACGAAGCCGTTATCCCAGCCCGTTACGATTAGCAACACGGAAAGCGTGAAGGTCTTGCTCGTAGCTAAGGACGGCGGCAAGGGCAAGCGACCGCACCAGGCATTCGTTGTCCTGCAGGATGAGCTCTCGGGCCTCGAGGCGCCTTTCCTCATGACAGTGAAGGAGAACGGCAAGGCTGTTGTTGAGATCGTACGTCACCTCACCATTACTAGCCTACTTCTTCGTCTGCACTCTTGCTTATGCCTCAATCTTGTTTAGAAATACACCGATCTCCCCGTCCAACTCGCGACTTCGACCGCCCCCCTCAAGGCATCCGTGGTGCTGGCCTCCTTCGGATCGTCGCAGGGACTGAACAAGCCCGCCTTCTCCGTGGCGATTAAGACCGATCCCAATGCGTCGCCCATCGTCTACGAGAAACCCCTCCGCTACGGCAAGCTGGAGCCGATCAACCACATCTTCCGCGCCGACCCTAAGAACCCACCCAAGATCATCTCAGCCTTCTTCGCGCTGGCTGTACTAGCTACAGTGCCTGCTCTGTTTGTTGGTGTATGTTCTGTCTCTTCTCCTTGGTTGCCTCTGATTACATTCTACACACCACCTCTCATCTATTCCTCCCTCACACGTAAAGGGTAGAAGGAATTCTTAGTTTGAGGCCAAGATAGGAATAAGCTAACGAATCCATTAGTGGCTCGCCCTAGGCGCCAATGTCTCCCACGTCCAGAGTGCCCTCCGCGATGCGCCCATTGCCCATGGCGTCTTCTTCGGCTCCCTCGTCGCTCTCGAGGGCGTTTTCTACCTCTACTACGTCAGCTGGACCCTGTTCCAGGTCCTCCCCGTCATCGGCGTTGTCGGCGCAGCTACGTTCCTCAGCGGTGCTAAGGCCCTGGGTGAGGTGCAGAGCCGCCGACTTGCGGGCGAGAGGTGATTTGCCTCTATGTACGGAAGTCTGTCAAAAAGAAAACGGATTGATGGGATGTATGGATGGTCTGACGGCATGTGAAGGGCACAGAGGATTAAACAAAAGGACTAACTATCCATCCAAGGCGGTTTGTGTTGATTGCCTGGTCTGACGTGCTAGATAAATGTATGGTGTTGCATTATACTTGCTACACAGATACAGATGAGACATGCGAGATAGACTAGATGTTCAAGTGTACAACACTAAAAAGGCCATTGACTTTTATCGAATTTGCTGCTACATTTTGGTCTCCTAGTCTAGGTGACGTCTGGAATGTCTGTGTCTTGCCCGTTTCGGGTACTTACAGCAAGCGCGTCTGATTTCACATCTCTACTTACATCACCTATGCAATTCACTTGCAAAAAACATAAATGGTTGAGATGGCATCAAGACCGTAATTTTAAATAGTCTGACATCGTAACCGATGGAATGCCCCGAGCAAATATCCTTTAGCAAGCTTCGCTGCGCTGCGCTGTCTGCTCGTCTATCTATCTTTATCTAGGAATTGACTTAACTTACTACGCCAAACCGAGTCCCGGCTCTGGCTTTGACAGTTCTGCTCCGGTAGAATACACACGCGTAGGTAACCATCCTATCCCAGCTACCTCAGCAACGGAATAATTATATTCGCCATGATATTCCTTTCTTTTATTGTATGGAACATCGATTTTTCCGGGTTTAGTCCTCGTATGTATATCATGGGTGCTGTTGGGCGATCTGGTATTTCCTTGTCTAGTTAAATCGGGCCGTGTCGTCGTGGTTGGCTGGTTCATTACAGATTATATATTGTACATATGAGGAAGGGATGACGGTCGATCCTTTAGCCACGGAGTGGGTAAGGTAAGACATAGCATACTACCATGGCATGACGCACCACGTTTAGTGAAGACAAAGCCAGACCACAGGATGGCAGGTCTTCCAACACGACCGGCCAAATAACCATGTAGCAGGGAGAGCGTCTCTATGCCGTCTTCTTCCCATTCATAGAGCCATTTGCTTCCAAGGCTTTCCGCTTGTTCTCAACCTGCTTCGCGTGGGGTATCGTGAGGCAGTTGATACCGAGGAAGTCGCATATACTCGTGGTGACGAGGAACGCCCAGCGGAAGTAGACAACAAGCGCGAAGAAGAAGTAGGCCCAGAGATAGTAGTACTCGTGTTGGGCTGAGATGGCAGGCAGACCGAGGCGGGGGAGGTTGCCGAGAACGGCGCCCCCCACGAGCGGGATCAGCATCACAGTCCAGTAGGGGAACGGCTGGCGTGTAAGGTGCGCTAGGATCATCTTCGTGGTCATACGCCCGAACACAAAAGACATGGTTAGGCAGAAGAGGACGAGATGGTTCTCGCGCATGAGCGTCGAGTAGGGGGAGTAGAGCCAGGCACCAATGGAGAGGGTGTAGACGGCCATGGGGATCCACTCGAGGAAAACAGGGAGTACGGGGAGCTTGTTGCGGCGCCGAGCCTTTACTACGTTTAGCACGCAGAAGGGCATATGACCGAAGACAAGCGAGCCGACAATGACGAGAATCCAGATGTCGCGGATCGAGTGGTCGCCGACGAGGTGGTCGTATCCGAATAGATACTTCTCACCAACGAGATCGACGATTCTCTCGGTCCAGATCCCTGGTCCATAGATGCCTGATATGGCCATGACGCTGCATGCAATTAGTATGCCCTCTGTCGGACCGTTGAAGTAGCCCAAGTATAATGTGTGGGTATGGTAGGTTTCCCAGGTCGAGAAGAACATGGCGAGGCAAGGACACAGGGCCGTGAAGACGCCCGATTTTGAAGTCCCTAGTGCCATCGCAGCAGTCTCAAGCAGGCTAGCCAAAGTGCAGTTCAGGGAGTCGATACCGTGATCGAACAGCTCGCCCAGCCCGCTTGAGGTACCAGTTCGTCTCGCTTGCTTGCCGTCAACATTATCCATCGTCTGGTACATGAAAAGGCCAAAGGCGAAGCTTAGATATAGCCATGATGGACCCTAGTGTTTGGAACCTAGCTGTTAGCCAGGCAGCCGGGTAAAGGTGGGTTATAAAGGAGGCAACGCATACCGGGCCGACAAGATCTGGCATTACTAGTACGAGTAGCCCAACATTTACCAGGATGAAGCAGAACCCCAGGAGGGTGACCATGTTTGGGGCCAGCCATAGTGGTAGGAGTTCGACGAAAGCATTCCACTACCATAGTTGTTCAGTACTCGTTTGTTATTAAGGGTCTGGGGCCGACGGAGGTTACGTACGTAGGGTCGGAGGATATAGTTGGATACGGGGGATTTATCGACGGCCGAGTACTTGTATGACCGGAGATGAATGAGTGCTTCCTCGGATACGCACTCGGCGGCGGCCGTCTCTATGGAAAGAAAAGCAAGTATCAGCGTTGTCCTAAACATAGAGAGCACAATCATGCTTGAGCTATCTACACAGGCCCCAGTCTATGCGATTAGGACATGGAAACAGGCTTCTTACTGCCACTCGGGGCCATACTGCCGACTTTGAAGAGAGAGTGTTCGATGCGTAGTCGTGGTTTCACTGAACCGAGATAGGCTTACAGCTACTGCGGAAACACCTTATTGGGGCTGGAAGATGGATGATCGGCAAGACGTGTGACGCGTCGGTGCTGAGAGGCGAAATGCGCAGGCTTGGAGACTATCTAGGGAGTGTAGATCCGATCGCGGGGTTGACGTGGAAAGCTTTATTTTTTATTATTAACGGAAATACATCGCGGGGTAGTAGTCGTGGACGATCGAGGGTGACACCGATTCAATCTAAAAAATCGGGTGTAACAGCGCAAACAACCGGGCAGTGAAGCACGCAAGTCTTTAGAGAAAAAAAAGTTGCAGTAGCAGTAGTAAGTAGTTGTGGTGTTGTTGGTGGTGGAAAATTACCTAGTTCACTCCGTCTAGGCTGTAAACTCTCTAGAAGTTGCTTTAGGGTGGTAGAGAATGGGGCGACCTACATGTACCTACCTACATCTATCTAGAGATACACCTACCTACATAATGTACAAATGGGTAGGCAGTTACCTAGTTGCCTAGGAGAGAGGTACCTACCAC
Source organism: Nemania sp. FL0031 (assembly GCA_022432375.1). Lineage (NCBI taxonomy): Eukaryota > Fungi > Ascomycota > Sordariomycetes > Xylariales > Xylariaceae > Nemania > Nemania sp. FL0031. Next base: position 386,087 of record JAJKKK010000020.1, read on the forward strand.
ATGCAATTCGGACCAGCCCAACACTTGAGCCGCGGGAACCTAGCCGTGTAGGTGCTTATCCCCGGGTACAAGGTTTTAGGCTAGAGTTCGCCGCATACCGCGTGTAACTCTCGGTAGATACCGTGGCGTATTTTAGGGGACTTCGCTTGCCAGATTATTTACGTTCACCGCCCCTAAACTTCCAAACCACCCCGGCTTTCATCGAAATTCTAGACAAACATCTAACAATCAGGTTTGGTGTCTGAATGGTTGCTCCTTTCAAGAGGTTGGCCTTGCCGAGACGACGTTTTATAAAACATGGATTCAAGGATACCTAGCATATCTAGATAGAGACCCACTGTACCCCTTGACATGTGATGGTGTAAGATCACATCGCCCGGGTAAACTATATTTGACTAATAGATCTACATAGGACTTTCACTCACAACACATGTGCATAGGCGGTGGAACTTGAATCGAACGGGTTTCCCTTCATCATTGGGAATATTATGTTAAATATTAATGCTAGAAATAGCACATCCTCTCTCTATCGGAATGCAATGGTTCCATCCATCTTTGGTAAGAGTACTATGGAAGTAGTATGCATGGCTGCAATCCATGAAAACCTGGTTGGATGCACCCACTTTACGTTCCCAACAGATATTCTCCGTTGTTCCCAACGCCGTTCGCTGCAATATAAAATCAACCTTAAATGAGATACCGCCAACCTTAACTCTTTGTAGTAGCGACTATGATACCAACAAATGGGGCGCCTTCATCCTTTGTTCTATTTTTCAAGAACGAAAGAAGATCTCTCCACATTTAGGTTCTACAGAACGAGTGAGCCGAATCCAACGCAAGCGGCCAGGACCAAGCTACCGATCACGCTGCCATATTGGAGGAGAGACGAGGCCCCGCTCTTATCACTCGAGCTTGAACCGGAGTCAGAGCTTGAGTCACCATCGCCGCCTAGGCCGGAATATATCTGGCCGGCGCTGGAAGTCGCGGAGGCCCCGGTCTGTGTGGGAGTGCTGGCTGAAGTCGAGGAGGTCTGGTTAACTCGCGTGGGGTTTAGGGCACCGCACGGGTGATTCTGCCGACAGTCGCTAGCACAAGAAGCATCGCCGGCGCAGTTCGTCACGCACTGGTTGCCCCATTCCTGGCATATGAAAAACGGGAGAGTGAGCGAGTATTCGGAGAGATTCGGTGACATGCCATTCTCGCAAACGCAACCGTATGTCAAGGCCATCTGTCCATAATTAGTACGTCTTCTATACCGAATCATTCAAGACCGATTAAACGTGTGGACGTACAGGATCGCAGTCATTGACCTGGAAACCTCCCGGCGGGACTTGCTGGCAAATGATAGGGCATGTGCTTTTCTCCTGATCACACCAATTGTCTGCATAGTGAGGTTAGAATCAAGCGTTTAGTCTAGCCATGTTAGATTGGAGCGCCATACCTCTAGTGCTCAACGGGACACTCGAGGGATCAATGGTGTATTGCTCCTGAGCCTGGGCCGAGGAGAGAAGAAGAGTGGCCGAAGCCAGAACAGCGTTTAGAGATACCATGATGTTGAGAATGCTTCGTGTTTGGGGATGTCGGTAAAGGATTTGTGTAGCTGGGTGTAAACGAGGGCGAGCAGAGGAAAAGCTTGGTCAACAGAATATTAGGTATCAGGAGTATTAAAACACGTAAATTAGTAAAGAGCCTTGGATAACAAGACCGAGAGGTTAACAGACCAAGGTTGGAAACGAGCGCACCAGGTCAAGGTTACCAAGCGAAAGACAACGAAAGAAGAAGGTTGGAGCTGGTAGATGAGTGTGTTGGGAGGTTTGTACATAAGGGGCTCCGGGAATAGGTATACATACATTCTCATATCAAACCGACCTGGAGAGGAGCCAAGCTTGGGCAGGGGTTGCCACGGCTCCCCATGCCAGCATGACAGTTTCAAGCACTGTACTAGCTAGTTGATATGAGATGCTCTAAGCTCCGAGCAGGGGTCTAACAATGAGTGGCTTCGCTAGTATCCGGTATGCAACGCCAGGTTCCAGAGCTGACCATGATTTACAGTACCAGCCTTAATTAATTCCTTTTTATTGGCCATGGCGAAAACAAAAGAATCTCAACCCACGAAAATGTTCTGATTTAATCCCCTGATATGGAGGTCTACAGTATAGCTGTACATTCTGCTGCAAGTATACAGCATACACATATAACACCTGAGCATTATGATTAGAAAACCGGTATCGTTGGATTCAATCTGGGGTGGAATCCATGTAAGTGTATGCACAATTCGGTTCTTTGCTGACAATTATTCGCACTATGCCAGGGTTTGCTAGTGTGCTGGACCCTGCACCATCTCCGCTGAAAACCGTTCGTCTACAGAAATACCTAACCTCCCTACCCATCTTTTGTCGCTACTCAGCTTCAAATCATTTCTCGTGTACATGTATATTTTATCGCCTCACACTCGTTTTCGAATAACCCGTGTTTGCTTTCGAAAAGAGGTCAGCCGAAGGAGAAGACAAGAAAACCTCCACTCTGTCAAATCCCGTTGTCGTCTTGAAATGCGTGATATGTCTCGTGTTCTGCGCGTCGCCTGCTTGTCGGCCAAGTCTTCCGCTGTCAAGGAGCCACTCATTGGCTAGAATGCACTAACCACATGCCACATGGGGAAAACCTTCGCACTCCGCACTTGGCCATTTCTCGTATTCCAGGATCCTTGGGGCACAACTACCCATAGACCGTCTTGCCCAGCTGCGTTTGATGTGCTTTTGACGTTCGAGTCTCGGGTAAGTAGGGTGTCTTCCACGCTATCTACCCGTATACATATCCTTCTGTATTCACATCAACGTGACGGGTCAGCTACCTACGCAAAATGTGGAAGGACATATCGGCACAGTCATGTTGATCTCGGCGGAGTTTTTACTAGCTCCCTTTCAGCACGCTAGGAGCGCCAGGAGGAAGGTCCACTCGCAGTGAGCCTCTACTGTAATTTAACAAACATTCATTTGTCGGGCGCTTGTCGGGGATGTCTTTGTAGGTTAGTGCTAGATTTACAAGTTAGCAAGGAAGCTAAAGCTGCCTATCTAGTGCCTATCTGGTACTTAGTCGAACCACCTGGCCACCATCTCGACGGATCTCCCGCCAAGTCTATCTTGAAGTCATGCCCATAACCCTGACGCTATTAGTAGATATATACGGTCCTTAACCCTACATACTATAGTTGACCAAACCCCGTTTCTTTTAACTACTGGGTACTATCTCAGACCATGAGCAAACAGGTTTCTCCCCGAGAAAAAACACGGGGCAAAATAGTATAACAAACAGTCTATCGTTCAATCAATCAATCAATCAATCATACCGATATCACAGCCCCTCGAAGCAGCTCTACGTCTCTGGTCTAAAACACAGGTGCATACAGCAAGTAGTTACTAAATTGTCTCGGGAGAAAGATAGTATATGCAGGCGAACGGGTATGTCCCAGTATCTCGATTCTTAACTGACAATTAAGTCCTCTAATTTTCACTCAAACATTTCCGGTATCGCCCGCTTTATGAGGCATTGCCGCGATGTCATCGTTTAGAATAGAGGTAAGCTTATAACATAGCATGCCACTTGCATTACTACTATTATCCTACGGCTGTGTTGTCATCTGCGTCTCATATGCTATGACAGACGCGATGTCAACCTATACAATAGTCGATCGTATCACTTTTGATTATAGGACTCGCTACAACCACTCTAAGATCATGGTCTCAATAGCCAATGTCATGTGTATTACTTACATAACCTTCGACACTACAACATACCCTCCAGCTATTTCTCCTACGGTGATAAGCTAATCAATATCACCGACATCTCCTATGATAACCCAACCCAACACATTCTCATCTACTACCCGTGTTAACTAATCATGTTGTGTACATCGTACTAGATTCCAACGAGGCGAACGGTTATTGATTGTGACCTTCAGATTACAGTTGGGTAGTATGCCTTGTAAACTTGAAGCGCACTTTCAATACATTGGATTAGACCAAGCGTGATCGTAATCACCAGGACCAGAACCGCCACCCAGAACGTGAACCAACGCTCTCCATTGCGCCTGTCATACCACCATTGCTGCATAGTTCTCGGCTTCGCATCGTCATAGACCTGTTTAAGGACGATCAACCGGTCTCTCCAGAAGGCAAACCGTTCTATCTGCCGGTCCTCCGCTCGAGGACTACCACATAGGGCGACCCGGCGGTCGATGACGCAAGGGCTGGCTTCCAGGCAGAGCTTTTGAAGCCAGTCTCTTTTCTTTTTCTTGCCCCGGGCTGAAGAGCTGAATTCAGACTGTGGAAAGAGAATAGCTAAAGTCCGCAGCGTTTCGTCGATTAGGTCGTTCGGGTAGAGAGTGCTGCTCTAATCAGCATGTTGCACACGTGGGTTTCAGAGCTATGTACTAACTCGATTTGGCACTCGAGGAATGAAGCATGATGAAATACTAGTATAATCGTGTCATCCTCAACCAGCAGCAGATGATCGGCTAGGTTGTCTGTGAATTCGATCTTTAGCCCACCAATGTTGACAATACTCCATGCGTCGAAAGACTTGGGAAGCCTGACGTGATGGCAATCAAGGACTGGATATGCATTGAACCGTTCCCGTATGAAGTCTTGTAGGCTCCCCTTCTCCCACTTGAGGCAATAGCGCGGGGTCGCTTGGTGCCTGACAATGCCAACCTTAAGCATCAATAAGAGTCTTACTGCCAAATCCACTGAGCTTCCGCAGGCACTCTTGGCGGCCGCGGGGTTTTTCTGTTTCAATTTTAATACAATCGAATCGCGACTCTCGCCATGAACCAGCCACTGGACGATTTGAAAAACATCCTCGACCTTCCCTATAACCACATGATGCCCATCAGCATCTGCCACTACAAGAGACCACTGTTGCCGAAAGTATTCTGCATAGGCATGCATACTGACCAGTTCAATTGGCTGGCCACTAAAGAGTTTGTCTTGCAATTTTGGCCAGAAGTTCTTGCTTATTTCTTCGACTGGAGGGAACCCCCCCTGGCCCTCAATAACCCTTTGGTTTCTGAGAAATGGCAACATTTTCAGACATGATATGTAACGGAGCAAGGTGAGCGTGTCTATCGAGAGTTTCGATATATATTTCTAGGCGGTATTCTCTGTCTCTTATATTTGTTCTATCGGAACTACTGCTGACGGCCAAAATGCAATACTACGACAATAAGCCCAGTGGCTGTTCAATGCATATAAGGCGCCGTAGCTACTAGTCAGGTGTCTGCATATACCATGTACATTTATAGCCATGTAGGGTTAGGCGAAAATTAGACTTGTTGTCGCCAGGACAATATTCTCCTCTCCCCGCTTCATCGAATATCACCTTCACTCTAACAGACCACTTGTATTGTCCAATCCATATCACGGACTATCCCGGGACGGGTAATTCACCTACAACATGAGATTTCGCTGCCCTGTAGTCAACGACAAGGCAGTATGCCTGTCCTAAAATCTCTACCTCAATGGCCTAACCCCCATGAATCCATTGGGCGGCAGATACCATCCTCCCGAGTCGGCAAGCGTACCGTATGGTGGCCCCGAGGGCCAGCACTGGAAGCCTTTGAGAAGCATATCCAACCCGAGATCGAGAACAATCTTCAGCGAATTGACCTAGGCCATGTAGACCTTTTCATTAGGTTGTACATGATAGGACGAAAACCCGAAAGCGCAAATCCTATCGTTATGGTTTGCTGTATCAACAGCAAAGCTCGAGACCTAGCCGAAGCTACTATCCGAGAAAGCAGCCTACTTGACCGACATGAAGGTTTCGGCCTTGGGGCAGCCACCTTACCATTAGAGCACCCAATGCCTGTTCGCCGTTTGTCTCCTGGGAATGAAGGCCGCGACTACTCAACCAGGAGTAGCAAGTTCAGTACCAACAGCATGCCAAGCGAACCACTACTGCCGCTGTTAGAGAATCCCTCGATTCATCCGCCATCTAACGATACACGGCCATCATCCAGAGGCTTCTCTCCTATAAACCAGCCATTACCGCCCGTCGTATATACATTGCCGGATGCCACTAAGCCTGATATTTCTAATACTAGTCTACTAGTGTTTGCATCAAGTCCTCAGCCGTTGCTAGGAAGGCGTATATGTATCTCGGGCAATAACAGTCGGTCGTCTCTACGTTTTCAGTACGCTACCGCTGGGGTTATCATTAAAGTGGAGGGAAATTACTACCAGTTAACGGCTGGGCATTTGTTTGAGGTAGAGCGTGAGAACTTGGATACAGAACAGCCACCTGCCCCTTTAGATGAATGCCATTTTGATGGGCAAAGCGATGACGAACCATTTAACTCGGATCATGATACGGAGATGACAGGGCGTGGCAGTATAACATCAGAATCTGTTGGATCCTGGGACGGGTCAGCGAGCGACTGCTCAGCCGAAGAGACTAAAACGACTGCCACAGGTAGAAAGGCTCCCGTCCGTTGATACATTTTCAGAAATTAACTGCTACCTAGATTTGAATGATTTATCCTTCGTTCGCGGAACACAAAGTTCTGGCGGGAAAGGCTCTAAGGCCCCAGAAAACCCAACAATCGCGAACCTCACAATTCCTATTGGCTATCTACCCCTGAACAGTTCGTCTAGGTCCCCGATAGACTACGCTATTATTGCTCTTCCATGTGACTCTGTCAAGAGCATAGGCCATAAACTCAACACCCCTGTGCCCAATCTATGTGTCAGGAATATCACTGAAATTAGACATAAAGAACGCGGTATTGTTGTCGTCACGCATTCTACCGTCATCCGAGGGGTTTTAATCCCAGGCAATGTGGCCTATAAGAGCTATCAAACTCTCCAATTCCAAAAAAGAGTCCAGATCCAGCTTGAGAACGAGATATTCCCTGGTGACAGCGGGTCACCGGTACTCGATCAATCAACTGGGAGCTTTTATGGCCACATTACCATGGGGGTGCCAGGGACAAAAATTGCATACATTGTGAAGGCGGCAGACATTTTCCAAGATATTGAGACGAGGATGGGCAAGCCTGCCAGAATCGCTACGATGACAGATCTTAGCGAAGTAAAACCTTTGTCTAGCCCAGAATCCCGCGTTTCGACTACGCGATCGCGCTTCTCTTATTCTGCAAATGTAAGGGGTAGGCATTATTCAGCTTCTAGTAGCGCCGGATCCATGTACAGCGGCAGTGGAACCTCGATGTTCTCTGAGGGCTCAACATACTCATCAATTTCCTCGGCACCAGACCTAGCCTCGCCTGATAATGTTGCTCCCGTGCGTGGCCTTCCGTGCGAATTCGTTGGGTATACTAATTGCGACCTGGTGTTTCCAGTAAACGACGTTGAAGGGTGGATTGAGCACATTGTCTCCGATCACCTTCATGGACGGCTACCTAGCATATGCCGTTGCTGGTATTGTGACGACATCATTTTTGATTCTCAAAGGGCTGGTGGCCCCCTCATAAACTTTCAGCAACGAATGTGGCATATTCGTAGCCATATTCTCGATGGGCTCACGGTTCACGATATTCGGCCAGACTACTATCTTGCCGAGCACCTTCGTCATTATCGTTTAATACCTGAACATGTGTATCATAGCGTACGAAGATACACTGAAGTGTCTCTGCCAACCGGCACAGGTCCGCTAGACGAAGTTGGGTATGAGTATCGTAGCCGTGAAGAAGAAAGACGTGATCGAAGACATCGCCACAAATCTGAGGAGACACGAAAATGAGACTTGATTGAAGACGGTCAGACCTTTGTGAAGTTGGATAAATTACGTGGCTTTTTTGCACTTATTTTTTTCGTGTATTTTTATTCGGTCATTACTGCTACATCAATTACTATTTACATTAACGTCTTCAGCCGGTGAGCCGCAGATACTATTTGCCAGTAACAGCATAGGGAGAACATTCGTTTTCGGTAAATAACTTAACGATTCGAAGTGCCTTTGTTTGCCTTCGTTTTTAGCGAATGAGGTACGAGTGAGTGAAACGAAGGTTAACGAGGAGCTACTAGAGGACCCACCCAGGTGGGTGAGCCTTCTCTCCTGCGGAGAGAGAGGCCGCAAAAATGGTGGACAGGTTAAAAAAGATGGACAGGTAGCAGTAAACCTACTAGCTAATTCTTATATAAATTTTACTTTTTGGTGTCGAAATATGTTTTTTTGCAACGGTAATATTTAACTATTTAGGCTATTAATATATTATGCGTTAGGTCGACTAAAATACTAGTTATATATAATATATTTTTCGACTTTATTATGTTTTTAGAGCTTTAAGTTAGTTTATATGTTATAATAGCTAATTTATACTAAATATACTTTTATAATTATATATATTTATATATAACAACTATATAATAGCATTAATTATATATATATTTTTATATATTATTAAAACAGCTTTATATTATTAGCTAATATATATATATATTAATTAAAGCGTTTATATAAGCCACTTAAGCAAATAAATAAACTATAACTAAATAGCTAAGCTAAAGCTTAGCATATAAAGCAAAAAAATAAGCAATAACTTTTTTATACAAAAAAAAAGCAAGCTATATAAGCTATATATAGCTTAGCTTTTTTTATATAACTAATTATTAATAACTATATACTAGCAGCTATATATAGCTATTAATAGCTATTAGTATAGCTTTTAATAGTATATATAGCTATTAATAACTAACTTATTATATATAGCTATTTTATTGCTTTATTAATTGTTTTGCTAGGCGTAATACTGCTATAAACAAACTACTAACGCAAAAATATAAGCTATTAATAGCTAGTATAAATTAATATATTATTTAATATATAAAGCGTAAAAAAAACTTTTTAACTATTTATTTTTTATATATAAAGCGCTATAATAAAACAATTAAAACTTATTACTTTTTTTAAAAAACTTAAAAAAGGCTTAATTTAAAAAGTTTTTATTATATATAGCTTATAAATATGCTATAAAGCTTTTTATAATATAGTTTTTTTTTTTTTTTTTTTTAAGTATTGTTTTAAATAGTAATAAACTTAAAGTTTAAATATTAAAAACGTTTATATAATTATAATTGTTATTTTTATAAATAATTATTATAATATTATATTAATTAACTTTTAATTTTTACTTAAGCAAGTAAATAAACTACAACTAAATAGCTAAGCTAAAGCTTAGCAAGCAAACAAAAAAGTAAACAACAATTTTTTTATATAGAAATAAAAAAGCAAGCTATATATAAGCTATATATAATTAAGCTTTCTGCTTATATAACCGATTATTTATTATTATATACTAGTAGCTATAAACAGCTACTAACAGCTATTAGTACGGCTTTTAGCAGTATGCGTAGCTGCTAACAACCGAATTATTGTATATTAGCTATTCTACTGCTTTGCTAATTGCTTTGCTGGGTGTAATACAGCTGCAAACGGGCCGCCGATGCAAAAATACAGGCTGCTAATAGCTAGCAAAATATTAATGCGTTAGTTAACCTGCAGGGCGCAAAAAGGCACTTTTAACTACCTGTTTTTTATATAAAGCGCTATAATAAAGCAATTAGCATTTATTACCTCTTTTAAAAACCTAAAAAAAACTTAAGTTTAGGTGGTTTTTATTATATATAGCTTATAAATATGCTATTAAAGCTTTTTATAATATAGTTTTTTTTTTATTATTACAATTGTTATATAGCAAAATGCTAGTTTATTAATTTTATAAACAAAGATTTTAAGCTAAAAAAAAAAGGAAAAAAAAATACAAAAGTGGCCTGCAGCTATATATAAATATATATAGTTATATACATGCGTAGTAAAATATGTAAAGTTTATTAATAACATAATTGTTCTATTATTTTTTTATTATATATATAGTTATATAATTTATTAAGTATAAGTTTGTTTTAAATTGTTATATTATTTTTTACTAAAATTAAAACTTTAGTTAAAAGCTAAATCGAAATTTATTATTTATAGCAATATATTTTTAGCTTTTTAGTATTAAATTTTTTAGTACGGTTGTTATTTTTATAATTTTTAATAAATTTATTTATAGTAGCTATATATATTTATTTTTATAAGCATATTAAAAGTTTAAATTTTTTTAAATATTTTTAATAAAACTTATTTAAAGCTATAAATATATTTTTAAAGTTGCTAGCTAAGTATTAAATATTATTAAAGTTATAGCTTTTTTATAAAACTTAGTATTATAATTTTTTAAAATAGCTAAATATTTTAATTTTTTTTATTTAATTAACTTTATATTTAAGTTTGCTATTAATTTTTTTAAATAGTAATTTTTTTTATATTTATTAAAATAATAAATTATTATTTGCTTTTTATAATTAGTTAATATAAAACAAGTTTTTTTTTTTATAAATATTAAATATATTTAATATATAATTATATTTATATTGTTTTAATATAATAAATAGTTTTATAAATTATAAATTTAATTATATAATTAATATTATTATAAATAGGCTTTTTTTGTTTAAAAAAATTTTATTAATTATAATAAAATTTATAAGCTTATATTTTTTGTTTGTTTATAATTTTTGTTTTTTTTAAGCTATTATAATTATTTAATAAGCTATTTTTTAAACTTTTTTTATTTGTTTTACTAATTTAGCTGCTTTTTTTGTTTGCTTATTATTAAATATTTTTTTTATAATATTAATAATTAAATAATTTTTTAGCTTAGTTTTTATAGCTATTTTTATTAAAGTTATATTAATTATTAAGTATTATAAAATATTATATATAAAGTTTAAAGCTAATAAATAAATATTTTAGTTATTTTAATATTTGTTAATATAAAATCGTAGTTTTTAATTTAAATTATAGTTTGTTTTTTTAATTGCTTTTTATATTTAAAAATAATAAATATTTTTTTGTTTATATTTTATACCGGTTAAATAGTTTAATATTTTTATAAACTTAAAAATAAAAAATTTTATATTGTTTAAAAACTATATTTTAAATATTTTAAAAAATTAATATATTAAATAATAATATTAAATAGCAAAAGTTTTTATTATATTTATTTTATATTTTAGCAAAATTATAATTATTTTGCTAAATTTATTAATAAATGCTTATATATAATTATATTTATGTTTATTTAATAATATATTTTTACTATTTATTATTATATACTTTTAAACATTTTAAAATATTAATATAAAATATAATAATTTTAAAGTTTTATTTTTTAGTTATTTATTTTTATAATAATTATAATAGTTATTTATATAATAATATATATTATATTTTAAAAAAAGCTAATAGTAAGTTTTTTTTATAGCTTTAATAAACTTGTTTTAGCTTTAGTATATTATTAAAACTAGTTTATATATTTTTTATAATAAAATAGTTTATAAAAAAAATTTTTTATTTTAATTTAGTTTAAATATTTATAATTTGTTTTTATAATTTTTAAGCTTTTATTGTTTGTTTTTTTAAACAATTAAGTTTACTAAATTAGCTTTTTATAAAGCAAAGTTAATATTTAGTTTTTTAATTGTTTTAATAATTTTTATTAATATAATTAAACTTTTAATTTGTTTTAATTTAATTAAAGCAAATATATATTTTTATTTTTTTTTAGCTTTTATTGTTAAAAAATTAATAGTTTTATAAAATAGTATATTTATAACTATATTTTTTTTGTTTAGTTAATATTAAAAAATAATATTAAAATTGCTTAAAAAGTTTACTTATTTTATTTATTAAATAAATAGCGCTTTTTTTATAAACTAGTAAATTAATATTTAATAGTTAATAATAATTTAAAATTTTATATTTATTAATTTAAAATAGTAGTATTTTAAAGTTTAAACTATTATTAGTAATTTTTAGTTTTATATAAAATAAATTTTTTTAAATGCTATTATTATTTTAAAAAAATAACTTATAAGCTTTTATTTTTTGTTTTTTTGTTTTTGCTAAATAACGTTTTTAGTAGTATTTTTTAAAGCATTTATTTTAACTTAAGTTTTTATACTAAGTTTAAAAAACGCAATTATTAAAATAGTGTTTATTAATTTTTTTAAAGTTTTAAAAGCTTTTTGCTGTTTAAGTTTTAGTTTTTATAATACTAATTTTTTTAGCAATTAGTTTAAAAGTTTTACTACTTTGCTAATATAATAAGTAAATATTTATACAAAATTATATAGTTTTAAAAATAATTAAATAAATATTAAGCTTTTTAAATTTTTAAATTTTTAATTTATAATTGTTTTTATTTTATAAAAGTTAATTTAAATGCTTTTATTAGCTTTTAAAATTATTTTTAAATAGTTTACTATAGTAATACTAAAGCAAAACTTTTTAATATTTTTTTATAAGTTTATTTTGTTTAAATAAAAAATTATTTTTTTATATTGCTTTTAGTAATTTTTTTGTTTGTTTAAATAAATTAATATATTATTTATATATATACTAATAAATTAATTAAGCAATTTATATAATTAAATATTAATAAAGTTTTGCTATTAAGCTAGTTTAATTTTAAAACTAAACAATAAAACTTTTTATTAATATATACTTAAATAAATATAAAATGTTATTAAATAATAAAATTATAGTATAAACTTTAATTAATTAAAAGCTTAAATAATATTAATTTTTAAATAAATTATTATATTATAATAGTTATATATAATATTATTTAAATTAAAAGTTTATATTAATTAGTTTTTTAAAAATTAATTTTGCTATTAAAAGTTTATATAAAATTATTATTTAATAAAATAAAGTTTTAGTATAAAAAAAACTAAAGCTATATTTAAGTTTATATATAGTTTAATAAAGTTTATTTAAAAAAGTTTTTTAATTTTTTTTTTTTTAGTAATATATATTATATAAAAGTTTAATACTTTAAAAAGCTAGTTATTTAAAGTTTATTATTTAATTTTAAAATTATATTATAATTTAGTTTTAATAATAATAGTTTAATAAAAAGCTTTTTTAAAAAAAAGTTTTTTAAATAAACTAGCTTTTTTAAAATTAATTGTTTTATTAACTTAATATATTTAAAGTTTTTATTAGCAAATGTTATACCTTGGCTATTCACAGAAATCAGGGCTTCTGTACGAAATGGCTGTATTGTATTGAAATCTACGTATGAAGAGAAAAAGGGAAACGTAACAAGGGTCCCCTGCGGTCGAGGCCTATATAGGTATATAGGTCAAGCGGTAGCCGCGGGCAGAATGCTAGGTCAGGTGACTGGACCCACATAGATAAGATTACGGAATTGTGGGGTTGTGGCACCCACAAGCCACCATACCGTAACTGCAAAAAATAATATTAGCTGTTTATTAAAAGTTTTTTAGTTTTTTTTTTAAAAAGCTTATATATTAATAACTTTTTTTGTTTTTTTTATATAAAAGTTAATATATTTTATAAAAATTAATATAATAAAAAGCTTTATTTTTTTTTATTGTTTATAATTTAAATTAGTTTAATAGTTTTTTTTTAAACATTTAATAACTGTTTAGTTATTTTAAATTATTAATTATTTAAATTTTTATTTAAGTATTTTTAGTTTTTTATTATAAAATATTTTTATAAATAGTTTAAAAATTAAGCAGTTTTTTTTAAGTTAAATAATAGTTAGCAATTTTTTTTTGTAGTTAAAAAGTACTTTTTAAACTGCTAGCTAATAAAAGCTAATAATAATATTATAAATTATTTTTATAATTTTAAACTTTTAATTAAAAAAATTTTAATTGTTTACTATTAATATAATAATTAAAATTTTTTTTACTTTTTTAATTATATGTTTATAATAATTAGTTAATAATATTAACTTTTTTAGCTAAATTATTTTTGCTTGTTTTTATTATTTTAATTTTTTTGCTAAATTTTAATTAACTAAAAAATTAGTTTAAACTTTAGTATTATATAAAGTAATAAATTTTATTATATTTTTTTTATTATTTTATATTTATATATGTAGTATAAATTTAAGTAATTTTTTTAAGCTATTTATATTAGCTATAATAAATAGTTAAACTAGCAAAAAGTTTTTTGCTAGTTTTTTTAGTTTTTTAAATTATTAAAGCTTAAAGTTTTATTTAATTTTTTTTTATTAAATAAAGTTTATATAAATATAGTAATAATATTTTAATTTTTTAAATAGTTTTTTATTATATAATTTGTTTTATTATAGTTAAAATAAATATTATTAGCTTAATAAACTTTTTTTTGTTTTTTAGTTAATTTTTTAACTTTATTATTTTAATTAGTTTTTATAGCTTAAAAAGCATTTTGTTTTTTTAAAGCAGCTTTATTATTGTTTTAGTTTTAGCATACTATTAAAATTTTGTTTTTATTTTTTTAGCTTTATTAATAAAAATATTAATAATTATAAATAGCTTTAGCTATTTTATTATAAAATTGTTTATAAAATATTGTTTAGTTAATATTAGCTTTAAAAAATTTAGTATTTTAGTTTATATTTAAATATTTTTATAATAGTTAAAACTATTTAAACTTAAATATTATTATTTTTTAAGCTAAGCTATTAAAAGTTAAAATAAAGTTATAAATATTAAAACTATTTAAAAGTTTATATTAATATTTGTTTAAAGCTTATTAAATAATAATAGTTTAATTAAAATTATAATAAGCAATAGTTAAAACTTAAATTATTTTAGCTATATTATTAAAAAGTTATAAAGTTAACTAATATTAAATTTTAATTAATTAAAAAGCTTTTTTTTTTAGCTAAAATAGTAAATATTTTATTTGGTTTTTTTTATTATAAAATATTAGTTTATTTTTTTTAAACTTGTTTGCTAGCTTATACATTTAAATATTAAATTTATTTTTATTACTATTAAACTTGCTTAAATGTTTAGCTTTAGCTTTTGTTTTATTTTTATATTATTAATGCTATTTATTTTTATAAACTGCTTACAATTAAAATATTAATTATATAGTTATTTTTTTAGCATAAAAAATAAAGTTAATATTTTTTAAAAATATATTGCTTATATATTTTTTTGTAGTAAAAGTTTGCTAGCTTAATAGCTTATATAACTATTAAATTTTTTGTTATAAAATAAATAACTTTATATTATAACCAGTTTTTTTTTTATTATTACTAGCTGCTAGTTAAATAATAGTTTAATTTATTATATTATTTTTGTTAGTAAATGTTAATAAAATATTTTTATTAAGTTATTTTGTTTTAAAGTTATTATTAGCAGTATTAATTTAAACTTTTTTATTTTTATAGCTAAAAGTTAAAGCTTTATAAAACTTTTTTTTATTAGTTTTAATAAAAATAAATAAATTGTTAGTTATTTGTTTAAATTATTTATAGCTGCTATAAATTGTTTTTTTTATAAATAATTTAATATTAAAGTATTAATTAAATATAAAGTTTAATAAAGTTTAAAATTATAGTTATAATTAAAGTTAAAATTATAGTTATTAAAATAAAAATTATAGTTATAATTAAATTAAAGTTATAATTATTAAAATAATTAATTTATGTTTTGCTAGTTATATAAAATAATAAAAAATATATATTTAATTAAACATTTATTAATAAATAAGTTTTAAAGCTTAAAATAATATTATAATTATTATATAGCAAAATATTAGTTTATTAATTTTATAAACAAAAATTTTAAGCTAAAAAAAAAAAAAAAAAAAAATATAAAAATGGCCTACAGTTATATATAAATATATATAGTTATATATATATGCAATAAGATATATAAGGCTTATTAATAGCGCGATTGTTCTGTTATTTTTTATTATGTACATAGTTATATAATTTACTAAGTGTAAGTTTATTTTAAATTATTATACCTATATATTGCTTTAGGCAGCAATAAACCTAAAATTTAACTATTAATTAACTTTTAATTAACTTTATATAATTATTATTAAAAAGCTGCTTTTATAATAATATTTTATATAATTATATAGCAATAATTATATATTTATAACCGATTTTATTATATAAAAATAACTAAGTGTAAAAAAAAAGCAAGTATTGCGCATTTAACATTTTAATAAAAATTAAACCATAATAATAATATTTTATATAATATATTTATTATTATAAAGCAATATTACAAATTAAAAAATATTAAAAGCTTTTATAACTAAAAGCAAAAAAGCTTTTGTTTTTATTTTATTATTGTTTTTTAACTTTTTTTAATTAAAGCTATTAAAATAAACATAGCTTTATATAGTTTTAATAATAAGTTATATTATATTAAACTAAGTTTTAAATAAAAAATATATAAATAATTTAATATTTTATTTAATTTTTATTATAAATAATTAAAATATTTTAATAGTTTAAAATTATAATTAAAATAAATACTATATAAATAATTTATTAATTAAATATTAAAATATACTAAAATAAAGCTAAAATAAATATTAAAATAAAACTAAAATAAATATTAAAATAAACATTAAAATAAACTTAAAATATATGCTTTTTTTTTAAGCTTAATTATATATGTTTAAAGCTTTAAAAAAACAAATTATTAATTTGTTTTTTAAGTTTTTTTATTTTATTAAATTGTTTTTTAAGTTTTTTTATTTTGCTTAATTATTTTTAAAGTTTTTTTATTTTGCTTAATTGTTTTTAAAGTTTTTTTATTTTGCTAGGTTATTTTTTATTAAAGTTAATAATTATATAAAAATAAAAAAGTTTTATAAAAATATTATATATATATATATTTTTTTAATTTAGTTATTAATTTATTAAATTATTTATTATATAATTTATATGCTTAAAATTAATATAACTAATATATTTATAAATTAAAATATTTAATTTAATAGTTATAAATATATTTAATAAAGCTTATAAACTAAAATATTTAGTTTAAAAGCTATAAATATATTTAATAAAGCTTATAAATTAAAATATTTAATTTAATAGTTATTATAGTTTAATTTTTATTAAAACATTAAATATATAATATTTGCTTTTTTTTTGTACCTAGTTATTTTTATACAATAAAGTTAGTTATAAATATATAGTTATTGCTATATAGTTATTTATATAAGTAATATAAATATAATATAAATTTTTAATAACTTTACTAAAACTATTTTATATAGCTGTTTACTATGTAATAAGCGCAGCTTTAAACTTTTAGTGTATATGTTAAGCCAAACTTTTTTTTATTATTTGCTAGCGCTTAATTGCTAAACTTTAGCCAAAAAAATAGTAAAAAAGTAACTATTTTAAGCTTGCCGACCAAATTTTATTTAATATGCTATATATACCTAAATTGCAGCTTACAGTTAAGTATATATACAAATAAAAATGCTAACTATAAGAATAAAAAATAAGCAAAAGCTTTATTTATAAAGCAGTTATTTTTTTTACTTTTTATTGCTGCTGTTATAACACTTTTATTACTATTATACCTTTTATAACAATTGGTGCAAAAGTTTTTTTTAGTAGCTTTTTTAAGTATTATTACGGCTTTAAAAAAATTTACTACTACTATTACTACTAATAACTATAGCAAGGCCTAAAAATATAGCTTTAGCTATAACTATTTTTAAACTGCTAAAAGCAATTAAAAAATTAAGCCTATAAAACTTAAATAACTTTAATTATAACTATAAAATTTATTTTATTTTAATATATAACTTTATATATTTAAATAATTGTTAGTATTTAGTAATTTTTAAAGCTACAAAAAAGTATAAAATATAGTTAAAACAAGTAAATAAAACTAGCATTAATATTATAAAAGTTAAAAAAAAAGTTTTTATTAAAGCATTTTAAAAAATTAACTAGTATATAAATCGGTCGACTTGTTGCACAGCAGCAAGCTAAATAGCTTCGGCAGGCTAAATAGCTTTAGCAAGCTAAATAGCTTCGGTAGGCTAAATAGCTTAATAGGTTTTAGTAATTTGCTTATGGCTTAAAATAAAAGTGCAACAAAAGCATCTCTATAGCTGTTGTTTGGGGCTTAATTAAAGGGCATTATTGCTATACAAACAAAAAAATGTAGGTTTGGTATTAAAAAAAAAAGCTATTTTTGGCGTTTTGGCTTTTGTTATATAGCTAACTAACAAATTGCGGCTTAACAGGAAGCTAGGTTGGTTAGTTAGCAATAAACATTTAATTATACTATAGTATGTAAAATATAAATTACTAGGTGACTATAAATAAGCTAAAGCTTTTAATTTAATAGTTATAAATATGTTTAATAAAGCTTATAAATTAAAATATTTAGTTTAAAAACTATAAATATATTTAATAAAATTTATAAATTAAAACATTTAAATTAATAACTATAAATATATTTAATAAAAACTATTAAATAATTAAATATAAAATATATATTTATATTTTTTAAAACTTGTAAAATTTTTATATAGCTTATATAAATAAGCAAGCTAATAAACTATTTATTTATATAAGCTATATAATTTAAATTATTATTGTTTATTAAAATAAATATTTTTAATACTTTAATAATAAAATATTTATATTTATACTAAAGCGTTAAAACATTAATTTATATATATATATTATTTTATAAATAAAAAATAATAAATAAATATTAAAAAATAAATATATAAAAAAAAAATATATATATATATAAAAAAAAAATAATATATAAAAAAAAAAAAATATATATATATATATATAAAAAAAAAGTATATAAAAAAAAAAAAAAATAAATATAAAAATAAATAAACAAATATAAAAATAAGTATAAAAATAAATAAATAAATATAAAATAAATATAAAAATAAATAAATAAATATAAAAATAAATATAAAAATAAATAAATAAATATAAAAATAAATATAAAAATAAATAAATAAATATAAAAATAAATAAATAAATATAAAAATAAATAAATAAATAAATAAATATAAAAATAAATATAAAAATATAAAAATATAAAAGTATAAAAATAAATAAATAAACGTATTATTTTTAAATAAAACAAGCTTGTTTTAATTTAATAAAGCATAATAAAAAAAAAAATTTATATTAACATTTTAAATAAAAAAAAAGCGTTTTTTAATTAAATTATAATAATAGTAACAAAAAATTAAAAACTATAAATAACTTTTATTTTATTTATTTTATAAACTTATTTATTAAAAATAAAAACATATAATATTTAAATAATTAATATAATAAAGCTATATAAGCTATTAATTTTTTTTTGCAACTAATAAAAGCTATTTAATAGCTTAATTAAATAATAACATTTTAATATATATTTAGTATAAATTAGTTATTATAATATATAAATTAACTTAAAACATTAAAAATATAATAAAATCGAAAAATATGTTTTATATAGCTAATATTTTAAATAACCTAATAAATAATATATTAATAGCTTAAATAGTTAAGTATTACTATTATAAAAATACATATTTTAATACCAAAAAGTAAAATTTGTATAAAAATTAGCTAGTAGGTTTATTTTTACCTGTCCACCGTTATTGACCTGTTTACCATTTTTGCGGCCCTCTCTCCGCAGGAGAGAGGGCTCACCAAGGGTGGGTCCTCTAGTATGGTCCTGCTACTGTAAAAGGCGAAGACCACTTAGCGCTGAAAGGAATCGAAACTAACCCCAATTAGTAGTCTCTCTTGGCACACACCTAGCTGAATTTTCCGCTGGGATTACTGTGACCTAATTAAGAAATCTGTCTTTCCTATTTAGGTATTGGCGTATATTCTTTTTTAGCGCCTTTGCCAGATCATGAAAGGTCTGTCCTATTTGGGAAAAAGGAATGCCAGGACCTGCCATGGTTTGCCAGGACTGTCACCAGGACTACCAGGACTGCCAAGGACTGCTGCCAATAGAACCGCCAAGACCTGCCAGAACCACGAGGCCTATAAAAAGGCAGTTTGCGGCCTTTCTGACTGGCGCAAGTCGCGTAGGGCTGAGCAGGGCTGGGCTTGGCAGGGAGGGAAAGCAAAAGCAAGCTGCCTCAGTTTCCCCGCTTTTCGGTTGTCAACATACATAATGTGTGGTGCTTATCGAGCTCCTGTCCTGCATCCTCGTCTTTTTTCGTCAGTGAGAAGGTGATTGCAAGATACTCTTGCACCATGTCAGGACTCGACGATGAAGATCTCCTCTACCATTTGGCTTATGAATGCGAAAGTCTCTTTGACCAGCTTCGAGATTCTTCTACGAAACTGAGCTTGGAACTATGTCTCGAGTTTCAGCAGCGATTTGCTATGTGGGCTGCAAATCTTGGAGTCTTGTAAGACTTCCTCCCGATTCTATCTTAGTCTGTCTCCTAGTGGCCAGAGAAAAATGCGCCGTAGAAGCTACCAAACACGCCGAAATACTCACGAATCATTTGTAAAATGAGGATAACTAATTAACAGCATCGCAGCGCTCGGAAGAGCCAAAGCCTAGATACGAGGCTTCGAAATTCTCACGACCTTCAAGACCTTGCCGTCAGGCTGTTAGACATACTCCGCCGAAGTTTACAGCAATGCGCGGCTGAAACAAGAAGTCAAGAGAGCGGGGGTTTAAACGCAATAGGCTTGGATAAATCGCAAACCGGTATACATGAGGCACAATCAGAAGCTCTCAAGGCAATAGACGACTCTCTCACCCGGCTCAACAGGTTAGGGGTCACAATTCGCCGGTCTGGTTATGGTAGAATTGATATGGGAGTTCAGCAATTTGCCGCAGCGTCGAAGCGACATAGCTTGAGCCTCACCGAGGACACCAATGAAACGACTCAGGTTAACGAGCCGCACTCTAGAGGCCTGGCCAGCACCATCTTGTCCATCTAGAGATTTTCACAAAGGAAACAGGTCAAAAAGGTGAAGAAAAGAGCGTAGTGTATTGTAGTGGTGAACAGCCTAACGGCTGAAATCTAGGCTAAGGGGTAGGCTATTTTATATGAAATCAACGAAATTTTACTAGGATCTTCTTTAGCTAATCAACCTGGCCCCCTGGTCAGGCTGCCCGCACCGTATCGATATGAGAGAATGCTGTTTGACAAAAATCGTCAAGAAAAGCTCCGAGCACGCCGTGAGCCGCCTAAAGTTCTTCCACCTGTCCTAGAAGAGCACGCAACTGAATTTACTCAACTAGTAACATTAGGTACGAACCAGATTATATCTAATATTCTAGTAGTGCACGCTCCAACCTCTCAATCTGACTTATTAAGCATTAATCCTCAACAGATTAAAAGCTGTTCTAAGCCGCCCGATGAAGCATCCACAGCACGCAACAAGACGTCATCAATCCAAATCAGTCGGGCCAATTATCCGCAATCGCCTGTTACAAATGGTAACAGCGGTATACACACCTGTCCATGGTGCGTTAACATACTCGATTGAACATTCTCGGAAAGCGAATGGCGGTATGTAATACTCGACGCTGTATTAGCACGTCTATATCAAACTTCGCTTACTAGCTCCTAGTCGACATGTAGATCAAGACTTCAAGCCTTACACCTGCCTTGTGGATAAATACCTACAGGAACACCCGTCGTATGCAACATTTGACGAGTGGTTTCAACACATGGGACTTCACGGTCATCGCTGGAACGAGCGGGTTTATTTGAAACCCAGTTGGGTGTGCGTAATCTGTGATTATAATCCAGGTTTCTACACCAGTCCTCAGGCCTTATCCTCATATATCCAAGCATTCCATCAATCTGAGTCGTTTAATAACGATCAAATTCAAGCAATCTCACGACAGAGCAAAGTAGACAAGCCCAGAGCTTGGAACGACTGCCTTTTGTGCTATTTCGTAATAGAAGAACGCGAAGGAGATGTTAGTGCTGTGCTTCAAAAGCGGAGAAAAGGTGAAGCAAAAAAAAAGGGCATAAAAGCCGCTAGGAAAACTCAGAACCCCGATCCTCAGACACTCGTTGGTGCCTTGTCAGATAGCTCCTCCGATTCAGACTATACTAGCAGTCGTTCTGAACACCAACACTAACTCGAAGAACACCCAAAATTAGTATCTTGGCGTATCGCGGCAAATATACAAACGCTAATGCTTTTAACACTGCGCTTTGTAGACGCGTGTAGCTTCGAAGAAGGCATAGGCGGTGACATCAGGACCGATTACGCCGATGTTGACGAAGAAAGCGACTCTTCGGATAGTGATGATCTAAGAAAGCTCCCTTACGCTTCCTCCAAAGCAGATTTAGTTTCTAATATTGATAAGCAGGATATTAGCAACATGGAAGAATTAATGGATACAGGCATCGTGGGCGATCCACTTTCTTAGAGAGAATACTTCAGTCAGGAGCTTTCCGCTATCTAGCAGATGGGCTACTTAACCTGACCCGGTTTGAGCCCAACTGGACTCGAACCGTTCCAGAACCCGGGCAACGGGATACACAAAGTATGCATTATATTAACCGGCCTCGAAACGTTATCAAAAGCCAGCTAGTCGAAAACTCCCTCGAAAAGGCTTACTTGCCGGAGGGCTCTCTGTCAATGATCATTGTTCACACCGACTTTAGGAAGCTGCTACCAGGTGCCTCTACAGAGCTCACCGGGTTTGTCTCTACGGAAGCGCGAAGGGTGTTTTTAACCACACTGATGTCTTCCCCCTGGTCTGTATCTACCCTGATGCGTGTCCTTGAGCGCTTCCGAGAAAGGAAATTCGCAGACAAGGATCTCCCAATTAAGGATATAACTCTAGGTGACAAATGTTCTATACTGGATGGCTTCAAGCCTAGCTGCTCCCATCACTCAACCCTAGAGATATTCCATGAACAATGGGAGGCTGTTGCTGTCGACGCATTCTATACGAACCAGGCCCTTCGGTTAAAGGCTCACGCTCCCCCCAATATATGCATTCAAATACTCTACTACCGTAAACCTCCCAGTGAATAGATTTTTTTTTTAAAAAAAAATCGATTGTTTAATAGTGAGCAATATCCGGTGACTGACAACGGTCGGTGCTACAGGAATGTACGCTAGTAATCAAATATGGAGAAGGAGCTAATTGATTACTGACTAGCAATTTGGTCAATTCGAAGACTGGGAGCTGGTGACTCTACTATCTTTATAAGCATCATCGTTATTATCGTTTGATATTGATACTGTGCGGGTGGATCGGCCAGGGGATCAAGACGATGAGCTAAGGAAGAATTGCGCAGATTTCTTTGTTTTTCTATATCAGTGTAGGGTGACCTCCACGGAGGCTTCCTCTCTCTTTTCACTTATTACAATATACGCTGCTTTTCCTTAAGTGTTGACTTTATGATAAATCTCTGGAAGTGCTAGGATGGCTCTAGCCAGGCCCAAGAGTACCGATTGTGTTGATTAGTATGAGCCGTTTCAATATCTGAAGACGTGTATCATAGCGTACGAAGATACGCCGAAGTCCCTCAGCCAAGCTGGATAATTCCGCATGACGTTGTTTCACCAGACAGATAGGCGAGTGACCTACGCCATGAGTAGAAGTATCATAACCCCCACGATGAGAAAAGACGTCCTCGAAGGCGTTGCCACAAATCTGGGAGGTCACAAAGACGAGACTTGAAGGAAGACTAGCAGGCGTTTGTGAAGTTAGAGAAATTACATGGCCCTTTTGAACCTATTTTCTTCGTGTTTTCTCATTCAGTTATATCTCGATATTGCTTCATCAGATACTATTTATGTGAACCGCAGTTACCATTTGTCGACAGCATAGGGAGGGCAATCATTCCCGGTAGATAACTTGACGACTCGAAACGCGACGGTTTTGTCGACTTTAGCTACCAAACGCCCATCGCGCAAGATCATACAAAGGTGTACTCTGCTAGGTTAGGCTATTTTAGGAAGTGGTGGGCTCCAGTGAGCCTCAATTCTTTCGTTACCGATATCGCTGGGTAGAGGCCCACATAATCCGGGGGTTTCTCCAATTCCCTTGTGAGGGTGTGCAGCCTATTCCTCGCTGACGAAATGTGGAGCCACTCGACGGACCGGTCCGTAAGTTCTAACACCATCTCTTTTAGGTTAAACTAAAGTTGCTGTGGGTATCAAAAGGTTCGTCACCTATCAGGCGCGGAGGTCGTGCGAAGGTAGCTGGGAACCCCAAACACATAGTTTCTTTATCGAGTTCAGTTACGTAAAGCTTAGAGCCTCCCCGCGAGACACAATGGGCTAGACCCGAACCCCTAAATGCAACATGCGACCCATCGACGATCTCGTCTCTTATAAGTAACCCTCGTCCTCTGACATCACTCTCGGCTGATAGAGTAATGGGTCGCATGGTTCGCATGGTTCGCCTATGCCTATGTTCGAGCCTACCAAGACTGTCTTGCCCGCCATAAAATGTATTATCCTCAATCGTCCTACCCTTGCTCTACGACTTGGATGCATCATTCCTCTAAGCTGGAGGACGCCTCTCGTAAGACATCTTACTATAGACTTTCTAGTTCCGCCTCTGCGATTGGAGCGTATAGTATGCAGTAGGCATCATGGATTTTATCAGCTATACAACGTGCATATACAGCAAGAGTGACAACCTCGATCGAGGAACATGCCGCTCAAAGTAGACCACAAAGCCTGGATACCGGGCGGTAGGCACTACAGGTATTTGACTATTTTCTTTCCCTCCTGCCCACGTTGGCTAGCATGCAAGCAAGCCTTGGTGTTGCCGTCTTGCTACTACTATATAATCCCTAGCGGAGAAGTCCGTGGCTGAGACACCTCAAGGAAGAAGGCAGAGGCATTTTTGAAGAGCTCGGCTGCTTGTGGCTGAGTCCCGCGGTCAAAGCGTATGCAAGTGCAATACCCTAGCATCTAGCTGGCTCTAATTTCACATATGTGAGCAACCCTCGGTCTGCGACTGGCGAGTTGCGACAAGAAATATGACGTGTGGTATGTGTCGGCTATGGCTTACTGCTTATCGCGAGATAATATGACCGGTGTGTCGGCTCTGGTCCGATGACTGTGCCTTCGGCGGCAATGGAACGGAATTGATATAATCCAATAGGTAGCTATCGACTAGATGGCGTACATAGACACTGTCTAGACCAACTAAAGTGCTACTTTTTCTCGGTCCATTGTCCAATCTAGTATTGATAAGCAGCCTCATTACAAGAGGCAACCTGAAACCTTGCATTGCATCTATCTGCATGATAACGCTATTGCTGCTTTCTTCCGATGTGATTTGTTACTGGATCGAATCAGCCTTGATCGTTGCTATGCAGGACTCCAATTGCTGCCTACGTATGTCTAGCCCAATCACGCCGCGAAATGTTAAGCGAGCCATATTTTGGTTAATTGGTCTGCATGGTTCGTGGAATATTGTCCGCCTTAGTTCTCGAATCTGCAGAGAAGAGGCTGCGTTATTGGCCTGGAGAGCAGGAGAATATGCACGTGTTTTAGTCGGAGGTGTGTGGTTCGAGAAAATGAGGGTATTCTTTGGCTGATTTGATCAGGTAGGATGCGGAACATCCTTGCATTTCTGCACCCTTTCACAGCACTTATAGTGACTTGCGGGCTTAATCTACTTTCTACAGTTCTTAAGTCGATATTTGTATATGAGGCTCTGAGAGTGAACCGCCCCCACGAACCCCGCAATAACCTGTAGACCCCGCCAACCAAGTCCCGGCAAATCCATGCGAGAAACACCCTAGCCTGGGTTCTCTCCGTACTTCCCAACCATCAACATACGCACATCAATCTTCAGCTATTATGTACTCGGTCTCGTGGCCTACCAGAGCGACAGTAATATATTTCAGAAAAAGGCCTTGCCTTCGTACACTTGGCACAGGGACTTGCTGTTCACTCCACAGCGGGTATTTTATCACAGGGCCCTATAAGCGCAGTTATAGGAGGCGCAGGGTATCCCATGCATGTGCTTACATCCCAATTGACCAATGAGACAAATTCCCACCACGCCAAGATTATATCGGAGATAGAATAGCTAAGGAGGTCAACTACAATCCGTGCTATTAGTCGTTTGACTTCGTAGCGTATCTACAAAGTGGAAAATGTAACGGTAGCAGGTATAGAACTATTTCGATGCATTGGCGTAGGTAGTCTCTAGGTAGTGCTGGTTGTGCGGGGATTAAGTCTACGCAGCTGCCTCTATTAAGTATTATGAAATCTAGTAAAGACCTTTTTAATGGATATGTGTTGAAGTCACCTTGGAGGTGTGGTAGATGCAGGAATGTCAAGAGATCTAATCCAGCGTTGTATTAATATCGAATGAACAACAATAAGAATGAACTACCGTACACTGTCATTTGTAACCGTAACCTTACCCACCGAGCATGAACATGTTCGGATTTCTTGGGGGCGGCTCCGTCCACCTAATCAGATAATCTGGTTCCCTTTCGGCCTTTTCAACGATAGTTTCAAACCTCTCCTTTAGTACTTCTGCTTTTATGCGGTTTTCTGGTTCAATTACAATGAGGTCATCAGAAATCAGACCAACGAGGTCCGCCAGCCCAGTATCTTCGCCGCATCGCGGGTCATTTCTGAGTTCTTCAAATCCCTGGGACACAATAGGATGGATTATTGCCAAGTCATTCGTTGGGCATTTGTAGTAAGCTCCCCTAGTAGGAAACCGACCGTCATCTAGGATGCGAAGCTCTCTGAACTTATTGATAGCTTTTTCGCCGTATAACAACCAGATGACAAGTTCCATGAAAACACAGCCAACTGACCACATATCGTATCTTCGTCCTCTGGGTGCGCCCTTGCTGAATTCGGCCTCTGGTGCTTCGTAGCATGGCGTAGTGGCTTTCGTATTCGTTGGATCTACTCGCAATTCGGTCGCTTGGTGGTGAACTCTGGATACGCCAACATCCGTAATGACCAATTTTCCATCTGGGATATGCTCGGGCGAGGGACCAACTGCGGCCTGAAAGTGCAGGATGTTATCGGGTTTCAAATCCCCATGTCGACAGTTGACATTATGTAAAGCAAACAGAGCATCAACGAGACCGAGCATTTGCCTAACAGCCCACATGAAAACCTTGCGGTTTCGTGTTGGGAGAGCGTTAGGATACTTCTTCCAGACATCAGAGAGATTGCCCCCATCGGCCCATGGGAGAATAGCACAGAAAAGGTCGCCTTTTTGGATAGTGGCAATATGCCATATCAAATGTGGGTGTTTGAGTGATTGAATTTCCTCTAGATTCTTCTTCTCTTTCCAGAAATCATCTTCAAACTGGTAGTCTTTAATGGCAATTTCGATGTCACTTTTGGACTTAGCCATCTCGAAACTCTAGGCTACGATTAGTCTCGTTTTTTTCCGGAGGCGTGATTAAATGTAGTAGCTACTCACTAGATGGGCTGCATGAAGCATGCCTCTGTAAACAGTGCTGCCAAGGCTAGACGATGGTACCTTCTTGATGCCGTAGAACGGTAGGGGGGCACCTCCATTGACATCGAGATGCTCGCCTTGAATGGTAAAGGCCGGTGCGAGGGTCTGCCACTGCCTCTCAAGGAAATTGTCGACTACCTCACGCTCTAGCTTCAAAAAACACTCAAACCTTTTGCCTCTAGGAGAGATCAGAACATTGGAGATGTTGGAGAGCCCCTCTGCTTGAACTCTGGCAAGCGGGAGATGCTCGTCTGTGAACCCTTCGTTGAAGAGATCCCATATAAATGCCTCCCGTCTACAGAGCCCAAGGATTGCGAACGTCCTTCTGGCTCTTTCAACTATCCGGGGCGAAAATTGAGATGCAACATTAGGTTTGAAAATTCTTGTAAATAACGATAATTGGCTTGCGACAAGATCACTTGTGATGGTCTCGTCGATGGCGTCTAATGGTAGGAAACTGGAAAGGGGAAAACGCTGGGTCTGTTTCTCATGATTAGGCTTGATCACCCTAGCGACTAGCTGATCATGTAAACTCTGACCTGCTGCCATTTTCCGTTTGTTGGGATCGTTCACACGAGATAACTCAAGATCTAAGACAGAGTGAGGTACGTCTTAAGCAGAACTAATATTGTCGCTCTTCGGGATTTGAATATGTGCATGACACGCCCTGATATAAACGGTGAGCTCGATGTAAGAATATCTGAGCGCGCCGCACGCACCAGCAATATTCCCCTCGCGCTAAGTTAAAAGGTGACTCCTGGTGGTTGCCTTGTTTCTCTGCCTTACGTAGGCTGAAGAGGCATATGCAAGCTAGCCATCAATTTATGCGGTAGTAAGTGCCTTGCTCCTCGAATCGACAACCATCAGCGGCATCCATAGCCACCACTACATCGCTCCCAATACCACCTCCGTTTGGCGAATGACGTATGCCAGTAGGTATCAAAACGCCATCTTTTGCCGGAGATACCGTGGCTAACACTAGGAGACCACTGCTGGGTGCTCAGCCCCAAACGACAAGGGTACTCAATCCAGCACTAGTCTTCTCTTCTTATTAAATGCTACCCAAATAATCGAACCCCGCATAAACTAGGTAATCTGATGGGGTTGCGTTTGTGTGGCTGGTTACTATTCTCTCACCTATGCGGATAGTTGGGGTGGGTGGTATCTACCTATACGGAACGGGAATACCGTATCTGGTCATGAGATATCAATAGGGCTATGTAAATAGTGCACTGGTCTTCTTCCGTTGTGATTCTCTTTTCGTGGCCCTGTGCGTGGTCTACTAAATGCTACGCCGGGCCTGGCGCAAACGACGGATGGGTGGACACACTCGGAGCAGCGCTGGGATGAACAGTTTTAAGCTTTCTAGAGCCGCAGCGGCCACACTGGCCACTAAAAGAGAACAAGCCTTAAATGTTAACTTGACTATCATACTAGATGAGAATAGCCTCTCTCCTTGCCTTGAGACAGACGTAGCTATGTGGCCGTGTATGATCTTATTTTCAATGCTTGCGTTTCAGTTACGCTGTTGCCGATAGTTTTATTGGATGCACAGGTCGATATACGGACTTGCCCGACTAAGAGATCTCACCCAAATGCTTCCATGACCCCAAAATCCAGACCGAGGGTCAAACGTCTTTATTGGAGGAACCACTAAGTTGATGACCCCGCATGGGTGTTCGGATGTTGTGCTTATTGGGGTTTGATATAGTATCCTAGCTATCTTGGCATGAACCAGCCTACTGCTGCCTCGACGACTGAGGTACCAAGTTATGAGTATTCACCTAGTACCCAAGTACATACATAGGACGGAGCCTACCTACATCTAATACTGCCGAACTCAGCCTCTATTCTTACATGCATCTGTCATGGATAATTCCCTCGCTTTCACCCTTCTCAGTGTAACCCACCGCCTTAGGTGTAGGAGACTCAGTATAAATATGAGAGAACTGCCCATCTGATATATCCATCATAAGGCTACTTGTCCTATAGGTAACCCTGACGCCTCCTTCTTCGACTAGTCTACTCCTTTATCTAACCCACGGTGCCTACATCCATGGCCTTGAAACATTCGTCTCGGTCAATTATGAGTCTTCCGTCTCGAGCAATCATGACGCGTATACGTCGAGGGTCGTCCGCATCGGAGGACGACGAAATGTATACCCGAGGAATCTATGCATTTATCTTAGGGAAGCTAGTGAAGAGCGACCACTACGGCGGATCATTCTTGCCAGAAAGCTCATTGAACACGGTGGCTGAGTACATAGACTTTGACCGCCTGTTACCTGACGCCTCAACAGCTTTGATCGAGTTCATCAAAAAGGAGGCAATGAAGGTCTTCCTGGCCACTTTGATATCTGTCGAAATAGATGGATACAAGTTGAAGAAAATAGCTGAAAGTTTCAAAGCTAATCGACTGACAGACAAGAGTCTGCCTGTCAATGACATCGCGGAGCATGGTATGTGCGCTTATCGATGCGATTGCGACAAATGTATTCATACACGGCGTGAGAGGCGTTGTAAGCATGATCAAGCCATGGATTCGTTCCATCGTGTCTGGGGCCCAGTCAGCTTTCGCAACTTCCTCCAGAACCAGTGGAAATTCTGCGCGCCTGTGTTCAAAAGAAATACCATTCAGCAGTTCGAGAATGAGCTTCCAGAAGAGACGATTCTACCCTTCGTAGGGAAGGACGACCGACAACATAGTGGCCACTTCAGCGATGTCTTCCACGTGAAGCTCCATGCAGCGCACCAAGAGGAACATAACCCGGTACGAAATTCTCGACACCAACCCCTCGTTGATATCGTCATCTAATATATGCTTACATGTTTATAGAACGGGGGTGATGTCAATATCGCACTCAAAGCACTCAAAAACACACCAGATGAAGGGATAGATTACGACGTAGAGAATGCCTTTCGCCTCGAAGTCAATACATTGAGCGAACTTGCTGGTCTGAATCACCAACACTTGATCCGCCCTATTTCTGCATTCAAGTGGCGCGCGAGTGAGTACTATCCATACCGTCTCTATTTCCCTTCAGCATATTGCCAAAGACTTGGTACTCGAGAAACCGCGTTACTAACACCAAATTCCAAAGCGAATTATATTATGTTTGAATGGGCAAACGGTGGCACGCTTCGTACCTTCTGGGCGAAAAACCGCAACGCGCACTTAGGCCTCACCAGTGGTCGTATTAAAGAGTTCTTGGCCCAGCTCCGTGGCATATCCGACGCCCTTTGCAAACTGCATAATACCAGAATTCAGACGAATACCACCCTCACCCAAGCAGGTTCACTAAGCTTGAAGGTTCCCCAGAACGGCCGTCGGATGCTAAGTGTTGGCAAAGCCATGCCGTCACCTGCGAACAATCTGCCTACAATTGTTGGTCCACCTGAAGATGGTGACAATGATGCTAAACACTGGCGCCATGGGGATCTCAAGCCTGAGAATATCTTGATCTTCACAAATTCATCGTGGCTTGGAAATCTGAAAATCGCAGATCTTGGATTAGCTAAGCAGCATGAATTTGCTACTGCGCTTCGAGTCGAAGCCACTTCTACTAAACACACAACTCTGCACTACGAAGCACCTGAGGCTGTTACTAATAAATTAGAGCCTAGATCCCGCCGCTATGATATATGGTCAATGGGCTGTATAGTCTTCGAGTCTATTCTATGGCTTCTTTACGGATACCAAGGGCTTGATGCATTCTACGGAGAAAAGAACAATTTCCAATCACAGGCAGGACAGACTCTTTACTTCACAACTAAGCAAGATCAAAGTAGCTTTGTTAGCGACACCGTAACCCACTGGATTTCAGAAATTCTAGAAAGGGATCCCGAATGCAATGAAACTACGGCACTCCACGATTTATTAGTGTTGTTACGGGACAGACTTCTTGTTGCAGAAGTCTCCAGTCGTGCTACTGCTTCGGAACTGCATAGTGCATTAAAAAGTATTGAGGATACTGCAAGAAGCAACAGTAAATACCTCTTCACAGGCACAAGAAGGAAGGACGTGCAAACTCCTTGGTCCTTTAACTCTCGCAAACGAAGTGCACTTCAGCCAAAGACACACGGCCATCTCGGTCCGATGACACACGGACAGACTCAACAAGCAATGGTAAGTCACCATCTCCCTTCCACGAAGCCGTTTCCCATGGATTTCATCAAAACCAGCTGACGGTTACGGCTGTTGCAAGAGTGTATGTTATATGCCTCGAATCTGAACATTGCTGACTAGGAGCTAATCCGGTAGCCTGGTCGATATTTAAGACTGTGAGTGGGCTTTTTTGAGAACTGCATAGGGTCAACTTGTTGACCAGGGCGATATAGTATGTAAGTTGCATAGCAAACGCCTCCCACAAGGTTCGCGTCCGGCCTATAACTAATCACGATTCCGGGTTGCCTCGTTATAGAGAGTGAGTTTCCCACAACAAAACGTGCTAGTCCGCACTAATACGAAGTTAATAGCACGTAAGTAAAGCCGCTACATAGAGTAATGTCAAATAAGCTAAGCTTGAGGATGTTATTTGACTATTAGGATGTAAGTCTATTTCCCGCATTTCAGAGAAGAAGTGAAACATAGAGGCTAACGTCAATGATTATTAGGATGTAAGGCTTACGTCCTACATAGCTCCAAGTTTAGCGCTAATTAAATATAGTTCGATGATACATGGGAATTCCTACCCGACAATATAATCTACGCGCATTTAATGGAGCCCGGAAAATGCAATTTCTTGCACTCCTTACCAAAAATCACGGCATCACTATGTCGGCGCTGTCTTACTCTCAACTTTAAGGTACTGGGGTTTGTGGTGAGGGAAAATTTCTTTTCATTAAACTTAAGAGCGGAATCATGTAATTTGTGCAGACTATTTCTTCATGTTTTCGATACTTCCGATATGTTTAACAAAAGCAAGGCGAGTGATATGGAATTTTGGAGAGTAAGGGGTGGATTAGCGTTGACCAAAAATGGGGCACCAATTCTCTCTATCTGCGAAACAAACCGTAAGCATACGCGGAAAACAATGGGAACAAGTCGGCTGCTAACTCTTTTGATAGCTACGGATAGCAGTTTAGATACGCCAGTACCAGACATCCCCATAGGACTCCCGAACCTTGCTGCTGTTGCAAGTGAAGCATATTTCAATATTCTGCATGGGTGGTTAGAGGATTGTGACAAGCACCACAAAGATTGCCAGCCGGAGAAAACGGAATCGCTCGGTAGGATACCGACTAGACTGATCGACGTCGAAGATAAGAATTCATCGACTGTTCGTCTCCTTGAGACCAAGGAGAGTCAAATATACCTCACTGAACCCATAAAATACATCGCCGTGTCTCATCCATGGGGTGATAAAAACGAGCACAATCATTACTGCACTACACAGCTAAATTTAGATCAACACAGAGCCAAGATACGTGTCGATGTTCTTCCAAATACCTTCCAAGATGCTATTCGAATAACACGACAGCTTGGCGTGCAGTACCTCTGGATCGACTCCCTATGCATTATACAGGGAACCGACGGCGACTTTAATAAAGAGGCAGAACATATGGAAACCGTATTTTCTTCTGCATACTGCGTAATTGCTGCAACGTGCGCAGATGGAATGTCTAGCGGGTTTCTCAAGAGCAGGCCAGACAGAAAAGTAGTGAAGATCGAGAGACTTAGAGAATCGCCCTTCTACATTTGCGAGTCTATCGACAATTTCCAGCGAGATGTGATCGAAGGGCCATTGAACAAAAGAGGGTGGGTTCTACAGGAACGAGCGTTGGCACGACGAACGATCTACTTTGCGGAGAACCAGACCTACTGGGAATGTGGAGAGGGTGTTCGCTGTGAGACGTTGACAAGGATGAAAAAGTAAGTAACCTACCGATGCGTGCCCCACCTCAAGATATTAAATCTCATCAAAGTTTTGCCATCAAGTATGTAATCTCACTAATGGGCCCCTATAGTAACCAGGCCGCTTTCCTTGGCGATCCCAAGTTCCCCAGGGTAGCAACTGAATCATCGAAGGGCAGCCGAATCAGTCTTTACCAGCTTCTATATAAGCAGTATTCAAGACTAGAGTTTACAAAGATCCACGATAGGCCGTTAGCAATTGCTGGGATAGAACAGCGGCTCATCCGCGCATTTGAAACTCAGGGCGGATACGGCGTCTTTAATCGTTACTTTGGCCGCAGCCTTCTCTGGCAACGCGATAAGACGTTACCGCTTCAAGTCATGAAACCGATCCAGTTCCCTCAGTCTCAGCCATACCAAATACCGTCGTGGTCTTGGATGGCGTATGAGGGCGCTATCGATTTCATGTATCTACCATTTGGTGAGGTTGACTGGGAAAAAAAGGAAATTTGTTCACCATGGAATCCCCCCACTACACTTTTAGCTTCATCATCGCGCCTCAATATCACATCCAATGCGAGTTGGCATACTGCTGATACTAATGGGAGGAATGATCTCACCGCAATCGCTCGGGATTTCTCGGTCGCGGCCGATCCCTACGTTATTTATGATAGAAATGAGAGGCCAAAAGATCATATTGTGAAATGCGTCGTAGTTGGAAGAAGTAAGGTGAAAACGGGTGTCAATCGGACTCATTACGTTCTCGTCGTCGCTCAACAAACGGATGCGAGTCTTAATGCGGGGTACAAAAGAATAGGGGTTGCCAAGTTACCCGGGAATTTAATTGGCCTAGAGGGAGATGGTATTCAAGTTCAAGTCTTTTAGAATGCGCATAGTTTCCTTGAGTCGCTCTCCTCGATCAAGTTCATCGGAACTCCATTTCTTGTCTATCTAGTACGAACAGTCCAAATTGCGAATATATAAATTTCTTCGCTGTTTTCCATAGCGTCATAATTATCTTTCTGCGGGCAATCTCAGCACTAAATTGTTTTCAAAAAAAAAATTGAATCTGGAATCTACCTAAGGTTTAGTTGAAAATCTTGTGGCTTAGTTGTCTGCCGTCTACCCTAATTGCGAACTTCGGTGCCTGCCTCTATAGATGCATAGAGCTGAGCCTCCGCACAGCCCCAATCAATCATGAAATCGTGATGAAACGAAATGTCAGCTCTACGATTCCTCCTGGTGTCGCAGTATTTCATCAAATCGGACCTTATGATTGCCTCCTGTATTCATGTACATCTTTCCTATACATCTCCCGGAAGCTGTCTAAATAACCTACTTCGAGAACTGACCCCCAGAAAGATCCACGCGCCTCGAGGTGCCACATACTAAATAACGTTCTCATAGTCTGTCTGCCTAGAATGATATACTATACGCATAGCAGCAAGATGGGCGATGTCAGGGAGCATGACCGAAACCATCTAGTGGGGAAGCGTAGCTTTTCCAGCATCACGAGTGACCAGCAATATGCCATGAAGCCTAGTACTTCACCAGCGACCACAGGTGACACACGGAAACGTGTTCGAGAAGCACTCCCTGATTGCCAAGCCCCGAAGCTAATATCTAACCTACTACCCGAGGGTCATAAGAGTGAGGGTATCTGTGAAGATTGTGCCAAGCTAGATCTTCAAGGCCTCGTACAGAAAGCTACACAATTAGGTCAATATGGGCCCCTATCGCGTTCCACCCGCGATTGGTGTGATCTCCACGTCGCTGACGCCGGTTACCGATACCGAACCCCAAAGGAAACCAGCTGCAACCTTTGTCGAATGCTTATGGCTTCTCGTGTCGACCTAAAAGAAGGAGTGTTGTTGGACGACTCCCGTGGCGATGAGATACGTGCAACGTCATTTCTCCGCCGCTACAGCCTAGAGAGAAATTCAGAGATCCGAGAGGAGAATAAATACATCTGCTTGATAGTAATGCCTTGGCTTCGCCCTAACAATAATATTGGCCCGAAAAGGGACCTTTGGGTGGAATGCGGCATAGATGCACATGTCAAAAAAAATGGGTGCGCGGTCATTTTACATGATGGGCATAGTTTTCCCATTTTCACACCAAAAGTTGTCCCCTCACTTTTCGACTTTGGTATAGCCAAAGAATGGCTGAGTTACTGCACAAAATATCATAAGTTGTTGTGCCACTGCGAGTCTATCCCTCTCGTCGGGCTTGGCTTCTAGGTCATCGACTGTAACACACTTTCGATCCAGGAAGGAAGTCTAGGTATACCATACGTCACTCTGAGCTACGTTTGGGGAGATGTACAAGCTCCGGATGGAAATGCTTGCAATATGAACGGCAAGAAACTGCAACCAGAAAATTTAACTGCGGTGATCAAAGATTCGATTACAGTTACAAGAGCTCTTGGATATCGGTTCTTGTGGGTTGATAAATTTTGTATTGACCAAGACAACCCCGATGAAAGGCACCGCCAAATCCAACAAATGAACGCCATTTATCAAAACTCGGATCTCACGATCATCGCAGCTGCTGGCAAAGACGAGAATTATGGCTTGTCAGGAGTTGGCTTCAATATGCGCTCTCCTCAGTTGACCGCCAAGGCACAAGGTATAACCCTTTAATGGGCCAAGAAAGATCCTCAAGAATCAATCACTTCGTCTTATTGGCCTAGCCGGGGGTGGACCTTTCAAGAGGCACTTCTAAGCCGCCGTCGTCTTGTGTTTACAGACGAACAAGTGTACTTCGAATGTCATACGATGAACTGTTTTGAAGGTGCTCATTGTCCACTAGATAAGTTGCACATTAAGACTAAGTCCAAGACCTACGAGTACTTGCGAAATGGCATATTTGGTAGGATACAGCAAAAGGAGTTCGGCAAGCTCGTGCTTGACAAACTATCCACCAGAGATACATTCTATCAATACCTCTCAAATGTATATGCCTACTCATCTAGGAACTTGCGTTACGATGAGGATGCCTTGAAAGCTTTTCAAGGCCTCATCCAACACTTTTCGAATCGAAAGGAATCCCTTGGCAATATTTGGGGCTTAGCATACCCAAGGTCTAATACTCAAGAGAGGGAATCTTATCTTATACAGGCCCTTAGTTGGTCACACGCCAAGGCCCGGTCTAAACTACGGCGGCGGCAAAACTTCCCGACGTGGACTTGGGTTGGCTGGGATGGCCCAGTATGGTTCCCATTTCCTATATCTCAAAATTCAACGTTCCAGAGCCGCGTCAAAGATTTACGCTTCGAGTCACCAGAAGGGAACATAATTGGGTTATGGGATCTCAGGTACTCGCCTCAAGAAATCTGCACTCAAACAATTTTACATATCACCGCCCCAGTAGTTCCGACAAGGCTTATATCTTATGAAATAGACGGAGTTGGAAAATCTTTGTCCTGGAAAATCTTGGGGCATTATTCCCAGATTTCTCTATCTTGCGGCAATGAATCTGAAGCTGAATTGGCCAAGTGTTTAGGGAATATTTCACAGTGGCAATTTATTTATGTTGGCGGCATAGATAATTTTAAGTCTTTCTTTCTGATTTTCAAGTACGATCCCTCAGCCAGGGCTTGGGTACGAGCCGGAATAATTACGTCATACGAGGGTGTTAAAACATTTGACAATGTGATTTTGAAATACAAGATAGAGAGTTTCAAAGTTGTTTGATACTTTTCTTGTATTTAGAGAATATCAACCGTTGTTTTCTATTCGGAATAATATTGACTAACCATAGTTCTCAAGCCCTTTACACCAGATGGCGCTGCTGCAGAGTGCTTTATATAGTGTTGACCTGTTGATGGATTAATGATGACTCATTTTCCGTCGCATACAGATAAAACGAGGGAGCTAGATTAAAGAACTAGAAAATAATTATTATCCAAATCCACCAAGCTCCCTGAACTTATCGAATATGTAGCGAGCAGTAATGGTCATTATGAACAACTAGAATTAAGTTCACGGATGGAAGCTGGCAAAAGCAGACAGTCAGTCACTGTTCCGGTGCCACAAGAGCTAGCGATCATGGGCCACTAATCATAATAAATAGATAATATTAACGATACTACGAGACGCACCAGAAGAGATAAACCTGTTCACTTACACTGGAGGATAAAAATCTATCGATGCCGGTGGTCTACACATAATCTCTTTTATTTACTCTTTTATGGTGGCCACGGTGTGGCAAATAGAAGTCACATGTAACAGAATCGTGAGGAGATAGAATGAGTTCGAACCTAATAAATAGACTAACCCAATAACACCCTCAACGTGTCCTATGGATGAAACTATGAGGAGTGCGTTACCAATTCCTAGGTATATAATTTCTCACTCCCGTAGGAAGAAAGAAGCATAAAAGGTATCCAACAGCAGTACACCCCATTCTCCTATCTATATAATATTTTATAAATCCCTTAAAGCCCTAAGCCCTACTCCTTCTAATTATCCTAAATACCGAACTATTATAATCACCACCTATTGTACTAACATCCACTCATTCCACCAGAAGGAGCTGGAAAACGCTCATTTGAACTCCTCACAATATCTGTATCCCCACGGCGGCGTTCAAACTATATATAGTGTGGCCTGCGCCATCTACAAATTCTACGTAGCCTCGCAGAGTACTTCTTCTAGTTATATCCATTTCCCCTTCAAACCTCTATATAGTGTTTCCCTTATTATTCTTCCTCTTGAGGCAAAGCCTCCACACTTAGATAGCCAGGTTAGGCTTCCAGGCCGTTAAACTCCCTCCAGCCGTCCTTGTAATAGCGTATTAGTGCTCACTTATCTTATTCATCCTTATGCCTACCCATAGATATAATATCGGATAGTGACTAGGAAATAATAATCCCCAATTTTGTGTAATGTTAAGTAGCATAATAACGTTCCATGCGCATGTGTCTCTATTAAGCAAATTTATGTCTATTGAAGTTGGCCGACCTAATGTATTACGGGTCCCTGTTTTGTATGTACGGGTGGCGGAACCACGGGCGAGAATAAACTTACCATCATCGCTGTGAATAAGGAAAACGTGGTTGATATTACTAGTAAAAGCAACCAACAACCAATAGGTAGCACGAAACAAGACAGAAATCTAAGGCCAGCTCTAAGAGTGACAGCGTGTATCTGGGACATGATGAACAGTCATGGTTGCTCTAGTATAGCTCCTTTCGACGCAGTTTTCAGCGCCAGCTTTTCAACCGGCCTGGAGTTTATTCCAAAACCGCGTGTTACGTCATCTGACTACCTAGCTAGAAGTGGTTTACGAGATACTTCCTGCGCTTGTACCACCGGATCTTTCTACTCAGATCTTCATTTACATGTATGATACTAATTCACATTAGCTTTCTCTGCGGTTCTCGGGCATCGTGACTCTTTTACGCCCGTATACCCTACGCAGCTTCCGCTCCTGCTCTGATATAGTGTAGTTCCACCTCTGCACCTCCATGTGCTACGCATCCGATAGTGGCTCATCACGCCTTTTCTTGTGTGACCCCAATCAGCAAGCCACGTCTTACATAGTAACACTCTAAGACCTCTTGAAGCCAGGTGTTTGAGTCATCTGATTGATTTAACGAACCCATACCTACTCCTAGCTGACATCCAGTTGGTTATCTGCGAAGTGGAATCAAGCACGCTGGTTATCGCTTTCAAAACAATCTCCAATGGCTGTGCCGTAGTCAATGGTATATACGAGACTATACACGGCTAGTGAAGTCTCAATGCATTTGCTGACAGCAGCTCGAGTACAGCTACACCTGCATTGCTTATGGATGGAGGCTATATACGGAATGCATAGGGCTGCAGTGCTGTGCCGTTGCTTCACTGTATGTCGCTCGATAGTCGAGGCCTCCCTGTCACACCGCATGATGCTGAGATGGGAGAGTGATGCGGGTGGTACATTCAGCAGTACCTTCAGCAGTACCTTCAGCTTGATTGAGGATTACCTTTTGCACACGCGAATGAGATGTTTCGTGCCCCTTTCTAGGTCTAACGGCAGCCGATTCGATAGTTAAAACTATATCATGTATAATAATTCTTTGGGGCCATATATCTACTGTCGCATAGTTTATAGATCGCTTTAATCGTCCTACTTGATAAGAGTAGCATCAACTGACATGAGGATGTAACATGTAGGAGGGCTACCGTAGTAGCACAGGGTCATCGTTCATGCAGTTCCAATCTTGTACTCCTATGGGGAAATCTTATGGCTAAGAACTTAGTTCAGGTAGAGCTTCCTCGGTGTATCGGAGCCGAGGTAGTAAGATAGTCAGCGTGCGATTGTTTCTAACTCCTATGGGTTGCTCTATTTCCGAAGCATTCCTTCGGAGCGAAAATAAACCAGGGTGTTTGATTAACTCGCACCCGAGTCGACGGGTCCGCTTCTAGGCAGTACGTACTTTAGGTAGTTAAGGAGGTATGCGAGCAGTATGCGAGGAACACACCCCTGCCGATCCACATGCATTAGTTCTCGGGCTCCCACATGGGACCAGGGGTTTACGACCCGACCACATGGTTGACATGCCTCTAGCGCAATACCAGCTTGCAGCTTAGCGAGCCCCGTCCTTGGCGACCGCCACATTTCTCTGCATACGTTACATTACAATTGCGCCCACAAAAATGGTTCCCTATCACGTTTGCAGTGGCCACAGTATGCAGGTACACAGGTCATTGCGGCTAACATTAACCGCCCCGTAAACCTACACGTCACCTTTGATGGCAGCTTTCTTTAAACAAAACAAATGCGGCGGTAGGAAATGTGAATATTTCTTATATGCGAGCGTATACTACGCCCATATGGACCTGTTCATTCCCGAGGGACTAAATACGGGGTATTCCGATGAGGACGCTAATTCAAATAGGGACCTGGACCAATACCGGAGATTTACCTGGGTTGATGATCTACAGGAGGTTGCGGGGTCAGGCAGGGCCTAATTACAGCCCTACCATGTACCTAGCCGCCGACTAGAGGTACGAGATCTTATTTCTGTTGGTTTCCCTATATATAGTAGTGTAATATTCATATCGAGCTACAAGCGTGCTCTAATCGAGCGGGAAGGACTCCTAGGTCTGTCTCACTTGTTTCTCCAGGATTCAATACTCCATGCCACAATAAATCTACGCAATGTGCAGTGACACTAAATGTGGGCTACTTGTGTATGGGTGCGGTGCAAGTTACACCACCGGTTTCAATATTAATGGACTTCTCGTCGGCCGTAGCCCGTCTTCTTTTCCATGCTGGAATGATTTCATAGGGCATCATTCGGCCTCGGCATCCATGCAACATTCACTCTATAGCTGTAGATGATGCTCTTGAGGCGTTACTCATTTCCCATTCTAATTATAGGTGGCTCACGTAAGTGACGTCATAATCAAAGTCCTAGAAAACGGCGAGTGTGTATCAGCACCAAATATTCATGGACTCCTAGGCAGATGACCGATCAGCTTATCTATTGTAAGCCATTGTATTTGGGCTTATGTCGCGCGGTATCAGTTCAATAGATTCCCGAACCGAACAAGTCTATGCTATACAACAACGAGTATCGGAGCACAATTCCGAAGCTCGAGTTTCATCGAAATTACACGTGAGGTACGTTATGCTAACTTTTCCTTATCTTGAATGATTCACCGTAGCTCACTCTACGAAAGCCATTCAACTACTATAGCTTTAGCGGCAACACATTTGTTAATGTTGACTCGTTATCTTTGTACGTATACATGCATACCAGTACTAGCTTATGGTTTGAGTGAGATTTCCTCAGTACTAGTACTAAGATTTCTTGTGTGGTGGTTAGGACGCTCCGTGCGCTACAATTCTCGAGCACACTTAATATATCCATACATATCTATACCAGCACGGCGAGCTACACGAATTATTCAATGTTCCAGAGAATGTAACGACGGAAATGCCGCTCGGCTACCATTCTTCTCCAATTCGCCACCGGAAGCCTATATCGTCCGTCAAGGTATCGTGTAGCAAGCAACCTTAGACCTAACAGTACCATTCTTTGTTCCCTTATCAGAGATTCTTTCGTCTCACTCAGCTTAATAGGCTTCTGCTTCTTGTACCCATGTGGGAGCTTCTAGGACCATATAGAAGTCCCGTGATATCACCGACACGTAAACTAGTAGAGCTGATGATAACCCTTTAAATTCGATATCAACGACTCGAAGTATCATCTGATTATTGACGAAGGCTATGATTTTGTGGCTCATATCCGCAATCTCACGTGGTATTTAAGACGGACTCTAAGTTTCCAGTGACTCCGCATAACCCGCCCATAGCCGGTACCTGCAGCATGCGCGGGAGCTTAATTGGCATGAAGGTCAGACTCTCACCTATCGTTAGAGGCACTAGGATGCATGAACGAAGGATGTTATCTATTCTATGCGCCGAACCCACTTGGAGTGCGGCTCAGTCAACCAGAGTTAGCTGTACCGCCACGAATAGTCATTTGCACGCGCCACGGTGAACAACTATCTATTTTCTTTTCAGCTACGGCGTTTCTTCGATCTCGAAAACCTACCTATAGCTCGATCCCTCTCTACACATTCTATTTATGGCGCTCGTGACATTCGCCGAGTTGTAAACGCCTCTGAAGGATACGCGTGTCAGTGAGCCAATACTGTTGAAGTGGTCACCATGTCTCTGGAGCAAGGCTGCAATGACAGCCATGTGATATGGGATATGGGATATGGCGCGGGCTCGCCGTATGGTCCGTGTTTAGATTCATCACGCTGAGGGTTCAATGAATATATAAATATGGCTGGCCTGAAGCTTCGAGGAGCAGGAAATTATTTGACTACTCACACAGGAGCAGCATCAAGCAGAACTACCACTCCCTTCTCCCAAAATCATTGAGAACCAGCATCTTTTATCCTAGTCAAACTTTCTGTCTTTTACTCTTACGGCTTCACCATGAGGAGCCAAATTAGAGCTCTGTGTCTGTTAGCTGCGTCAGCCATAGGTGTAGACGCAGTTCGGCCATTAGGTTCTTCATTTGGTGTCCCAGGCAGTGACGCAACCTATGACTATGTCGTCGTGGGCGGTGGAAACGCTGGCTTAACCGTGGCAAGTCGGTTGGTAGAACAGGGGGCTGGCAGCGTTGCCATCGTCGAAGCGGGAACCTTTTATGAGACTACCTCTGGAAGCCTCATGGAAGTGCCTGCTACTACGTTCACTTGGGCAGGAAAATCACTAACGGATTGGCAACCCCTATCCGACTGGGGATACCAGACCGTCCCTCAAGCTGTGAGTAATTTCTAAGGCCCCCTTTAGACCTATTGACCATTAACAATCATCTTAGGGGGCTTTCAATGCTAAGATGCGCTATCCTCGCGGCAAGATGCTAGGAGGTAGTAGTGCCCGAAACTTCATGGTTTACCATCGTGGCACAAATGGGTCATACCAGAAATGGGCCGACATGGTCGATGATGACAGCTACACCTTCCAGAATCTCTTACCCTTCTTCGAGAAGAGCGTTCACTTGTCCCCTCCCAGGAATGACCTTCGTCTGAAAAATGCCACCCCTGAGTATGACCCATCTGTTTTCGGATCTGGACCTGTTGGTCTCTCGTACCCCAACTGGGCGTATGCATTCCCTACATGGGCTACCAAGGCCTTCTCGCAGATGGGCTTATCTCTTCGACGCGAAG
This sequence comes from Nemania sp. FL0031, assembly GCA_022432375.1. Lineage (NCBI taxonomy): Eukaryota > Fungi > Ascomycota > Sordariomycetes > Xylariales > Xylariaceae > Nemania > Nemania sp. FL0031. Next base: position 428,914 of record JAJKKK010000020.1, read on the forward strand.
GGTTCAATAGCGGTGGTCTCATCGGACAATCTTACGCTACGTTCACCATCGATGGTGAAACAATGATCCGATCGTCGTCGGAAACTTCATTCCTCCGAGGTAGCCTGAACAGCTCGGACTATATCGTTTACCCCCTGACCAATGCTAAGAAGGTTCTCTTCAACAGCCAAAAGAGAGCTACGGGCGTTCAAGTCGACACTGCTGGTAGACAGTATACACTCTCAGCTCGGAAAGAAGTTATAATGGCAGCAGGTGCAATTGGTTCTCCTCAATTGCTCCAAGTATCTGGTGTCGGCCCATCTAAACTCCTGCAATCTTACAATATCAAGGTGGTATCCGACTTGCCGGGAGTCGGGCAGAACATGCAAGACCACGTCATTTTTGGTATTAGCCAAGGAGTCAATCTCGTCACCGCCTCGAACTTGGGCAATCCAACTTTCTTCCAGCAACAGAACCAACTCTACATGGACCAAGCTGCTGGATTGTTGACTCAACCCGGTGTAGAGTTCCTCGCGTGGGAGAAGCTCCCCAACGCTACACGCAAGAGCTTCAGCAAGAGCACGCTCACGACACTGGATTCGCAGTACCCAGCGGACTGGCCCGAGGTCGAGTACCTGGCCATATCGGCCTGGTACGGTAACGCAAGTGTCCTAACCTTCGACCCGGCGGACGGCACAGCCTATTCCACGCTCAGCGTAGCGCTAGTTGCACCGCGTTCGCGTGGAACCGTCAATATTGTATCCGCCGATGCATCAGTTGCTCCTGCGATTGACCCCCGCTTCTTGACAGACCGTGCCGACGTTGAGGTAGTCGTAGGTGGCTTCAAGCGCGCACGAGAGTTCTACAGCCAGTCGTCGATAAAGCCGGTGCTCGTTGGCCCTGAGGCTTATCCTGGCAGCAGCGTGAAGACAGATGCCCAGATCGAGGCCTTCATCCGCCGCAACTTCAATACTGTTTACCACGGTTCCTGCACTTGCGCCATGGGCCGCCGTGGTGACCCCCAGGCCGTCGTCGATACGCAAGGTAGAGTGTTCGGTGTTCAGGGGCTTAGGGTTGTCGACGCCTCGGTGTTCCCCTTGCTACCGCCAGGGCATCCCCAGTCCACAGTCTGTAAGTGTTCATCAAGCACATAAGTAAATATGGAGACCAGAAATAAGCTAACAGATTCAATAGATGCCTTGGCTGAGAAGTTCGCCTGCGACATCTCTGGAAAGTGCTAGTAGAGGCAATCGCGGTTTATTTTTACATTTCTTCTTACATTCTTCGGACCAATATCCAAAAAAGGTCAAGTGTTTTATTAGTTGGTATTTTCGGTATAGAGAAACAAGGGCAACCGGCGACGTTGATTATGGTAGCGAGTTAGTCACTTAGGGATGAGGAGTCTTGCAGGGTCATTTTTCGTTGATTTTCTACATATTACCTAGACATGTAACATTAAGAATCAAGTGCTTTTAAAATTTCAAGCGAATCGTCCCTTTTGATATAAATGCCTCGTCATAATCCCTTTCATGACTGTGGAGATACTATAATAGTAAACAAGTCTATAGAACATAATATGTATAATTTGCTGTGCGTCCCGCTCTGTTACTCATTCCCTCAGTATGAGGCCGCCATTGCACACGTAGAAGTCATTCATACGAGATATCGATCCCCCCCGCTTAGGAGACCGGATGATGATGAAACAATTAGCTTATAGCCGCGAAAGAATCAATATTATCAGTACTAAACCATGAGTAAGAGTGGGGAAAACTGAAACTTCCAAGGCTGAAGTCCGTAAAGTTACAATAGATAGAATATTATACGATGTATGATCCATCTTGTTGATTTATAGGACGATGAAAGCGAAGTAAGCCGTTTGTCGCGATTGTTTTTGTTAACGATGATTGGTGACGCATCTTCCCTTATTAGCTGTTGTTCTCGTTACCTAACTCTTTTGATACCCTAGTGCCTAACAGTGCTCCCTATAAGAGCTCGCCATACTTGCGCGATTCGACATAAAAGCACGACAGCTTAACACGTAAGCGCAGATCACTAGCTAGGTGCATTTTGATCGTGCCGCACGTCGGTGGCAAAGCAGGGGGTCATACGCCGCGCAAATTGTATGTTCCATATGATCTAATCATCTACCATGTCGCGCTAGTTAGCAAGGCTATCTTGGTATTCCGGTGGCTATATAATGAATGAGTGATTAACTACGTCAGTAGGCACGTGCAATGAAGAAGACTTCGGAAGAGGTACATAACTGTCGAAGTATTCATGTTAGTCATCCCCCGGATGACGACGATCTTACGGTAGCACAGGTAGTAGAAAGCCAATCAAAGTCGATCTGATTTAAGCCCGGTATCTGCCGCTGAAGATAAGACAAAAAAGGAAATAATGTACTTTGTGCCGCTGGTTTGCATATAGTGAGGGATTATGAAGAGTGTACAACAAGAGAGGAAGTATGAAATTTAACCTATAACTTAATATTTCGATACAGGAAAGAAAAGTATATCTTCAAAAATTAGAATAGAACGAAGCAGAAAGTTATATATAAAAAGGGGTTGAAATGCAATCATGCAGTTATTGACTCTTGAGCTAAACAGCAGAGCATAATTTACTTGTTTCGGCTAGTTGTCGATCCGCGATGTCCCCTCGACACCCACTTCACGCTAGTATAACAACGCTAACGATCACAAAGTGATGTACGGAACTTCCCCTACGATGCTCTCACTTAAGTGTACTTATTTATGCCTCTATCCCCTGCAGCAGGTTCACCGAAGGCACGACGCTTGGGAAGCGAGTGGCTAGCTGAGGCAAGCATGTGACAGTTGACGCTAAGGATTCTTAAAGAATCCATCTCCTGAACCAGCCTCGTGCCTCGTATCCAATACAATATTACTAACGCCGTGACATAGTTAAAACCCCAAAGAGCTGAGCCATTCCTGTGGGAATGCGTGCCTCAGGTAGGGTATCATGACAACGCCAATCTTACCAACAAAGTCTACCATAGTACGAAAGATAAGGGGCGGCACGTGGTGCTCTGTTTTGTGGAAGGCAACGCCAAGTATAATAATAACGATTACCCGAACTATCACCAGAGGGTCGATAATACCAGAGGTCTCGGCGGGTGTGTTTCTTACCACTTCAGAACTATGAGAATATGAACTAAAATGAAATGTCAGGGACCGGTTAAAAATATAGATATTGTATTAAGAAACGATTGTCAGGAACCTATCTAAGCTAGGAGATATGAAGACTTCTTCTTGTTAGGGTCCTTTAGTATGAAGTAGGTGATAGACTAATGTTGCTGCGCGAGGGCCTCTAGCCCCTTATTTCTAGTGCTACCCTACCTATATACAAGAGCAGTTCATTTTTTACGCCGTCATTTGCCTCACAATCCCTTCTTCTAGCGTGGCTAACGATCCTCTCTCCTGGCTTGGCCATATAGCACTTCTCCTATGTAAGCTTGAAAATCGGCAATATAGAGCAGAGCTAAAAACATACACAAAGGGATTTCAATAATACCTACTAGCTTAACGAGATATGACACACTTCAAATTGTTTCCAACTAGTTGTCGAAAACTAATAGGCACTTGCATAATCGCACTAAAATCGGGGTCAATCGTCGGGGCATCAATGTGCCGACGTTTTTTAGCGTCATCCCGAGAGTATTAAGCTTCCAATAGAGAAAACAATACTATACCTGGCAAAGCAAGTCTACCGTACTTGATGTCGACAATGTGCTGATTCTTATTACTTTTTATTACGATTTTGAAAGGGATTCGAAACTTCAAGATGGCCAGGCCTAAGGCTTTACTGTTAGGACAAATTGACCAGTAAGTGATGAACACTCTCTGTCTCCAAACTAAGAAACTAAATGAACTCAACAACATTGGAGTAGTGCTCAAGATTCGTGGCAGGCTCTTTATAGCCTAGCCGACCTAGTAACGCCCGAGGCTAAGAATAGACAAGCATTCATCGAAGAATGCAAGAGCGGAAGGCTCGACGGCGTTCTCGTCATATGTGACAAAGCTCCCTCAAGTCTTGCAGTTACTGGTAAATTCGACGAGGAGTTGATTCAAGTTCTGCCACAGAGCGTGAGATTTCTATGTCATAATGGTCAGCATTAAGCTCCTTAAACTTCCAGGCCTTTGGGATTTTACGTTGCGCTAATAGGTCTTTGGCAGGTGAAGGTGCCGGCTATGACAATATAGACACAACTGCCTGCACGGCGCGGTCAATTTTAGTGTCTAATTGTCCCGAGGTCGTTGACAACGCCACAGCCGACACTGCTATATTCCTCATTTTGGCTGCTCTTCGAGGATTCAACAACGGAATTATGGCAATACGAAATAGAACCTGGACAGGACATGTCCCGCCACCACCACTCGGGCACGACCCTCAGGGGAAGGTCCTTGGAGTCCTCGGGATGGGCGGCATAGGTAGGAATTTGAAGAAGAAGGTCGAGGTGTTTGGCATGCGCTGTATCTATCACAATCGAACTCGGCTTAGTCCTCAATTGGCCGATGGAGCCGAATACGTCAGCTTCGACGAACTTCTTGCGATGAGCGATGTCCTCAGTCTAAATCTCCCCTTGAACGTGAGTCATTACCCATCAGTGAGTTTTAGTAGGCTAGTCCCACGCTAATAGGCGCTCCGCCTAGTCAAAGACACGCAATATCATCTCGACAAATGAGTTCGCGAAAATGAAAAAGGGTATCGTCATAGTAAACACTGCACGAGGAGGCGTACTAGATGAAGACGCGCTTGTGAAAGCCTTAGATGAAGGCCAGGTGCTATCAGCCGGACTCGACGTGTACCAGAATGAGCCCAATCTGCACCCAGGCCTCCTATCGAATCCTCACGTCTGTCTACTACCACATATGGGTACTTCATCTGTGGAGGTATGTTGTTCTAAGGGTGCCTTAAATACGAAAACTAGTTTAAGCATTTACTAACTTTACACAGACAAAGACGAAAATGGAGGAATGGAATATCGGGAATGTACGGGCAGTCTTGGAGATGGGACGGTTGAATAACGTAGTACCAGAGCAAGCGCATCTTGTGTAAGGCCTATGCCGTTATGACACAAACGAAATTAAGGACTAGGAAAGGATTTGTAATCGGAAGCTATCGAAATGGGACGAGGTGGGATTTTACAACCATTCATCAACCATACCAAAGCCAAAGCTACCACTACGGCCTAGGCTAAACTCCCCTGTATCAAGGAGCGGTATGTCGAGAAAATCGAACGAATTCACAGGTGTTTGGTTAACTCGATTCCTTGCTAGCTTCCCCAGTCGATTTTGTAGCCCGTACGCTGTCCTTCTCGTATCATTAAATATTTCCAGACCTATCGGGCCACCCGGGTTGTTTTTGGTATCAAGGATTAACTGAATGATATCCACATAGCGCTGCGCGCAAGGCCAGTACGCTGCCATTTGCCGCAAAGTCCACATCATGGGCTTGAGGTCGGCCGGCATCGTCTCATATGTAGTTTCATAGCCGCTTGTCCATAGAATGACCAAGCTTCTGCTTGCGACCCAAACCACAAATGCGAACATTGGTCCTAGCTGCTCAAGTTCGTGCGGTTGGATCGATGTCACTAGAGACACCACATTTTTCACAGATTCCCGACAGCGGCTACGTCCGGATGAAGACGGTTTCATATATGGCGAGCTAGTCGAGGGAAATGCGGCTACTGTGTACATGCGAATCCGGTTTCTATATAGGTTTTAGTCGAGCAATGACAGAAGCGCATCCTGCTATAGGATGGTCTACTTACAGATGAAATGTAGCATGAAGCATAAACCATATGGGATCAAACGATGCTGGAGGGTCTCTGACTTCCCGCGGCAAGTTTTCTAACCAGCTAGAGAGGGCGGTATCTAGTCGTCGGAAATTACTTTGCCACTCCTGGCAGTGAGCAGGGAGCGACAGATTGACTGGTTTCACAAGAAGCTGGTTCGTACGATCAAGGAATACTATCACATCAATATAGTGCCGCCATAAAATGTTATTAGACAGTTGCATAACTGTCGGCCTTAGCTGCGGCATGGCTTCAAACCATGTGGGTGTAATAGGTACGCCCCATTCGTCTTCTCCGGCCGGATAAGGCAGATGGATATCATTGACGTTAATGGTTCCCGCCTGGCCCCGAGACACGCTTGAGAACTGATCTTGGCGGTATATCAACCAGAATAGTCGTCGTTTCTCCTCTGCTTCAACGATCGGCAAGTCAAGATCATCATTAGGGTCCTCATTCCTCACCAGCGGCGTGTCAACTTCAACATCGGCGAGAGAATGGCTTTTCTCTAGCCCTAGTTCTTGAACAGCTGTATGAAGCATAGCCATTACTTTCCAAGTCCTAGGGGCTGGGCCCTGTCCGAGCGCATCAATTGCCAATAGCGAGAGCGCTTGTGTTGAGATCAAAGAACAGGTATCGATGGTTTCAAGCAGTATCTTCTCTCTCGAGCTTCTTATATAACTCTCTCGTAGTTCAGGAGGTGGATCTGAATGCTTCCAATAGCGAAAAGCGACCACCACAATCCCGTAGAGAAGTACCTGACGCTCCGAGGATTGCATATTTGCGACGAAATATGGTCGGTAGAAAATAGGCGCCCAAGAGTAAACCTTGTCGAAAAAAAGATCGACAAGTTGGTCCATAATCGCTTTGGGTGGTAGTTCACTCTTAGGCGTAATACCAATATTCAGAGATAGAGGTGGCTGAACGATTGGTGAGTCGGGGGCAAGGGGAGCTAAATCGAGTGTCTGTTGCGATCCTTGCCATTGCTGGGTATCCTCACCCAATATGACTTCAGCTGGATTATGCTCTGGTGCAGCTTTACCACCCCGTAATTGTTCTAACACATCTTGAAGGGTCTGATTGATCTTCTCCACATTCCCCTCCAGACTGTTCAAGCGCTGTTCGACTGCTTTCCCATAACCTGGTCTGAGCCCGGGCTGTCCTCTTTGCCTATAGCTGCAAGACGACCCTTTCTGATGATTAGAAACTTGGGTATGGCTGCTCATTAATACGGGACTATTACCTTTGGCTTGACAAGATCCACAAGTTGGGCGAGCGCTATCACACTTGGATTTCTTTATCTGGCAAGCCTCGCAACTATCGGGCAAAGGAGCGAGTGAGCAAGTACAGTACATTCACCCATCTCCAAATTGATGAACGTACGCTTTCGAAAGGACCCTAGGCTTCTTCGAAGGTGGTTCGTCTAGCGCGTCTTCAAAATATATATCCTCAATACTGCTGGACATGGTTATATGAGGTTCTTTTAAATCACTGATAAAGAGAGTATCTCCGATACTCAAAGTCTGGATTTGGGCGTTGCGAAGGGGAACAAGATACTTTGCTGTACAGGGGTTCTCCAAAGCTAGTGAATCAAGATCGGGCTTCCCCGGATTTGATTATTTCGGAAATTAGATTGTCTAGAGCGGTGCGAGGGGGCGGGGGTGATCAAGTTCATTAGCAAGTAGTCTTCATGACATTAAAAGGATCCTGTATTTATAAGTTTTAAAGTAGGAAACCCCCTTTATAAGCTAATTGTTCCGTCCTTTCGTACGCGCTCCCTGAAGCCTTTCCAGCACACACCAATACTAGGTTTAGTACGTAGGCTCCATTAGCACATTGATATCATACAAATATTGAAAATTGAATTGATAAAGGCGGACAGCTTAATATTAATTTTACATCAATCGAGTCAGGTAGTCACTTTGTTTATCAATAAGCCATCACCCCAGCCAACTTCAACAGGAGCTCGGATTGTTCAGCCTTTTCTAGGGGGCCATCTCGATTGCGAGGGTCAAGGGTCCCATCAGGCAAATGGACCTGAAGGTCTCTCAATCGAATGTTATCATGCGGCCAATGTGTAGTGGCCCCATTGGCCTTAAAAACACGCCGCTTCTCTTCAATTGCCTCTTCAGAGGCGAGCTTCGCCGGCGCGTATGCGGCATAGATGACAGTTCGAGGAACAGTACTCTTCTCAGTCGGCTCACCGCCCCAGTGAATCGTCCGAGAATCCCATAGAATCAAGTCCCCAGGTTCCGCAAGCACCTTCAACGGCTTCAGCCCGCGACTCTCGAAAAACTCCATATCCTTTTTGTCAAAGTATCGGTTGTCGCGCCATTCCCAGTCGGACGGGTTGGTCTTCTCGTCAAAGAATTGCTCAACTAGTGCATGCGACCCCGGAATGACAACTAGAGAACCATCTTCGGGGCCTACGTGACTTAGATTAATGATACCCTGAATGCAATGCAGCCCGCGCTTTCTCGGCGCTTGATCGATGTGTGGCCATGGTGCACGAGCTGGCTTCAGGTTAGGGAGCGTGACATTGAGAGAGTCGAATGAGACGAGAAGTTCGTTCGTACCCCAGACTTTCTCGAATGCATCTAAGACCCCGGGTTCCTGACGAGCCTCCCACATGAAGCGCTCATGCACTACGCCATAATGCTCATATGTGTTCCTGGCTGTCTGAATAGGAAGATTTTCTACATTGTAGGTAGACGGGTCGTTCGGGTCAAGGTTCGGATCGAATGAATTCAGCCATTGGAACGCCTTCTGTTGATAGTATCGAGCTTTCTCATAGGCGATAGCCCCTTTCACAACTACATACCCCTGAGCTTCAAGATCTTCCCGCCAGTCCCCGTAACCGGTAGGAAGCCTTTGATAGTCAACTAGTGAATCTCAATTAAGAATAGAACTCAAGCTTACTTGAACGGGCTTTGGACCTTGACGGACGCTGTAGAGATGGTTTCGGTCGCCATAATGAGAATCAATCCCTCCAAAGTGCGATAAGACTACGGCTCAAATCATGCCGACGCTCCATATCCAACATCTTGCATCAATTCGAGTTAATATAAGCTCCACTACGACAGCATTTCAATTGATCCAATTGCCACCATTTCCCTGATGTCTAGGCGCGGAAGACCATTGCGCCGTGAGTTTTCCGCATGACCGCGACGGTGTATGTTTACTCCGCACCATATGAGATGGTGCGGAGTAAACTTGAGTCGCAGCTACTAATGGAATTAGGGGACCTCGGTCCTGTACGTATGCCAAGACCGGAAATCCATTCCCTAAAACCAGTAAACAAGGCCGGCAAAGTGCCGTAATATCGGTAGCATGCTAGAAACGTTGGCTCTGAAGGCCAGAATTCAAAGGACTGCTCCAAGAGAGATAATTCACTATCATTAATCATCTATTAACGATTTCCCTTATGTTTTCGTTGAGAATTCATAATGCGCATTCTCATCACTGGTGGTGCTGGCTTCATCGGACAAATCGTGTCTAAAGAGCTGTTAGCAGACGATTCCAATGAGCTCACATTGGTAGATATTATCGAGCCACCGGTGCCCCTAGGCAGCAAGTATCCCCAAAATGCCAAAACGATAAAGACAGATTTAGTTGAATCTGCGGCGAGTGTAGTTGAAGAAGGATTCGATGCTGCCATCCTTCTCCACGGGATCATGTCGTCGGGCGCTGAAGCCAATTTCGAGCTTGGGTACCGCGTGAATGTCGATGCGACGCGAGCTCTCCTTAATGCCCTGGCGACTACGTGTCTAGGGATCCGCATCCTATACGCATCAAGCGAAGCCGTGTACGGCAGCCCCGTACCGAAGAAAGGTGTGACAGAGGCGGATATTCCCACCCCTGAGTTATCATACGGCTGTCAAAAAATCATATGCGAGACATTCATCAATGACTATACACGCCGGGGCCTGATAAACGGGTTCTCACTGCGGTTTCCTACGATATCGATCCGTCCTGGAAAGCCAAGCGCTGCTGTCACCTCCTTCTTATCTGGTATTATTCGAGAACCCCTGAACGGAGAGGTGTGCACACTTCCTCTGAAAGACCGCGCCTGGCGCCATTGGATGTGCTCACCGAAGACATTGGTCTATAATATCCTAGTCACTCTCAAGCTCCCCCAGGATGCCCTAGCGCCGCACCGGAGAGCGATTAATATGCCAGGTTTCGCAGTGACTGTGCAAGACATGCTTGACGCTTTAGAAGAAGTGGGAGGCAAAGACAAGCTGGAATATGTTCTTGAGGAAGAGGTTCCTGAGCTACAGAACGTTCTGTATTCCTGGGCAGACGACTTTGACAACAGTCTTGCACTATCATTAGGAATGAAACAGGATACTTCTTTCAAGAATTCAGTAAGGGACTATATGCATACACTAGCTGAATAGAAGGGCTAGACTTGAGCCTAAATCTAGATACGATTCATATAGATTGCCTAGAATAGAAGTATCTAAGTCCATGTCGTACTTTGCAGCTAGATGCTTTGTCGCAGACTAGCAGTGTATTCTCGTGAGCAACGAGGAAAGGTTTCATTCAACTCTTCTAACATGCGGCTTTTCCTGTCGACATGATCCAATCCATATTTTGCTCTATAACCTGCTGCATGGCCTTCGTTTGCTCCTCAACCACAGTAGTCAATGGCACCTTGCCAGTCAACTCAGCTCCAACTCTCGTGTAAGCGGCATTGACGGGTCCGTTGATATTGACTTTCGACATGCCTGCGGCAATACATTTCCGCAGAAGCTGTTCCTGAAAGTAATCTTCGTGCGCGCCATGCAACACTAGTCGTACTCTGTCCCCTACTGCAGCATGAATGCGCTCCAATCTCGGGAAGTCCAATTGGGGACCCTTCGGTCCATACGCCCCATGAACATTTCCGAAGGCTGGAGCAAGCCAGTCGATGCCCAAGGCCACGAATTCTTCGGCTTGCTCCGGAGTCGTTAGTATCTCCTCCATCCCTTCCGTATCCGCAATTCCATCTTCAACGCCGTTAATGCGACCCGGCTCGCATTCGGTGATAATGCCCCTAGAATTGCAAAGTGCTACAAGCTCCTTACTAAGCCTCATGTTCTCTTCCTTTTCATAGTGACTCATATCAACCATGATACCGTCGAAGCCACCTAGCTCAACTGACTGCCTTATGATCTAGATATCTGACAGTTAACTTTGGCTTCTTGTTCTAGCTGTCTCTATGCTTCTTCTTCTTAAGCGGAATAAAATAATAATGGGGTTTTCTTACGTCTGGACTCTGCGCATGATCCATGTGAACCCCTATTGGAACACTAGCTTTATCCGCGGCCTCTGCAGCGGCGTGCAATAAGAGACCATCGGCATACTCAATTGACCAAGGGAAGAGTTGTATAAGAGCCGGTGATTTCTTTGCTTCTGCCGCACGAACGGTAGCTATGATGCCCTCCAGGTTGTAGCAGCAGACACCAGCGATCATGTACTTCCCAGCATAGGCGGCATCGACAATCACCTTGGCCCTATTAACCCTAAGCTTCTCAGCGATTCCATTCGTAGCCATTGCGTCAGCCTGTCGTATCACTGAAGCGAGTCTCGATTCAGGGAATGCTACTACAAATAGGAGACAGCATACAACGCACGAGGTGATTAGTTATATGTTCACGTATAGTCTAGTTCCCGGACTAGCCTCCAGATACAACATGACTGGACATGTTGTTTTCCCCTCAAGCGGACCCGTATATGCCGAAGTTGCAATATCCGGGGTATGAAAACGCCGCAGAGATCCGAAAAGAGAATCACTACCATCGTCCCTCACATGCCGCAGATGGAGCATTCTAATCACGTATATACGTTCAAGCCTGCTTTCCAATTGGCTAAAAATATGCCATTGTTTATATGCTACTTTATACATTTCATGTATATGGAAAACAACGTCCATGAGACCAGTGATACAGTACTCAAGACCGTTTCTTTAATCTACAAACTTGAAGATGTAGCTGATACATCGCAATCAAGAGACCAAGAGACAGAATAGTTTTAGTCTTTCAACTCGCTTCTACATGTGAAATAGCAACTTTTGCATCAAATACCTCTCCTTCCACGGCAATATCGTTTTCGTCGAGCTCGACAACGCGATCACCAAAAGCAGCTGCAATTTCTTCGAGACTCTTCTGTTTAGTCTCGCTAGGAATTTTCTTTAGCGTGGACTTTCGAAACGAGTTAAAAGATAATCAGAAACTTACGGGAAATATAAATAAATTAGGACGAGATAGATTGAACAGATGGCAACAAAAACGTAATAATAGTTCTCTCTGATGTTTGCGAAGGCAGTTGGCCCCGCCTCAGTGACTAGTCGGTATTAGTGAGGAGTGCTGATAAGATGATGTTCAAGTTCGTACAGGCTACGTTGATCGTATAGTGCGCTACAGCTGATAAACCGACCATCTTGCTTCTGATGAAGAAAGGTATAATCTCAGAGCCACTGAACATTCCGAGTTAGTGAAGTCCATTAATATAGAAATAGAATGTGAGCTTTCCATTATCAGAAAGGGGCGCCAGGATTACTCACTATAACCATGTAACTGAGTTGATAAATCCGTCTACGTGGGGAAGAGTTAGCGGTAGGGACACGTAGAAGGAGAGTTTGAGACGCACAATAACACACTGCGAAGATATATATGCCCAATATAGCAAAACCCTTGCCAATTCGATTATCTGTGTGCTGAAACTCTCTCTGCAGGACAGCAGAGTATATCTCAGTGACAATCACCGAAGCAACCCCGGCGAGGAGCATCCTAGATTAAGATTAGCTCAACATACTCCTAAATTACGATATTTAATTGTAACTCACTTCCGCCGGCCCCATCGATCAGGGAGAATAAGGACGGCAATCACATTGGAAACAAAGGCGGTTGTTCCCCAGATCGCAGCTAGCGCTAGGATTGTCTTTGCATCTATGCCAAGAGATTTGTACAAATTCGCTATTGCTTGTTAATAATGAAGATCACGAACAATTAAGTCATTTTCTCACTTTGATAGTACTACACGGGGAACATCAGCGCTGTACCTCTATCTCTTGCTTCTAGGCGGTCACTTACCTGTATGACATTGACACCGGTAACAGTGGTTAAAACCTGTACTGCAATGCACCTGTAATATACCAATAAGAAATGTGGTTTCTGTTACTTGGGTTGTGTACTTACACCAAAACTCGATGGCGATAGACTTTGAAGATCTCACGATACCCTGAAAGAGTTCGGCTCTTTTCAAACTCGATCTGCGCCTTCATGAGAGCAAACTCTTCGTGGACTTCGTGAGGGGGTATATCGTTTCTAATCTTGGCGAATTCTCTCCGTGCTTCTTCTGTGTGGCCTTTCTGGATGAGTTCGCGGGGACTTTTAGGCATATACGTAGCTAGACATATGAAGAGAATGACACCCCAAGGAGCCTGGAGTGCGAGTGGCAGACGCCATTGCAAGGTGCCATATGGTGCGTAACTGCCGGCGAATCCAACCCAGTTGGCTGTTAGTGTCCCGGCAGAAATTCCAATGCCAGAAATACCACCGATCAGCCCGCGCGTCCTGGGAGCGCTAATTTCCGAAAGGTATATAGGCACGGTAGCACTCAGCGCCCTCCATGTATTGTTAGCTAAGGCCTTCGGTTGACATAATGTGAGTCTGCGATATTCAAAAACCACATACCCAACTGCTATACCTGCAAGTACACGGCCGGCGAGGAGAGTCCCAATGTTCATTGATGCCGTCTGGACAATCACGCCGATCGTAACGAGGACACAAGCAAATTGCATAAACCGAGTCCTTCCGAGCTTGTCCGCAATCAAGATCTGCAGTAGAGCACCTAGTGCTTCTCCCGCAATATATACAGCCACAACCTATATATCGTTAGTTTAGAGAGAAAAATAGGACAGAGATGTAAGCAGCCTTACCGCGCCCGTAACGGCCGTCGAGGGGTGGTGCATGTAATCAATCCAGCTTTGATGGGCGATCGCTAGCATTCACGATTAGGCTCTTTAGTGAACATGAGAAGATCACATATACCGACTCGTCGTAATAATGCCGGTATCAAACCCCTACAGCCCAAATGACGTTAGAAACTATCTATAGTATATCGGAAGCGGTGAAACTTACAAATAGATACGTGCCGAGCGAAGCAGATAGGGCAATGCCCACGTTGTACAAGCTAGGTCCCATACTCACCGTTTGTTACAGAGTAATCATCACTTAGAGAATGACAACTGTATATATATCTGTTCTGCCCGTCGATAGGAAGTAATAGAGAAACGGTGAGTAGAAGCGGGGCGTAGGTGAATAAAAATGCAAGCTGCAAAGGATAAAAAGCATAATGCCAGTAATAGATACACGCTATCCTATGCACCCCTCCTACCTACCCGGGCTAAAGATGCCCCGGCAGTGCTAGGGAATGAAAGCATCTCCAATTGGACAAAGTGATCTACCATCCTCCGCTAAAGGGTAATGGGAATAGATCTCTCTGTCCTTGGTATTGAACCGAATATATGTAGTTGATCTACGACGAGGTAACTGGGCTAAGGTAGCACTATTATAGTCGATCAGAATGTGCATAATATTGATTTCTCGCGAGATATGACTCTTTTTCCCACATCACAAATCAAGTATTAAGTAGAGATGGATTAGACAATTAGGATTGACTAAGATAGTATATTACGAGCTCATTTTTCTCGGTGTTGGTGCACTTCCATGTCCTTGTGAACCCTTTGGAATTTTACACATATTATCGGGATTGGGTTGGCGAACGTAATATTGTTGCTAAATACCTATAGCACATCCCCCAACTCAATCTACTCGCCTGGCTACCTTGCCTTGGGTTGTCTCATCCGGTCGCTCATAATCGTTCGTCCGGGGTAGGTATGTCATTGTGAGTATTGCTATGGCCCTTCGCCGGCAACCGTATGAGTTGAGATGATCCCCTCCTTCCGCAACCGGGCCCGAGCCTCCATTAGGGCCATCCCCAGCCTGTTCTCGCCCCAGTGGTTCCGATGCGACATGGCGTGTTTTGCTGTGTAGCCGATACCCCAAACCCGATCCCGCGATGCGGCCTCTACGAGGAGCCGGTCTCCGGTACTGAGCAGCTTACGGCCGAGCTTCGGATTCTGCCCAAACTTGGCTACGTTCCCGGCCACGACAACAGCGCTCTTTATCTCATCCCAGCTGTCGTCGTTAAACCCGGCCGTGAGCTTGCCTAGCCTCTTTTGCTCTTTCGGGCTATCGGTCGCCAGTACGCGCCTCTGCGTCTCTCGGTCGCCAAACCGTGCAGCCTTGCAATACATCATAAACTGCTCGGCACAGTTGAATGTAATATTGCCGTCATCGTTGTGGTTGTTATTGTTGTCATCTTCGTTTATAGCGGACCCCACAAGTGTTGCTATTCGAGACCTGCTCATCGTAAAAGTACACCGGTACCACTGACAGAATTCTCCCCAGACTGCATTAGGCATATAAAAAAATAGCGGCCCATCATCTAGCGGCTCGTCATCTAGAGCCGGATGTACCTGAACTTTACTCTTTTTCAGCTGCGGCATTGTTTGGTCAAGCTGTGTGAAGTTTTGGTGAAATACGTTTATGTGGATTATTCTTCGAATGTGTTATTAGGAAGTACATTCGTATAAAAAATTATTTGCGAGCCTCATATAAGCTACTATTACCAGGTTATAGTTTGGGGTTGGTAATAAGCTTTTATAGTTGCCGCGTGACTCACAAGCCGCTATCCGACTTTAGTAGTATATGATCCTTTTTATTTTACGTCGGATCGGAGGGTACTCTAACTCAAAATATACATGTTGATATCAGTTGTTCGCTGTATAGGACCATGTCCCCGAGCATCAAACCATTAAGACCTTCAATTACTAAATCATGTGCTGTGCGTAGACGTAGACTTATTGCAAAGCATTAGCGAACAGGTCTCTACAGTGCAGACTAAGTATCAGCAACTTAGGCGGGCTCGCTCCATTAACAAAAGTAGTAATAAATTAGCTCCTTTAGCGTCTTCCTTGGTGCCAACCCTCGGCCTCGGATACACAATCTTATTCGGAGATAACTCAAGGGTAAATGTATAGGTAATCTTGTAGTGACTCATACGCTATATAACCTTAGCCACTACAAATACTCAGCTTGCCAATACAACTACTTAGATAGAACAAAGTGCTAAATGCTAGTTCCTGAAGAAAACCCTTAAGATGCGCTCGTTTGAGAAGATAGATCAGCTACAGACTTGAGGGCAAGTCCAGGGGAGGGAATCCGGTCTAGCAAGATGACGTAACCAATTTACGGGTCCGGTTTTGACTGTCTATCTTTCCGACACGAGAGAAAAAGCATATGGTGTTGCCTATCTAGTCCGGGTTTTGCTTCCTGTGATGCTATTACCCAGTCGATTTACCATCTTAAGCGGCTGCGTAACGGAGCTAGCCGGTGATAAATAGCACCTATGTCCGTTGTTATAACTTATAAGCAGTGGTATGTACGAAAATGTTGGTACAGTTCAAGTTTTGTTTTGGTTCTACTAATATCTAGTTGAACCGCTGAAGACGTTGCGGCAAAAATACTCGGTATCGTCATAGCCCTCAAAATGCCAGCGCCCGCTCTCTCCTCTAGACCAATAATCACCCTCGAGGAACACTTCCTCTCTCGGGCCGCTCTCGAGGCACAGCCCAACTCTCACAATGAGAGTTTTAGAGCTATGACGGAACTATTTGAACAATTCGTCGAGCTTGGCCCTAAGCGAATCGCGGATATGGACGCCGGCCGGGTCACGATGCAAGTCATCTCCCATGGACCTGGCGACCTGTCTCCCGCCTTGTGCAGGCAGTGCAACGATCAGCTCGCGGATGCTGTGCGGTCTAATCCCGGTAGATTCGCAGGGTTCGCAGAATTGCCCATGGATGAACCCGAGGAGGCGGCTAGAGAACTCCGTCGGACGTGTTCCGGGGAAATAGATGGAGTAAAGTTTGTTGGTGCATTGATCGATAGTCATACCGAGAGTGGCTTATACTACGAGGGCCCGGAGTTTGACGTGCTCTGGGAGGAAGCCACCAAGCTAGATGTTCCGATCTACATCCACCCGACGTGGCCATCGGAACAGCTCGCAGCCGCATACCAATCGCCTCATCTCCCGAATCAAGTCAATACGGCTATCTTGGCATTCGGCTTCGGCTGGCACAGCGATGTCGCGACGCACATCTTGCGACTATACGCTGGGGGTGTGTTCGACCGATTCCCCAAACTGAAAATTATCATTGGCCACATGGGCGAGATGATACCATACATGCTCCAGAGGATACAGAGGGTGTCTTCGCAGTGGGGTAAAGAGAGATCTTTCCGGGAGGTATGGGACAATAATCTATGGTTGACGACAAGCGGGAATTGGGCGCTAGATCCCCTAGCTTGCATTTTACGGAACACTAAGCATGACAGGATCATGTATAGCGTAGACTATCCGTTCGCGAAGAGCCCTAACGGGCTTAACTGGTTGGAGGAACTAGAGGAGAGTGGTATGGTTAGCGAAGAGGAATTAGAGGGCATACGCTGGAGGAATGCCGATTCGTTACTGAAACTAAATATTAGTCCAGCGCTGCGTGGTGCGTGAGAAGTTCTCTCATCGCCGCCCAAGCATCTCAATTAGCCCTCCCCTCTCTACATACTATTATATTAACAAAAGTCAACTCAGGTTACTAGGTGATGTGACAACAATGTACTAGACCGCCCAGACCTTGTTATATGTTATGCCAAGCCACATACCGTCGACTCCTATTTTCATAGGCCAGATCACGCTAGGGACCTCGGCTTTTTCACTCCGCCTTCAGCATCATCGCGAACTATCCTTGGTTTTTTAACACCCACGCTGAGGCATTTGATATCTAGTCAATCTGAGGCCATATTTCACCCTCCTATTATTCCCTCTGAAGATTAAATCGATTTGTAGCGACTATTACTAATAACATTAATCAGCAATTATTCGCTCTAGGGCTTACTTGTGTACCGGCAATCCGTCTCGTTTGCAGCACTCGTGAATGACTCCCAGCATTTCTTGTCATCAAGTTAGCAGTAAGGTATATGTGGTAAACCTCAAGGCAGACGCAGTTTCTCTACCACATAGACTATTCAGAGTTCTTCATGTCCATTCCCTGCACCAAGGTCCGCAGGCGGTTGCGGGAACTCAATCAGTACTTTTGGTTCCCCCGTTAACTCGAACGCGATAGTGTCCTGGGTCGGAACATCTAATAAGACCTGGTACTTCCCAGGATACAAGACCGTATTCCCATTCCCATCAACGCGAGCTAATTCACCTAGCTTTATTGTCAAGTCGGCCTCACTTGTCTTTCCCGGCTCAAGACTCTTGAATCGTGTGTACGCGGCCAATTCCTTAATAGGATGCGGCGCGGAACCGTACTCTCCAGATAGGAACGCTAGTGCGATGAAATCAGATGTCACATTACCCGTGTTCTGTACCGAGATAGTGATTGGATCGAAGTCGCATAAATCTAAGTATCGCAGCTTGCAGTTCTTAACAATATCGTCGATCGCATATCGCTCGTTGATCAGGCTACCTTCTTTAAACGTCGCAGCAAAAGTTGTGTAGTGAAGGCCGAATCCGAATGGCAGCACGGACTCGTTGTACCATTTGTAGGTTCTTCCCGGGTTGGAACTACTCGGTCTCAAGTTCATGTCTGTCAAAGGCACTTGGTTGACGTAGTCGGCCGGGTATACCGTGGTCGGCAGTCTCCCCGCTGGAACAGATTTGCCGGTCAATATATTAAATACAGCAGTCCCTCCATCTTGGCCAGGGAAGCCAGCCCATACAATGGCAGAGACATTACCATTGGTGAGCAGAGGGGTGTCGTCGTTCTGGTCTCCTAGCTCGACAATGATGCACGGCTTACCGAGGGCACACAGCTTCTCAATGAGAGATAATTGAGCCCCTGGCCAAGCTATCGCGTCCCGATCAAGGTCCTCTGACTCGATGCTCATGTCATTACCGCCGAAATAGACGACAATATCTGATTTACCAGCAGCTTCTAGTGCTGCGGCGGTCCACGTGTCGTTGACGGATGTCGACTGACCACGAGGTCCTGTTGAAGTCGCAGTCTTGAATCCCAACTTTTGCGCAGCGTCAGTCGGCGTGTGGTAATATGAAGGGACTCCCGCATATCCACCAAGCATAGCAAAGTTCCCGGCCGGTGGACCCGACCAGAAGCCTATCAAAGCCAATGATGCGTTGTTACTGCGAAGCGGGAGCAGGTCATTGTTTTTCTTCAGCACAATCCCGTCAACCGCCGATCGAAGTGCCAATTCTTGAGCTGCCGTGGTGTTGACGTCTTTCCATGCGAGAGACCTGTACGGTGTCCCCTCCGGCGCGTCGAAATATCCCGCTCTTATCAAACCCTCATATAACCGACGTAATGCCCTATCGACAACGGGTTCGCTTAGAAGCGTTTGGTTCCAAGCCCCTACAACATCAGTATTTCGCCCAACTTCACAGATCGTGTCGGTTCCGGCAGTTAGTGCGACTGCCGCTGATTGCGCAGCCGTCTTGGTGTAGTTATGGTCTTCATGGAAATTCAGAATGGCATTGCAGTCGCTAGTAATGTATTGATTCTCATCATTCCATTCCCAGAAGTCTCTCAAGACTGTTTCCATCAGATAGGTCGATCCGCATGCCGGGGTCCCATTGACGGAATTGTAAGAGCACATGATGGACTTCACCTTCGAGTCGCGAGCGCACTGTTGAAATGGTGGGAGGTAATACTCGACAAGATCTTGCATCGTAACGATGGCGTCAAATTCGTAACGCGTGATACCATGCCATCGCTCGAGGTCATATGCCGCATAATGCTTACAAGTAGCAATCACCTTAGTGGTATTTTCGGTGCCTTGGAGGCCTTCAATCAAAGCCTTCACATACCCCTTAATGCGGAATGGGTCCTCTCCCGGCGTTTCTGATCCCCTTCCCCATCGAGGGTCCTTGTATGGGTTGATATTCGGAGTCCAGTAATCCAGACCAGCGCGTCCGGCATTGCTGAACGCTCGCGCTTCGGTGCTAACGGTGTCCGCGACGGCGTGGATAAGCTCATCATCGAACGCCGCCGACATTAGAATAGGACTGGCGAAGGAAGTTGCACCAGCGTATTCTCCTGAAGCGCTAAATGCAACCCCGGGAGAGCCGGCGACACCATGTAGCGCTTCGCTCCACCACTCGTAGGGCGCAAGGCCTAGTCGCGGGGCGCCAGTGCTGTTGCTGTGGTATTGTTAGCTACGAACCGAATTTCCAAAGCTAGCACCTACTTGACTAGATTCACCAGCTTCTCTCCAGTATTCCAGGCTTTTATCAATGCCGCCGCCCGCTCCGCTGGGGAGGCCGTACTATCACAGACCAGATTCGACGTCAAGATTTCGGGGCCATTAACGCAATCGGGAAACACGAGTGTCGCTGCTGCTAAGGCATTGTAGAGCGCAGGAAGCGCGACAAGCCGACTGAGACTCTTCATTTTGAATGTTCTTAGTCTAGTGGCTTCTCGATATCCTCAGGCGCTACGGCGCGATTGTTGGATGGGATTCCTGAAATTCCAACGCGCCCTTTGCGGCCGCTTCTCTCAATTATACAATCCGAGGAGGAAAACATTTCCCTCATTTATCGTATGAGAAAGGCAGAGAATACGAAAAATACCAAAAACAATTAGAAGCACCGAGAAACACCCCAGGCCTTATTACGTCAGTTATACCAAGTACGTAAAATCGTAGCATGAGTGAATCTTCTATTACCCCACGCGATCTACGAGCGGTTCTTGGGGACGGCTTGGAGACGGGCATGGGCTCGCCGGGTCCTCCAATCGAGAGTTGATGGTTATTCACCAATGTCCACCGGTAAGTAATTTGCCCAAATTTTATCCGGTTTTTCGATTCACTTCGGTACGATATGCAGTCGGTTATACATTTCCCGAAGTTCAGTGGGCTCCGAGCCGCCATGGGCCTGCTCCTCAGACCCGAGACTGCATTGTGCGTCTGTCATCCAAATCGCGAAATCTACAGCGGTCAATGGTCGCTGTTTCGGATCCTTATTACAACCGCCACTCGCCAGTAGGGGCATCTCAATACGTATCCGAATCTTTAGCTTCAAGTGTTCAAAGGATCCAGGCGCAATTGAGATAGCCTATAAATCCTAGGAGGAGGTTGCACTCATCCATATAACAAGCGGGGAAGGGCAATATGGGAAGATCTCTGCTCCGCATGGCACGGTACATCAACGCGCACAATGCATAATACGTGTAGATTATCTTCTATATGTACCTGGTGCCCAGACTTCGCCAAAGCATGGCGCGCGATGGACACGGTCGTTCTGCATTCGCAGCCCCCACAGACTACCGGTCTTCCTCAGAGAGATTTTCCAGCAATGCTTTCGCGCCTCGTATTCGGCCTCTGCGCCTCCCTGACCGGTCTCGCGACCCTTGCTCGCGCAGAATGCACGCGCGAGGGTCTCCTCGCAGCAGCCAACAGCTACCTTGCTGCACAGACAAGCGGGAAGACCGACGGGCTAGCGCTATCGGCGGCCAACTTTACATACCAGCAGAACAACAAGAAAGCCGATATCAAGACCGGGCTGCTGAGCCAGGCGCTAACGATCGACCTCAACCGGACCGCCGCTGACACGGTAGAGTGCGCGAGCTACACAATGTTCATCTCGTCAACAGGCGCGAAGCCGTACGTCACCGCGACCCAGATCCGCCATGCGGACGGTGACACGGCGACCATCGCGATGATCGACACCGTCGTCGCGACCACGGGCGACCTGTTCTTCAACGCCAAGCAGACGCTTTCGTACGTCCAGAAGGAGAACTGGGGTGCACTAGATGAGGCGCAGAGGGCGAATCGCACGGAGCTCAAGAGGGTGGGGGACGCGTACCTTGATATGTGGACTGATGCGAAAGCCGCGGACTCCATTCCCTGGGGCACGGATTGCGAGCGTGTTGAGGGTTCTATGCTGACGAAGCCGTGTGGTGGGGCTTTACCTCATGGTGGAAGCGCAAAGACTAATGGCAATAGACGGTATGTGATTGATGAGGTTGCCGGATCGGTTGATGTGCTTTGTTCGTTCGATTCGCTGGGCCCCTGGCCGGATTCACATGAGATTAGGCTAGAAGGTGGGAAGGTGAAGTATGTACATACGGTTACTGTTATGACCTAAAAAGGGGCCGGGCGCAGTTGCAAATCAGAACACGCATAAATTATTCTGTGGTTTTCGCCGCCTTAGTGATGTCAACCCCAAGTCGCATGTAAAATTTAAGCTCAAATTTTAATTTGAAACTTAATTGGATTAACACGAGGCATCACGCCCTAATTTGAGGCTACCCTTGATCAATAGTCGAAGAGGCTAAGATTCACTTGTTGTAGGTAAGCAGCGTCAGGGTTAACTAGCGAGGCGATATCAATGAAGGCATACCCCCCGAGACTGTGTAGTAATGATAATGTCGGTACATATTTACCTGCGTTACATAGAATTTAAATAAGCATAAGATTCCGCCGCGAAGTTGAAAAAGCAATTCTTTTGAGATATCCCTAATCATGCCTACCTCCACTGCAATCTGACATAAACCAAGATCCAATGACCCAAAAGCCCAATAACCATCCTTCCAAACCCAAAGTTATACATATAAACGCCAGATTAGGGACGCTTCCCCTGGCCGATCCGACGCCGAGATTGCTGTTGAACAAGGCGCTGCAAGTGCAGCAGCTGTCTCTCCTGGTTTGATTTCGCGCGCATGTGCTGGAAGAGCACGACTATCGAAAAAATGGTGGCACTAATGCATAGTCACTCCCCGGACCGTGCCAGCATCCTCGACTTGCGCCCTACGGGACGTCGTTGCTGTACTGGGGAACCGGTAAGGGAAGCCCTGTGCATAGCCCTTTGGTTCCGTCTCAGGGGCTGCGCCTCCTCCTCGGCGAGTCTGACCTGGGAGTCCAGAAGCATGAACCCTTGCTTTAGAACCTCCGCTCCATACGAGAATCCAGGCCAGACCAAAATGACCTTGTTTGCGGATTTCAAAGAATGAATCGAAGGCTTCGAGCCCAGCCCGTTCTGTTTACCATTCGGCTGCGGCTGCTTCTTGTAGCTAAAGCCGTCTAGCTCTGCTGGGAGCCAGTACTTCTCGGAGTCCTCCTCTGTCTCCGTGAAAGGCTCTACTTTTTCTCTGAGAGGCCGCAGGGTGTCCCAGCTTTCAACCGCTAGATGACAGAGTTTCCTGATATCATGCTGGAACTTAATCTGAAGGTCGGTCTGGAGTAAGATGCCCAAAATGTCGAAAATTTCGGTGGCTATATCGTCGGCCCTGTCATATGCAATTCTCCGCTGCTCGCCCGGGGAACTAGCGAGGAGAACGCTGCGCAGGTGCAACTCCCTCTTCGGATCGGTGATCGATAGATCAGATAACATAACTGCAATACTATCGATGCCACTCTGTTGGTCCTGGTATTCAGGCGGCGACATGTAAAATGGGAGAAAGATTTGATCCGCCAGTCTAGAACCCAACAGGTACAAGAAAGCGGCGACCCGGGCCTTTTTTGCAGGAACGGAGTTTGAGGCCGGAAGTGGGATTGGCCGAACTAGCTTGCGGATCTCTTCGAAAAGGGGTCCATTTGTGAGAATGTCCTCCGGAAGATCCTCGTTAAAGTACTTCATAGCGACCGACTTCGCATAGCCATAAATCTTGTCGATCTCGGCCAAGCTAATATTACTCTGTGTTAGTAATTGATTCCGTCGCCTATCTTCTGAGGAATAAATGGTATAAAACTTACACAAACTCCTTCGATCCATCGACTACCTGACAAGAAAGACTTTGGATCTCATTTAGCTGATTAGATGCAGTTTCAAGTTCGGTTTTCGTCGTTCCGAGCGACCCTTCGAGCTCCTGGATGCGGGCGCCATCATTTGCTTGCTGTTCCTCGTGTTTCTTTATTACATCGTCGCGAGACTGAACTTCCTTTCCAAGAGCTTCTATATCACCCTTCAAGGTCGTGATCACGGTTGCGTCTTCTTCGAGCTTCTGGTCCTTGTCGGCTATCGTTTTTTTGGCGCCTTCTATCTCAGTTGTTAACTCGCCGGCTTTCGTCTTAGCTTCTTCGCTCTGAGATATAGCGTCCTTCGATTTTGCAATCTCTGCGTCACGATCATTCGTAAGTTGTGCTATGACCCGAACGAGAGAGTTGTGATCATGTTCCCTTTCCTTTACGCTAGCCTTCATCCTCTGGTTGTCTTTCAGCACTTGGTCGATCCAAGTTGTTGAGGGACTAGTGGCTAGAGCACGTAAGAGTTCGAAAAAGTTGGCCACATCTTGTGCGTTCGCCATTTGGGTGTCCACATGGGTAGCCACCTCGGAAGCCATGATGCGTAGGTTGTGTATTGGCAATGAGTTGGCTCTGTGGATGGCTTGTCTTAGGCTAGAGGGATGCTTGAGGTTGTCATAACTTTCTGCTCATGATGAGCTCCCATGGGTTCTTGTATCTCATTGATATTGGCCTCCATCTTTTCGGGAATCGCGGCTGTCGTTCTTGGCAACTATATTAACAAAATGCTACATACAGCCAACATGTTACTTTCATCAACATCTCCCACCTTTGCTTGATAGAAGGGATTGGGCTAGAGTTTGACAACAGCCTCACGAGTAGTTGCACACTTCACTGCCTTGCTTCAGAGTCGATCCACGTCTGTCGGGAGCCACACACAGACCGGTTACTGTAGGGTGTTCTTGTCCCGAACCCAAGGTTGAGTAGCTCGACACGACTTGACAAACGAGTCGGCACACCCCCTTTGAATTTTTTCCCTACTGCTTCCCGAATGCAATGCAGCCGATAACCGATGGTCCGGGAACCCCTCATTCCCGTTTGGTCGCCCCATGTTAAACGACGGTACATGGCATACCACATTGACGCGTACATCGATCTCCACGTTGCTGGCACTGTGGCAAACCTTTGCCAACTCAGTCAATCGATCCTCATTATAATTCATATCGAAGGAGTGAAACTAACATCATGCTTCTCTAGTGTCGATCAAAGTATGCAGATGAGGGATCTAGAATCGTGGAAGGCGTTAAGACGAAGCACATAGCTGTTCCGCGCCACGCCATATGCTTGACTGGATCCCCGCAATTCTTAGTCTCCCTCCATAAAACCGATAAAATCTGCCACGTCTGTCCATTGAGCCCAAACACCCTGGACTCTTAAACCTAGTTAGGCTTCACCATATATCACAAGGGGTGAAAATCCTAGATTTGCTAAATATAGGCCATGCTGATAAGTACCACGTCGGCATAGGCTACAGCGGGAAAGCTTGTATTGAAGAGCATATTCTCTCCAAATGGCACGCGACTCCAAAGCAAAGAATTAGGATATCAAGGTTTAGTAAGCTCACATGCGACGGGTGCTCCTGGGTTGATCCATTCATGCTAACCCCTGACCTCAGGTATCTAATGTATCTATAGCTGTGGTGTCAATCCAGCTGCCCAATGGTCAGCCCAAGGGTTCATAGGTATAGCGAGTAGCCCAGTAAGCTTTCTCCAAGTAAAAAGAAGCCTAAGGTAGGGGTCCATATAATATGACAAGATCCAGCAAGCTGGAGTCCGGAAATAATCCATGCGGGACTAGCTATTGCTTATAGGGAAATAGCGCTGGCCAATAGAGGGATAATGAGGCGAGTTTAGGGGCCTGGTCGCAACCTGCAACAAGTTTGTCGTTGGAGTTTCACGTGCTCCCGACTAGTCATCAATCGCCGTAGTTGCATGATAGGTGCCACCCGTATACTTGGCGCGCTTGGAACTTTTGGTGATATTTATTATACTGATCTCAATGGACCAACCTCCCAGTACGCTCGAGGTAATAGCCGCGGGTATGGGTCAGGCTGCGTCGCGAGGGCGACTGCGACCAGAGTGTGGCCGGTTAGCGCTCAACATCTCTAGTCCCAACAATTCCAGATAGAAACAAGACTCCGACGTATCTGTAGGAGCAAACGAGTTGAGTAAAAGCTGCAGCAGCCCGTCGGAATAGACTAAGCCAGGATTGATAGGTCAAATCTTATTGACGCCCAAAATGGTGTCAGAAAATAGCCTAACGTCCATCACCATGTTCCCAGGCATTTTACCTATCGAGTATTGAAGCGGTGCAAATGAGGTCCCGGCATCGAAGCGCGCTATCGACGATGGTGACCTGCGAGATGAGTATAAGGCCAAGGCATATCGGCCTTCAATCGGTTAGCGATTTAATAGGCGAGCCTGCGATCGACGCATCGATCAGTACTTTGTTCCAAATCTCATAGTGATAGTAATTTCTCGTATGCGGCACCGTAACCGTGGTTAGCGACGCGCAGTATGTACCACCCGTCGGGCTGAAAATAAGCAGTGTGGTGGGCTTGGCTGCAGACGCGTATCATACCACCTTGGGGAACCGTGGCTACCTTACATGTTAGATGTCCATACATGTGACGACAATTATTGAGCTTTTGAGTCCCTAGGAAACATCTAGAAGACGATTTCATGAGATGCAAGGCCATCATCTTCGCTCAGCTATCCACATACGAGACTTGAGCGTCGAAAACAGCGCGGCTGGGGCTTAGAGAACGTTAGCGGTGTAGTATACAATTAGGAATAACAAATTCCCAATTGGCACATGATAAATGGTTCGTAGGTAGAGATATAAGTGCAGCACAAAGCTTATATCGTGGGTTCATCCTTTCCTCTTAGGTTTAAAGGTTCGAAAGCGTCGAGTAGTTGTAAGAAAAAGAAAATCCAGGGGTGTTTGGGGCTCTCACAATGTGCACCAATCCCACGACGCTAGTCTTCCTAATTAGCTCAGGGGTATCTAAAGCCACCTAATTAACCCCTACCTTACAGGATATTTCTCTTTTAGGAGGCATTATGGCTTATCGCCAAACAGAGCACTTCAACGTCATTAAAAGCATGACAATGAAGCGATATCATATTAAATTCGGAGCCTGCTTAAAATGAACGGCTTTCATTTATGGGAATTTAATTCAATACATATTTTTACATTAAATGATGGCTATCCTTATCGCCGCCTTACTTATCAAGTCGCATGACTTCTCTCACACACAAGCATCGTAAACGTAGCTAAGATGATTTATAGTCCCAGTTTTTCCCCGTGGCAAGAACAGAGATCCATGCGTCTAAGATAAAAATGATTGCTCCAACTTATCGTTAGTATTATAAACAGCCTTAGTCTTAAGTTCAATTTACTTATCAACCAGTGGTCTCCTCGAAAGGAGAGAGTTGCTTGAGATGAGTCTTTAGCTGTAGGTAACTTACAGCTTTTGCTTATCACGCTTAATCATATAAAGTAAGTTTACATTCTTAAAAGAAATTATAGTATTATTTTTGGTTTTATGACTGCTTGTTCTTGCTAAAATGCTAAACAATAGGAGTAATAGTACTGTTCTTGCTAGATGTTCATCGCCGGCAAATATCTTTTTTTTTTCCATCTTTATGTTTCCGTCGGCATGCTCTAATAAACATATTACGGATAATGTAGGTGGATATAGGATATATATATGACATAAAATAGCTATTATTGTCTGGTTCACACGAAACCGGACCTTGCTGGAACAATCCGGAGCTCACTCGGGATAGTGGAAGCGTTTTTTATTTGACATATTTTAAATTGTAGGTCTAGAACTCTCTTTCACCTCTTTCCTATTTCTCTAGGAGTACTCACTATTCCCATGATTCAGATAGAAAAAGCGTCCAAGAGCAAATGTCTTAGGTAAGTACATTAGGTAGTCGCATTAGAATAATCTATATTGAAGTCCCTAAGTACCTAAGGTACCAATATGAGGGAAGGATAGGAGCCCTGTGCTTGTGTAGAAGGTGCCTTCTTCAAGCAGGTCTAAGTAAGTACTTTCTGTACTTGCCTCTATGCAGTTATCTTAGGTAGGTACCTAGGTACTTTATGTATGTTAGATCTAAGAGATTATGTACATACATCATAGGGTACCTCTACCACCTCCTATACTACCACTACTTTTATCACTACCATCACTCTTTGGGTCCAGTCCGTACATCCTCCACCATGATCGCATCCACGACTATCATATCTTCATAATCGCCAGCTATCCCCTCTACCATCGCAACGTTCTCCAGCACTAAAATAATCGTGTGAGTCGCATTGTGTGCCATTGTATCCGGAATGGCAGCTCCATCGGGCCAATCGGGCCAGCAGAGCGGCGGGAGTGATCCCAGCACAACTCAAGGAAGTGATCACACCAAACTCACGCTGAATATTGGTACTGGAAAATTGGGCAAAAAGAGTAACGGCAACCAAGTCGAGATTACTGGGAGATGGGACATTGTTTCTATATGTGCCGAGCCATTTGACGGAACGACTCAAGCGCAAGTTACACTACTTCCATCCAATGCTTACTCTGAACAACCTTGCTCCGAAGGAAGCAGTAATCAAATACAACTCAACGGTCCCTTGAGTTCACTTTCGACAGTTCTAGGCCTCTTCGGTAGGGATACTGAAGCACAACTCACATTGCTCTACTCGAACGTACCAAAGCAATCGAATAAAAAGCGTCGAATAGATCATGAGGTGAACACAAAAGAGCAAGACATAAGGCCGGAACGGAACGAGCAAGATAAGATACAAGTCAATGACGCTAAAAAAGTTAACCCAAGATTGTGCGGTAATTGTGGCCGCAACGATCACAAAGCAGCGGTTTGTGTCAAAGCCGGGAAGAGTGGCTGGATGGAAGCATGCTGCAAATGCGATAGTCGACAACATACGTACGAGCATTGCCCACACCGTAAACAGGACCAAGACTTCAAATATCTTATCGTCAACCGTGGAAACAAATGCCCGGTTAAATGTTCGTTGCACTTAGGACGGGTCGTAGTTCTAGAACTTACTCGGCCTGGTACCTTAGTCCGTGCCGAAAGCGTGGTTGCTCTCCCGTATTCTACTGTTTTCGCCAGACATTATGCAAAGAACTTCACAAATGAAGTTAAAACTTGGGACTATACCAAAGATACTAGTAGTCGGCTATGTGAGGTTGTGCGATACAAGCAACCGCTAGATCGCGCTGTAAGCATTTTGGGAGACCAGCACTGGACGAACGAAGATCAAGTTGCCGAAAATGCCGAAAGATGCGATAACTGTGGCTGGATTGGCCATTCGGAATACGAATGCCTTCACTCTTGCGGATTTTGTGGAAGCAAGACTCATCGGACGATGTTTTGCGATTCTAAACATAAAGCATGCCTATGCCAAAAATACCCGAAGCACTCTCGTTCTGTGTGCAGCCAAATATGTTGGTATTGCTATCATACTGACATAAACAATGGTCAAATCGATCCAGTTCGCCATAAAGTTTCCGACTGCCCTGTCGGTTGTCATTACTGTGGTAGTCCGGCTCACAGAATGGGTCGGTGTCCCAAAGTTGCGGATATAAAGAAACGACACTGCCGACAATGCCCACTTGGGATCTACCATTTACCATTATTCCATTATGCATGCCCCGTCAATAATTGTAAGTCACGCCTTAACTGCCAGGAGCATTGCCATGACTGTGGCTGGGAGCTCGAGTTTGATAAGACCTTCGAAGCCAACGGGATACGGAAACATATGTGCCAATGGAAACCGGACTTCATTGGGTAATGGTCCTCGCGACAGGATATTAAACTCGTTTGCAAAATAGATCCTAGCCATGCGAAGATGACTCCCGCGGACTTGGCAAAGTGCCGTAATAAAGCAATGAGCAGATTTCTTGATGGTTCTACCAACAATAACATCATCCACCCCATCGAGTGTCAGCAGTGTCGAGATCTCGCCACACCTAAAATTCAGATTGAAAAATGAGATAAAGACCCTATTATTGTTCCAACTTCCTGGACGAAACTCCGAACTACCTAGAAAGTATCGCGGCGGGATTAATGTTGCTACGAGCAGAAATAAATGCTATATTACAGTCCTCATGACGAGTCTTCCCCTCAGGTTTACCATTCTAAAAGCATATGACCTAGCTATCCCATTAGCTCTGACACAATATGGCCTGAGAATTTGGAGCCTCCTTAGCAGAGTGCCTATTTGCTTCAAAGAAGGCAAAACAATTCTCGACCGCTACATATCATTACAACAAACTCGATAATTACAGTAAGGCGGGGTGTCGTAAAGGGATGGCCGAAGACGGATGGTGATGCTGCTGAGTTAATCATTCTGAGGCCATTGCTTAGTCTACTTCTGTAGAATAGACAGTGCACTCTCAATAAACATATTCCTCTCTTCTCACTGAATAAATCCTATACTTTGATCTTCGAGTAATATTCTCAATTATTAGTACTAAAAATTTTATACACCATCCCGCCACACTAAGACCTTCATTCCCTTTGGAGGCAGTCAAGCACACTTGCCAGCTTCCGCCTTGATGCCGACTTCTGCCGGCCTGCCTACCTGCCTACCCAACCAGTCCGACTAACCGCTGATGCCATAATAAATGCTGGAAAAAGTAAAAGAAAAAAATATAACCTAGACAAGGGCGTGTCTATGTCCTCAATACTCCACGTCCCACAGCTGCGTCCTCCCCATACACGATCCGTCTAAGTACCTCCCGCTCGCCGCTCTGCTCGCACATAGCGCGGAAAATACCCTTCTCCCCATCCTGCCCGTCGTCGCCGGCCTCCCACAGCTCGCGCGGGGTGCCAAACTCGGCGACGCGGCCGTCGCTGAGCACGAGGATGCGGTCGAAGTCGGCGATGGTGCTGAGTCGATGCGCGATGACGACGAGGGTGCTGTCGCCGAATTCCTCGCGGATGGAACGCTGGATTAGCGCGTCGGTCGCCATGTCGACGGCCGAGGTGGCCTCGTCGAGGACCATGACTTTGGGCCGGGAGACGATGGCGCGCGCGAGGCAGAGGAGTTGCCGTTGACCCTGCGAGAGGTTTAGCCCGCCCTCGGATACAGCGCTGGATAGGTTGCGGAAGATATTGGTGTTTTTCCGGCTTGAGTCGCTGGGCGCCGCGGACACAGGCGTGCCGGGCGAGGTGTCAGCTTCGGCCTCGGCTTCTGAGATTAGGTGGACGCGCGCTAACGAGTCGAAGAGCTCTTCGTCCGTGTGGTTGTCGAACGGGTCGAGGTTCGAGCGGACTGTGCCGCTAAAGAGCACAGGGTCCTGAGGGATAATAGCTAATCGGCTACGCAGGTCGTGTAACCGGATCTTGGAGATGTCAAGTCCGTCGATGAGGATGCTTCCCGACTGTGCCTCGATGAAGCGGAATAGGGCGAGGGTTAGCGAGGACTTGCCGGCTCCTGTGCGGCCGATAACACCAATGCGCTCGTTCCTGTTAATAGAGAAGCTGAGCCCCTTGAGCACGGGCGGTAGGTCGTCGGCGTAGCTGACTACGAGGTCGTTCACTTCGACGCGACCTTCAGTAGGCCAGGCAGCAGGGGGCCGTACGCCGGTGAGATCCTCGGTTGGGAGCTCCGTGTATTCTACGATACGCTCGGCCGCGTTCATCTCAAGTTCGGCATTGGCATAATGTCGAATCGTCCACATGATGTAGCCGGAGAATTCCAACGCGAAGGAAAGCGCGAATCCAGCGAGAGCTGAATCCATGTCCGGAGTGAGGAGAATAAAAATTGTAACAAACGATGCGAAGAAACTGCCAACAACGGACATACGCCAGCCCATCCAGCGGTTGAAGAGCCATAGGTGCCACGTGGTAGCCGTCCAGTCATCTAGCCTACGGTACATGCGCTCGATATAGGTCTGCGATTTGCTGAATGATCGAATTGTCAGTACACCTGTGAGTGCAGATCCGAATTGTTCGAAGACGGGCGACTTGGTGATGGATTCCATTCTCTTCACCGATCGGGCAGCATGGAGATATTGATTGGCGAACATGATCGAGATGGCAAGTAGAAGAAAAGCCAAGAAGATGATGACGGGCGATACAAATAGACCGGCTACGACGACACCGAGAAGATTAAGGAAGGCGTTCGCAGCGAAAGCTACGGCGTAGGCGAGATGTGTGTCTACCGAGTGGAAGTCCGCGGTAAATCGATTGAGAACGCGCCCTACTGGGACGGTATCGAGCCATCGCAAGGGCGCTCGTAGTATGATGAAGTTGAGACGGGCGAAAAGCTCTCTTGAAGCACGGATAGAGCCGCTGAATATGTAGTACCATCGTATAGTTGACAGGAACGAGGCGACGACAGAAAGGGCAATGTAAACGCCAAGGTAGAAGGTAATACCACGACTTGGATCGCTGGACATGGGCTTAGCAATGTGGCTCATGGCAGTCTGTTGAAGCGTGTATTGGTACGCGTATGTCTGGGCATCAGTTAGCAGTTCAGATTTCTCATCTTCGTAAATACCTGTCCAAATGCGGAGCCACCACGAGCGGCCGACAGTCAAACCCTGGACGACGAGAAACAGAACGACGGCGCCGGTCCAGAATGGCCACGAACCACTGTATTTAAGATATGCCGAGTAGACGCTTATCTTAATCGCGCCCTCCTCTTTCTTTTCTTCTTCGACAAATTTTCGGGGCTGGTGTGTCTTCGAGGGGACCTTAGCGAGAGGCTCCTCAACAGCTTCCATATCGATGTCGGATATCTCTTCAGAATTAACGGCGGTCATCTCCTCTTCATCTCGAAGAACTTCTTCAAGTCTGATCTCTTCTTCTCCCTGCTCATGGCTTCTTATTTCTTCGAGCGTCCCCGTCTCTTCTAATTCTGACAAAAGCCCAGCATTGAGAACGCGTCCTTCCCCTAGTTCAATTAGATATTTTGTCTTCGATTCACATAGAGCGACGTGATGTGTAACTAGGATACGAGTTCGTCCAACGCCAAGTTCTCCGTTGAGACATTTCTCGAAAATATGTCGACCGACGTGAGCATCCACAGCACTGAAGATGTCGTCTAGGACTAAGACGCCGGCTCGAGAATAGATGGCTCGTGCAAGTCTGCAGCAACGTTAGCTATTTTGTTTGAGGTATGGTGATGATACTATTAATAAGTCCACCGGGAAGACAGATGATCCGCCAGTCTCTTGCATTTTATATCCGGCAGGGTTTAAGAAGTGGAACTTACGTAATTCGCCATTTTTGGCCACCACTCAGGTTAATTCCATTGGCACCAATCTCAGTCTCATCCCCATCCGAAAACATCTCAATATCCTTGGTTAGAGCACAGACTTCGGTTGTCTTCCTGTACCTGTAATGATCATACGGGAGGCCGAACAAAATATTGTCTCTAACCGTAGCATTTTCAATCCATGGAATTTGTGCAACGTATGCTACGGCGCCTGGAATGATCCAGTTCTCCTTATTCGCTTTATCGTCGTGGCGTTCATGAAGCGGGGGCGCTCGCGGTTTAGAAATTGTGCCGGATAGAAGGTCAACCTCGCCCAGAATAGCCGCTAGCATAAGAGATTTTCCACTGCCAGTTTTACCAGATATAACAGATAACTCCCCTTTCGGAAATTTGACGTCAACGTGTCGCAAAATAAACCGGTCCGGGTCTTCTTCACTAGTGGCGGTATTGGCATCAGAGGGCCAGGCAATCGAAGCGTTGTTGAACGAGATCTCATCTGCCTCTTGGGTGATTTCTGAAATTTCAGCTCCTCGCAAGTACGCGTCAATACGCTTGATAGAAACCCAAGCGTCCAGAAGATCGGTTGTTAGCTCGGGTATAATGGATAGAGTAAGTTCGAGTGCTTTAAAGACGCTGAGACTGACAAAGGCGACTGAGGGAATGAGTGACCCATGAAGTGCAGCATAGACAGCGAGGGACACGGCAGCTAGCAAAATCGGACTTGTGATCCAGCAGGCGAAGAGCATGACGTCGTACCTGAACGCATCCCAGACGCACGTCAGCTCCCTTTCTCTGACCGACCCGATTTTCTTTTCCCATTGAGGCTCGAGAGCGGAGAATTTAATCTGTCGAATTCCCTGGAGAGCTTCGGAAACAACGCCCATCTTCTCGTCGCGGACATGCATCAACCTGTCTTGTGCATCGGAATATAGCTTGGAGAAATAGATATTAATAGGTGTCACAACAAGCATAGTGCTGAAGCCTGCAACGAGTGATTTCCAACCAAGAAGATCAAGGAGGAACACGAGGGAGACAATCAGTTTGAAGAGGGAAGACGGGAAAAACCAGTTGAAATTTGCAAAGTCAGAAACGCGCTTTGCATCAACACCAATCAAGTTCACAGTACTCTGCTTGTTCTTGTTCAGTACCTCCGCCTCATCGCCGCTTTCTTCATCTTCTGGCTGTGTAGCCTCGGCAACGTCTGTAGACTGTGTGGTTGGCTTTTTCTTACTTGCTTCTTTCACATCCTTCCGCCTCATTGCTTTCTGGAAAATCAGAGCCGACAATTCAGCGCGAATCGGAATACATATGTCCGCCCAAGAAAGCCAAAATAGAAGCGTTTCAATCCATGACTGAGCAAGAATCACAACCATCAACCAGATAGCCCACATCCAGCCTTCGTAGCCAATGCGCTCGCGTCCCTCTCGTTGCTCGAGAAGATGTAGCAGCTGTAATACAACCCATTGTGGTGCGAAGTTGAGTATGGCAGCTGCTAAGCTCATGGCCCATTGTAACGCAAACGACCATTTATGCGCCAAGATGACGGAAATCCAGAGCGGGTGGTTGAAATTATGACTTTCCCACTCAGCTGTGGCGTCTTTCGATCTCGCGATATGGTTTGGTCTTGGGAGATCAGCCAAATCGAGGTTTTTCTTCTTCGCTGCTAATCCTAGCACACCGGATGTCCAGCTCCAATTGTATCTACTCCAAGCCGAGACCGTGTAGAGCCGATCAACAAGCTCGCCTTCATAGAAAACGTCGGGTCGTCGAGGAAGTGTTAAGCTCGCAAACCCTAGACACACAACAGTTATGATTTCAGCGATGCGTATGGCGAAAATGAGACCATCATGCTTCCATAGGCGTACGCCGACTTGGTTGTCCTGGAATGCCAAGACACCAGCCAATGCTAAGCAAGAAGCCATCGAATATATACCCAGGTTGTATGCGTCTACTGAGTCTCGGCTGGCCGTGATACAAATTGCCTGAAAAGTCAAGAAAACCTACCAAATTGTGTAAGCCTATTGGTGGTAATCGCTCCTCGACATTTTTACTTACCCAGCCTGGTACAACCAGCCAATTTTCCAGAAACAAGCCATCTCCTTGGCCTCGGGGACTTAGGGTTGAGATAACAGCAATAGCGATAGAGATGCAGAGTCCAATTACCGACAATACCAATATAGAAGCTTTGGGAAGCTTGTTACTAAAGGCCGTAACGGCCTCCTCACTGCTTTGGCCATCCTTGTCTTCATAACCGTCGGCCTTGGGGGTTCGGTTGCGGATCTGTTTATGGAGATGGATTATGACGGGAATCGAAAATGTGACGACGATCCCTAGGCCTAGGCCCGCAGATGCGAGCAGTGCTTTGTCGCCGGGCATAACGGAGGAATGCGCCTGGAGCGCGCGCGGTGTGAAGGTGGATTATGCGACGCCGGAGCAATATATTTGAGCCGAGGGGTCCCCTGGTAAAGCTATGTATGGGCAGTCCGGCGCAACGAAACTTTATAAGGCACCGCCGAATAGGTTTGATGGCTGGCGTCTGGAATTTTTCGAAAGAGGATGGCGGTTATGAGCTATGATTATATTTGCAATAGTGGGCCATTGGAAATGCCGGGCGTCTCGCAAGACAACCGTTTCCAACACAACAAAACACCAACAACTTCACCGGGCGTATACGTAGGGTGAACGGGCGTGATCAGGGCGGGCGGCGGGCACTACTGCAGCGGCAGCATGAATCACTGACCGATGACACAGACGTGGGCACGGGCGGAGGACATAGCTAGCGAAAAAGTGAAGAGAAAACTAGAGAAACAAAAACAATGGACGAAGCACTACCTACCTAGATACCTAGACACTAATAATGATAGGAGAGCTAGACTAGATAGCTGGTCGCCGACTGAGTCATAGTGTGGGCTTGCAAGCGGGCACTGGGCTGGAATCTGGTAGGATTTCAATTATAATTCATCAGTCAAATCAGAGGGCGTGTTCAACCGTCAACTTGCCACAATTGGGGTGCCAAGCACTTTGGGATCCAATGTATCGGATCCAAGATAGGAAATCTCAGCTTCGACGTGCAGTAGTTGTGGGCCACTTTCGTCTGCGTCACAGGGGATTGTCTAGGTATAGGTAGGTAGCGCAGCAAGGTTCACTAGGGCAGAGATCAGGGTCTGATCAGGGGGGTCTGGTTGGTTCTCGAGTTGTGACTGGAGGTCTATTACAGTGAGGTCTGGGGTTGGCTGTGAGAATACAGTGTTATGGCACTGTATTGGATATGTATATACGTATGTAGGTTTGTAGATAGTGGATAGTGTAGCTCGCAATTTGAACAAAAGCAGAAGTAACCAGCTGAAAGAGTAGTCTACTTCGAAAGAGGAACTGTGGCAAAGAACATCCTACAGTAAAAAGCAAAAAAAGCAAAAGCTAGGTATGAGTTAGGTATGAATCATGATGAAGAGAAGCCGTGCGGGAGGACTAGTTGCGGTAGGTATGTATAAGTGATTTCCAATAGACGGCCCCGGCTGCCCGCTAATATAGTGCCGCTGATACGACATACGAAGCACGCAAACGAGGAGTAGGAAACGTCAAAGAAGCACAGCTCCGCAAGCTACCTAGATAGGTAGTATAGGTAGTATAGGTAGTCTCACGTGGTTGAGCATGCGACCGGGCACGAGTGTATATGTATGTTTTCGTACGTAAGGGATGGTAGGACTGCAGTTATTTTGTCGACCTAGATAGGCTGGTAGCAAAAGGCACTAAATCTCCCCGCCTATAGTTTTTATAGATCTGGTCGTAGTGATAGACATTGGAAGTGAACAATGGTGCCGTCCTTCGCATCTCTCCCTACGACAACATGCAAGATGCAAGATACTCTGCAAGACCCAACAACTTGACTCTTGGCAGCTTATTATCAGCACTACCTACCGAGTACAACGGAATAATCGGTCGATAGCGGGCAGGAAGCGGGGAGGTAGATATGGAGATTATGGAGCACGGCGCTCGAATAAAGTGAGCTCTCAGACGGTTACATACTTGCCGGCTTGAGTGACAGCAGCCAATGACTCTGATGATACCAAAACGAAGAGTCAGAACTAACATGCCAGAAAGAAGAAGGATGCAACTGGTGACCATAGCTCCATGCAAGGCAGAGCGGCTAACAGCCAATGAACATGATAGGTAATAAATAAGTAGGTCAGTCACGGTTATACTAACTTGCTTAACAACCAGACTGCATGATAAGATAATGGAGCTGAATGACCTACCTACCTTCGCATAGAGTAACTATCATGCAAGGGGAATGGGGTTCCAGATTGTCCATGGAACACCAGGACTGATTTCTTAGCCGGAGAGTAACGACGCTATCCAGGCCGGATATCCGGTTGGTCCGATCGCCATAGGAGATGTCATCTCAGTTGGCTCAGTTGGACGAGAAGCGGCAGACACCACCAACCGAGTTATCTCTCTAGAACGTCACGAATCCAGGTCAACGAGCACGGTTGATAGATACCACGCTATCCCATTATCCAACACGATTCGATTCCGAATGGCTGATCAGCTGCATTGGAGCAAATGCCTCATGCGTCATTATACTGTACCTACTATACCTACACAGCTACCTATCTACACCTATCTACATCGCTAGGTACTATATACGCATACGCATACATATAGCTCTTACTTACCCCGATCAGTACCCACCCCCCAACGAAGAACAAGTTGGCGATCCGCTGCACGGTGCTGCATTACGGGGTTAGAACTGCCCATAAAGCAGCCATGCAACCAAGTAACCGGGGCGGACCGCACACTACCGGTAAATGATAAGGTATGGTATGCATATCACGGACATGTGTATACCATGCAACGTAGGAGATCTGGAGGGATTCCGCTACACACCGCCATCCCATGGGGCATATAAGCTTCGCAAGGATATCTCGGCCACTTAGACAGTTCCAATCCGTGGACCGGGGCGAGTCCGCACGTACAACCTGCGGTGAGTAGGCTATATAGTCCATGAGAAGCGACGATACTACTATTTCTTAATAGAAATCATGAGATGGTGTCTGATACGTAACATTGAGGGGCTTAAGAACGCACGAAGGTTATATCCGAAGGCGAGAAAACCCAGGCGGGATGAGAGGGAAAAAAAGACATAGGATGGTATAAGGCAAGAATGAAATTGAAATGTTCAAGAAAGTCGCATGTTTGGTGGAGTTCCAGGATGAGTCCCCTGCTCGAGAAGGAAGTAGGTAGGTTAGGTAAGTTGGCTGGCCTAGGCCTAGTGAAGAGGAGGTTAGGTATCTCAGATGGTTTGCAGATTCGGCACCTTCGGTTCGGTCATCTTGATTGCCAACCACCAACTCCATTTTAGTGATGCGATTGATATTACATAGGCCAAGTAGTTAGATTGAAACATTGCACTCAGTCCAACACCACACTGCTGCATGTGGCTTAGGCCGGTCTAACGAATCGGTAGAACAAACCAGTGCCGGCGCCAGTGACAGGTAGAGTGTTTTGGTTTGTATGTGCATTGGCTGGCTGCCAGTGGTTGGACAGTTGGACCGTATCAGGTGGTTGATTCCCTTGTGACAAGTTAGGTACAGCATACCTACATAGGTAGGTAAGAGGTATGTACTAGGTAGGTAGCTTTTTTAGCCAAGACGGCTGCCGTGCCTCGTACCAATGAAAGGCAATTTGCCTTTAAAGCACCCTATAAGTCGGGATCATCTTCCTGCGCGGGTCGAAATGGTTTGCATTCCTGGTTGACGCTGAACCTGAAGCCCGGGCCATGTATCATACGTGCGACGCCGAGGTTTGAGAATAATATCATACCTAAACCACCTAACCTGCTGATGATTCAATCACCCACTTGAGGAAACTGACAGCGAGTAACATAGTTTTATTACCTGTGTCACCAGTGCAAAAAAGTAAAGCTGATACCAACCAGAATTTGGTATTGAATATTGTAAGTTTTGGGGTACGGTGGCTGCTGATTTCACCACCTACATATACCTCTCTGGTCATACAAGCTAAGCTCAAAGAAGTGTCATGATTTCAATTGACAATACCTCTAATACAATAGGAGGCAAACTACCTCCTACCTCCTACCCACGTAGGTACTATGTAGGTCAGAGCCTAGGTGTTACAGAGACAGGTAAGACAGGCTACCTACATACAGCAAGCAGCAAGCAAGCATGAGTCTACAGGCTGTGGCGGCACGGCGTGCTATCCCTTTAAGTGCTGTTTCGGCACCGTGACTTTGTATAAGCACTAGACTAGGGGGATAACCCAATAAAATTGTTGTATTCGGGATACTTCGTTTTCCCCCCGGATCACACCTAATTATACCTATGCAAAAGTACCACTTAGAACAATAGGTACTTACGTAAATACATAAATGTGCTGGTAAAAGCTGCTATCTGTGCGCTTAAACAATGTAGTTGATCTACGCGGGGGGGATGTGGAACTAACAGGGGGTTGAAGAAAGTCGCGGTGCCGAAACAGCACTTAAAGGGATAGCCCGGCAGACCAGTTAATGGGTAGCCTGGTACGATGATTGGCCAGAACGCGGTCGAACGCGCCCCGTTGCTTCCCCTCGTCCTCCAATGCCTCCACTGGAATAGCACTACTCCTTGAAGCACGGGCACTACTTAGCTTCAACTCCGATGCAAGATAGATTAGGTAAAGAGGATGGCGGTTTCACTTATTGAGTGCCTACTTATCTGTATCCTAGACTACATACCTAGGCTATCTACATACCTGAGGTACCACATAAGCTCCTGCCAGCTAGGTATCTATCTATCTACCTACTACCTACCTGGCCAGCTATACCCTGCCGCCTCGTCTCGCCTACTACCTACCTACCTATTGACATTCTTCTTTCTCTGGCAAGGACCATCATCAACAAACAAACCCAAAAAAGTCAATTCCCTTCCTTCCTTGTCGCCTCCCATCTTCAATCGTCCTTACCATTCTACAAACTACCTACGTTACGTATATCGGTACCCGCCCCTACTCTCGTCCATACTTGGTTTCTAAACCATTGTAATGATTCAAATTCTGCCTCTGTAAAAAGGTTGTCCCGCACTTGCACCTCCAAGGCTGCTTGACAACACCGCATACCTACCTACCTGTTGTCCACCAAAATCCCAGCTTATACCTAGTATCTGCTCGGCCTCTTAGGAGACAGCAGCACGGTTGTGGCAGAGTGCCTACTTACATTTAATTGCGCCAAGAATTGTACTCCCAAATTCACTGCCTTGTGCCTCGTTTGTCCTGTCTTTTCCTCCGCCAGAGGAAACATCTACTAGACCAGGGATCTTGTTTGTGTCACATTTCCATTTGCTAGGTCCTCGAACTACCTCCCATCCATCTACCTACGCCGTGATTGGCAAGTTCCGACACCCCCGGTTTGCTACCATAAGTATACGAGCGAACGTCCGCCTGTCGACAACACTCTCAGTTCCCGCCGACTCTACGGCTTATTGATCTCGAATCCTCGCCACATCAAACCACCAACCGCCTCATGCCTACGTCGTGTGAGGTGCCGCCACCATGAAGTCGACTCCCCTCATCATCAATTGGCACGAGAAGAACGCGCCGATCTACTCAGCCCACTTCGAGCCACATGGTAAAGGCAGACTGGCGACGGCCGGAGGAGACAATAGCGTACGCATCTGGAAAGTCGACGGCGAGGGAGAGGACCGCAGGGTCGAATATCTATCTACGCTCGCGAAACACTCCCAGGCCGTCAATGTCGTTCGCTGGGCTCCCAAGGGCGAGACCCTCGCATCCGCCGGCGATGATGGGAATGTGATATTATGGGTTCCTTCAGAAACTCACCATCCAACCACCTTTGGCAACGAGGGTATCGAGGATAAGGAGACATGGCGCACGAAACAGATGTTTCGTCCTACGGGCTCTGAAATATACGACCTTGCCTGGTCCCCCGATGCGACTTACTTCATCATCGGTAGTATGGACAATGTAGCTCGCATTTACAATGCCGCCACTGGTATGTTGCTCTCACCCGCCCTCGAGGCGCCTGAATACTAACTAACGATGCCCCAGGCGTGCTCGTTCGTCAGATCGCCGAACACAGCCATTATGTCCAAGGCGTCACTTGGGACCCTTTGAACGAATATATTGCGACTCAATCTTCCGATAGGTCGGTTCACATATACTCTTTAAAGACAAAAGACGGCCAGTATACATTGACGAACCATGCCGCCGAAACGCCCAAAGTGGCCAGTCACGCAAAAATGGATATGCCTCACCGCCGCATCTCATCCAACAGCCCGGCGCCGCCAGATATGGGTTACCGCGCCCAGCTTGCTGTTGCTGTGGATACTCCATCCGCATCAATTGGATCCCCAGTGCTATCGGCGCCAGGAACACCACAGTCCGTGCCCTTGCCAATGAATCCACCTAGTGTAGTTAGTCATAGCAGACGGTCTTCATTCTCCTCCCGCCGCTCTGTATCACCAGCGCCGTCGTTGCCGCTTCCTGCGGTCATGCCTATGGCAGCCGAGGCCTCGCCAAAACCAGGCTATAGCAGTGGCATTGGGATGAGAAATGCCAACCTTTACGCCAATGAGACTCTAACGTCCTTTTTCAGGCGCTTAACATTTACCCCAGATGGCAGTCTGCTTCTCACGCCGGCTGGTCAGTATCAAGTCCAACATCAAGCCGATGGCCTCAAACCCACGTTTGAGGTGATAAATACCGTCTATATCTACACCCGAGGCGGCATCAACAAACCTCCTATTGCCCATTTACCAGGCCACAAGAAGCCGTCTGTTGCTGTCCGATGCTCACCCATCTTCTACACTCTTCGGCAAAGCCCTCCCATAACCCAGCATATCACAATTGATACATCGTCAGCTGAGGATCCCATTCCAGCACTCCCTGAGCCGATCTCTAAACCGGCAATCATGGATCCGCCTCCACCACCAATCTCTCTAACTTCTGACCCTGACAAGTCAGTACCGTCGAAACCTCCCACCATTGAAACAAATGCATCCACGGCTGGGCCTAAACCTACTTTTGCCTTGCCATACCGAATGGTTTACGCCGTAGCGACGCAGGACGCAGTCCTTCTATATGATACCCAACAGACAACCCCAATCTGTGTGGTTAGCAACTTGCATCTTGCCACATTTACCGACCTAGCATGGTAAGTGCAATTTTTCTTGGGCTTGACTCTCCTCTAACAGTTTACTAGGTCAAGTGATGGATCGACACTGTTGATCTCTTCTTCGGATGGCTTCTGTTCGACCCTCTCCTTCGAACCAGGCGAGCTGGGCCAAGAATATAAGGGTGACATACTGAGCAGTAAGAACGCTTCATCGATGATAACTGGCACCA
This sequence comes from Nemania sp. FL0031, assembly GCA_022432375.1. Lineage (NCBI taxonomy): Eukaryota > Fungi > Ascomycota > Sordariomycetes > Xylariales > Xylariaceae > Nemania > Nemania sp. FL0031. The sequence continues at coordinate 471,175 of JAJKKK010000020.1, forward strand.
GCTCAAATCAGGCAACACCAATACCAACTCCAACCTCCATTTTTGCGCCGCCCTCCCCCTTTCCAGGCCATCAGCATCGAAATTCAGCCACATCATTTGCAGCTCCATCACCACCCCCAACAGCATCCTTTGTAAACGTCCGACCCCCATCACCTACGCGATCAAATTCGGCGTCATCGGTGGCCACCCAAATTTCCGTCATGAACAATCCGCCTCTCATCGGCGGAAGTGTGCCCAGTATCACGGCCACCAATTCAGGCAAAGTGACGGGCGTCCCCATTACCACTCCACCAGAGACGCCGGGCAGCGCTAATATCGCGGCCGGTATCAAGAGAGATGCAATGGAGAACGAGAAAGAAGATACAAACGCTCAACAAAAGAGACGCAGGATAGCCCCAACACCAGTAACCGACCCGAAACCATGAGGGGGGCCTGAGATGTATTCACTTTGAAATTGAAATGTAGGGAAAAGGAAATGGGATATTCGGGATTTGGGCATTTGGTGGAGTTCGGGAACACATAATACATACCATCGTCGTCATCATACGGGGCAGCAGAGTTCCGCCGTGACAATTACCCACCAACCTATCCGCGTATTTCTGGGCAGGATACACAGGTTGACGTCCACTGTCCCCCTCCGCCGGGACCTATTGGATTTTTATTTTTCATTCATCTCACATCTTTCACATCCTAGCTTATGTGTACAGGGATGTACGAATAGTTCAACCGTTAAAACGGTGTAGCACTGGAACCGAAGTTAAAGAACACGTTAAATTACAATAGGTGGCATATGGGCTAGAAGCGTAACATTTATTTTATTTCGATAGCTTTAGATTTATGCATGTACCGTGTTAATCTCTTAGTTTTTTCTCTCGTCCCTTCCTTTTCTTAGAAGAACAAAGGAGGCGGAGAGGGTGGAGAGCCAAACATCAGGAAGTAAACATTGCTGCATTAAAGGAAGTTTGCAAGGAATTCCCGGCTATAAGATTTCTCTTCGTGACCAGATCTTATCCAATAGCGTTTATATCCGCCTGTATGTTTGGTTGTGTTTAAGGTATATAAGCAAGCGAGCATATGATATTCATGGGATGCTTTTTTAGTTCATATAAGTAAAAGTAGGTTTGGGTCGGATTGTGCGTAAATACGACTGACCAATTGACCGATCGATTAGTCTTTAACTCCCGAGGGTATTTCGGCGTTGCAAGCTGTACTATATACAGAAGCTAGCTCCTAGCTATAATCAAGCCGCCATACCGTGCTGCCATGTTCGCCCCTTTTAGGAGGACTACCTACAATACTACCATCTCCGCTACGTCCGTGACCGGTCGCGCTATATACCTCCTCATACCATCCCAGGGTAACCTCGTGCTCACACCGGGTAGGAGGGGAGAACGAAACGATGCGACCAAATCATGCGCTCTTAGCAGAAGTAAAATTTGAATCTATTGCGTTAGCCATTCTGTAATCTAGGTATGTGAACATGGTGATGCAGAAGAGAGCGATAGAGGTTGGGTGGTTATCTATGTTCATATTCTACAGAGATGTATAATTTTTTATTATATTAAATATATACATTGGTAAAGAGCGTAGTTTATATATTAAGACGAGGCTGGAGAGATGATCCCACCGATATTCACAGTTATCTTTTATTAATTCCCATTGAACAAAAATCACCTAAGATTAATATTCAGTACCTGCTCCCACTTGTCCAGAGGGCCGCGCTTTTGACAGAGGCAGTATGTTTATTCAATGCTATATGACCCTTGCGTTGGCTAGGCCACTTTAGTTCTAAATTTTTCATGCAATGTTTTAATGTATTGCAAGTAGCTTTTAGGGGTGAATTTTTTGTAGGGAAACGAAGGCGTTGAGGTTATAAACAATGCCGGATATACAGTTCTCGTCACACTATTATAATACATGTAACAGATGGCAAACCTTTCGACTGGACTAACCTAACTGTGCGAGTTCTGGTTTGTCTAAAAATGTATTTTCCTCTAAGACTACATACGAAGGTTGCCTGGGATGCGTTGGTACATAATTCTGCAGCCACAATGGTGTTGACGTCGGCGGCGGACGCAGAGGGATTGGGCTACTACTGTAGGTGGTGGAAGGATGCTCACCATGGGCACAATACTTTCCTTACCGAATCGCAAGAATACCTAAGATAGGTCATCCGCTGTAGACAAAGCTGGCGAATGTGATCTCTAAAAATTGACAATATAGAATGCCATTGATAAATATGACTTATCTAGTTTCCTCGAGTGCGCGTGATAGTTTCAGTTTACACTACTCATTCCCAATGATATTTTAGTTCATAACTTGCTATATTTATATATATATCATATTTCATTGGGACAGGGCGAATAAGGGCGAAGGTAGAGACCAACACTGCTTAATGTTGGTGATTTTTGTTTTGTCCTGTCTAGTAAGTTTCCCCCTCGTGACTTGTGACTTACGACTCGGCGCGTATGTTGGCCAAGCCCCTATTAAAAAAACATCTCGGCCGATAACTTTCATTTGTATGTACAAGCACGTTCCTCACCAACACTCTATGTAAATGGCTGTGTTTGCTTATATCTGGCGATTGGATTAAGCTAAGCTATTAGATGATGTTTCTGCATCGTATGGCGTAACATGTTAAACCCGGATTCATGAGCGCAAAAGTACGAGGGTACTTCCAACTACCCAAGTGGGAAATACCAATAAATTGCTATATATAGGGTAGGGCCGTAAGACCCGTCGGTTACCATGCCGGTGGCTTACGGGTTGGAACCGGAGAAACAAGTCGCACTTGAACGGTATTGGCAGGAGACGGGTTCACAGCCTTGGAATTTGCATCTCAGCTGCGGATTGGAAAGATGAGTAGGACGACTGGGGAACAAGGTAATTCGGTATAGACGTTCATAAACGTAATGAGTTGTCCATGTCTTACATACATATAAACGCATAGGTAACCCTTTTTCCATTTGTCGTCAATAGTTCCGCAGATTTAGCTTCTGCATTAGGCAATTACTTGTAGTTGTTTGGCATTATTTACGCATGAATAGTCCTATCCCATGCTGCATTAAGTTTGGGTCTTATGGTGCCGCCTAATAGTAAAATATTTGGCTCCAAGCACGGATAGTAGATGGTGGCTGGCATGATCGGGTCCGGAAGACTCGGGAGGTCTAATGTAGATAGTCTAACATGTGTTGGCACTGGCAGTGGTAGGTAAGTATTGGCATGGCTTAGCTAGGCTGTCTAGTCAGGGGCGGCCGTGTCCAGTCAAAGGCCAAGCAATGCCGGTCGCGTTGCGTGTCCGTCATAGTACCACGGCGTCTCCAAGACTTGATTGGAATGCAAGTTCCACCGAGACGCTCGGTATAGCGACGACGGGCGACGGGTAGGCTGAATGTATAATGCAGAGCGGGTAGGTCGGTCGGCATGCTGTGCGAGTATATATGCGCATAGCAAATACATGCTGACCGACTATCCAATCAACGACGCAGGGAAGGCGAAACACTGCCTCAAAACCATAGCTGAATCCCCCTCTCGATATATCCCCTATATCCCCATGGAGGCAGCCTACATCAGACGGAGATGACTGCAGATAGTGGTATCTATCGGCATCCTTTATAGGGGGTTATCGTTTGGCTTGTTTGACGAGGTTGCAACGGAATCCGTCTTGAGCGCCGAGCAAAGCAGATCCCCGCTGAAGACCTAAGATGCACCGCCAGATAGACGTGTATCTATTACCTTATGTAGGTACCTATTTCCTAGATAGTGAAATAAGACAAATGGATTCATAATAAGACGGGGAATCGCCAACGAAAACGGGCACAATGCAGTTGGTGGTTGGCTTATTTAGGCAATTTTAATACCTACGTCTACTCCTGCACCGTATGTGGCAGTAGTATGTAGCAATGTAGCAATCGTTGTACTGTAGTAGAGTTGGGATGACGGATGAAGCAATACAAGCAATACATAGTACTTTGTATAACCATAATGGGACGACAAGTACCTACCTCCAAGCCGGCTGTTGGCACATGGCTTGTACAAGCCGTTCGCTGCTCAGCCATGCGTTTCAGCAGGTACCTGGAGGTAATCTAGGGATCGTACACTGTACCTGGAGTGGAGGTGTTTTACCACACCCAACCAATAGCACGCACCCGTATCTCTACGTATCGCACTCTGATCTGTAAGTCTTAATTTTGATGTTGGGTCTGAGTTCCCGTTCTGGGTTTAGCTGAGCCCCAGTTAGTTCTGCCCTACGCTAACTGCACTAACATGGTACCTAGGTATGTAGGTACCTCGCCAGTGACGCAACCTGCATTGAAGGCTTTCACCCTGCCATCCGAGCCTTGAGCTGGGACTACTTAAAAGTCGCCATGGAATTAGACTTGAGACCTGGTGGGTAGGAACAGGTCGATCTTTTTTCAGCATCGTGATTTGAGCTTTTATTAGCTTTGTTTAGTCTCTTCTTCTTCTTCTTTCAAGTTTGTTTTCTTGTGTGCCGTTTCTCGCTTGCTACTAGGTACATACTATATTTCCGATCGTTCCGTAATCCTGCCCGGAATTCACCTTCAATTTTGACTTTGACTTCGACTCAGAGTCTCTCGCCGTCGTTATTGGTGTTCCACCTAAATACCTGACCTATCTTGGTCTGAGGTTATCGTGACAATGCGCTCCTCCCTATCGATAGCAGCATTGCTCTCATTAATTCCTAGCACGCTCGCTGCGCCAAATGAACCCATAAGCAATGTGGTACCCTGGGAAGTGCTACGCCGCGCCGCGCCAGATAGCGCGTCTGGCGATTATGCGCCCGCCACCGTCGATTGCCCCTCGACAAAGCCCACCATCCGGGGCGCCGCCACACTCTCACCCTCGGAGGAACAATGGCTGAAGAAGCGCCGAGCTAATACCATCGACCCCATGGTAGCCTTCTTTAGGCTAGCCAATATATCCGGCTTCGATGCTGTGAACTATGTCCAGTCGAACTCAAACAACTTCTCTGTCGTGCCCAATATCGGTCTCGCTGTATCGGGCGGTGGTTATCGTGCCCTTATGAACGGTGCCGGATTCCTTGCAGCGGCTGATTCGCGGACACCGGGCTCAACTGACACCGGTGGCATCGGCAACCTCTTGCAGGCCTCGACCTACCTCGCTGGTCTTTCTGGCGGTGGATGGCTTGTTGGGTCTATTTTTGCTAACAACTTCTCTTCCGTTGTCCAGCTGCGGGATGGTGAGCCTGGCTCATCCCTGTGGCAGTTTTCCAATTCGATTTTTAAAGGGCCCGAGGATAGTGGACTATCCATTCTTAATACGGCAGAATACTGGGATGATGTTGTTAATCAGGTCGATGATAAGCGCGATGCCGGATACGGTGCCTCGATTACCGATTACTGGGGACGTGCTCTGTCCTATCAGCTCATCAATGCCAGAGATGGCGGACCGAGCTATACTTTCTCCTCCATAGCTGATGCTGACAATTTCGTATCCGCCGACACGCCTATGCCAATTCTGGTGGCCGATGAGCGCAATCCCGGTGACACTATTATTTCTCTAAATTCAACCGTCCTCGAATTCAACCCCTGGGAGATAGGAAGTTTTGATCCCACCATTTTTGGATTTGCACCTACCAAGTATGTGGGTTCTAACTTCAGCAACGGTGCGGTTCCGAGCGACGGCCACTGCGTTCGAGGGTTTGACCAGTACGGCTACGTTATGGGAACAAGTAGCTCCCTGTTCAACCAGTTTCTGCTTCAGAACACATCAGATACTTCGCTGCCTAGCATCGTCACCGATGCCCTGACAGCTATTCTGCAGGATATTAGTGAGGATGAGGATGATATTGCGGAGTGGCAGCCCAACCCCTTTTATCAATACAACCCAAGTACCAACCCGAATGCCAACACCAAGGTGCTAACGCTCATCGATGGCGGAGAAGATTTGCAAAACATTCCTCTACATCCCCTAATTCAACCCACTCGCGCCGTTGACGTCATCTTCGCCGTCGATTCCTCGGCTGACACCCTTTATAATTTCCCCAATGGAACCGCGCTGCGTGCTTCATATGAACGTAGCATGGGTGACATCGCAAACGGGACCAAGTTCCCCGCCGTGCCAGATGCAGAGACGTTCATTAACTTAAGGCTGAACCAAAAGCCGACTTTCTTCGGATGCAACACCTCGGAGTTCACGTCCGGTGGCAATGGCAATACACGCATCCCGCCGCTTATTGTTTACATGCCACTCGCGCCTTACACGGCCTATAGCAACGCGTCAACCTTCACCCCTTCGTACTCGGACGAGGAGCGCAACGCCTTCATCCAGAACGGCTTCAACGTCGCGACCATGGGTAACGGAACCCTCGACGCAGAGTGGCCCGCGTGCGCCGCGTGCGCCGTGCTCAGCCGCAGTCTGGAACGTACGGGTACCGATATTCCTGCGACGTGTCAGACTTGCTTCCAGCGGTACTGTTGGAACGGGACCACCGACTCGACACCTGTGAGTAGCTACGAGCCTCAGCCTCTCATTGGCTTGACGGCACTCAGCGCCGCCGTCAGTATCAAGATGGGCGGTTTTATTTGGGCCATCGTCGGTGCTGCCGGCTTGGCTCTTGCGTTGTAGTTTGGTTCATGCTATGCCATAAGCGGGCGTGATGAGCGCGATGAGCGCCTGTAATGTCGTATATCCTACCTTATTTGCATAGAGCCTCATTTTGGACACGCCACATACCATATTGCGAGGGTCTAGAGGCGTTTTTATTTTACATCATCATATCTACGCTAAGAGGAAGGGAGGAAATTATAACGTGACGTGATGCGAAAAGGAGACATTTCACTCCTTTGTTTATACCCTCGTTGCATAGACACTGTATAAGACATATAAGACATTAAAATACTTAGACTATTTGGACTTGCTTTCGCTTGCATGTTCATATATCCGGTCCCGGTATTTGATTTCGGTGATAGCGTTAGATAGGGGTTTCGGTGGGTTGGTGGGTTGGTTGGTCGTCATTTTTGAATTTATAGAGAAATATGCTCTGTGTGGTGTTTCTCTTATAGCGGAAAGAGATGCAGAAGGGATTAATGAGAAAAACGAAAGAGAAATAAGAAATGTAATTAAAAGTGTAGTCATGTGCTCAGCCTCGTGACCCCGCATAATATCAAGGTATAGGCCTAGGCCTATAGACTACCCAAAAGTTATGTATGCCAATCCTGTAGGATGTTAGTGATTCCCAACCTTGCCGTGTAAATCCCATGGGATGTACAGCATATGATGAGTAAGTACATGGCTACTCTGTATGTAGTTCTCGGCGAATAGACCGCGACCAAGTTCGTCACCCTACCAGCCAGCCACGTCCATGCACAGGCACTTAAACCGATTAGTTGGGCTGAGTTCGAGTCGCGTCCAGTCGAGTCGAGTCGGGTATGCCGTTTTCGATATTGACGTCGAGAACCCGACGGAACTTACCTCTGGATAGTGCAGCCTGCCGGCCGTCGCGACAACAGGTTTATCTAAAACAGGAAAAACAGAGTCGTATACCGATATGCACGTTCACATGCAGGTCGGCAGTGAGACGGACGGGCATGAATGCGATTGGATTGGGGCGGGGGATTCAAAAGGGGGGGTTGATCAAGGGCTAGGCAACGGATAGGGGAGGCTTGGTACCGATTTTTTGTTTTCTTTTCTGACCCCCAAGTTGGGGGGCGACGAGTAGGAGGGAGACAGATATGTAGGTGAGGTGGTATGAAGGCGAGGCAAGGCGAATGGAAATCTGTAGGCAGATAGGTATGGAGAAAGACAAGGCAGGGAGGCAGGGCAGGATTAGTGGTCCCGTATCGTATTGGTGATATCATGCACGTCAGATCGGGCGCGGAGGGGATATTGCGACTACCGATATGCTGGTCGGGCTTGCTTGTCTATCGGTCTGGACTGTGCCACCTTGATAGGTTATGTATGTCTGGCCTTGCCGTTGGAGAGGCATGGCCTGATTTAGGGACGCTGAGTTGGCTGGACCGGAGGGGCGAGGTGAAGTCGACGGCCGGTTATGGCCCGGCCATGGGAGGACTAACCGAGGATACGAGGGAAGGGAAAGCAATGGAAATGGGCCACAAGAAGGAGGAAAGGAAGAAGGAAGGCGAGAAGGCGAGAAGGCGAGAAAGCGAAAAGACGAGAGGAGGATGGCAGAACAGGAGATATCAAGTTAGAACTTTCACGCTGGCCCTACCCCTAACCACAACCTAAGAGTCTTAACCCCGGATCAGCGCACGCAGCTTATTCTGCATTGTTTACTCGGGTGGATATTCACACCTATCTCCCCCATAACCCCATATCCCCATACCTAGGTGGTGGGTAGACAGACCGTGATGTCAAAAGCTCTTCCACTAAGCCGCAGATACGTAGCAGACAGGTGGCCGGCCGCTCGTCCGCTAACCTAGGTTGTATGCCGTTAGGCGAGGATAGGACATACATACATACATAACGTGTAAGCACGTCAGCAATGATTTGTTCATACATATATATAAACGTACAATATACGTACATGCATATTATATAGACAATCAGACAACCAGACAACTAGACATACAGATAGACAAAAAAACAACCATGCTGGTAACACGGTGAGACTATTCTACCACCACCACCTATCCAACTATTCACTAGCACTGCTACCCCAACCTTTGCTTGCCGTTGGAATTACCTATACCATGTAATTATCTATGCAGAGCCAATGCAGATATCCATGCTCCTGCTCCAATGCCTATACCATACCACACCATACCCCATGCATGAGCGGGACCTATCTAACCAACCTACGTTCGTTACGCGTCCCGGACATGTGTACGGATATGCGGGGATTAATAAAATGACAACAACAATAAGGTGAGGAGGGAGAGGAGGGAGCCGCGGTTACCGACCGACTGGTCAGCTCGTTCGGTCGGCCGGTGAAGGGAAGATAATCCCCGTTACGGTGTCATAGGCTACGGTGCGGTACGGTAGGGTATGATTTTTTTTCCCTCTTCCCTTCCCATGGTTATTTTTGGTTGGTTTTTTCTGCGTTTTTTTGTGGAATCCGGTCTGCTTCTTATCCTATACCTCTTCCTCGGTTTGGTTATTTCCTGCACCAGTGTCCCCGGCTTGCTTGTTTTGCTTTCTCGGCTGACTAAGGAGCAAACGGCACTTCGTTCTGGACATGGGCTGGATTGGCTGCGGAAGGACTTTGCGAGTAGTTGGGGACGCGGTGATGCACGGGAGGGCTTCGCTAGGCGGGCTTTGGCTGGTTCGCTGCAAGTTGTGGACTGCGGTCTGAGTTGGGAGCTGTTTTGTTCTGTTTTTTTGTTATAGATAGGATAGTTGATATGGCTTTTTTCTATGAGAGACCTGTAAGTTAAGGCGTATCAAGGGGAAAAAACAGAACGTGTAGTGTTCGTTAGATATTGAGCAATAACGACTTATCCGCCCACACTCCACCCACCCCCTTCCCCTGGAAGAATTCAAGTACCTGGATTTAAAGAGTATTCGACAACGCAAGGAACCCAAAGTATGCAACGAAAGTTGTCCATTATAAGCGAGCTCGTAACAACAGTCTAGCGCGCCACCGATATATCGAGGAGGGAGGAAATATAAAAAGAAAAGAATTACAACAACAGCCATCCCCATCCTTCTTCTCTCCCTGCATTTTGTCTCGGTGGACAGAATACCCGAGTTATATGATAAAAATAGGCCGTAGGAGTGGTAGGTCGTAGCGTCATGAAATAATATAGGCCAAGTATCTTTTTTATGGGTTTTCGAAATATCTCTTCCAGGGCAAAAGAGATAATGGTAATAATAATTATTAGTCGGCGTAGCAGGAGGTAATAGGACCAGCGACGTTTCTGGAAAAAACAACCGTAGTTTCATCTAAACGTATAGGGACCATCGACTTTCACATCCCGAATGCTTTCGGGCATCATCCGAAACCACTCGGTCCAGCTCTCGGCGTTGAACGGCTCGTCCGTCAGCCGAAAAGACAACGTCACCTGCGGCCCTCCGTGCGCGTTTTCAGGGGCCGAAGGTGGTTTAGGAACCTGGAGTGGTAGCGGTGATAACGTAATGGAAGGGAGCCGGGCGTTGCCCGAGGTCTGCATGTGGAGCGGAGCTGGGAAGACCGTTGCCGCCCCCTTGTCGGGATACCTGTCGAGGATAAGTTTGGGGAACATCGAGAGCAGCTTCGAGTGCAGTTCGGCCGCGGATAACGTGTTTGGAAAACGTGTGTTAGCCCGCTGGCGAAGCTGCTCTGTTAGTGCCCTGGTGAAGAGACCACGGTCGAAAAGATGGTAGTAGTCCTCAGGGGCTGAAGCTGCTATCAGTTCCAGAACACCTCTTCGACGAACCATTTTTGTTGCAGGATAGTAGGTCGAATCCATGATTATCAGCGTGTCTGAATTAGCCTCTTCTAGGATGTGTTGGATCCCGTTCCAACGGATCGTCCCAGCTTTCTCGCGATTCCGTGAACTGTGTCCGTCAATAACCAAATTAAGACCGTTTCCTCAGGGGTTTTCCCTCACCTCGATAGAAGCATCTCCCTGTTGTCGTCCAGGTAGCTATGACCGTTGTAATATACGATCATCAAAGTATCCCTGGTGTCGCTCTTGTCGAGGTGCCCGTTAATAATTCTAGATAACCATCTCGAAAGGTTAGAGTAACTATCGCGTCCAGTTGGCGGGATTTTGATCATCTCAGACGCATAGTGATAGTACTTTTGGAATACCTCGGCTAGCTCCTCTACTGCCGTTATGACTGACTCATGCTCATCCTGCCAATAAATTAGGAGTGCGAAGACGTTAGAGTACCGACTCCTATACGGCGAAGAGAGAACCTTGGATGCTATGCTTTCCAGCTCGCTTTTGATCGGCCCGACATGAGGAATCGGGTATGGCGATTGAGATGTCCCAAGGGGACTCGGTATGGGCACATGCCTCTCTAGATTCCTGGGTCCTGAAGGGAGTGGTGTCCTGCTATTTCGCGTCTCGTTAGGAGACGTCCGCCCTGGAATGGACTGCGGATTAGGGGTAGCAGGACTCGGATCGACGTCCATTTCCTGCGAGTTTTGAGCATAAGGGGGAGGGGGTGGCCTCATCTGGCTCGGCGCCGGACTGATAGGCCTCCCTGCAAGGCTTGCGAGCTCCTGAAGTGGACTTGACGAACGGTACTTTTGGACCGCCTCTTCCCAAGACATATTGTGATGATTGGGATGGCACTTGAACGGGGGATCGTGTAAGTTGCATGTTTCGTACGGTATAGACAGATAGACGAACGATTCACTCTTTTTCTTTTTCTTTTTGCTAAATAATAATAATTTAGATACTTACAGCGACTCGACGCCTACGACAGTCGGGACAGGCGCCCAGCTTGCGGATTAAGGCAGCCTTTTCCCTCTGCGCCGCAGAGAGAGGACCAGTTCGTCGACGGCTGGCTCGACGGTTGCTCGAGATCTCGGAGCCATCTTTGACGGAGAAGATGGACTGGGACGACTCGACACTGTAGGCTGTAGTGGATGTGTCAGTCGATGTAGTCGTAACGACTGTCGTGTCGGAAGCATTGGTCGAAGTACTGGAAGCCGTATCTTTCCTCATGGGCGGCGAAGACTGACTGACAGAATAATCCGAGTGATTCTCGATCTTCAAGGGCTCGGGTGGTCCAAGGTGGGCGGCGTGTGCCAGGCGAGGCTGCTGGGGAGTCTCGTAGACATGTTGAGATCTATCATCCGTCTTGGTGCTTTTGGGGAACGACTCTGCCAATGACGGTGCGGGATGCATAGCGTTTAGGCACTCGTCGTCAGCGCGTAATGGCTACCTCATACTGAAAGACTGGCCGCCACGTTGTTGTTGCTCGCTCGGTTGGTCCGTAGAGAGACTAAACTAAACTCAGGTGGTCGAATAAAAGCCCAACGCTGACGAGCAGAGAAAGTGTGCTGAGGTTGGGCTGTCATACAACAAAACCAAACCGAACCGAACCAAAGCAAGACAACACGCGCGGATGGTGTAGTGCGTTAGACGGCGCGAATCGATATTAGACGAGTGAGTACCGAGCAGACGGCCAAGAGACGAATGGGAAGAGAGTGGATGTTGACGTTGGGCAGAAGCCACCTGAAGTATGTAGGTAAGCTAAGTCCACAACAAGGTAGGTTAGCTGCTCTATGTACACGAGGTGAAAGGCTATCGCGGGTATGCAGAGGCGGATAGAGCACTATTCCCTGCCATGGCCTAGGTAAGGTAGTATGTATTATGTAGTATGTAATATGTAGGTACGTATGGGATTCTCGCGTCTATACCTGATGTATATAGTCTAGAAAGACGAGGGTAGTATGCAGTAATATATAACTTACATGTATTGGGGACCCGTCTCAAATGTGATACAGATACCTAGCTTATAGGCATTGACACATAAGTTGTACGAGAAAACCTGGAGCTGTCGTGCTCTACGCATTAAGCAGACAAGCACTGCCGTAATAAGGTAGCATGTATATACCTGGTAGTCTGGGTTGTCTAGGTTGTCTAGGCTGTCTAGGTTGTCTAGGCTGTCTAGGTGGTCTTGGTGGTATGAGGGTATTATTAAGACTGACTACTTTGGGTCCTGCTCGACTGACGACCGAGTAGATTGGTTGGCACGAGTGTGGATAGAGATTGTTCAGGACTCCACGGAGCAGCGAGTGTGGGTAGGCAGTTTATAGTCTAAGTATGCGTAGGCAGAGCCAAAAGTTCTCGCTATTATTACATACATGTATATTTTACATGTCGATTCGAGACTACCAGGGGGGGTTCATTTTGTTCGTTCATCTCTTCTCCCCACGTTTATTTTCTTCCTTCATTCAGACCATGCCACTCACTGCCACGAGCATTGCCGTCGCCCATAGCCACCGCTTTGGGACCGACCGACCGACCGACTGACCGAGACTGACTGACTCGCTTTCTGGCTGATTATCTAGTCTGACTACATGTCCCATCATCATGATTCTGGCGTATCGGCATGTATACGAGTTACATCGAGAAGCTGGATCCTGCGACTTAGAGATGGTCGTCTTGGAACTCAAGTCTCATGTACCTCGCGCTTGCGTGTGGAGTTGTTTCGAACATGGTATAGGTAGCAATATGTATGTATGTACATGCTCTCTGGTCACGCTGTGGCCGGCCATGTGGTGAGGTAGGTATGTATGTAGGCATGTGTATGTATGTATGTAAGTGTAGGAGCCCACGGAGCTCTTGGGAGAGTCCATGGGAGCCCATGGCTAGCACGGGCTAGCACAGGATAAGACCCTGAAACGGTAGAGCTGAGAGAGCGCCCGCCCCGGGCATCGCGAAGCGCTGCATACGCTACACCACGGGAGGAACCTCCATCCTGTACCTACTACGGTGCCCAATTGCCTATCACGGCGTGACGAGGCCCATCTTGGTGTACCGGCCTAGATAGAGGGTCCCCCTCTCCACCCTCTCCAGGCCCTCTCCTTACAGGTTTCTACCTAGATACTGCCTAGGTAGACTAGACAATACTCAATACTGCCTAGACAGGCTTGACAGGCTTGACAGGCTCGAGGGTAGGGCGGGTCCCCGATCTCTCTAAGACCCGCTTCCCAGATCACACCCCTATTGGCATCCTGTCCCGCTGATGACATGCTTTTATTATTAGCAGCACGTAACGGGTTGGTTCATCACCCTCCTTCTAACACTATCAATCTCGCCGCCGCGACATCATGATATTCTTCCCCACGGGAAACCAGACTTGCGACAAGCCGGATGCAACTGTGTACCGTACGTACCAGAGAAGCCCCGAGGTGTCGTCAGTCCAACACGTGAGCTAGCGACGACTCGGTATAGTGCTATGCCTAGTCGCCTTGGATACGCCTAGCGCTGTGCTTATATCGATCTGCTGGGCTGGCGGGCTTATATCGATCTATATCCGAGTGTGACCCGAGGCCATGTACAATACTGGATGCCCTTCCCGGGTAGGGGTTAAACCACGTTAAACCACGCTGCGACTAGCTATAAGTGATAGTTGCTAAGGCTTCCCGGTAACAGGGATGTCACATACCATTTTCTATTTGCCCAACTTCATATGCTATATCGTCTAACAACCATGGATCGGCCTATTGGGGAAAAGATGGGAAAATTCATCTTACCTCGACTAGTATAACATACGCCGAAGCGCATATTCATCCCAAACTCATCCTACCGGCGGAGACCGTAAGTGAGATTATCGAAAAATTTTCACACAGACAGACAGACATACAGACAGACAGGAATCTAGACAACAGGAACCAACTTTTTTTTTTTCCTCAGGCTACGGCGGATGTTACCTACCAACTCCCAGGTACACATGTACATGACCAACGAATGCTGCTTTGTCGAAACACATACCAGCCGCAAAGTACCAATTGGGGCCAATCGCCCGGCATGGTCGACCATACAGATCTCGCCGACGACGGAGAATGGAGACTCACTATGCCACGAGCGATACGCTTTCTCCTCACTTTCTCCCCCTTCTCCTCCTCCTTCCTCCTCCCTGGACCACCTATTCCGGCGGCCATCTTCAGGTCGTGATTACACTAGGAGCTCTAGGAGGGGGGGGCACCAACGAGCAGTTTACGAAAATAAAACGGTCAGAAGAATGAAGAGTGAGGCGACAGAAAACGCGGGGGGACCGAGACGCACGCGAGCGTTGACTAGGTGGACGACGCCATACAGTAGGTACTATATGCAACCTGCAACCCTTATTTTCATGTATTACAACCTCCTGCCCCGGAAAATTGGGAGAGACCCTCTCTCCTGCTTTGATTTTATTTCCTTTTTTCGTTTTTTTTTTCTTTTCTTACGCTGTCTAATTCCTTCTTTCCCACTATTTCTTCCCTGCTGTGCCATCACCCGACCGCAATATTCGACCAATGAGGCCGCGTTGAATTTCCTGCATTTGTATTCGCTGATACACGAGCAGGTAGCCGTGGCAGGGGGTTTGGGATGAGCTTAAACATTGTCCCTTTTTTTTATTGTTCCCCTTCTCCAGGCCACTCAACGACGGGCGCAACGCGAGCCCAACTGCTACGGCAACCACAACAACAACAGCCGATGAAACGCTAGGTAATATCTTGGTAGGCATACAGATTATCTCATCAGACGCTTCTCTCGGGTCAGCCCCGACTCGACTAGACTAATTCCTTCTCGGCCGGTTGCTGGGTTGACTGGGTTGACTAGGTTGACGGGGTTGATGCAGTCGGCCTGCTCATCTCTGTCATCTGATTACACCAGCCCGGTTTGGTTGAGGCTTGATCGCCAACGTTCGGGGCCTCTGGTTGGTGACAGACGATAACGAACGCGCCGCTGTTGCTGCACGGTCTGCTTCCCGCCTTGACCTGACATATCCGGCGGAAGGGTCCCGGGACAGTGTCGATTCAGTTTAATACCAAAATTTTCCGCTGCGCTGCGCTGCTGCTTTACCTTACATACAGCGCGCATTATTCATCGTATCATTCGCTTGGTACTGCCTCGGTGAGGTTAAGTCGGTCGGTCTCAAGCGGATGTCCAAGGAAATGGCCCATGTCATTGGGTCTCGGTCAGACACGGCTAATGATCCTGGTAGCTCTCCAACTCTCACCCAGCTTTTTTTTTTTTTCTATCCTATAGCGCCTTTTTTTCTCTGTTTTCTTTTCGTCTCTTACATACGAACGAATCAGGTAATACGCAACAAATACCTGCCTATTTACCGTAGGTAGTGTAGGTTCCGTTAAGTTGCGTATGGTAAGATAGTTCTTTTTTTCCCCTCTCTTCTGTCTACGCTACTTATCTCCCTATCTCGATTCTGCTCACGCTTACACGAGTTAAGTATAAGCATCCAAGTACACAGTACCTTTTGCTTTTCACTCCCCCTCTCCTCCAAGAAGCTAGGCGGGGACGGGCGGGCTTGGGTTAGATTTGCCGAAATGAGACAGCCCATTGAGAGCGCGCAACGTAGCGTGCAGCTGAGAGACAAGCCCATACAAATCGGGTCACCAGTGGTCAGTTTTGCTTCTGGGGCGACCCCTGCCTGCAACCAATCCCGCCTGCTTCTGGAAGGTCGGGTCGAGCTTAAGTGGACGCGGCAAGCCTCGGCGCCCTTCACCGAGCACCCGAGCCGCCGTCGTGCTGGTGCCCGCGTCGCAGAAACGGTAGGTAGCTACGGAATGGAATGTGTAAGTAGGTACGTAGAGGTTGGCAGCTGGTTATCTATACTACGCATGTACCCATCTAGTTAGTAAGATAGCTGGTGGATAGGTAGGTAGGAGGATAGAATAACCTTACTACCACCTTACCACAATGCCACAATGCCACCACACACCCCCCTTCTCCCTCCCCCTACTATCTTATTATTAGGTATCACCTTACCACACACCTTCTAGACGTACCGTACCATTAGGTACAATACTACCCTCCCTATCTAGCTTTAAAAAAAAAAAAACCTGTTCCCGTCAGCCCTGTTTAGCGGTAGGAAAATCATGCTCTTTGCGTCGGATGGAGGGGAGCTAACGGCGGACGATCGATCTTAATCGCCCGCGCACACCACACGGTCTATCTATACAGATAGCCGATGAGGGGGCGAGGAAGAGGGAGAGGGAGTAAAACTAAAACCGAGGGAAACAGTAGGGTATTCCGTAGACACAGCGCTGTATTCGTTTCCGTCACCTAGATTCCTAAAGGTACGCGAATCACGCCGAAGTTCCTTTTCCCGCATCGACCCCCCGCTCACCCCGAAAAGCGCCTTTCGCTTCCCCTTTGCACTTTTCTTTTTTTAACATACGCATATCTAGACATATGCCTACATAGACATACATGCATACAAGCCGTACCTACATATATAAATTCCGCGTATGTGAAATTAAATTACCTACTGTAACTTTCTCTCAAGGCTAGGACTTCACGTGAATAACCTCGGTCTGTCTCTCTAGTCTCCATCTAGGTACAGCAGAAACACAAACTTCCTAGGCCAAGTACGTACTTAGATGGCTTTCCTCATCCTTCCCCCCACAGCGGGCCGACAACCCACCACCACGGCCAGGGTTGGGGGGCTACACTAGGTATACTACACCCACATTAAGATTCACACGATGCGCTCGATGCGCCCTACCATATTCTATTATATAAATATTAATAAGAAAACAAATAGAAAACCAGTGTACTTACACTGGACTGACTACATAGAGGTATGCTCTACTCTTTTGCTCCACTGTTAGCTTATCCCTCGGTCCGTCCCTAGACTAGACAGGCAGCTAACTAGGTAGGTAGCTAAAAAGCCGTTTGACTCGTATCAGTCTAGCTAGGGTTAGATGGGTGGGTAGGTCCAGTCAGTCAGTGAGCACGTCAGTTACCTAGGATTGTTTCGGTCGGATTTATAAACGGCCCAGCACGGCGATAACTTGGAGTTTTTGCTCAATAAACAGGGGACGATAAAAGAGACGAAAAATTGTTACCGAAAGAAACCACCCGAGTTAAGGATGCGTGGCCATCACCCCCCACGAATTCACGTGGCCTGCATTATGCTAGGTCACCTAGTCCGGACGTGATCTAGGTATCATTATATCATGATGCATCCCCATGCCATCGAGGATATTTCCGAAAGTGCGCGGCGCGCACGCGCGTGTCTCCCCCGTTTCCGTCCCCGGGAATCGAACTGCCTAGTTAGGCATGTAGGCCAGAAGCAGAGAAGGAAGGGGACGGAGGAAGACAAAACCAACCCAAAAAATACACAGGTTGAAACAGAAGAAGAAGAAGAAAACAAGATAAAGAATGGCTCTATCCCATGCGGCCTATGCGCATACCTACATCCAGACAGACATACATAATACAGATGGACAGACTGACTGACATACATACATACATACATACACATACATACCGCATATAGGAACGAAAGTAGACACGAGGTTATGCATGCCTACCTAGGTTAGAAGCGAGACCAGGGCCGGGAGAGGGAATCCTGTCTTCGGTGTGAGGCTCGTGTGACCTTACCGGTGCGTGCGGTCTGCACGGACTAACACGGTACGGTACGGGAGGCAATCCCCGGCTAAGCACACTTACGTATGTGTATCAAGCCAGCAAGCAAGCCTGTCGGTCGGTGTATATGTATGGTAGGATCCGCTTGCGCCAAAAAACCTCCGGGTAATTATCCGCGTATGTATGTAGGTATGTATGTGTGTATGTATGTATGATATAGGGCAGGACGGCGCAGGGCAGCGCAGGTCGGTCGGTCGGTTAGTCGGTCGGTCGGTAAGTCAGGTAGGTGTATATCTATACCCGTCGGAACGAACGAATGAACGCCTGTTCGCTTAGCGCTGTGTAATATGATCGATTGACGTTACACGCATCCCAACCTGATCATCATGAATGATTTTGTGGGCAGCATGAACAAGCTTCCCAGACCCCGACATGTCGCCTGCGTATTTAACTCGATATTCGGAATTAGCTCCTTCTAGAAATCGCATGGTTTTCATTTTACCAGGTTTGGTGCCCGGTTGCTCTCGTTTCGTGTTTATTGTGTCATGTGGGACGATACTGCTCTCGGTTACAAGTCTCGTGTGAAGGGGTGTTTCGGCAAACTTACGTATGGCATATTTGCGTTAGCTGGCTCTTCTGTAAGTTGAGAATGACTCAAAGGAGTCTGAATTTCTCAATATTGCACCCAGCGTAAGGATAGAAGTCAAGGATTGTACAGAAACCCCATTAAAGCGATAAAAACCGGTAATTTGAACTATACTTACAATCAATATCACCCCGGAGTGTTGTAATAATTAACGAGCTTTAAAGATAGTACGATAGAATAAAACTAATACCTGTCTTTTCTATCTAGTAGCACTTAAAACCTTCGCCTGTACGTACGTCGCATATGATTATTTAGGTGAGCCTTGAATCTTTCCGCCAAAGTACAAAAGAACAGGCCATTGGCGGCACCGTAGACTCTCTTCTCATCCCAGAAGACGTAGGCACCTGGTCCAAGGAAGTCGGTGGGATGTACAATGTTTACCCAACAATCCCGGGGCCCCGTGTAGACGTTGGCGCGTATCCATATATACAACGGCCCTAGGTCTGTATCGCAATAAGGACCATGTTCCGGTTGTCGATACCCGATTATGTTGTTCTCAATGTCAAGCCACGGTTCAGTAAGGTGATGATATCCATACGATTTCCTCATTTCATCATCATAAAGGACATACTTCGCCTTACAAGCTCTTGCTAACAACCTCTTCTTAGCTTCAACGTTCTCGGCTTTCTCAAGTTGCATTAATAGAATAAACCCTTGTGAGATCTACCGCTGTGTGAGATATGCGAGACAATTTCATGTCATGGTGTGGTACCTACCCAAATCTTGACCCTCACATCAGCATTAGGGCTAGCTTCATCCACCTCTAAGTTGTTGTATCCTATGCGGTTTATATGTCAGTAGCTCTACTGGATATGGAATTGATAAGGATAAAAGAAGCTTACCCTTGTAGGTAAACCATGCCCGGAGAAATCGATGGGCACACATCATCTGCTCCCGCTCCTAGGGGGGGAGAACGCGAAGAAATTCGTGGGCTGGAGACACCACAAAGCCATGAGACCTATTGTAATGCTTACAGGTCGTAAAAAATAAGTCTAGAAGGTAGAACGCGCGGTAGAAACGGACCGTTTCTGTTTCAGATAAGTTGACAGCATCATCCGGGCCTGTGATTTTCCATGCCATCGCTGCGTACTTATCGACAAGTTCTCCAATGAAATTATGGCAACGCCCGATTTGCACTAGATCGCGTGTGGATAGAGCATTGCCGACGTTAAAGTTTTCATCGGAACGACGTGCCTTGAGGCGGTTCGTGAATGGATTCGGTTCCTGATAAAGGTTACGGCATAGCTCCGTCACCTCTGCTGTACTTCTATACCTTCCATGTAAGCCGTCTATAACTGCTACAGCCAACGGTAGAAGATGCGGGTGGACTTGTTGTTGAATGATTCCTTCAGCGATCCCCGAATACAATTCGAAGGTTTTAAGAAAGCAGGGGTGAACACTGAATGTAGCAACTAGTGAGTCGATATCATCGATGCATTTTAGTATCATGCCGATCATCTCCGGCGACATGTCGTAGAATGTATTGCCCATTATCATTGGGGCTTCTGTGGTAATACGGTATGAAAATATGATGCTCGGGTTTTTGTTGTTTGTCGAGAATATTGGACGACGCTGGGTGCTATTGATAGCATGGTGAATGGGTTAAGAGACACGCGGTACTTGGAATAGGAGACCGAACCTTCTTTAGTACTCAATACTCCGAGCTTCCTTCCGGTTTGATATCAAACAACATATCCTGAAGGTAAGGGCTAGACAAATATGGATCCACAAGATTAGATATCGACTACGGGATATATCCACGCAAAGGAACTTCGAGAAGGCGTCTCCAAGATGGATTGTGAAACTTGCCAGGTGCCCATGGTTGGGAGTATGACATTAAAATAAGAGTTGAGCTAAATTATTGGGGTTTTTGCCTCGCCCAGATCCGGGTCTCGTTAAATAACGGCTTTCTCAGGTTCCGATCAATATGGTGCAGTCATAATTTATACACTAGAGTATAAATGAAGAAATAAAGTAGGCCATGAGTTGTGGATGTTTCTCGATTATTACCTAGCTCTCCGGGTGTAAAATAAAACCAGATCATTAAGCTGTTGTTCGGGATCTCTGGCTAGGAATATGATTTATTAGGTAGAAGGGATAAGTCACGTAGTTGGAGACTTATCTAATAATTAGTGTTATTCAATATGTCGTATGATCACAGAGAATTACGTGTGACTAGGTAAGGTTTTCAAGATCAAGTCTAAAACCTTTACAGGCTTTACGGCAATAACCTCATTTAATGAGCACGTACATATCCCAGAACCCCCTGTGAAACTAGTGGGAAAAAAGAAAATCTGAAATGCACTTAAATCTCTGTAGCAATGAACAGTAACTCAGATGATACTATTGTAATATCTTGCTTATACCTAGTACATACTCTATTAGATATTTATCAGGGATGCGCTCAAGCTACATAGGAGATGGCTACCTCTGATAGTGTCAAATGTCTACGTAAATATATATTGTATGTACTGTAGCGGCATCTATTTCACTTTTATCGCTGTTTATTGGATTTATCTACTTATCTAAAGTAGCTACTAGGTAAGTAAGCATGGTGTAAAAAGCGGTTAATTATAGTTGCATCATGAATCTCACCTCAGATCTAGGTTACATGTCCGTTACCGGTGTTTATAGGGAGATCCACTATAGCGCCTGCAGGGGCATACCTAGTAGATAGGGACCTAGAACAACACTACCGGGTACCTAGCACCTCCACTATTACACACAATTGGTGTAGGTACCTAGGCACAAGCCGGGCAGAACCTGGGTATATGCTAGGTATAAGTAGGGTAGGCACCTGTAGGAACCTGGATTTACCGCGTCTAGGGTCGTCTAATCTATACCCAATCAGCCGGTTCGATTTACATGGAGGTTATGGGCGAAGGCTGTGGTCTGGCTGTGGCAGCTCGTGGCAGCTTCACGGTCAACGATCCCCGGATTATAAGCCTAATACTTTGGTTCTCCTCCACAAATCCCCACCACGATGTGACTAACACGCCGTGAGAACAGGACCCGGATGCACAGCCGGACAAGGCAACAACGCTACCTGGCGTAGCCTACATAGATAGTGTAAGTGTGTCCAAGCATACCTAGGGTAGGTAGGCATAATACAAGTAAAAGGTATATACATACAATACACAAGGCATAATGGTTAGCAAACTGTGTGCGTATGTATGTATGTGGCGTAGGTTTTGTTCCTATGTAAGTGGGCATATGCTGAAATGTGCACTGTATATATGTAAGTACACCTACCTATTTACTAGACATTTGTGTTAGTGACAAGGATCGGATGGGTAGGCTCGGCAGGATAGGATTAACAAGCCACAGTCAGGCGGCAGTGTCAACAAGGGACTGAGACTGGATGCGCTAAGCTAGGTATTGCTGCTCCTACCTACTTATTAAGTGAGTAAGTAGGTAAGTAGCGAGTAGGTAGGAGCTGGGTTGCGTTTACTTTGCGTGTCAAGCTGACTGACATCCCGGCCATTAAGATCGAGGTCGGGGGTATTGATTGCCTCCAGGTTGCCTGTTTGCCTTCCGTCATTCAATATCTACATACATGCCTTAACAGACTTAGGTAGGTACTATCTAAGGTAAGTAATGTACACTGACCACTGCACACACTACACGTACCGACAAGTATGTAATGCATCTGAATTGGTAGGTAGGTACTATTGGCTGCCTACCTGATGACATATTTGGGTTGGCTACACCATACTACCTAGGACGGTATCATTACCTACCCCTACGCGTTGCTAGGTAGGTACCTACTGTACTGTGCTTGTGCTATGCTGTTGCTGTGCTGCTCAATCCATCTAACTCGAGTGGTTCGCACTTCAATCCAGAGGCCACCAAAGCTTCCACCAACTAAGTAGGTCTAGGACTCGATTATAAAATATTCCATTTCATCTTCTACTCGCACCGAACGCCTTCCTTACTTTCTGCCATCACCCGAGGCAAACGCATCTCTTCATTATCTTACAAGTAGCACAAAGAAGAGAAGGAGAAGAAAAGTAAACAGTGCAAAAAAACAACAACACAAATACCCAGGGAAAAAAAAAGAGAGAAATAGAAAGAGCAAAACATTCCTAGGCAGGAAATTCGATCGACAATCAGTTTCTTGTACCTACTCGCATGATCTTATCCACCTATCTATCCACCTGGATCTATCTAGTCAGGCATTCACTTCACTTCACCTTACCTTGTCGCAGATCGAGCTAGACAATCCCCACCGGCTCTGCTGCCTAAAGGATCCTCTTTCATCCGTATAAAGGCAGAGCGAGAGTAGTGAGAGTTGAGCAGGCCATCAGTATTCACCATGCCTCCTCCACCACCTCGCTCACGTTTTCTCAAGATGCCCTCCCGCGGTGGGGCTAACAGGGCCGCCACTCTCGTTCCGGGCAACCGTGCTGGGAAAGAGGGATGCGAGCATTGTCGACATACCAAGGCCGAAGCCTCACAAAAGGAGAAGGGGAAGAATACGGGGAAAGAGAAAGATGGCAAGCAAGGCAGTATAGACGGCCCAACAGGGTCGGAAACCGATGCTAAGTCAGACGGGGCGTCTTCGCAGACTGAGAGCTCGGAAGAAGATGATTCTATGAAATGCGAGGTTAAACATCTCGATCGGCGATACGATGATAAAGATGAGCAGTACTTTGAGGAGCGGAAAGGCGAGGTCACCAAACCTCAGCAAAAGGATTGGTGGCGGCTTTTTGCCTTTTGCATTGTTCGCCACTTCAATGCTTATGATGATTTAGAGCATATAAGGTTCTATGTCAATCCGCAACCTCTGCGGCAGCTTCTGAAGGATGTCATCGGAAACTACTGGTCTGATCCTATAAATGTCCACGATGTGCAGATCGCCGCGCCCTACTACCCTCTCTTCTATTACCGCAAGCAACTGAAAGAAGTTGGCTGCGAGCGGTTCAAGGCCGATCAGGAGAGCGCTGCCCACCTGGACATGCTCTTGGAGTGGATCCAGACGCACTTTCAACTCGATATTGAGGCCTATGAAAGTTGCATCAACGGCGAGGTGAAGGCCATCCCTTACGATCATCTCTGGACGCTCTTCCCGCCCAAAACCATCGTGTACAGCAAGATTTTAGAACAGCACCGTGCCTTCCGTGTCTTCAGTAGCTGGTATGATCCCGGTGAGGTTCCGGGCTTCAACTTCGTCGTGTTCTATACCGACTTCGACGGCGAGAAACTAGGCGAGCGCAAAGCTGAGCTCTTCATCCCCAAGTATTCGGGGAATCGCGATCTTCGCGAGCTGGAAGCGAGACCACTCGATTTACATGAGGAGGCTGATGAGATCCGCGAGTATCTCCTTGCACGCGGGCGGAAGTTTGAGAGCTACATTGGACAGCACTTTGAGACGTATGATGGAATCGCGGTCAAAAAGACCGAGAGGGGCTATGCTCGGATCAACGTCCAAGGCCGTATCGTAAGTACCTCCCAATCCCTCTACCGGGGAGAGGCCATGAAAAAGTTCATGGTGTAGCTGACATATGTGGACTAATCGCCGTCTATAGATGATTGACTGCAAGACCTATCACCGCCTCGATGCGAATGACAGCTTTCGCGTGAAGGACCCCGCCAGCGAGGCGGCGAAGCGTGAAAAGGCACGTCGCAAAGCAGCCGGCAAGACCCATTTTGCCACTGACCAGCAGACATTCGAGAAGCTCTCGGACGAGAACGCGCTGCTCACCAACGCAACGGTGCGCGGGTTCTCGTTTACGGTCAAGAAGTTCCTCGAGTTCTTCGTCGATCTTATTGCACCGATTGAGTGGAACGAGCAGTGCTTTAATGAACTTGTGCTCGATCCTAACACGAAGAAGACGGTTCAGGCGCTGGTCTCGATGCACTCCAAGGAGCGCGAGAGCATGGATGACATTGTGAGTGGCAAGGGACAGGGCCTCGTATGCGTGCTGCACGGCCCGCCTGGCGTCGGCAAGACGCTCACGGCCGAGTGCGTTGCGGAATATGTCCGGCGCCCGCTTTACATGGTATCGTCGGGCGATCTCGGCGTGTCGAGCACTAGTCTGGATGACAACCTCACCCGTATTATGGACATGACCTCGACCTGGCGTGCGGTGCTCTTGATCGATGAGGCCGATGTATTCCTCGAGCGCCGCTCGTTGCATGACTTGCATCGCAATGCTATGGTCAGCGTGTTCTTACGCGTGCTTGAGTACTATTCAGGAATCCTGTTCCTGACGACGAATCGGGTGAATACCTTCGACGACGCCTTCAAATCGCGCATCCACATTCCCATCCGCTACACGGACTTGAGCCCGGCGGCGCGCCTGCAGATCTGGCGCAACTTCTGCAACCGCGTGCCAGGCGGCGTAGATATCGATGAGGCGGGCCTCAAGTCGCTAGCCGACCACGATCTAAATGGCCGACAGATCAAGAACGTCGTCAAGGCCGCCGAGAGTCTGGCCGCGTTCGACAAGTCGAAACTAGATCTAAAGATGCTCGAATCCGTAACTAGGATCCAGGCACGCTTCGAGGAGGACCTCACAAACGTGGCTGGCATCGACTATACGGTTCCAGGAGCGACCAAGAAATACGGCGAATCACGAAATATGTTCCTGTAATTACGCATAGAAGGAAGTTTACGGCTCGGGCGATGTGCCTAAGATTTGTTTTCTCACACATTATTCTTCCGAGTAGCGAGACTATTTACACTTTTTCGCATTCGCGTCGGTTGGTCTATCTAGTTCATAGGGGTGTTCCGAGAACTCTATTGTTTGCTTATATGATATACAGTACGATGAGACGAGGCGAGGCGAGGATATGGAAGCATAGCGGCGTTTTTCCCACGAGGTTCATTTCATGCCCGTTTAGACACGCTTAATGAGAAATGCTTGCATGGGATATTCATGGTCAGGGAAGCCGAATGAAGGATTCCTTCTGGCGGATGAACTATACATATACATACCCTGCTGGAAATGTTTTCTTTGTTTCATCTCACCCAGTAGTATAGAAGAATCAGTAGGATAGCGAATAAATAGCATGCCTTTCATATGAGAGGGA
Source organism: Nemania sp. FL0031 (assembly GCA_022432375.1). Lineage (NCBI taxonomy): Eukaryota > Fungi > Ascomycota > Sordariomycetes > Xylariales > Xylariaceae > Nemania > Nemania sp. FL0031. The sequence goes on from JAJKKK010000020.1 coordinate 496,837, forward strand.
GAATCAATGTTTTAGACGGTATCCATATCGTGATGTTGGTTATTTTGTTTATTCGTTATTTTGCTGACTGCAGCCCTTTTTTCGTATATCTTACTTAGCCGGGAAGAGAAGCCTATATAGTAGCTGCTGGTGATAAACATGGACATAAGAAGAGGTTATCTTAATCTGATCTGATCCAATCTCATCCCATTTCCCCACCCCCACCTGGTATGCCGACTTCACTTGCCCAAGACTGACTGACTCACTACGGCACAATAACCTCACCCTCAAACCCCGCACATTTCGCCACGACACGAGCACCCGCCAGCACAATCTCCCTCCACACCATCCAGTCCTCCCTCCTGCCATCGCGTGGCGCGTAGACGAGGACGTATCCCCAGGGCAGTATATCGCCCACACCAGACATCTTATGCCGCTCGCCCCAGCCCTGGCGGACCACATGCGCCGCGTCCGCCAAGCTCAGCACGACGTGCGTGCTGCCCTCGTGGTGCACGTGCGCCACCTCGCCGCGCGCGGACCGCGGGAACCAGGGGACCGAGGCCGGGTCGATCTTCACCTCGTGCCTGCTCTTCCTGCTCCGCCTGCTCCGGCGGCTCTCCCGGTCTCGGTCCCTCGAGTGGTCCTTCTCCTCCTTCTCCCTCTCGGAGCTGGAACCGGAATTGGCCGCGGCGCTGGAGGTGGAAGTAGAGGTAGAGGTAGAGGAGGAGGAAGCGACGTTCGGGCTGGGAACCACCCACAGCGCGTGGAACTTGGGGGACTCGAGCCGGGAGGGCTGGATGGCGAAGAGCCGCGGGTTGGCGGTGGCGATGGCACGCAGGTATGCGTCTTGCGCGGCGAGCGTGGACCCGCTGGCGGTCTCGGTCGTCTGCCGCTGCGGGATCACGGTTGTTGGGACGGTCGGGCGGGGCGGGCTGCGCGGGGGGAGGGAGGCTGTCCTACTACTGCTGCCGGAAAAGAATGATCTCCGGCAATACTCGCCATATTTCGCCTCGTCGCGGGGTGACAGCGTGATGACGGTGCCCTCGACCTCCGGCTCCGGCTCCGACTGTGGTTCCGGCTGCTCGCGAGACGATTTCGACTTGGACTTCGATTTGGACTTGGATTTCGTCCTACCCGAGCTCGAGGTTGTGCTGGCGCTGGAGCTAGGGACGGATGTGGATGGGGCGGAAGAGGATGAGGAAGAGGTGGTGGCTGTGGTAGTGGAGGAAGAGGAGGTGGCGGAATCGGATGGAGGGGGGATGAGACGCTCGTAGGGCGCTGGCACGGCGCGGTGGTCTCGTCGGGCGACGATGTGGGCGAGGAGGTTCATGAACCAGCCCACGGGTGACCGCGGTATGCCGCCCTCACCGAGGGCGTACCATTCTAGATAGCACCGGCGACTATACGCCAACAGGACTATGAGGGCGGTGGTGGTGACGGTGGTGGTATACACCAGCCGATGGTTCTCGGGCCGTGTCAGTGCTGTGGTCTGGACGACGGTGCCACGGAGAGTGCCGCGGAGAGTGCCCTGTAGAGTATCGCGTAGACTAACGCGTAGAGCCTCCATTTTGGCGACGGGGACTTTCTGTCTACCAGGGAGGGGGAGGGGGAGGGAAGGTCGGCAGATATGTATCTATCTATCAAGATGGGATATTTGTTTAGAGGATGTGAGAATTGAGCGGTGTTGTGTGGGCTATAACTTGTAACATGTACAGCAAGTAATAAGTGTAGGGATCCTACACCGCTTACACCCAAATAGTGGATAAGAGGGGGGGAGGGGTTGTTGAGGTGTGTGAGGTGTGAGGTGTGTGTTGGACAATGGATGAGATGAATTGATATTGATGACGATGGACGATATGCTGTACACGATAGATGATAGAAAGATTGATAGAAAATCAAGACCGGTTTCAATGCTGACGTGACGTTTCATGTGTACCTAGTTCATCTATCCTCACTTTTCTTTTCCTTTTTTTTTTTCTTTTGCCTCGTAGTGCACATGTATTACCCTGGCATTTCTCCACGCGTCCCCCCTACGATCCGCCCCTCAATCCCCAATCCCAATCCGATCCGATGTGACCTTAAACTCATTCGAGGTAGCTAGATGGCGTGTTATAGTGTTAGTGAGTGCTACCACGTAGCTAGATAGCCTATAAATAAGTAACTATCCATCTCAAGTATCAAGACCAAAAAACTCATCTATCATACGACACCGACAATGAACCGTTGGGCCGCCTATCTAATCTCGTGTACCTAATCGACTTCCTCGGCAATGGTACAAATTGCCACGACTAGACCACCGACGATATCGGAGCCGAACGGTACTCGGCACTTGTTCCGCTAGGATCCTCAACATCCATATATATCCGACCCGATAAGCCTCTAATCTCACATAGACTTCACCTGTCAGCCAAGTTCAAAGCCGGTGACAAATAGTATGATTTCGAGTAGGTAGTCCAAAATACGGATATTGGCTTAACGTCTGTATTTCTCTAATGCCCTTTAATCGTGGATATCTCGTCCCATCAAAAATGGCCTCGTCATCTCTAGCTGTATGGCTCACAGAGTATATACATCCGTCTTGCATTGTGCCTCTCGCTCGAGGGCGAGATTTAACCTGACCGGCCTATACTAGGCTCATAGATTCCATCAACAACGCGGGTTCACGAACCGCCGTCGACGTGTTACTCCGTTGAGTCAGGAGTATTAAAAAGATGTCCCAGAAATATACGCCTGCTTAGCTAAAAAGACAAATCATTAAAGCATCGTTCAAAAAAAGGCTCCACAGAGCGATCAAAGTGGTTTCGCAGCTAAGCCAAGTTGCGTATCACCGCCGTGGAACACGACGAATTGGGATTTCAGAAACACGTCGCCGTAAATCGCAAATGGAAAACCGGCAGGCACTGCTTGGATGCCTCCAAAGCATGTCGTGGCATCGGCGAAAGTATTGCCATCAACGGGCGCGAAGTTGATAAATTCCCCTGGGATCACAGCCTGATAAGATCCAATCATCGCTGTGTAGCTCGGAAGAGTCGTCGTACAAGGGAAGATGTACCCTCCAGCCGTCTGCGCCGCGTTCTGGGCGCCCGGGACCTGCGCATAATATGCGGCGGCAATATCGTCAGGCACCAGGAGAAGCGTAGTGCCTGTATCGGCGATCGCTTGATGAGGTGCTGCTATTGTAGCGGCAGAGCTGCCCACCTGGAAGCCCTCCGACGAAAACTGCCAGAAGCCCTGGGTCGTGTTAATGGGTATGTAGGTGATCTCGCCCGTGAATTCAGTGGGATCTATGAAGCCGAAATTGTAATTGCCAGCTGCGTACCGTTAGTTATCTAGATGGCTCTATTTCATCATTCCGAGGAAAAAAAAACTTACGCTCTGATGCCCTTAGATTCGCTGTGAACAAAGGGGCGGCCAGATCCCGCATCGCATTATCGAAAAAAGTGGATTGTTGATTCGGTCGCACCGTGTTCAAAGTGCTGAAAGCAAGACCAACCAATCCATCTGTATCTGGACGCTGGGTGAAGGCAAGGGAGACGTTAGTAGCCGACTCGACAGCTTGATTCTCCACCGTGATCCCTCCGATCGACACAGTATCGAGATAAACGTTGCCGCTGGAGCTGCTACCGTCGCCATAGCTAATGTCCCACGCTGCTCCCATCAGTAGCTTCGCGGTCGAGCTTTGCTGGATATTGTATACAGTTTGACCACCAACTTGGCTACTCGGTGTCTCGCTGCTGAATACCCAAAGATCGGAAGACCCCGTATCAAAATCAAGCTGGAGAGTCTGTGGAGGCGTCCCAATCTGCACAGGGCACAGATATTCCGAGTCGAACATCTGGGGAGTAGCAGCAACCTCTCCTATGGCACCAATAAGTAAACGCTCAGAACCTTGATTATGCAAAAGTCCTCTCACCCTGTGGACTCGCCGAGGTTTCGTTCCCGGGGTTCTGTAGAAGTCCCAGTTCCTCCAAGAGTTGTTCTATGTAAGAGAGCAAGTCGTCGGGTATGGTAGCGCCATATTTGGAATACGCCCTCGCTATAGCCATCGCTCCTCGGCCTTTCCGGGCGCCATAGAATTTCTTATTGGGGACTTGGGTGATCTTGAACGTCATTCCTCCGAGCGTCGATATCTCAAACAGAGGGCCGAGGTTTCCTCTCTTCTCCACGGGTGCGGCCGAGACGAGACTCCGAGTGAAGACCAGCGAGGCCGCAACGACGGCGCCATGGTGAAATCTCATGATGATAAAGATAAATTGTAAATACTAAGTTATAATAAAAGCCGTACTGCCACCATGAGGAAACAACGAGAGCGGCACTTGGATGGGATGGTATATATGATATAAGGCCTCTATCCTAGTAGTAGCGACTTCTAAAAGCGAAACACACAAAACACGCCGGGTGCTAAAGAGGTAGTCGATGGAGATGTAGCCGGTTGGGGGCGAATCGGCAAAATGAAGTCCGAATACGAAATAACGACGAGAACAGGAATTCGATTGGCCAGAGTGAGAACAGAACAGACGGAAAACAGACGGAAGGACAGGAAGAAAAGTGAAGAGGAGTTGGTTAGACAAAGTGGTCGGCGGCCCGGCGGCCTGGGGAGGGGATTAGTCTTTTACATATGAATAACTTCCGGTTTCATAGCTATCACATCTACGAGCATCCAAGCCTCAATGATAGGTAGCCTAAAGCCTGTATAGCCTCAGTGGTAAAGGCGCATACTACCTACCTAACCTAGCAGTTTTGTCTTACCGTAGGTACCTACTTAGGCAAATCTATCTGTGGTTACCTAAGGTATATACTGTAGAAGAGATAGGTAGAGACTGCTTAGTAGTTGCTTTAAGGGGGTCGTTGCCGATTGTGTTTGGGAGTAGAGATGGAAGGTCAAGCCGGGGGTCGATCATTAATGCACCTACAAGCGACTCTGCTGTGCATGGAGATCCAAGTGATACATGTATATACACATGCGGAAATTAGCAAGAGCTTACTTATACCTCTGATCGACCGCATTTTGTCTAGCAAGAAGAAAACTTGGGGTTCTTTGAGCAAAAATAGCTTCATGTAGAAGATAGTTATTTGATGTTATGATAGTAGGTATGCTGTAGGTAATAAGGAGATGGTTTGAGCCGGACCCAGAGAAGAGACCTGTAAGTTGAATTGGCTGATTTGATTGGCGCAGAACGCGTCTGGGGTTAATCGGCTCAGAACGAACCGGGGTCTGGGCAGCGCCTCAATTCTGAATTAGACTACGAAGCACTGTTGATTTAAGCGCCTCACAGAAACTAAAGATAGATACTACAGTAAGGTACCAAGCGTTCTTATTCCCAGAAAAGCACACGGACCAACTTACATGAACCCACTAATCATGAATGTGTTAGCTACTATATGCGAGAACTATCATAGGAAAGAAGCGGATTACGCTATTTGGCCAAGCTCATGCCAGGGGCTGCCGTGAAACCATCTGAAGAGGTACCAGTTTCAGAAGAGCAGTAACATAGCAGCACGCAATCTCGACCTTTCCTTACCAAGAGCTAAATAGTAACAAATGGGTTAGACTTGTGCAATAGGTAGGTAGGTATATGTAGCAGCTGGGTAAATCATGCTGGAAAGTCCCGTGCATAGCTTTCCTCATCGTTGGCCAATGGTTACACCGGATAACGTGACTCGTATCCAACATCGGAACTATGTAGATTATGAAGAGAGATCATGAGAAGGAAGAAATGATTCACCTGTAGCTACCCATGATACGCTAGAAGAACACTCTTTTGTATTTATACTCACTCTGTGCTGTGGAGAGAGATAAGACTTCTAAAATCCGTATATTCCTGTGACCTCCAGCCTGACGCTTGGTATCGACCCAGCCTGGCCCAATCTTGAGCCAAAACCTAGGCATAGATGTAGCAAAACAAAACAAAAAGAAAAGACAAGTGATTGTACAGCGCCACCCCACGATGTGAATCAGGGCCGACCATCTTTTTCCCTACACTCCAGAACGCCGTTTCGTACCATGCAATTATTAATTACAACCCACATATCCCCAACCCAATTACTAGGAATGCTGGTGCGGGGATTCGTCGTGATTGTGGCCGTGCTCGTGGGTATGAGCGGTCGAATGACTAGATCGCCGGCTCGATCCAGCTGCGGACTGAGCAGGTAGCGTGCAGCAACCCTGATCGACACAATCGTCCACGCAGTTCAGCAGGCATCCATCCCCTGGCTCCAGCTTGCCCGGATCGTGCATCGGCGACTGTTGCCCGTCCATCAAAACCAACCCTTCCTCCAGGTGGTTGCAGTTCTGGTCTAGACAAAATTCCGGCTGGATCGTCGCGCTATGGATGCCATATGCGTGGAGACATTTACGTGCCTGCTTCGCCAGCTTCATGTACTTTGCTCCGCCCTCGTCCGTAATAGGAAACGCAATCTGCACATGCAATGAAGCTACCACCTTGGTGTCTGAAAGCTGCCAAATGTGTACATGGTGGCAGCTGATGACCCCCGGCAGCCTTTGAATATCCTCCTTGACATCTTCCAGATCGAGGTGATCCGGAGTCGCCTGTAGGAGTACCTTGGACGTCGCCTTGGTGAGTGGGATGGCCGACCTTAGAATGATGAGAGTGATGAATAGTGAAACGGCTGGGTCGGCATAGTAACGTCCAGGCCATTCGGTCAACCAAATGATAAGAGCCGTGGCAATGACGCCGACATTTCCGAGCGCATCGCCCAGAACGTGAAGAACCATGGCGTTCATACCCATATCCGCGTGGTTATGGCCATGGCCTTTCTTAGACTTAGATTTCGGCTTGGTGTGGTGATGATCATCATGGACCCCAGAATCGCGCCTGCTACGATGGGCCGGCTGATGGATGTGCTTATCTTTAGCGATAGTACCAATGTTTTTCCCAGAATCCTTCGTTATCAGTGGTGTGTTCTCGTTTACCACAGGTTCATCACGAATGACAGTTTCTACCGTGGCGTTGTCTTCTACAGAGCTTTCGTCCGTCTCATTATCCTCATGGCTCGATCTGTCAATGATATCTTGCCTGAAACTAGCAGGATGGATATTGATTTCATCGACGCTCGTAAAACGGCTGCGCTTGAGGCTGTTAGCGCGTCGACGTTCCCAGTTGCTTAATACGCTTCGGCCATCGGATCCATCATGCTGTTTAGTCAGAGTGGTCTCGGAGCCTGCGTCCTGAGCTCGAGCTACAATTACTTCAGGTAAGACATCGCCGACAGGGCCATTCTGGTCTATAAAGGCGCGAGTGGCATCAGCCCTGCCTTCCTCCGCCGCGGCAACCTCGTCGTGATGGTGCACATGTTCGTGATCATGGTCATGGTCATGTCCGTGCCCGTGATCGTGCCCATGGCCTCCCAAGACAACGAATCCAACAAGATTGGACGCGAGACCGCAGCAGCCGACGATGAGGATTAACTGCGGGTTGGAGACCTCCTGGGGCTCCACGAACCGAGTTAAAGCCTCGAGAATGATGGAAATGCATAGCGCGATTAGAAACACGGCGTTGAAAAAGGCACCCAAAATCTCGGCGCGAACCCAACCGTACGAGAAGCGGTTCGTGGTGGCGCGTGTAGCAATCGTCACAGCCCAGAGTCCAATAATCAATGAGATGATGTCGTTTAGCATATGAAAGGCATCGGCCATTAGCGCCAAGGAGTGGACCATGAAACCCGATATCAGCTCGACGAGGAAGAAGGCGACATCGATGGCCAGCATAATGCTGATCCGGGTAGTTTTGGACCACGCCATGTTTCCGGATTTCGCAAAAGGATCGATCGGCGAGGGCGGTTCAACGCGAGCACAACGCGAGCACGACGCGGTCGTCTTCGAAAGGCAGGACGTCGTCGCGATTATCGAAAAGGGGAGCGAAGAGTAGAGTAGGTAGGAAGGTATGTAATGTTCCCGACAGTCGAGAAAAGACAATACAACTCCCGAGCTCGGCCAAGATTGGAGGGATTAGGTAATGCAAAGGCTCGGCAACGAGCAGGGTAGGTCGTGTAGCAAGGTTCAGGCCTAAGATCTAAGACGCTACAGATACCTCCCTACCTTAAAGCTTGTGAGATGATTAAAGAGACTACCAGCATCTAGTATAGAAACCTGGATGTTGTATGTGTTTTGTGACAAGCTCGAGTCTCAGATGGGTGGCGTATATGTAAGACGAAAAATTAAACAAAGAAGCAACAAAACACCGGGGTCGCGTGTTGGTTTCCTTGAAGTCCAGCTGCTATGGTCGCCCTAAGGAGGGAGCACAATAGACTGGGTAGGTACCAGTAGATAGTGTACTACTGTGTACAGAAAGAATGTACAATGGATCAAGTGGCCACTGTGAGGAAATTTTATTTTCGGGGGCTAGAGATACTAGAACCACTGTAAGTGGGGCGTGACGACGGCAACACTGAAAAAAACCGAACCACCACGTCCGGGTGTAATGGTGTAATGGTTCGGAGAGTGGAGAGGAGTCGGGGGTTATGATCGGTCCTGTATCACATCATCACTGACGCCATCGATTGTTAGGGACTGGATTGAGCCTGGTCTCTGTTTGTCTTTTGCGAACCAGTTCTGCAAATGCCAATAGGTAGATAGGTACGCAAAGGAAAGAAAGACGGATGTAGCAGAGAGGACGGGACCGTGAGATGATATATGTTGGCAATCGATGATGTTACTGTTAGTACTGCTTCATCGTGGCGCTTCGTTTTTTTTTGAACCGGCGGCGTTGAGAAGCAACGAGATCAGCAGACATTGGCACGTAACAATTATTACCTACCTCTACTACCTCCTAGTACCTACTTCTAGTACCTACCTAATCGCAGATAAGTGCCGCCCAGGTGAGTAGCGCAATTAGGTAGGTACCTACATGCCTACTGTACCTGTATGCATGCTGCCGCGTACCTACCTACACCACTATACCCGCAGTTGCAGCTTCCAGCGGATGAAGCCCTACCTACTATTGGCTCATGTATCGCCCATATGACTAATAATTAGCATCCGATGACATAAATCATATGTTTTAGACACAGTACATTGCAGTAGGTAACAGTTAGTTAAGTGTAGGTAGCCGTTGTTACCTACTTAACACAAATGTTCTAGAGGTAGGTATCTGACTTCTCTCCAGCATACATAACCTAGAAATACTTCATTTGTATGCACATACAAATCTTAACACAGGCATCTAGACCACAAGGAGTATCCTAGACCAGAAAAGATCCTTTTAGCCCTTCAGCTAAAATTACCGATCCTCGGTGTTACTTGTCTTAGTCTAATTGCTGATAAAGTTAAAGCTTAAATAGTTCAGCAAGCCGCAAGCCAGCCAAAGCAAGTTTGACACACAGTTAGTTGCAGTTAGTTAGGCTAGGTACCTGCAGTAGCTGCTAGTCTAGACAAAGCCCCGTGACAAGAACTCCCAAGTGGTTTATAAGCGGGTTTATAATAATACATAAGGTAAGAATAACCAAGGAGGAATTCTGCAGAAAGGGCATTTCTATTTTTGAGAATATAACAGTCTGTAGGTATGTAGTGCATTTAGGAGGCAAGTCAAGCAGCCTAGGCTCGACTAGCTTTATGATGCAAATCGCAGAAGAAATTCTCAGAAAGATATCCCGTTTTATGAGACGCCTACTTATTTCCGCCCTTGCGTTCCTGAGGCAATAAAACCAAGAAGAGCATCAATACAGGTTTCCATCCCTACCGCCACAAACAAATCCCAGCCGAATTGCTGCCGTCCATCTACCGGTAGGTCCCGCTCAACTGAGATGATCATCGCTTTATTATAAGAGGGACATTGATCGGCTCAGGAGTGTAAATCGTGATTAAACAAAAGGCTCTAACCCATTCTATTCTGTATTGCCTCGCATGGAGTGGAGAGGTAGGTAGACTAGAGGCCGCCGAGTTGGCCACAATAAACAGCGAGGCAAACACACAATAAGAGTTAGATGAGGGTCGATTGGAATGGCTGCGAGTTATATGAGAAACGGACGGCGCAGCAAGTGCAGAGTCATGGCCAGCTACAGGCTATAACGCCCACTCTAACGAGACCACAAACTCGCTGCAAGATAGATTGATGGCGAAAGAGGGGCTTCGCAACCCATTCCAGGGAACCGTCGACGGAACACTGTCTCATTGCCAAGACACGGCACGGGAAGCCAGACCATCGTGCAGCACCGAGCCCTATTGTCGGATTCTCCTACCAGGCCGCCCTTGCATATATCGACGAGTCTATCTATCAATCGAGACGCCATTAGATAGATGGACCATCCATTCTATACGACCCGATCGACAGACACACTGCCATATAGATAGTTATGCCAGCCAGCCTCCATCTCGATGCCTTCGCTTCTAACCGACTCACTCGGTTCATCGCGGCCAAGCCACGCGCGAGGAGTCAGACCAACTTGGAGGCGATACTGGCCGTCGGATAGGCGTGCCTGTGTGCCATAATGGCAACACGCCATTAGAGCCATGTATGCTGTAGGTAGTGTAAGCCCCGCCCCGCGGAATTACAGGGTTCCGTCACATGCCCTGATTTCGTGCGGTGCCGGCTGTGCTAGACAGGTATGTAATGCATCGAGCCGGTGCGTGATATATCCAAGGTGGGACGATTTGGGTCACCGCTATTACAAGTTGCATGAGTATGTATGTGCCCGGCCACATAGGATGACGGCGTCGTATCGGCCGAGTACTGACTGCACTTACAACAGCCACCTAACCGCGCCTACGTACATCGAAGCAAACAATATAGGCAACTAGTAAAACAGCGTTCGCGCACTATCAATATCGAAGGGAGTAAGGTTTCACTAGCTTCAGCTTCTAATCGCCAACTCACGGGAGAGTTTCCGGTCCAAATGTATCTATGCTTAGTAGGATAAGCTAGGAGGCGAATACTGTAAGAAGCGATATAGACGTGTTTATAAAATAGGGCTGCTACGGCTATCACCGCATCAAACGCAAATTGCCCGAACATAGAGATAATGTTTCATTTGTGGGACCTACTGGATCATAGTATAAATAAGATTAATAAGATGGGCGTAAAATACAACATAAATCAACAACAGTAGATGCATAGATAAAGTAGGTAGGTAAGCAGGCAGAGTTACATCCAGAAACACCCCTGGTCATCAAATATAGCTCGGTCTCTTATACCCAAGGGATGCTCTCGGGGCCGCGGGCGCCAACATCCGGGCGCTTCTTGATCTCCGACTCGGGGACGCCCTCCTCGAGCTTACGGATGAGCTCCCCCGGGTGGAAGTCGGCGCCGATGGGGTTCTTCGCGAACTCGGGCCCGGACATGAAGACGTCGACCTCGGCAACGGTATCGAAGTTGTCGACCTGTGTTTCGACCCGGTTGCCGTCCGGGTCCTGGTAGTACATGGACGTGGTGGGGCCGTGGTTGACGCACCACACGGGCTCGATCCCGAGAGCCTTCCGTTGCTTGTAGGCCGTAAGCAGGTCCGCGAGCGTTGAGTATGTGAATGCGATGTGGTCGAGCCCAGCACTCTTCTGCACTTTGCCTGCTAACCCCGGCATCTCGATCAGTGCGATCCGGTGGTGCTCCTCGTCGTAGGTTAGGAAGGCCATCTGCTCGTTCTCCCAGGTTGCGTGTGCGCCGAGGAATGTCTTGTAGAAAGTGGACATGGTCTTTAAGTCTGGTGTCTTGAGGACGATATGTGCCATGAATTTAGGTGATAGGACCTTGGCTGGGTTGGAATTGGTGGCCATTGTGACTTTTGTGCTTTGGTATATGCTAGAGACTAAGACGGATATAAACCGATGAGGTCGATGTGTAGTGATGATTTTGATGTCTTGCTGTTAGAATGCCATCTACGACAACTACGCCTAGCTCATCTATATATGCTTTTTACTTCATAGATCTTACATCCCCAACGATGTTCATGTGCCATCTTTAGATACAACCCGAGTGAATCCCATCCATTGCGGCCGCAGCTAGATCCTCATAATTACGAAGGTTGCCGCTGGCTTAGCTAATTCACGCGCGTCTCGGATTTCATGATGCTGGTCCGTTTGGTGGTCCGTGTGGTCCGTTCCCCAGTCATGAGTGGCATAGCAACTACCGTACGAAGCTCCCGATAATCGCCCTTGGGATTTATCCCCAGTCCGGAGAAGAGGCACGGGAACTTTACATAAGCCGCGCGGGTTAGATTCGTAGTTAGCTGTCAGCAGAGCGGATCCTTTTCTTAGTTGGCGCTTATTCCCGTTTGTAACCAAATCATAGTCCTACGATTCCACTCAGACACAGATTTGGATTGAACTTTACTCGTATATCCATTCACGCTCGGCCGAGGATTAACTGAGATGCGCAACTTCGTCGGAGCGTTCAGATAGTGCCGAAGCGCGACTGACGCAATACTTACGCAGTCATGAGCGAGCCAAGAACCTACCTACCTACTTACCTACCGACATAAGTAACTCATGTTACCTACGCGCATCTGGCATGGTTGCGTTGCGTGGAAGTCCAATATTTCGATTGAAGTTACCTACTTAGAACCAGGCTTTTATAACCACCATATGCGACGCTATAGCCAGGCGATCGCAATTCCTCGGTAAACGTCATGATGGTCATGAAGACGGACCTTACCGGATCCGAGCATTACTAGTACGGAATAATACCCCGTATTCTTTCGGGGGTTCTGCATGCCCTTGTTAGTTCCGGCCTCAATTCAGAGGCGACGTGACTGGGAGTGGATGTTCCCATTTAGGGGCCGTCCGACGGAGGACCGTTGTTCGCTATGTATAGGGCAGCTTTTATGCCTGCGCCGAGAGCGAGCGATGCTGATTACTGTTGGTGTTTGGTATTGACGGGGGCGGCCGCGATCGGTTCACCCGGAGAAAGAGACCGCTAGGATATACGAACATCCGGCATGCATGTTGATATTTTCCGACTTCCAGAACAATTTGCATCTCCATCGATGCTGCCAAGGAAGTCGAGGCCTTTGTCTGGTACTATAGGTAGTACCGTAGGGGAATATTCTCCTGTATGGGGAAATTGGTTCACGCAGCTGCTAGTCTTATGCAAGCCAAGGCGGCGCTTCGTGAGATCGTGTGTCTTTTAAGTCCTTTTCGAGAAGATATGGAGAACTAGATTCGGCCTGTTTTTGGAGCATGTTGCTTGGAGGGAGACTTAGTAAAAGGACACGCATTTAATAACGCCGATGTAGAGGCCTTAATAGTAGGTATGCACTCCAGTTTACAAGGGCTTCGGAGGTATATGTCGTGAAAGCTAAGAGCTAAGATGGCACTTATCCCCGATGCTGGAGTCATGGATCGTGCATGCAGCTCACGTGCTATGCAGTGTAAGCTACGGGTAGGAAATATCCTCCGAGATGATGTAACCTCCGAGAGACTAGGCGATTTCAACGTCAGTTTGCCATCTGGATATCTTGGATATTCCCCGGATTGGAAACATTCGAAATCACTTAGATAGATCAATTGTCATAGATTTCCAGAGAAAATCATCAACTCATCTGATATATCTAACTCGCACTACCGTTCTTAAATACGTCAAGCTTATTCTCGCTACTAATATAGCTCTCGCGTAAGACCCGATGTTTTATAGCCTCAAGCCAAACATCCCGATATCCTATGTAGATCTGCGTTTGGCATATCGGCACAGTCTCCCAATCGGGATCGGAACCGGTGTTATTTACCATGTCGCTTGTTGTAGAATCAAAACGAGCTGAAACTTGATGCTGGATAGTCGCAATAATAGTATTCTTATTGATACTTGACGACCCCTGGTAATAAATACTTAAATAGTGTCTTTTAAGTATCAGTGCATATCTGGAGTACATGTAGCTATACAAGGTTTCAACCTACCTCTAAGCGCTTTCTTCTGAGAGGCGGCACGGACCGAATTAAGTCGAGCTTTCACACTGGAGGATAAACTACACCTTGTGGCACAGGTGCTGCATATGCTAGTTTGACCTAGCCGATGATATGCATGGCCGTTAAAATGACGCTAGGTCCAGAGCGTACCGAGGTGAAGAACATTTGGCTTCATCAAACTTACTGGGTATAGCGTTCGCCACACGGAGCATCAATAATTTACATTCACATAAATGTGAATCCATAGGGTCCCATAGCGGGAAACATGACGATCTTGTTTAAGCTTGTCGTATTAGTTAAAGAGCTACGTAGTATAAATGACTAGATAACAGACGAAGAGGAGCTTCACCAATACCTCTTTCGTTAGCCTTTAACTAGTCTCTCGGTGACTGTAGATGGGAAGCTTTTCGAGCTCACGTCAAGTGGGCTATAACGTCTTCGATATTATCGCTGGATACCGGCATTCTGGTTCATGGAAAGACATTTCGCCGCAGAGATATTTAGTCGAAATACGGGACTATCCGTACCTGAGTCAAACAACATATGTAATTAACATGCATGTAGACAGGCGTCCATCCCGATCTATGCACTGCAACGACAATCGCTTCAAGGGTCCCCCTGATGTGTAAGCCATAATGGGCCATCATGGTCCAACGTAGTAGCATCAGGCAGTCGATAAAGAGGCATATATATAATTCTATGTTACACGGGAGGCATGTAGTCTTGCTTGATGGCAGAATGTCGATCATATGTATTAAGCTAATGGTCAGGTGTGGCGATGTCATGCAACCAACCGTGTTGTTGCAACAGAGGTGAATCGGTAAAGGTGTCGTAGCATGTAAAGAATCAAGGTCAAAATAGACATGCATAACGAATTACATACCGGTCATAGATGGGGTTGTAGATGGAGTCGTAGCAATCCATTTTTCATTCTAGACTGGGTCGGAGAACAAACAGACTCGCATAAAGGTTGAAAAATATTATCCGACTGCCTGCATTGTGCTTACCAAGGTACCAATCTTGGGTTACTACTTAGGTTTTGGGTGCGTTCAGTGTTCACCTATTACGCACAGTATAGAAAAAAATGTACACTGTAATGGAACCGGACCCGCCTGGCTCTGTTGACTTACCTAAATGAGAACATATTAAAGATCTTGCCCAATCAGCGATTCCTCGGGCCGCATTCCCGAACTTCTAACGGAGCCCCACATGCTGTTAGGTAATTCAGCTCACTCCGCCCTAAGTAGTATGCTTATGCTGTACCTACCTAAGCTCGACGCCATCCATCCCATCCCATCTGCCAAACCCCATCTGCCAAACAGAACACGAACCTGTCTGTCCGTTTGGCCACTACACCAGAACCGCCCACGCCCCATCGCGCACCCCATTTGTGCCGGATCGGGCACGGCTCGTTCCAGCTTCTCACATCTCACATGACATATTACCCAAATTGACCCTTGATGATTGCTCGCCTCTGCTATATGAGCATTGGCTCGAAACATCTGATGTCGATATTCAGGCCTGTCAGTGCTTAGTAGTGGCGTCCGGGTGCGATGGCCTTGAATCTGCCGGCTGCCGGTGAGAGACGTCGAGAGAAGGCGTATTGAGTGTAGGTATCCTATCTACCTAGATACCCGTAGCTTTCGGCCCATTCGGAAATTTCGCCTATCTCCAGCACGTTATACAGGGATCTCGAAGTAGTCCATGGTTGGTTAAACTAGGCCGGTATTGCTACGTTTCAGTACTACTCATGCCTTCTTCTCATCCGCCGAGGGCGTGCCCGGAACTCGGGTCACATTTACCCTAAGTACCATGCGCTGATTCCATCGCACGTAGAGGAGACTATCGCGAGGGGAACATCGTCATCGTTGGAGCTGTCTAACCAGAATGAGGATCCCGTTCAACTGCCAGGCTTTGTGGATATGGATATGGCCTCTAGCTTGTTCAAGGCGCAAGATCCGTCGTCCTTGAAGATCATGTTAAGCTCTGATCGATCTAAATTGCCCCCAAAAAACCCTCCTTACTTAGGCTAACACGCGGCATTCCTAGATCTCGTTTCCTGAGAGGGCAGCAAGTCAGGCGTCTTCCTACTGGCTCCCTGTGGCATAGGAAACTCCTTATCATGGTTCTGGTTAGACAACTTCTGCAAAGCACTCCTCGTGCTCTCAGCCTAATGGATACCCTTTGCTTGCCGAAGCGATCCCCCCACCCTATGTATGTAGGATGAGCGCGGGTCGATGTCCCAGGACCAGAGACGACCTCCACCCGGTCCGTCACAGCCGTGGACTATTACTTGGCATGGGTGGTAATATATAGCTCTTATCGGCTTCATACAGGTTCGCCTTCACTACCAGACTAACCTGGAGCCGCGTGGTATCTTGCCCACTCTCCTCCACATTACGGTGTCTTTTCGGCCATCTCTACTCTCACATGTCGAAACCCGTTGATCGTCGCTAGGTTTAGCTGTTCTAAGTCAGCCTCGCGTAGGCGGTGAAGTATCCTGACAGGGCAAGTCTATCCTCTTTGCAACCCCAAGCTCACTCGGGGCTGTACCACCCAAACCTCGCAGCACACCATCCTACATATACAGGTACCTTCCTGCATACTTTGAAAGATAATTTGGGCCTGCATTTAGTCAATCCTCGGGTCATAGTACACCGGAGGGGCTACCCTTCTTGGCAAACTCACCGGGTTCGTTGTTATATAGTGCTCATATGTTTCTCTTTCTCGATACTCGTCGAAGATCATCTCGATATTGCAGTTTATTTAAGTCTTCACACTATCCGGATGTCTAGTCCTTTCCATTCAATTTTCCTATAGTGACACGAACCAACGCTCCCTCTTCCATTTGCCCCCCTACCTAAATAAACAGCTCCAACAGTCAGTCCATAGTATCATCGAAGCAAGACATCGATCAGTCTTGCTCACTTGATGAGAATCGATGGAAACACCATTCATTACAATGGACCACCTTGATGATCAAGACTATGAGGGAGTAGATCCTCTTGCCTCGCCATCAGATGGTTCCAATGTGACACCAGATACCGAGTACTCTCCCCCTGGCAGCCCATTCCCAAAGCAACGCCTTTTGCAAGATAGTCGTTCGACTGCGAGGACTAAGCTAGCCTCATTAACTACTGAGGAGAAGGTATGTGTGAAGGGCAGACTGGCATCAACAAGCTAAACATACCATAGGTCTCTCTTCTCACCGCCGCAGACTTCTGGAGAACGAAAGCCATACCAGAAAAGGGAATACCAGCCATTAAAACCAGTGATGGGCCAAATGGTGCCCGCGGCGGCATATTCGTGGGGGGTACAAAAGTGAGTATACTCAAATTTGTACTGTCACCTGTCGTTGCTAAGAACAGTGCTTGAAATAGGCCGCTCTATTCCCATGTGGCATATCCTTAGCCGCCACCTGGAATAAAAACCTGCTTTACCAGGTCGGTCAACATCTAGCTGGCGAGGTTCAAGCGAGATCAGCACAAGTTCTCCTTGCTCCCACTGTCTGCATGCATCGCCACCCGCTGGGCGGCAGGAATTTCGAGTCGTTCTCGGAAGACCCCCTGCTCACTGGAAAGCTAGCTTCTCAGTATATCAAGGGGTTGCAATCCAAAGGGGTTGCGGCTACGATCAAACGTCCGCTCAATGCTCTCGAAGAAAAACGAGAATCTTGACTAACGCACATATAGACTTTGTCACAAATGAACAAGAGACTCACCGTCTCACTATTGACTCCTTGGTGATGGAGCGGCCTCTGAGAGAGCTATATCTGCGTCCGTTCGAGATCGCTGTACGAGAGGCAAATCCATGGGCTGTCATGTCGTCCTATAACCTCATCAATGGTGTCCATGCCGATATGAACAATCACACACTAAAGACTATATTGCGAGGCGAGTGGGGATATGACGGGTAAGTGTGCTTCCTTCCGGATAAGAATGGTACTAACAAGCATTCTTAGAACGGTAATGTCAGATTGGGGAGGTATCAACTCGACTGTGGAATCAATCAAAGCAGGTTGCGATATCGAGTTCCCCTATTCGACGAAATGGCGCTTCGAGAAAGTTCTTAAGGCCATTGAAAGTGGGGAGCTCACTATTGAAGATGTCAATAGGGCTGCAGAGAATGTGCTAACGCTTGTTGAGCGGACAAAGGGGGACGACATGTCGGCCGAAGAGCCAGAAAGGCAAGATGATAGAGAGGAGACACGCGCGCTTATCCGCTCGGCGGGCATCGAGGGCCTGACTCTACTAAAGAACGAGGGCGGGATACTGCCGATTCACCCGAAGACAGCCAAGATCGCTGTCATTGGGCCGAATGCTAACAGGGCAATCGCAGGTGGTGGCGGCAGTGCTAGCCTCAACCCATATTACAACACCCTTCCTCTGGAGGGGATTAAGCAAGCCGCACATGGAGAGGTAATATATGCCAAGGGGTGCCATATCTACAAATGGCTCCCGGTGGCGTCACCGTTCTGTACCGATAAATCGGGGAAACCGGGCGTGACGTTGGAATGGTTCAGCGGCGACAAGTTCCAAGGCAATCTCGTCGTCACGCAACGGAGGACAAACACCGACCTCTTTCTCTGGGATTCGGCACCGTTGGAACAACTCGGCCCTGAGTGGTCAGCAATTGCAACGACATATCTCACTCCGACGTCGTCGGGAAAGCATACGATTAGTTTCATGAGCGTCGGGCCCGGCAAACTATACCTTGACGGGGAACTCGCCCTCGATCTCTGGAACTGGACCGAAGAGGGTGAGGCGATGTTTGATGGCTCTATCGATTACATGGTTGAAGTCGACATGACCGCCGGCAAGCCCGTGGAGTTGCGGGTGGAGATGACGAATGAACTTCGTCCTATTTCGAAGCAGAAAGAGTTCAACATGACGCACAAGTACGGTGGATGCCGCATCGGGTTCAAGGAAGAGGACCAAGTCGACTATCTCCAAGAAGCCGTGGACGCCGCCGCACAGGCTGATGTCGCCGTCGTTATCATCGGTCTCGACGCTGAGTGGGAGTCGGAAGGCTATGATCGGCAAACGATGGATCTGCCTTCGGACGGAAGCCAAGATCGGCTTGTCCGGGCAGTCCTCCAAGCTAACCCCCGCACGGTTGTTGTGAACCAATCCGGTTCACCTGTGACCATGCCCTGGGCAGACGATGTTCCGGCTATCATTCAAGCGTGGTACCAAGGCCAAGAAGCCGGTAATGCGCTAGCCGATGTCCTGTTCGGTGTTAATAACCCAAGCGGCAAACTGCCGGTATGTATCTCGATATACTATCACCTCTCAAATTCACCAACGCTAACTTCGCTAGTCAACCTTCCCTCGTAGACTCGAGGATACCCCGGCATACCACAATTGGCCAGGCGAGAACCTCCGTGTGCTGTATGGCGAAGGGCTCTACATTGGGTACCGGCACTACGACCGGACGAAGATCGCGCCTCTCTTCCCCTTCGGACACGGACTCTCGTATACAACATTTGAGTACGGGCGGCCATCGCTCAGCAACAAAGTGCTGACGTCTTCGGCGTCGATCCACCTCGTCATGGCCGTCACCAACACGGGTACCGTTGCCGGCGCCGAGACAGTGCAAATCTACGTCCGTGATGAGAAGTCTGCGCTCCCGCGTCCTGAAAAGGAGTTAGTCGCCTTCGAGAAGGTGTTCCTCGAGCCCGACGAGACCAAGCACATCACTGTCCCGCTCGATAAGTACGCGGTCGGATACTATGATCCCGCGAAGTCTGCGTGGATTGCTGAGGAGGGCGTATTTAAGGTGCTTATTGGTGCTTCGGCGGAGGATATTAGGTGAGTTTTTTCTACCTTCCCTTAGGTCTTGTATGCTAGGCATCGGGAAAGCTAATCAATTTGCTTCGTTCTAGACACTCGGTGACATTCGAGGTGAAGGAGTCGTTCGCCTGGGTATTCTAATCGAATACACCACGCTCGCCCCCCCCCCCCCCCCCCCCCCCTCCTCGCCTACTAGATCGAGTCGATCTTAATAGGTCTTACACTCAGCTAGATATACTTACAGGAGGAAGAATAAATGAGAGTATGTACTCGGGTAATAGTGTACGTAAGAACGCTCCTTTTCGTTGAGCCGGTATTCGTGGTTGCATGGTAATGGCTGGTTTGGGATAATTTGCTCTGGCAGATTGTTGATTATTATTATTATTATTATCTTTGGATGATGCTAGCTAGTTGGGGAACTTAGCTGGATGGCGGAATATTTTGGGTTTATATTCCCCAGAAACTAGCATGCTAGGTAGCTATATTACTACCTTTTAGTTGCGATGCGTCATGTCTGATCTCGCTTGAGGGTATGCGTGGTGACTGTGCTTGTGGAGGCCAATGTATTAAAAATTATATGACATCCTATATTGTATTCTATTTTAGATTCTCTAACCATGTTGGATAATTACCTACGAGGCAGCATACATCGATTATATTATACCATGTAGAATGATCTTCACTAATGTTATACCTAAGAGAGGGTTTTCTCTAGTATCATACTAGGAAGTAGCACTGTTTATGCTGGTACTGTTACAGAGCCTTCAATTTTTAAAACTAAAGCGAAAATAGATAACATGTATTATATGTTTAATAGACTTCTTGTTATTACACAAATTTCGAGTGTAAACATGAAGACTCAAATACCAACAACCACTTGATTGATTGGATACCGTATAGGATGTCTACACACTGTACTTGTAGCTTAGCTTTTTTAGGGGCTTGGGCTAATTATAGTGGGAATGAGCAAGTGTAATACAGTACAGTACCTATTGAAAGCCACAGTCGCACTAAGGTGAATTGTGCACAGTTCAGTTCAGGCAGCTCGACCCCGGCTTCCAGCTGCAGCCCAGCTCGGCCCAGCCCAGCCAGCCCGGGCCTAGCCAACAAACAAACCACATCACCCATCCATCCATCATTCAATCAATGCAATGCTTAACAACACATCACAAAAATACATACATAAAGTTTCCATACACTGCAGACGCACCAATGTTTATATGAACTTGTCCTTACTTAATTAGTTACGAACATCCCATCATATCACATCACACACCACTACAAACAAGCAATTCCCTTAACTAATTAAGTAACTAAGAAAACAACCTAACATTGTTGACACCCGGTTAGACAGACAGACAGACAGACAGGCTAGACTAGGTACGCCGTCGACAAAAGATTGATGGCTGCCCGGTCAGAAGGTCATGGCGCGGCCACCTTATAGGACCTACGGGTCTGCCACCTACGCGCCCTCCAGCTCCCACGACCCCAGCGCCTCCATCTGGGACGAGATCATGGCCGGTGTGAGGAGCATGGTGCAGAGGGCCTGGACCTACGGCAACGGCCGCGGCCGCCGTACTGCTTGGGCTCTCGCTGTAAAGGGAGGTCACCAGCTCAGGCGCAACATGGTGCGCCGTCGCCTCCTTAGCTTCCCGCATCTGCTGGTTGCGCTCTGGATCCTGGTCCTGTTCTGGGGCGAGAGGTGGACGTTTGCGAGTAAGGTCAATCGTTGCGACTGGGACCATTGGGAAGATTGGGTAAGTCAGTCCCCCTTTTCCGCCTCGTTATCTAGTCAATTCTATGTAGGAGGAGCACAGAGAGAGAGAGAGGGCGCGCACGTATGGTAGTGCTAGGATGGTACTAGAATTAAGCTGAGAACTAACGCCTTCCTCAATAGCCTCCGGGTGCGACACCGCATCGACTTGTCTTCGTTGCCGATCCCCAACTCATCGATCCTCATTCGTACCCGGGCCGTCCGTGGCCCCTCAACCCCTTAACCATGCGCATTACCGATAACTACATGAGGAGGTCCTACATCCAGGTGCAGAAGATCCTACACCCAGATACCGTCATGTTCTTGGGTGATCTGTTTGATGGAGGGAGGGAGTGGAAAACGGCACACGGAAACTTTGACGACCCGGAATGGGCCAAGGGCCATCGGCCAGCCGACGAGGCCAAGCACGTGAAGCAGTGGAACAAAAAATACGGAGAGAAATACTGGCTGAAAGAGTACGCCAGGTTCGGTCGTATATTTTTAGACAACTGGATATGGGGAGGTACCATTCCCGCGCCCTTCCAGCGAGGCCGTAAGCTTATTTCAAGCCTACCCGGGAACCACGATCTAGGCTTCGGAGCCGAGGTCAAGCTGCCGGTGCGGCATCGATTCAGTGCTTATTTCGGGGAGACAAATAGAGTCGACGTCATCGGAAACCACACGTTTGTTTCCGTGGACAGCGTCTCATTAAGCGCCGATACGTCCAAAATCAAGGACCAGGTCGACTTACGGAATATATATCAGCCAGTAAACGACTTCTTAGACGAGGTCAAGGTTACGAAACGACGCGCTGTGGAGAAGGAATTGCGCTTCTGGAGAGGCGAGGTGGAAGAAGTCACACAGGAGCATAGAGTTGAAGAACTCGAGAGCGCCGACTTCAGCGATCTCCCTACGATTGACCCAGGCGAGAATGCCTCCGACCTTCCCACTATTCTTCTCACTCACGTTCCGTTATATCGCGACCCCGGGACCCCATGCGGTCCTATGCGCGAACATTGGCCACCCATCAAACCGGCCAAGGGGCAGACGGGCCCCGTGATTCCGGATCATAGAAACGCCATCAGCGTCTCGAGCGGGTACCAGTATCAGAACGTCCTGAGCGACGAAGACTCGATCAAGCTGATCAAAAGCATCGGCAACGTCATCCACGTTTTCTCAGGCGACGACCACGACTACTGCGAGGTCGTGCACTCGGCGCAAAAAGAAAACGTCCGCGAGATCACCGTCAAAAGCTTCAGTATGGCCATGGGTGTGCCGACACCGGGCTTCCAGATGGTCTCGCTCTACAATCCCGTAGATAGCAGTGGGAAACCCCCTTCCAGCTCCTCGGGCCGCACCCTACAGACCCATCTCTGTCTCCTCCCCAACCAGCTCTCCATGTTCGTCACGTACGCCATCCTAGGCGTACTCAGCGTCCTCGCACTCATCGCGCGCGCCTTCCTCGTCCCCGCCCTCAAACTCCAGCCCTTCGCCCTCGAACCCCTGCACGCCGCCCCCTCGGCTGTGCTCCCCGTCTTCAAGGCCAAGGACGACGCGGACGACGATGATTCGGAGCGCGAGCGCAATTCCATGTCGTCGGCCACGGCCGCGTCGAACCTTCCCTCCGCCCGCTTCGCGTCCTCGCGAACGAAGACGCAACCGCTTTCAGAGGGCCGGAACGGAAGTATGGCCTCGCCCTATGTTTCGGGCAAGGACAAGGGGAAGGGCAAGACGGGCCCCGGGAAATGGGGCTGGGCACAGAGCCGCGGCCCGAGGATCCAGATACGTAGGGATACGTACTATGACGGGAAGTCGCGCGGGGATCCGTGGAGGCCCGCGGCTGCGGGGCATAGGCCTATGCTGAAGGTCGTGCTGGAGGAGATCTGGACGTCGTGCTGGAGGGTCGTTTGGATGGTGCTGCTAGTTTATGGGTGGCTGGCTTGGTTGGGGTGAGGATGTGGATTGAAAAGGCATGAAGGAAAGGATGCATGCATATATGAGAGCATATAAATAAAAGTATAATGACATGGCGTGTATTAATACCCCTTTTCAGGGGAATGGATGGATGGGACGAATCCTTGTGGATAGATAGATAGTGTAGGGGAGGTGTAATCATTATTGTTATCTACTATTGCGTGTTGTGTGTCTGTTAGTCCGTCCTTTATCTATTAGGACTTGTGGTGTTTGAGTTGTATAGATTGTATTGAGAACATGATCGGATAGTACGACTAAAAACCACCTAACTAAGACGCACTGTTGCTATTTAGTTAACTTCAGTCTGTCGATCTACTCGCCTATGATATAAACTACGAGTCTATATCAGTGGGGATAGAAAAAAGGCTCAAGGGCAAAAGGGTAATAACTTATTGAAGAACAACTCAGGCAGTTAGTTATATCAACTATCTAGGTAGACTAAGAGGTTCTAGAGTACTTGGTCGAGGGTCCCAGTTTGCTCTGGCATGTAAATATAACAAACCTGGGATAAGGGAATCAGAGGGGTATCTAGCTAGGCAGTGTAGCAAGAAAAGAATCAATACTAATTTTTCATCTCATTATATACAGTAGTATAAGGCATCGTCAACCTAAGACGCGTACTAGCATTCTCGTAGTAAGTGTACCATCTTACTCATGATCTACTTGTCTAGTCGGTTTTCATTTCACTTTATGGCTAGACAATAATAAGACAAGAATAGAGAGGATTAGCACCCGGTTTATTAGTCGGTTCGTCCGGGGGCCCGAGTTAACGTGAGGGTACGGCAGTTTGCTGTCCATATTGTCTCCATTCACGTAGCCAAAATGCGTGACATTATTATATCTGAAGAATATGTAGTAGTATGGTCGAATTGTCTCTTCTGAATTATTCATTTCTATATTTTATATAACCGTGTAGTCAAACTGTCAATTATCTTAGTAGGACGTATAAATAACGCGCCACTCCGTTATTCTCGCTCCCAGCATCGTATTGCAAAAGAGACGTACATATAAAAAACCCGATGTAGAAACCGATCAACAGATCACTGATGACAATAATCAGGTGGGAAAGGCTGAAATGATACTGTTAAATAAAATAAACAATAAGTCTTTATTTAATCGTCGAGCTTATTCGACTAGATGAGTAATATTGATGACGATGATGACGGTGAGATCACCCAAAACGTCTACCCCCAAATCATGATACAGTATATAAGGACTCCCTCTGAAAGTAGGGATGAACAGATCGGATCAGGCTCGGCTCTGGCGCCAACTATATCATCCAGCACGAAAACAAGCCGTGTCAATGGGTATATGCCGTGCGGACTACAACAACACCTGACCGAAAACCGGCGCCGTGACTACCGCACATTATGAGGAGCCTTCCCGATAGATAAAAACCTCGTAATAGAGATATCAACACAAGCCCGTCGTTTCCTTTAACCGGGGCTGGCCATTGACCCAAAACCTAGCCTGGTATCCCATGTGAAATAACATCCCCCCTTGTGAACCCGAGTGCTCCCAAAATTCCAATGTACGCCGATCCATCCAACTCCGGCGCTGGTATAGTGATGATAAGTATATTTCGTAAAAAGACAAGACATATGCGGAGGAAAGGTATATCGGTTAGAATGATAGGCCCTGGCTAAGATGCGAATAGATCGTCTTGCATGCAAGTTGCGGGAAATGAGGAGCGATATCAATAGCTGAAATCGACATTACTTAGTCCCAACTCGCGTATTGCCTTGTCTTCTTCCGATTCGCTATTTTCCGTGTGATTTTCCGTCGTTTGTATCGTTTGTATACTCGAGTCCGTCGCGGTTGACCCTGTCCTCGGGGGTACAAGTTCATGTTCCGCCGGTGGGATACCACTATCGGCGAATCCTTCATCACGCAGCTGCTGAAAGCTCCAACTCGGTTCAAATCCTTTGCTCTTCCATGCCAAGTGAACACGCTCATACATCTCGTCGATCTGTTCGAGGCTGATCTTACTCGTCTCGAAAACCATGCAGTAAACGAAGACGGCCCCGAGAATACAAAAGGCACCCCAAAGGAAGAAGACCTTGGATCCTAAAGAAGCATATCCGGTACCCTCCTCGACGAGAAACGGCGTTCCGTACGCAATACCGAAGTTGAGCAACCAATTCGAAGCCGTGGAAATGGACATGGATTTCGCACGAACCTTGAGGGGGTAGATCTCCGACGTGACCACCCAAGCAACCGGACCCCAGGAGGCGGCATAGAAGAAAACAAAAAAAGCGAGGAAGACAATCAGCAGCTTGGCAACCAATCCTTTCATATCGTAAGCGACCGTCGAGAAAATGGCGATAACGAGTTGACAAATGGCCATCCCTATAGATCCAACAATCAAAAGCCTCCGACGACCCCAGGTCTCCACTACAAACAGGCCCGGGACAGTAGAGACTACGTTGATAATGTTAAGGACCAGGGAGATCGTAAAAGGGTTATTGACACCGGCGCCAAGAAAGAACGTGGTTCCATAGTACATAATGAAATTGATGCCAGTAAGCTGTTGAAGCATCTGAAGCCCACAGCCAGTTAGTATTCGACGACCTAGGTGAGGAGAGCCCAAAAAGACGTCACGGTAGGACGCGCTACTGAGGGCTAGTTCGTATTCGTGGTTTGCTTCAATCTCGGCGAGTTCTTCTACGAGGGCCGGATGGGTAATATCGAGGCGTCGAAGGCGACTGAGTGCGAGGCCGGCGGCGTGTTTATCTCCCCGTTTGATGAGATACCGTGGTGTTTCCGGCAAGACAAGAAGACCAAGACTAAGAATCACGGCCCAGGTAAGCTGAAGGCCGAAAGGAATCTGATATGCGGCGGCGCCATTTATGCGGTAGGTTAATTGGTTAACGATCGATGCGGCCAATAAGCCGACAGTGATGGAAAACTGGTATGCGCAAACTAACGTCCCACGAATCCATTTCGGAGCCATTTCGGATTGGTAAAGCGGAACGAGAACAGACACAGATCCAACTCCTACACCAGCTAGAAACCTAGATAATTCATGTCAACGCACGCGCCTTCCAACATGTCCATTCCGATTTGGGACATACCTCCCAGCCAACAACAACGGAAGAGCGTCAGCAGTAACCTGAAATATAACACCGAGGATGAAGACACCGATAGAGGCAATAATAGAAAGTCGACGGCCAATCCAATCGCCAAAGGGAGCGGAGAGCAAGGCGCCAGCGAACGTTCCTGCACTGAGAATAGCGACAGTAATTGATATCTGATCGGGTCGGAGGGCGAGGCCGTTATCGTCTCGAAACCCGGTGCTGAATTGGTCTTTGAATGATCTCATGGCAAGAATACCGTTGATGGTGCTGTAGCGGAAAAAAATAAGTCAGCGCGCATTGTCGTGGATATACAAAGGACGGGACGGGACACAGGATAGATGGTGGGAGAAATGCATTGTATCGGCGGCTGAAGAGACAACATCTGAACACGAGGGCGCAACCGTCATGGCGACTCGATTATCGGCAGACGCATAGGTGACAAGGCGGACAAATATATATACAGATTGGTTGATTGACGAAATGTAGATGGCTCACCCAGTATCGTAACCGAACAAGACTCCGCCGGTCGCTACGAACAGGCCGACCATGATAGCCGGCGCAGAGGACCCGGCGACATTGTCGGGTTTGTGCCAGCCCATGGCTATCGCCATGGTGGATGGTGTTGGAACGTCAAGCCAGCGTATTCGGTGTGGCGGCCGTTGGGAACGCGGTGGATGACAGAGGGGGATGGGGATGTCGAGGTTGAAGAGGATGGAATTGAAATTTGCGGGTTCCCATGGACAAGGCGAATCGTCGAGATGGAGTAGGTAGTGTAGTGTAGTGTGGTGTAGTGTAGATGGAGAGTGGGTATAATACGACGAAGGGGAGAGGATCTCGACGAGTTGCAGAGGGCGGAGTGGAGAAGAGAGTCAAGTCCAGTGAGAGAGTGTGTCCAGCGCGAGCCAGCCAGAGCAGGAGCCAGCAGGAGGAGCCCAGCAGCAGCGAGCAACAACGAGCAACGGGGCGAGGGAAAAAGGCGGGAGAGGGCCGACACTTACCTACAACTACAACCTACCTACAAACTACCACACACAAGGTCAGCAGTCGGTCAGCAGTCAAGGGCCAAGACCCCCAGGACCCGCTGGGATCAGCACCACGCTCCGCCGGGGGGCTGCTTCACTTTTGCTCGCACTTGCTAGATATCTTGTTAGCCGCGTGCTGGTGCGAGAACAGCACTGTACGGGAGGTACTACTGTCGTCTACAGCCCGTGGCTACGAACAAGGCCAGATGACAGGTCAAGGGTAAAGAGACGACCGTCTGATTGGACATCTGGGCACCAAGAGGGCGTGGTTAAGCGAGTTGGACCTGAGAATAGAGTACCCTGCTTACCGTGTGTCTACCGTGCAGCTGCCTACTGTAGCCAATAAGTATAACCACTTGCAGTAAATAGCGGGTCTCGCATCGACCTGAGTGGTAAGGGTGTTCCTGGGGGAAAGCCTGGAGGAGTGGGAGGTGGGGGGATTCCTTGACTGGACCCCCAGCCCAGCTAGCATCTCATTCGCTACCGGCAGGCCTTGGGTGTAGTGTCTTGTGTGTGTCAACCATCCATGAACGCCTTATTCGGGCTAGCCTCTTCCCTTCGCATCTAACAAGCCACTTTAAAATAATGGCTGAAGCAGATTGACCAGGTACTTGCCTATACATATGTACATGCCGACATGACGCCAACTCGGATGGAATTTGGACAGGGCAAATGTGAAATGTGCCATCCCAAGGCCAGCGTTGTCTCTGATTACTTACCCAGACTCAGGTACACTGCATGTATTCATTTTTTTTTCTTAATAGGGTATCTGGTCCCTGCGGCGTTTCTTGCATGGAAACTCGATTAGGGGTATTGTCCAAGTTGGAATAACAATCCACCCCCCTCTTCCCTCTTCTCCCCCAAATTTTTTAAGACTACAGATCAACTAACCATCCGTGGTTTTGGCTACTAACCCATTCTAGCAAGAGTGGAGTAAGTAAAGTGAGTACTCATAGATCGGTTAGTGTAAAAAAATAACGGTTACTATAAAAAAAAAAAAAAGCAAGTGCAATTTTAAGAAAGTCCTATTAGCTAAAAAGGTTAAAAAGTAAACCCTATTATTTTTTATTTATTTAAAACAATTAATTTGTTTTTTTTTTTGGTTTTTTTTAAATTTTCTATATTTTATTTTTTGGTTAGCTTATAAAGCTTAAAAAAAAATTAACACTTTTACTTATTAAATACTCGGCATATAATTAGTAATATTATTTATTTTATATTTGCTTATATAAAAGTAAAACTTTTATTTGCTAAATATTTAGCTATGTTATATATATTTATTTTTATTATATAAAATTAAAACTTATATTTATTAAATATTTAATTATATTATATATATTTATTTTTATTATATAAAATTAAAACTTATATTTATTAAATATTTATATAATTATATTAACTTTTATTATAATTTTTATTTATAAAATATTTATTTATAACTATAATATTTATATTAAATAGTTATTTAAATAAGTTTAACTATAAGTTTATAATAAAATTAATAGTTTTTATTTATTAAATATTTATATATATTAATTATATTAATAGTTTAAATAAATATAATATTTTAATAATAAATATTAATTAAATAAACTATTTATTTTTAAAGTTAAAATATATTATTTTATATAATTTTTATTTAGTAAATATTTATTAATTTATTATTTAAAACAAAAAAATTTTTATTTTTATTAAAAAATATTTTTACTAAGTTAATATTATAGTTTAATTTTTATTAAAACGTCGAATGTATAATGCTTGCTTTTTTTTTGCACCTAGTTATTTTTATACAATAAAGTCGGTTATAAATATATAGTTATTGCTATACAGTTATTTTACTACATAAGTAATATAAATATAATATAAATCCTTAACAACTCTACTAAAACTATCTTATATAGCTGTTTATGCAACAAGCGCAGCTTTAAACTTCTAGTGTATGCGCTAAGCTAAACTTTCTTTTATTATAGATCGCTGGCAACATATAGAAAAAAAAACTAACGTGCTTAATTGCTAAACCTTAGCCAAAAAGGTAGCAAAAAGGTAGCTATTTCGAGCTTGCTAACTAAACTTTATTTAATATGCTACATATACTTAAATTGCAGCCTATAGTTAAGCATATGTGTAAATAAAAATGCTGACCACAAAAATAAAAGGTAAGCAAAAAGCTTTATAGAGCAGTTATTTCTTTTATTTTTTATTGCTGCTATTATAACTACATTTTTATTACTATTATATGCTTTATAACAACATTACTATTATTACTAACAATATATTATAATAAGCTTTTAAAGTAAAGCTTTAGCTAAAACTATTTTTAAATCGCTAAAAACAATTAAAAATTTTAATACTTAAAATATTAATAAGTTTAATAATATTTATAAACGCTATTTTATAGTTATTTATTTTTTTGTATATTTAAATAATTGCTAATATTTAAAATTTTATAAAGCTATAATAAAAACTAGAATAAACTAAAGCAAAATAAACCAATATAAAACTAAAAATATTAAAAAAAAAGTTTTTATTAAAGTATTTTAAAAAGTTGACAAGTATATAAATTTAAAGTATAGTTAAACACGGTTGACTTATTGCACAGCAGTAGGCTAAATAGCTTAATAGCTGCGGCTTAAAATAGAAGTATAACAAAAGCATTTTTGCGGTTGCTGTTTAAAGCTTAATTAAAAGGCGTTATTGCTATGCAAAAGAGGAAGCTATTTTTAGCGTTTTGGCTTTTGTTATATTTATATAAAAAAAAGGGCGTTAAAAGCGTTATTAGTTTAACTAACAAATTGCGGCTCAATAGGAAGCCTAGCTTAAGGTTTAGGTTAGTTAGTTAGCAATAAACATTTGATTGTACCGTAGTATATAAAACACAAATTACTAGGTAACTATAAATAGGCTAAAGCTTTTTTACTAAGTTAATATTAATATAAATAATAATAGCTTGCTAATTTTATATAATAAAACTATATAAATTTTAAAGTTTTATTTATTAAATATTTATTAATATAATATAAATAAACTTTTATACTAAAAGTTAAAATAATTTTATTTATTATATTTAAACATATAAAGTTAATAAAAAAAATTTTAAAGTTAATAGTTTATTATAGTTATAGTTTAATTTTTATTAAAACGTTAAATGCGTAATGCTTATTTTTTTTTTGCACCTAATTATTTTTATATAATAAAGTCGGTTATAAATATATAGTTATTACTATATAGTTATTTTATTATATAAATAATGTGAATATAATATAGATCTTTAATAACTTTAAATACTAAGCCTACTATAGAAAGGATGCTATTTATAATTTTATTAAAACTATTCTATATAGCTGTTTATATAACAAGCATAGCTTTAAACTTTTAGCGTATGCGTTAAGCTAAACTTTTTTTTATTACCTGCTAAAATCGCTAGCAATATATAAAAAAAAAAACTAACGTGCTTAATTATTAAACTTTAGCTAAAAAAGTAGCAAAAAAGTAGCTATTTTAAGCTTGCTAACCAAACTTTATTTAATATGCTGTGTATATTTAAATTTAAATAAAAATGTTTGTTGCTATAAAAATAAAAAGTAAGCAAAGGCTTTGCTTATAAAGCAGTTATTTTTTTTACTTTTTATTGCTGTTATTATAACTGTATTTTTATTATTATTATACCTTTTATAATAATACTACTACTACTACTAATAACTAAAGTGCTTAAATTTAACAATATATTATAGCAAGCCTTTAAAGTAAAGCTTTAGCTAAAATTATTTTTAAATTGCTAAAAGCAATTAAAAATTTTAATACTTAAAATATTAATAGGTTTAATAATATTTATAAACGCTATTTTATAGTTATTTATTTTTTTATATATTTAAACGATTGCTAATATTTAAAATTTTATAAAGCTATAATAAAAACTAAAATAAACTAAAGTAAAATAAACTAATATAAAACTAAAAATATTAAAAAAGAAGTTTTTATTAAAGTATTTTAGAAAGTTAACAAGTATATAAATTAGTTAATTTGTTGTATAGCAGCAGGCTGAATAGCTTAATAGGTCTTAGTAACTTGCCTACAGTTTAAAATAAAAATATAACAAAAGCGTTTTTGCGGCTGCTGTTTAAAGCTTAATTAAAAAGCGTTATTGCTATATAAATAAAGGAATACAGGTTTAGTACCGAAAAAAAAAGCTATTTTTAGCGTTTCGGCTTTTGTTGTATTTAACTAACAAATTGCGGCTCAATAAAAAGCCTAGCTTAAGGTTTAGGTTGGTTAGTTAGCAATAAACATCTGATTATATCGTAGTATATAAAATATAAATCATTAGGTGACTATGAATAAGCTGAAGCCTAAAGTTAATAGTTTAATAAATAAATTAAATTTAATTGTTTGTTTAAAAGTATATTATAAATATATATTTTAAAATTATATTTATTATTTATTTATTAAATATTTATTTGCTTTTAAAATATTAATATAAATTAATAGCTTAATAAAAAAACCTAATTAATAACTAAATATTATTAATTTTATATTAAGCTAAACGTTTAATTAATAATAAGCTAATAAATATTTTATAAAACTATATATTAAAATTTAAAAATAATAAAAAAATTATATAAAATTTTAATTTTTATTTACTAAGTATTTATTATTAATATATTTAATTTAATTTTATTTAAATATATAATTTAATTAAAATATTAATAGTTTATAATAATTATAAAGCTAATAAAAAAAATAATAAAAATTTTATAGCTTTATTTATTAAATATTTATTAATAATTTTTAAATTATTTATATATTTATATTGCTAGTTATATTATATAAACAAAATTTAAAATTAATGTTTATAAATTATATAAAAAAATATATTATAATAACTTTAATAACTAGTATAATTTAATAATAATTAGTTTTTTTTTAAAATAAAAAAAAAAAAACTTATATATTTTTAACGAGTATTTAAATAATATATATTTTATTAAATTTTTTGTTATATAATTTATATAATTTATATAAAATTTTAATAAATATTTAAGTAATAAATAATTTATTAAGTTTTTTACTATTTAAGCTATATAAAAAAAATAATAAATTAATAAATACTTTTTAAAATATAAAATTTACTAATAATAATAGTTTTTTAAATACTTTTAAAATTTTTAATAATAATAATATAGTTATATTAGTTAATAAAAATAATATATTATTAAATATTTATTAAATAAATATAAATATTACAGTTTTTTTAATTAACTAGTTTATAAATATTTATTAAAATTTTTTTTTGCTATTAAATTTAGTTTAAAAAAATATTTATATTAGTTTTAATATATTTTAAATTTTAATTAATAAAAAATTAATTGTTTTTAATTTATTAAAAAATATTTTTGCAGCTTTTTTTATATTTTTTATTTAGTTTACTATATAATTAGCGAATATTTTTGCGTTTTTTTTTATATTTTTTTTTAATACTACTAAATAATTAATAAATATTTTTACTTTTTTTTTAATATTTTTTTTTAATATTATTAAATAATTAATAAATACTTTTTTTTTTTTTTTTTTAATATTTATTTTTAATATTATTAAATAATTAATAAATATTTTTGCTTTTTTAAAGTTTTTTTAAAGTTAACTTTATTAGTAATATTTAAAAACTATATTATAATATTATAAAAGCTTTTATAATTTTTTAATAAATATTTTTTAATAATTTATTTAATATTATATTTATAATAAACTATATAAAATTATATAATATAATTGTAATAAATTTTTTATATATAATTATATATTAAAAATTACTATAAAAAAAAATAACTTTAACTTAATAAATATTTAATAAAATTTTATAAAAAAGCTTATATAATATTAATTAATATATTTTAAAAATTAGCTTATTTTTAGTTAACTATTATATTAACGATTTTTTGTTTATAAATATACTATAGTTTAAGTTTATATTTATATTGCTTTAAAAAAAAATATATATATTTAAATATAAAAGTATATATTTTTATTGTTTATATATTAATTATAATTATAGCGATTATTTTAGTTATATTTTTTAAGTTAGCAATAAATATTTTATAAATATATTTTATATTTATTTTTATTAAGTTAATAATTTTAAATAGCTTAATAAACTTTTTAGTAATTTTTTTTTTATAATAAAGCTTTATAATTTATATTAATTTAAATTAATTTAATATTGTTGTTTTTTAGCAATTTAACTTGTTTTTTTTTTAAAAGTATATAGCTATAAAATTAATATTATTATTATAATAAAATTAAATATATTAATATAATATTAATAAATGTTATATATATTAATAATATATTTATAATATATTTATAAAGTATATATAAAAATTTATTTAGTTAAAGTTATAATAATATTTTATTTTTTATTTATATTAAAGCTTTAGTTAATTTTTTACCTAAACAAGTAAATAAACTACAACCAAATAGCTAAACTAAAGCTTAGCAAGCAAACAAAAAAGTAAATAACAACTTTTTTATATAAAAGTAGGGGGCAAGCTATATATAAACTATATATAGCTAAGCTTTTTGTTTATATAACCGATTACCAATTATAATATACTAGCAGCTATAAATAGCCGCTAGGCAACTATTAGTATAGCTTTTTAATAGTATATATAGCTACTAACAACTAACTTATTATATATTGGCTACTTTACTGTTTTACTAATTGTTTTGCCGGGCATAACACTGCTATAAACAAGCTGCTAACGCAAAAATATAAGCCGCTAACAGCTAGTATAAATTAACATATTATTTAATATGCAAAGCGCAATAAAGCATTTTTAACTATTTGTTTTTTATATATAAAACATTGCAATAGGGCAATTTAGCACTTACTACCTTTTTTAAAAACCTAAAAAAAGCTTAAATTTAAGTGGTTTTTACTATATATAGCCTATAAATATACTATTAAAGTTTTTTATAATATAGTTTTTTTTCTATATACCGCTTTAAGCAATAATAAACCCGAAGTTTAACTATTAAAGCTTTAGTTAATTTAAGCTATAAAATATATAAATAATTTGCTGCTTTTTAAATATATAATATTGTTAGCTTTTGTTAGCAAAACTAATATATATATTAGCTATAGTTTAATTTTTAAACTATTAGCAAAAGTTTATATAAATAAAACTATAAATAAATTTAATTATTTAAATATAATTAGCTAATATATATTTAATAAATATATATAAAATATTTATTATTTATTTTATTAATATTATATGCTTAATATAATTAAATAGTTTATATATATATATTTATAATATTTATAAGCTATTGTTTAAATAGGTATTAAAAATAAATATGTTAGCTATATATAATTAATAAAACTTTTTTATTAAAAATCTATTATTTAAATATAATATTATAGTTATAATAAACTATTTAAAGTTAAAAAATATAATAATTTTAAGCTAAATATTTTATAAATATTTGCTAAAATATTTAAAAATAAATAATATATATAATAATATTTTTATTTATAAATAATGCTTTTAATATACTAGCAAATAAAAGTAAGCATATAATTTTTGCAGTAGCTATAAAGTAGTATATTTTTAATTAGCTTATAATAAAAAGCAAAATAAATAAATATTTTGCAAAAATAATGTTTAATTTTTATTTTATAAAGTTAACATTAAAACTAATAGTTAAATTAATTATTAATTATTTATAATAATAATTAATAAAATATTTTTAAATACTAAAAAAATATATATATTATTTTATTATATATTTAAATAAATATTAACTTATATTTAAAGTTTAGTATATTTTTTTTTATATAAATATTATTTTTGTTTATTTATTTTTTATATGTTTATTTTTAAACAAAGTTTTTATATATTATATATATTTAAGCTATAGTTAATTATTTAAGGTTTAAAAAATTATAACTTTTTTATAAGCAATATTATTTATTAAAAATATTAATATATTTATTATATATTTTATTTTTTAAATTAAAAAGCTTTAAATTTAGCTGTTTATAATAATATATATTTATATACTAATATTTAAATTAATTTATAGTTTTATTTAAATAAAAACAAATAATTATTTAAAACATTATTATTTTATAGCAAAAATATTAAAACTATTAAATAGTAAATATTTATTAAATAATTATATAATAATTATAAAATAATTATAAAATAATTTTTATATTTTTTTATAGTTTAAACTAAAAAATTTAAAAAAAGTATTATTTTTTAATAATATATATAATATTATTATTATTAATTAATAACTAAACTAATATTTAAGCTATATAAATAACTATTTTTATATAAATAGTTTTTATTAATATTTTTAGCTTTAGTTTTATAAAGCAAAAAACTAATACTTAAAATATTTTATTAAAGTTATTAAAAAAAAATATTACTAAATTTTTAATAAATAAACTTTTGTTTTTATTTTTTATTTTATTTTTACTTTTAAAACTTTTATATTTAAGCTTACAATTAATAAAAAAATTATTATTAAATAAGCTGTTTATTTTAAATTAAGTATTTATAAAAATATTAGTTAAAATTAATATATTATAACTATTTTTTAAGTTTAATTTAAAAAAAATAAAGCTTAGCTATTTTAGTTTTATTATTATAAAATAATAGCTAAAAAAATATTTATAATAAAATCTATTTAATATTATATTAAATAATACTAAGTTTTTTTTTATAAATATATTTAAAATATTAAATTTTTTAACTAGCTAATAATAAAGCTAAAAAAATATATTAACTTATTAGTTTGCTTTTATATAAATATTTTATAAGTATAAAAATATATTTTATATTATATATTTTAAAATTATTTTTTTTTAAGTATATTTTTTTTTTTAGCTATTATTTTTGTTGCTTTTTAAACGTTTTATTTATTTGCAAAATAATTTTTTTTTAAAATAATAATAAGTTAAAAAAATTAAAATATTTTTAATAAAAATAATAAAAATAAACAAAAATATTTTAATAAATATTTAGTTTTAATTAAAAAAGTAAATAATAAATATATAAATACTTATTTAAAAAAAATTTTTATTTATAATAATATTATAATAGTTTAAAAATAAAATAAAATAAAATAAATACTTATTATAAAATAGCAAAAAGTATTTATATTTTAATAATAATAAATATTTAAACCTTAAATATAAAAAGTACTTATTTACTAAACTATTTATATAAAATATAACAAAGTAATATGCTATAAAATAAAGCAGTATGCTATAAGGCAAAGCTTATCGGCTTATTTTATTAGGTTAATTTTTTTTTATAATAACTGTTATTTTTTACACTAACCGATCTATAAATACTTACTTCACTTACTCCACTTTTGCTAGAATAAGTTAGTAGCCAAAACCACGGATAGTTAGTTGATCTGTAGTCTCAATTCTTTAGGCGTTTGAATGGATGGTGAGATGTTTAAATTTAGCGATGAGGCTCCCTGGTTTGTCGACAGTACCACCACTCCCCTATTGCACCGGCTAATGTGTTAGTAGGTAAGTGCCCTAAAGAATGTGATTGTGGTAGGCATATCGTACAATGTCGTACCAACAACAGAATCCAAGTACTACACATTCATACATACCTACATCAAGCACCCTTCTTTGTGTATGTACGAACGAGGGTCGGATCTCATCCGCTGAGATCCGTCATCTTTCTACTATTCAAGTATGTAAGTATGCGTATGTATGTACTACAGTAGTTTGTATTTACTATTATATAGTATACGGTGTACAGAGGACTTCGTACATAATCGGATCGGACGTCCCTAAATAGGTAGGCCTAGGGCTTGCTTTCAATCTATCTTAAGTACTCCACTTCCCTGTGCAACGGGAACTCTCCGGCTCGAAGAATGTTGGTTGTCCGGTGTCCGATGAACAAGGCCAGAATAGCATCGATGGCTGGCTAGCTGGCTAGCGGTATGCATTGGTATTAAATATGTCATTAAATTACACTAGGTACTGCAGTCTCCCCTTGCCTTGCGTTTTGGTAGTGCGAGTCAACGACGGTATGTACCTAGAACCAGGACAAACATATATACAAGAATGCCTGTGCGCGACGTGGGTAATATTAATAGAAAGCCAGAACCATGAGATGGCGATGATGGCAGCTAGCCAGTCCCTGAATGGCTACGCAATACGTAACGGTATAACTCATCTTACGTACTTACACACTAGCTACTGTGAGTAGATAGGTAATACACTCCCTCCCGGTACCTACTTTTAGGATTTGATGAGCACCACCCTGGTGAGAATTCATGGCATGACTGCCCACCGTCTACTACACTAGGTAGGTAGTTAGTGCATACAATGAGAAGAGGCAAAAGTTTCTCTTCGCTTTCTCTCTCTCTTTCTCTTCTCCGAACCGGCGGCGGCCAAAGTAGCAATCATACCAACCG
Organism: Nemania sp. FL0031; assembly: GCA_022432375.1. NCBI lineage: Eukaryota > Fungi > Ascomycota > Sordariomycetes > Xylariales > Xylariaceae > Nemania > Nemania sp. FL0031. Next base: position 534,735 of record JAJKKK010000020.1, read on the forward strand.
CCCCGATGTCTTATTATGTAGAAAGACTACTGTACCCAATGTAGCATGAGGACATTTGTATCGTACCTGCAGGGCGGCGCGTTGTGTGCCATGGAGCCCAAGGCCTGAAATATTGTCACACCATCAGAAACGACCCAAACGACGTGTGCAGGTGCATATCCCCAGTATGAGCCAGGGAGGGTAGAGTGTAGGTCGGTTCGACTTGGTATACCAAGAATGAACTGACAACGACGCCATGTCACCGCCTAAGTATACATCAACTTGTCTCAGCTGGTGGTGTAACTCCAGTCCAGCCTTCAGTAGATAGTCTACCTATACTAGGTATGTAGGAACCAGCCAACCAGGATAAGGACTCTAGGCAAGTGTTGCTCCTTAAGACTAGGTAGGTATGTAGTCTTGCACACTTTGAAGCCGGATTCTAGTTGCTTGCCTATACTGTTAGTTAGGTAGTTGTTATTGCGCCTACTATTGGATGGTTTAGCGAGCAAGCTTACCTAGTGTATACAACTAGCAGCAAGGGACGAGGATAGGTGTGTTACTCATGATGGTATAGTATATAATGACCTATGTATTTACCAACGTCAGTTTTCAGAATACTATAGTAAATATGTGCAGAGTAGGTAGTGAGTGTAGCGTGTATGCATAGGCTGTAGGTGAAATGATGTTCCTCCTAGTGAGCCAATCACCATAGCCGCGTACCTAGACACCAAGCTTAATCGGGAATAGCATGTTTGTAGCTGCTCAAGAACCCCATCTCCACCAGTCGGGACTGGCGCAACAACCACGGCAAATAAATGACCAGACAGGTCGATTTGCGGGGGAGCTCTAGATAGACAGATACCTAGCGTGCGCCTGGACATTGCCTAACCTACACTACCGGTAATACATACACAATACATACACTACCTAGGTAGGTAGAAGGTACGGTGCAACACAGGACACACACACACGGCACACGGCAAAGGAGAAAGTGCGGCAGAAAGGCAATGGAAGCAAAATGGAAGGAAAAAAACGTCCGCTGTTGTGATCCCACCGGCTTGTGGTCATACTGTATACAACTAACTAGGTAGGCTTATAGCATCACAGAAACGCCTTACATACTACCTAGGTAGAGATAAGCACAAGGACCGAGGTGCGACGTGAACAGCAGTTAAGACAGGCGCGAAACTTTCTTCCTCTTCCCCGACTGAGCCCACAAGTCGACAATCGTGGCATATGTACGGAGGTCGAGGTCAAAATTGACTGGCACCGTTGACAATAGCCCACAGTGCAAGTCAATGAAGCTTACGAGGATGTTGACGGCCTGTTTTAGCCTTAACAGGGCGCTGATACTTCCAGGGCCTAGCTATGCTGCGGCTAGCAGTAGATCTACGCTAAGCGTAGAGAGAAATTAGTGGCCTGCTTTGGCCCCTATCGATTTGCAGACCGTTAGCGGCCCGAGTAATTATATGCCAGGCCGATGCCAGGCCGCCATAATTCGTTCAAATTTATTAACTGGCACTGTAGGCTGTTGTCAACGGTGCCAGTTAATTTTGACCTCGACCTCCGTAAGTTCAGTAGGTATACCCTCGGCATGATATGGTGTGGTGAGTGTCTAAGACCCGTTTAGGAAAGTATTACTACTACCTAACCTACCTACCTAATACTAAGCTACATATAGATTAGAGTCATACACGGACGGGTTGATGGGTGCGGGGGAGGTGAGGTGAGGTCCCTCTATTGATCAGTACACATATTATTTTTTAGCAAAAGACTCTCCTACGAAAAAAGGTAGGTACTGGGAAATGCTGGTAGATCATAAGAGGTAAGTATGATAGAGATAATAACTGCTTGCATACACACTTGCCTCCTTAGGTAGAAATTATGTATGATATTAGTATGTAGATATGGGTCCCGTCGCTGTGGCACCTCAACAGTAGCCACGTTTCTTATTGGCACCACCACTACGACCACCACTACGACCACAACCACCATTCTATTCTTCATTTGTGTCTTTGCTCTTTACAGTAGGTACCTCAACCCATTTTATCAATCTACCAGCCCACCTACATACACCATACAACAGCTAAGACACACCATGACCCGATCTCCGGTACAATTATGACTCCCAAGGTACTCCGAAGCATGTGCTAAGAGTTTGCCAAGTCTATCATTTAATCTACAATGCACTTACACACTCACTCACTTGCTCACTCATTCTATATTCAATTAATACCTCGCCCATGAAAGAATACCTACCTCACATACTCCTACTTGTAGTACTTACTTACTTACGCATACGCCACCAACCTTCAAGAACACTCATCTCCGCGGCCATTCGCCAGATAACGCCTCACAAGACGGTCAGCGTTACTATCGCTTGCCACCACCTACCTGGCTACTTCTTGTATGGTAACACAAGTAGGATCTGACTGTGCCCATCGTCTGGCTTTCTGTTGGCTGGCTTGCTCATCGTCTGACTATGTCTCCCTCATCCAATCCCATCTCATCCCATCATACATTAGACTAAGTACCTACTGTATTCTGTATAGCATACCTACAACGCTACCTTAGGGTAGGTAAGTACATACCTACAATACAGCATAAGCACGGCACCCTAGGTATGTAGCGTGCTGCACAGCATAGGTTAGGTACCTTAGGTAGGTACCTAGGTAGGTACATATGAGTACACTACGCACGCCCCGAATCAAGCCCCCAATCATCCCCTACCTACCTACATGTAGGTATCTACAACTTCACTATAGGCAGTTCCAGCCCCTTGCTCGCTAGGTATTACAAATTTTCTCAGCTCATTCACAAGAACGTCGACATGACCATTTGCGATCCCTGACACCTCGGGCCAAGCAGAGCTCGTCTTGCTTCCTGACCCTAGCCTCCATCCGGTCAAGCACCAGGGACTTTCGACCAATTGGCAGCGTGCCGTGCCAGCCGCGCACACTTGATTGCGTCGTCGTCGCCGCCAACCGCCAACAACGACGTTGAATCCAATATCGTTTGTGTCGCTGGATATAAACCACATACATGTGCAGTCCATGCAGTACAGTATCAATCAATACCTGCCCAGCCATGCACCAGCACGCCTATCTAATGCGGAAACACAAGAAAAGCACCCAACGGCCGATGGCAGACAAAACCTTGCATCGTCTTTTCGTCATCATTAGATACCCAGATGAGGTTACCAAGCTGTCTGTCTGTCTGTCTCATCATGAAATGTGTCCAGTGCTGTCGCGAAGGAATACCAAGGCTAGTCTACGTTAGTTCGCCTGGTTGTTTCTTGTTTGTCTGGCACACTCCCTCCCCCATGTGAACAGCTTGTGGCTCGACGCTAGGTGTGGAGATATACATTAGTCGTTATGTAATTCGCCGATGTTTTCACTCGTCTTCGGTGTCGGGATGTTTGGGCTTGCAACGCCGCAATACAAGCTTGACGCATACGTACAAGCTCTTATACCTAGTAAAAGAACAATGTAGATAGGTGCTCAGAGATGAATGTCACCCGATCCATCACGTCTAACAGAGACGCCATGACACTGGAGCCGGATGGTCCCCTGTCTAGACAAGAAGACCTAACAGTTTCAGTACATGGTCTACGGACTTCTGGGTTTAGGTCGAACGATGCCTACATACTAGCTCCAAGCCTGGGTCACACAAGACTACACTAAACAGCTCCCTAGGAAGTAGACAGCCGTCACGACAAGTGATTCGGGGACCCCTATATCGACGCTCTTAAACCCATGAAGCTCGCATACCTAATTCGAGCCGATAGACATCCGTTCGTCCTGACTATCCGTAAGGACATGGGGAGGTCCATACTTCGTTGCAGCTATTTCGACCCAATACACAGGAATATCTAGTAATAATACCGATGCCCATATGTGCAAATCCTACTAGCCTATCCATCCTTTAGAATTGAGTTGCGCCAACAAACGGTTGTTTCCGTGTACCTATCAGCACGATATTCTCTTGCTTTGTTCAGCCCTGAATCCCCGAGGAAATACGTAGACAGAGGCACCCCGCTTGGTTAAACTCTTCATTGGGCGAACCCGGCGAATGTAAACGTGGACAACGGTGCCATTCCAACGTACCACGAGAACACGATGCGGTCCCTGGCAGATGCCACTCGGCTCTTCTCACAGTTTCGTTCCAGGACATCATCTCAACACAAGCCTAATCATGATCACCAACTTAACGCATGATGTTCTAGTGATTTGATGGACCAATCGTCGAAAGTGAGCATGCATGCGTCTTTATACGTGAACAGTGAGCTTAGAGCGAGTCAGAACATGCTCAGTCCGGACATGCACCTATTCCAATCTCTCCTGTCACATGCTTACCCTCGGACCACACGCCGGGGATACTGGGCCTATTATGCACAGGAACATATTTGTGGGAGATGGTCCAGCCTCTTATTTCCTTCAAGGGGGAAAGTGTATGCCCTACCTAAACTCTTGTCGAAGTTTTCCGTTCCCAGTAGAGCGATGTCGCATTACAAAAGAAACCTCCTTGCCTATTTAAGCGCCACCCATGCCTCTGTTTGGACCGAAAACCAAACCATCAACCGGTTTATGTCGAAGTGTTTGTGGGACCAGTGTTGTTTCGTTACACTTGGGTTTCTACCCCCCTAGGTAGGTAGCCAGCATATGACAAACAGAGCGAAAAGCCTCGCTCATTTTACACACGCATATCCATGACGTTGAGAGGCCGGTGGCCCGTTAGACATACCGAACTGAATCAAAAAAAACTTGCATGAACGCTAGGTATACAGACCCAACATTGTGCAACGTTGGATCATCTTATGGTGACCCCTCTGGCTTGTGCGCCTCTCTCGAAAGGTATAGTTGATTTAAGCCCTCGGTCATCGGATCCCTGGATTCCGGGTTCTGAGTCAATACCTACAGGATAATGGCGCTATCTAGGCTCTTTCGGCCGTTGGCCTACCTGACTGGGGTACGGCGGTAGAAAAAATCAGTGCAAAACATGGCCCAAGCCTTCCCGGGACCACGTCTGCGGTTGCGGACAATACCTGGACCGCTATGGCCACCCCCTACGGGATACGAAATACAATTAGTTAGGTAGGCAGATGTTGCCGGTTTTTGATCGTATTCGAGGTGGCCGTTCTCTGTATATGTAGGTAGCTCGGTAATGGACAAGTGTTGTTAGTTGAAAACTCAGGCGTGATTGCTCACTCGAGATATCAGAGTCCACACTCAGCTTTCGTAGTACAAGCCGCCGATCTAATGGACTGCGTTATCACATTAGACTACCTAGGTAGTCAACGTGTTGGCTTCCACAGAGTTCTAGTAGGACACACAAAATATTTTGCTTTTTTTCTTCCTTATACACGATATTGCAACCCTAGCACAGCCAAACATACCAGTAAACTAATAAATGCAACGTGATTTCACTATTGAAGACATGCTTTTCGTATCTATTTGCATAACTACCGAGCTATATCCCCGGGGACAATAGGGTGCTAACATAACAAGGAATAGCTCAGATGGCGTTCGGTCAACCCGACGGTCACTAGAGACGGTAAATAAGTGTAGGGCGCCGCACTGTGCCTCACAGGTTGAGTTTGCTTAGGACTAAGGATATAGAATACGCCTGCCTACCTACTACTACTATATACGGCGTCTAGCTGAGCCCTAGCCAAAGCAGAGGGCATCGGGGACTAGAAAAGGGGTGGCTTGAACGGCGAGACATAAAGTGCAGATACCCCAGCTCACCTTACAATCCTCAACTCATACCTATGTATTCCGCACTCTCGATTAACGAGCTGAGCTGAAGGAGCGAGCCTTTGCATATATCTACGCTAAACCACGCTTCAAGGCTGAGGTCCTAGCATGGCGATGTTGTAGTAGAATCATCAGGGTATTATGTAAGTGTCTACGCCCGTTTCATTATCGTGCGGTTACATACATGTAACTGATGAGCATGATTTACGCACAGGGCTATAGGGTAGCGTACATATGCGTATGTGTGCGCCGGCGTTTGCCACGCTGACACATCTAGAGTAAAAGGCTCGAAAGATGTTGCTGATCTCAGCTAACGCGGGTGAGATTAGTAGCGATGAGACCGATAAGGAGAGAGATTTACTCGGGGGGCGTATGTGTGTGAGTGTATATAGTATGTACTAAGTATATTTATATATATATGTATGTATGTCTATGCACGCAGTGAGACGCGGGCGTTGGTGGTGGGTAAGCTGTGCGTATAGGTAAGACATTTGCCTGTCCTGCTGACCGAATGATTTTATGTTTATGTGAACTACCTGTGAGGTAGAGTCCGTTAGCCGAGACTTTTCTAGGCTCGCGTGTAGGTATCTACCCGATTCACGATTGGTAGCCAGATTGGCGAATGGCGTATTTTGTTTTGTTGTGATTATAAATGTGAGATAGGTTAGATAGGTCTGAAAAGGTGATGAGCTTAGAAGTGAACGATTGCATGTGAACGACGAAGCAAACCAACTTACGAGAGATAGTAGAGAAGCTGACTCATAATGTCGTTATTGTAGTTAAGACGAGTTATTGGCCTAGAGGTTGTGCAAGGTACGTGTGATAGTTGCGAGGGCTATGCTGTGGTATTTGTGTTTGGGCCGATTCCAAAGACGAGAAAGACAGCTGTTGATTTCACACTTCGTACGAAAGGGCCGTCACATAAACTACAGTATCGTTCGACGGTTTAGCTGGCCATGGCACGCTCATATATACACATGATGGGTAAGAGAAATCGGTCTGATATCCTTCGGTTCCCATTGTGGCCCTTGCTATCCTAATTCTACACTTTTTATGACTTCAATTTGAGATACCACTCCTTTGTAGTTTAAGACTACAATTATCCTATCCCAAGCCTATAAGCATGATGAATATTTTTTCCTTTCATTTCAAATCTCAGAGTGAAGAGAAAAGAGTCAGAAGTTAACAAGTCTAGCTTAGCTCTAAAATAATAGGTATTTATCGGTATCATACTAAAAGAAGTATAATTCTCATGCTTATTCAGGGGGATATATCCGAATTGTTGATTGGGTATACTCTCCTACGTGATACCGGTTTTGGAGAGCTAGGTTTAACTCGACAAAAAGTATGCAAGTAGAAGGTCATTCTCCTTGTTGCCCCTAATGTATTTTGGTGCTCGGATAGTCGTGATGAAGGTGCACGTAGCCATGAGCCTCTAATGAATTCAAGTCACTAATCAAGGATTTACATCTGAAAATTTTATCTTGTGATTTCCCGCTATCTGCTATACAAGTGCGAAAAAAATGCATTTGACCCATGACACCGAAACAAGGACGCTCTTTCGTCCTACTATATCAATACAGATGCGTGTGGGATATTCCACCTAGGAAGGAAGCGCCGCCTAACTTATGCCTACTACATTTTCATGCTCGCTTCGCTTCGTTGCGCGTGTATGTAAAATATTATATGATCCCATGCATCGTCTGTACATACCCCAGCTGGGTAGAGAGATGAAAGGACCGAAGCCTACCGCAACTATGTGCGGAGTCTTAGTACTCCTGTCTTGGCTCCGAGTTTGTACCCTTCAGTACGATATGGCAACAGCACGCTTTTAAATTTCAAGTGTGACCTTCTGGCCCTTGACGCGCCCTATTACTTGCTCGGGTGCGTATTTAGGGATGACCTCGTCGTCGTGTAGCATCTCGAATTCCTCGGTGGCATCGCGGCCCATGAAGTTCATAATGGCCTGAGGGCCACCAGGGTGCTCTTCGAGCCAGTTGCTTAGATCCATGACGACACCCTTGACGACGACCCACAAGTCTTCCTTCTTGTTGTGCTTCGCAACCTCCTCAAGTGTGAACTCCTTGTCGGGGATCGCAAACTTCTTAACAGGTTGAGATGGCTTGGCGGCCTCAGCTGCGGGTGCTGCGCTCGTTGTCTGGCTGGCAGGTGAAGCTGAAGCAGTAGCGCCATTGGACCACTCAACGGAGACCTTGCCCGGTTGGGAGGGGTCGATATGAAGCGAGATCTGGCCAAGACGTTGAGCCGCGCCAGCCGTACCTGAGAGAGCCTGCTGGAATAGATAGTTGCTAGCCGAGTCACCAGCTACACGGCCATAGACAACACACCCGAGAAGGGAGGAGCCTCCAAGTCGATTGGCGCCATGGACACCACCAGCCAGCTCACCACAAGCGAAGAGACCGTCGAATGGCTGCTTGGACTGGTTCAAGACTTGGGCCTTGTCGTTAATCTCGATACCACCCATGGTAAAGTGCAGGACGGGTTCCATGAGAGCGACATGGAAGTCATCGTTAATGTCGAGTGGCATATTGTGGAAGAACTTCTTGCCCCAAGGATCCTTTTGTTTACCGTCCGCAATGGCATTGTAGGTGGTGAAGGTCTTCTGTAGATGATCGGGAGTGCACCCAATCTCCTTAGCAAGCTGCTCGCCGGTCATCTTCTTCATCAGGCCACGGCCGGAGTAGTGGCGAGTGTGGAAATCGAGTGTGTTGGAAGCCTTGGAGTTTAGGATCAAACGGATAGGGAACTTGCCCTTGTCCTTCTCCTTCCACATCATGCCAGAGACGTAATCTCTGTGGCCGAGCTCGTCGCAGAATCTGTCACCATCCGCGTTGAGCAGTAGACCACCCTCACCACGCAGGGCTTCGGCAGCCAAGAACTTCCACTTGGATCCGGGGTCCTTGGGATCGACCAAACCCGTAGGGTGAACCTGGACCTTGTCCATATCGATGCCGTTTCCACCAATGGCCATAACCATCTTCTGGCCATCGCCGGTGGCGTGTGAACCGTTCGTTGTGGCTAGTCCGAAGGTGTCGGGCCTGTGCTGCTTCAGCAGAGAGGTGTCGCTGAAATCGGCAGCATAGCCACCGGTAGCTAAAACAACGGGGCCCTCTACGGATGAGGGTTCGCCATTGTGTTCGTACTGAACACCGGTAATTTGATTGCCCTCCTTGTTCAAGCCGGTTACACGAGCCTTCTTGATAATCTGGACTCGTTCGGGTTCGGTTTCGGCTAGTTCCTCTAACCGCTGCATCAAGGCGTATGTGATGGCCATACCGGGGAACTTGGCATCGTGGCCTCTATGTGTTCGGGGTTGAGAGTGACCACTGGCACATTGGTCAGCAAATCCGCTACTGCAAGGGAAGAATTGATGGGATTGATGAATGCTCGAGCGCGCACTTACCCAAGTCGGGAAACCAAGGTTAAATCGAGGTTGAAGACATCTTGTAGCCACTCCACAGCGGCGGCAGATTTGTAGGTGAGGACTTTGATGAGATCGGGCCTAGCCTTGTCACGGGCCGACTTCATTGTGTCATCGTAGAATTGCTTTACGCTATCCTGGATTTTGTGGTCGACCTGAGTCCGGGTCAAGGCGCCATTGATACCGGAGGTGGCCTTGGTGGAGTTGCCACCGAAGAAGCCTGTGAGGGCCGTGTTAGTCGCAGGGAATGGGCGGGAAGGATTTGGGCTCGCTTTGTCCCGGGTGTTTCTCACCTTGCTTGTCAAGAACGACAACATTGCCACCGGCTAGATATATGGTATGGGCGGCACTGAGACCAGACACTGCATACAGAAAAGTTTAGGTCAGCGCCTCGGTCGCATGCCGGCAATGCATCCACCACGGTTCGTTCTATACAACCATGGCCGGGGGTCATAGGGTTTTTACTTACGGCCGCCACCAACAACAATCACACGAGGAGCCATCCCGAACCAGTCAGTGACGGATGTCAGGTATTATTTGTGAGTGGTGGGAAGAGAAGGGGTATCAAGGCGAAAAGGCAGAGGAAAAGGGACGGAGGAGTGTGAAAGGAGCCAAAGCGCTGGGTCTATGTCTGTGTATCTGTTGGCTTGACAATGGCAGGAAGGGTAGGAATAGAGGATGAAAAGTAAGAGTGAGGAGCTAGAGTAGAAGAATGAAAGAGATGGAGAGTAAGTAGAGTGAGAAAGAGAGGAATGTGTCGAGTTGATATTTCGGCGCGAATGGTGAGAACAAGTGACGAAGCTAGCCTGTTCCCAGCTGGGGAATTGGGAATTGCTGACACGCTGATTCGTGCACAGCTCGCTGGAGGGATGAGCCGAGGTCGTCTGCCCACTGACGTCGGCTCTACTGAGACGAGAGACACTTGCACACTTACACAGTAGACAGTACAGCAAGGGCAGACAACAGCGGGTTACCTAGAGCGCACCTACACTAACTTTACGGCGTAGTGCAGCCCGAACCCCAGACCAGAGCCCCCCAGAGTCCACAGCCCGCCTCTCTCCACCCGCTGTAGCTGCATATATAGGAGGTATCTACCTACCTAAAAGCTACGGCATTGTACCTAGGTAAACAGCCCACCTCATTTGTCAAGCCAATTTAGGAACCTGACTCGGGACTATCCATGGAAATACATGCACATGCACATACTGACGTGACTGTTACTACATTTTGCTGTGATTCAAATTCTCAATAAATTGGTTGAAATTATGTCGCTGTATATCATACTGAAAAAGTATCTATCTATTTCACTTTTATATTAAATACCTAAGAAATATGTCTAAGTAGTTCAATGTAGGGAATTATCTAACTTACCTACATGTGGACATGTGTACTTGGTAGGGATGCGTACATCTGTGAAAGGAAACATTGGGGGAGCTTGCCGAGGCTTTATCCAAAAACGGCCGAGTCAGCCGACGGTAATTATCGCCGATGATAACCCCTTCTAGGTATTTTTTTTCCAACCCAGTTAGGTATCTTATGAGGGCAGACGTAGGAGGCGTCTCCTTGTGTATGCATATAGAGAAATTCTCAAGCGCGCATGTCTTATTTACCTACTTAAGGTATCTAGATACGGTTGATGGTCGAGCCAATTGTGGTTACTGGTCTAAGTAGGTAATCCTGCCCATGCGTGGACAGCAGAAAATATGAACAGACATTTATTTACAGTACTTACTAGGTAGGTATAGCCAATGATAATGTAGGGATTAGAATTTGTAAGCGGCATTCAACGGCACCGCGCTGCTGTGTCAATACCTCCTTCTTGAGGTCCTTTACAGTGCTATTTCTACCTACTACCTACTATTGCACTTTGCGTCTACAGAGAAAAAAATAGATTATCATGTGAATATGGTCCCTTCCCCAGTTTCCCCAGACTGCCTCAGTCGAGAGAAGATCACGGGCTGCCATCTGACTTGCTAGCCAAGGATATGGTACCTAGTATACATAGGTAACTAGCTTAAATACATGTAAACCTCGTTAGCTTGAATGTGGGGAAGGGGGAGTGGGATGAGGTTCGACTAGGTAGGTATGTGTAGGTCTAGACAGCAAGTAGATATTATGCCTACGGTATGTGCTGAACGGACACAATAATTTAGCAATCTTTAATATTGTTATGAGCTGTTGTGTTGTGGTACTTAGCCTAACTATATACTTGATTCAATTAGATTTATATGAATTATATGATGCCTTGTGTGAATGTACATAATCAGCGAATACTGCTGTACATCCTCTATTAGTATCGCGCGCAGGCTGCCTGACATGTGAAAGTCATGACACAGCCCTTTTATTTCCGCTTCCCACGTGATATACAGGGGCAGCTGGCAAGCACATGACTACTTACCTATACAGTAGTAACGGATAGATACGGATAACTCCTAACACAGTGTATGCATAATACTACTGTACTACTAAACACTATTGGACATGGACATTTCCAATTGATGTCCTTTACAATAAAGGGTATATTGAAGATACCGCAAGTATAAATAACATAACACAACTGAACTATACATATGTAGCTTCCCTATTCTCCTTGTCTGATTCCACGTCTGTATCTCCTTCCAAGTCTAGATCCGCCGGCGCCTCATTCTCATCCCCGGGCGCTTCATTCTCCGGAGCCTCATTCCCCGGAGCCTCGTTCCCCGGGGCCCTACCTAGACCGGCTTTTTGCCAAGTATCGAGACCGGTCTGAAGCTGTGACTGCCCAAACTTGATCACTACGTCGTAGGTTGTCAGTAATCAACTTGGTACGAATATATGTCCGCCTGTCCGCACGGCTGGGTGTATGTGGGATTTCGTATAATCGTTCTTAGGACGTCCATGACAAAGAAGAAGACGAAGAAGAAAAAGAAGAGCCTAGGCCGGCACGGGATCTCTGCCCTGTATAGCAACAGCCACCCGGGACAGGAGAGAATGGCGGCAATCGTCACTTACTTTCATGTGTCGCAGACCACGCAGCCTGAGCCAATTCCAACGCCTCCCGACATAGTGTATTGTCAACAGTCAAAATCCTGGTACACTCATCCTCCTCCCCGCCAACGTCCAGGAAAAACCAAAGCCACTGCCGATAGAACTGGGCGGCGTCCCATAATCTTCCGAGTCTCTTGTTAGCCACAGCTACCCGCCCCCGGTGGTTCAGTTGGGATATGGGGTATGGTTGCTTACGCGAATATGAGTTCTCTTCGGCGCCATTTGCCGTCCGGTCTATCCTTCTCTTTATCGAGAAGCCGTCTTAGGAACCGAACTCGATCATGTAGCCGGCTTTCCTCGGCTTGGTAGTTGTCGCGGAAGCGGCTCGCTGGGGCTGGATTCGGCTGAGCCCCAGCCGCTACACTCAGTGCATGCAGTGAATTTGTATACGTATCTTCTCTATTTCGACACCGGTTACAAGAACATATGAAACGCCAAGATACCATGTTCTCTCGCCGCTCTCTAATAGGTTGGTGAATGGGCGTATAAGTGATGAACATCTCTTCTCCGGCGTGAATATCACGCGTCGCTCTTCCCACCCAACGGCGCTTTTGCCAATTACATGTATAATCCACATTGGGGTCGCACTGTTAGTTCGTCTCGAGTTAGCAAGACCACTTCAGGCGAATACTTGCGGCTGCTCACGACTGCCCGCGACTGCCGATATGCCAACGGATCGCTGGCGATTTCGAGAACAAGTAGTACCTAGTAGCGAGAAAGAAACGAATCGGAGAAGTACGAACCGAGTGGTTGAATCTAGATGCCTCGATGAATAACCCCGACCGTGGTGTCTCATCTTCATCCTCTATACCGAAGCAGTTATTCTCCAGCGCCATGATTAAGTGCAAAAAATGATCTCGCTGTTCGTCTTTCAAGAATGTGCCGTCTGGTCTCCTTCGGCGCAAACTCATCTCTAGTCTGTCTTTAATCTCGTGGTCACTTGACGCGAGTCCAGCCCAAGCTCTTTTCGTCTCTTCATCTGCAGTCGCATATAATGCGAGGTATTGGTCAACTCTTTCGTCTGCCGTGTGAACATCCTCCCAAACGAGCTGTGAATGAGTTACAAGCACGGTTTCGCCAGCCTTGATGTCCCTTGTCGCAAAACAGCCCAACCCCTTGTCCTCGTCAGCCGGCCTTACTTCGAAAGGCTCTTCGCCGACCGCCGAGATATCAGACATGTTGCACGCTCTCCGCCAACCCGCAATATCATAAACACTACTATAATTACGAGACAAAATACGGTCTTGGTCGAGATAACAGTAACAGACGTTGTATATGACCTTGTAGTAACGTGAGATTAGTATACCTACCTATCTTTCATGAGCCTTAGGATGCTCGAAGTCCATGTACCAAAAGCGGATAAAGAACAAATTCAGCTCGAGTCTGCATGCATTCCGGAAGCGGCTTTGAGTCTTCTGTACTCGTTACTCTCCTCTCTCACTGATGAACTCGATTAGAACATAGATAGTAGAAACATGAGCGGCATGGGTAGAAATCGGTTCCCTTGTTCCCTGTTTGTCTTGGACTGAAAGCGTTTGCGGCTTTATTCCCCTTGCCACCGCGTCATAACAACTCGCTTGCTTTGTGTCCGCCCGTTATTTGGCTTCCCATATTTGTCCCTTGTCTGCGATTCCGTGAGACGCACAGTCATTTCAACCTTTCCCCCCTAGAGACCCCACCACGTCCATTTCATAGTGATAGTCTACGGACTGTTCATCGATATCATGACTACTACCGCAAAAGCGCCGCAGGCGAGATTAAACGATCTAACTGCGGTGGTCAGCGACCTGGAGAGCGGGTTTCGGGATAAATTCGCCCAGTGGGATAAGAAAGGGCACGCCGGCCCCGAAGAACACTTTCTGTGGACATACACGGAGGCCATCAATACGATCAAGCTCATAGCGTCTGAAAAATGGAAGAATGAGAATCCGAGTCTGAGCCCGGATCTTGACCAGCTTGAAGCACGGGTTACTCCGCTTCTCTTCCGGTCCGTGGATTATATCAAAGAAACAGGTTTCCGTCTCTCCCGAGTCCACAAGGGACTGGTGAAAGCTTTGCGTAGTCTGACCACATGGGGGAACTGTGACCTCCAAGGACTAGGCACGCACACTATACACATGTTCCTTCGACTAAAGATAATCCAGCCTCCCCCACGAGCCGCTTGGAACCAGGATGCTAGTGATCTGAAGCCAGACGAAGAGTTCGAGCAGATCTTTGAAAAATTTGTCGGCTTGAAAAAGCTCTCAAAGCACTTTCAATTCAAACACGAAATGTTCGTTTCTCAATCGTATCGATTATTAAAAGATGCCTGTGAGGCATTGAACATAGGAGCGGAGAAAGCCTACCCAGATGAACGCTTCTTTGAGAACGATTTTCGGCCAACCTATGTCGAGTATCCTTACGGAAGCCAGGAGTTCACCTACGGAAAGGGAACTCGACCAGGAATTCTTTCCCTTAAGTCAAGCTTCGGTATGCCGCTCAGTGCTAAGGAGACGAGGAGACTCCAGCGAGCAAGAGAGGAGAAGCCGCAGCGGAGACAGCCAAAGACGAAGTCTAGAAAGGGAATTACGAAGAAGAAGCGAAGGACTACGTCGAAGAAAGTAGTGAGGCCGACTGAGCAGAGAAAAGAAAAAAGAAAACGCGTATTCGATCAATCACAATCGCTCTATCCCTCCAAGAAGCCTCACCTCGAGTCGGGCTACACGATGAACGCCGTCAACGCGGCCGCGGACATCGAGGACATCCTGCGCGACAACAAGTACACGGACGTGAAGACCGGCGACGTCAACCGCCCCGACAGCCAAAGACTCGTGACGCCGCCGGTGGAGATCCGCAAGGTGACGCTCGTGGCGTACCGCGAGGACATGCGGCGCATCATCGACGAGATCTTCAAGCGCAAGTTCGGCACGCCCACCAGCAAGGCCAAGCTGCCGCAGACGGCGGCGGCGCGCTCGGACTGGCTCGCGCGGGCAGAGAAAGAGATTGCTGTCGCGCGCGCCGAGGTTGAGAAGCTTGTCGAGAGTGTGAACTCGCCGGCCCAGGGCAAGCTGATCCGGCTCGCGGCCTACCGGCTCCGCCTCGTGCGCGCCATCTACACGCTCGGCCTCGTGTCCGGCGAACCAGCCGCTAGCGATAACGATGTCAAGGAGGGGCTCAAGGACCGCCTCCGGGATTGGATCCTGTACGAGAGGGCGTGGTTGGCTGCCGAGTGGCTCACGCTGAAGCGCGCGGGGATCTCGGATGAGCTGTACTCTACGATCAGTGAACAGAACACGCAGCGGAGGAAGAATATCCGCCAGTGGAAACAGATGCTGAAGAGTTTTGATGAGCAACCTGGATCCCTGGACACTGAGGCTATCCAGGCTACTGGGGTCACTCCTACAATAAAGACAGAGTTGCTTTATGACCTTGGCTCGGAGTTGGAGGACGAGGTTGATCCAGAAGTAACACTGGTGGAGGAGCTATCCGAGCCAGAAAAGGCAGAAACAGTAGCAGAGGACGCTATCTATTTCCCAGTCAAGCTAACGGACGAGGAGGTCACCAAGGCCAACCTCCTCCTCGACAGGGCCCTCAGCCCCCGACGCCCCGGCTCTAGCTCATTCATGCTGGATGTGTCGAAGCGGAGGCGGCAACGCAATTGGTTCGAAAATATGAAGCGGCCTACGGTGAAGGGCCAGCCGCTCTCTCCCTGGCCGTACGAGGAGTCGGCCAGCCCGCTCACGGCCGACGGCCCGCCGGGCTGGGAACTACTCCCTACGAAGACGGTCTGGGACCGCTTCCAGTACATGTGGGTGCTGACGTACTGGCGTTTTTTCCAGCTGAGGCTGCTCGAAAAGTAGATAGATGGAGTTAAGTCGGGTCCTCGATGATGGAATGAGGCTATTCTATTTTGTAGGCCCAGCCGGGTTACTCTGCTGGATAGGTAGTGTTTGTTGGCAGTCGTGGTGTCGTTGATGTTGATGTTGACGTTCCAGTCAAAAGGGGTTTATTATAATGTGGCCTTGCTCTATTCATCGGGTTGTCGGCAGTATGAGGAATTATATACTAGCCGTCATTTGCTGGTCCTGTTACGCCAGACCGATTAGACTGAATTGTAAATAATACCCTCCACCTCACCAGCTTGAGTCTGGTAGCACAGGTAGATTGCACACTCGATTGAGGCCAAATACGAGATATGTTCACACAGTTCTACGTTTTATTTACCAGGTATATGATTAACTAGACGCCCGCTTCATTCCAACTAGATCATTTTTAATAGCATATATCATGCTACGACATTATTCGTTGTTTTAGACAGCACAGAATATACAATCCTAGTATATATAGTTGCTAATCAAAAAATGGCGGTTATTTTCGGTACCTACGTGTCCCCACAACTCTCTCTGCTTTCGTATTAAGCGCCTATAAGAGAGGTCCCGGAAATGGTTAAAAAGGAATCCCTGTTTCTTTTTCCTTTATTTCGAAGGCAGTAAAAAGGAAAGATACATATTCTGCCAAACATGAAAGAAAGGGGTAAGCCCTGGCCGGTAATAGTAAGCCAGCTGTCAACGTTGCTTAACAGCCGTCAATCGCCTACATAGGTACAATAGGTACGAGGCGCATCGCATGATGTCATCCGAGCAACTCCCAAGCATCTACCTATCAAGTACTGCATATAATAATAGATGATTTAGAACATAAAACAGTACCTAACTATATTTTATACGACTGCCATTCAAAATGCGATTTCCATCCATACACCTCCTCCCTCTCCTACTAGCATCAACAGCATCCGCCCAACTCACATTCCCCAAGCTCTTCGCCCCGATCCCCGACTCAGACTCGCAAGCTCCGCTCACCATGCCCGATTCCGCGACAACATTAGTGCAAGACGGCGTTCTCATCTCGGACGTCATGGGCCGCGACCGCAGCGTGAACGCCTTCGCGGGTTTCGCGCGCGACGTCGCCGAGATCGCGAGCCGCCTCGACGACGCCGGCGTCAACAGCACCGTCCTGGCCCCGCTCAACTCGGCCATCGACGGCCTGCCCGGCAAGCCCTGGGAGGACCCCCGCGACTACGGCGCGCTGGGGGCGAATGCCTACGACGGCGATGACGGGCAGGAGAGGGCGAGGAGGAATATAAGGCGGTTTGTCGAGGCGCATGTGGTTCCGCTAAGCCCGTGGAAGGAGGGCGAGAGGATTACGTCGCTGTTGGAGGGAGATAGGGAGATTTGGTGGGAGATGAAGGAGGGGAAGATGATGGTGAGTTAACTGTTTTGAGCCATGTGATTTGTAATTTATGGCTTGTGGTCTATTAGTGGTGAGTTGTGATGTGCTAACACTGTTTCAGCTCCAGCCGGATGGCATTGAAGTTCAGAGTGTCGCGAGTAGGGTCGGCAATGGAGAAGTCTGGATTATTAAAGGGGTGCGCGCGTATACATAGGTTTGACTGTGCTTTTGCGATGTGGAGATTTGAAACTTGGGGTTTATGCGGTGCCCTACTATGGAAGGACTACGTAACGGCAGCCATTTGAGTCGTCCCCAAAGTTGGGTCAGATAGGCCCGCCCGGTCATCACAGTTATGCCTATTTCGTCGATGCGAGGTGAAGTATTGGCCCCAATCATAATACGTGTCCCTTGAATACCGTTGAGTATATGGTCCGGTTCCTGGCGCACTAATAGGCATCTAAGGAAGAACTCGAAATGCCGAAGGCTTATCAACCCTATTTAAAGCATGTCCGTACCTAGCCGATATAGTTGTTCTTCTTTTAGAAGTGATGAAACATTTGTGTGATTGGTTACTATGTTTGAGAGGGGTACAATCCCGGCTTCCGTCTCAGGAAATAAGTTGAATTCGCAATACGTACCGGCGAAGCTGTCGTAGTGCAAAATTAGCGGCTGCGATAGAGCTCTGCTTCCTAGAATTGGATCGCGATGGCTAGAATAGTACTGATATTGCACGTTTGGTTCAGAAGTTGTATTCTTAGCTAGCCTAAGCTACAGGGAGACTCATCAAAACTTTAGCTTAGCGAGCGACCCTATGTTGACATTGACACTTGACAGAGTACTAGGAGGTCTCTTATACCTTATACTATGGGCTCTATTACGAATAGTACAAATTCAGTGGCTCTCAATTAACATGATTGCTCAACGGCCCCGTCTCATCCAACTCCTAAGAGTGTAGCACCGGAAATTGACGTGCGGCGAATACCTAGGGTATTAGTACCTATTCCGTCGTCCTAGGCCGTGTATGTCGATTTTGGAATAAGCTAAGCTTCATCTCTTCTGAGCGCTGTACATAGTGACTTTCTGGGTGAAGCCCTGAACCTCGCTATCGCCGGGAATATTCATCTCCCCGATCGTCTTGTATCCAAGACTAGCATATACTGGCTCACTCATCTTCGAGGGGATCACACCCTGGTCGATACCATCCTGATCACAAAGACGCTGTCCCCATTTGAGCATAGACCTTGCGTGTCCCCGGCGACGATATGAAGGATGAACGATGAGTTTATCGCAGATAACTATGCCAGTAAAGTGTCTTCACCATCGTGTTAATCAGTTGATGTACCTACTAGCTGCTTACTTGATCAACCATGCAATGGAGGGTTAGGAAGATAATCTAGAACTCACTCCTTCTCCGTTTCTTCCAAGATACGACTATAGATGTCCGCTCTCTGCTGGTTTAGATCACGGTTTAGAGCTGTACGCGGAACTCCCACGTCTTGCTCGACGAATTGTCCGTATCGTGGTGACCCTTCCGGAAACCTCCAGCTAGCTACGCCAGCGATGATTCGTGGGTCAGCCGAGCTAGAACCGACGGTACCTTCGTCCGGACGAGGCGAATCTTCGGCGACGATCACCACCATGCGTGGGTCAAGAAGCTGGGCGCGGAAGGTATTCGCGAAAGAGGCGATAGTATCTTCTTGGAACTCTTTATATCTTGGCCGTTCACTGAGAAACCTCGGCGTAGCATTGAACCCGGCAACAGCCACCTCGGCCATGCGATCAATGTCTGCTGCAACAGCCGGGCGGAGGTGAGGGGGGAATTCCATGGTCAATTTTCATGTAGGCCAAAGCTATGCATCCCTCATACTGAAACATGGTAAGTAAATTACTTATTTATATTGTTGGATAAGGTTGACGCTCGAGCCAGAGAACGGCTTTCCCACGGCCTGTGCGACACGTCTCTCGAGTAGAGATAAGTACGTCCCTTGCAGTGACAGCTAGCCAACAATACCAGGGGATATGGTCCAATGTTATTACATACGGCCGAGGTTCCATGAGGAGTGGGATATGACAAGGGCTTCGGATTAGGTTCAGTTCATTGAAGTTGTTGGCTTTCCTGCGTGTAACTAGCGCGTAACCATTCCGTAGTCGGCAACCCTGTCTTGGCACTCTTGGTTGTGAGACATACACGCTACTTACATACTCGTTACACTAAAAGAGACGTTCACTCGGCTTAGTTTAAATAAGGACGTTATTTTTTGGACTTAATGTTGAGTTTTGTAATTTCGTTTCTTGGTTGAGAAACCTGCTATAGTACGTGGCTAGTGGGTGACCAGGTAGTGATGCAACTATGTATACACCTATCTAGGTACCTAGTTGCCTGAGTGAATGGCTATCGAAAACAGTATAAGCAACGAATGGCTTCGCTAAACCGCCCTACATAATTACTTACTACTACCTACTCCTATAAATTATATTTCTTTCCTTATTCCTCATCTACAATATTCTCTTACAATTGAGGACATAGGTAGTCACTCATCTAGACTAACCACAAGTATTGCACCCGTCCTATGAAGTATGAGAGAAAAGCTAAGATATAGTATACAAAGATCTAACATAGATACGTAAACTACCTGGATTCAGCGTCTTCATTCAATGAGTACCCCGCATCTGGGGGCCGACAGCCATTCCGATGCATACCTAGTAAAGCCATATTACAAGGAGCTTATGCCGCTGGCGTGCGTGAGCGTAAGATTAGGTTAGAACCTACTAGCTAAAAACCTCCAGATTAATTGGGGATATATAAGGTATACCAGTCGAAGTATAACTTGAAAAGGGTCAACGCATTTCATATAATCCAAGGTTTAGAATACTTCACGCTCATCGACACTTACTATTGCCCCTAGGCTGCTGTGAGATTGAAAACAGCATCATGGCTAACGGTGAGTTGCTATCAAGCTCACAATCAAGAATTGACCTAATAACAATCAGTCTTGCCCTCGTTTCAAAGTAAGATGAGGCGGGCTACTTCCGGGCAGGGCCCGGGGGAAAATAGAGGAAGGCCGAATGAATATGCGCCCCTTATTAACGAACATCTCAGATATGACCCAAACCAAGGACGATGGATCGTATTACAGTGGCGGCGCATGAACCATTGGGCTGATACGCACAGCAGTAATCCAATCGTTGAGTGGCTTGCCCAGTTTCTAGATTTCGTGAAAACGACCCTCCTGTGTAGTATGTCGTCTTAAACTTGATCGCTCGAGTCGCAGGCTTATATATATACTCCCTAAACAGCTCCAATCAGCCCGTTACTTCTGCTAGCTCCATTGAGCGCCCTTGGGAATATATTGGAGTGGCCTCCCGGCGTAGTACTTGGCCTTATAGCAACGTCGATTCTTCCAATGATTGCAATACTGGATTTTCTCACCGAAGAGCTATCTCAAACGATGGGGGAAAGGGGTGGCGGACTCTTCAACATTTTTGCAGGCAGTGTAGGAGGTGTTGCGGTTAATATTTCCTGGCTCCTTTGATATTAGCTTTTATATTTAACTAGTCAAGTGCTAATATCCGATGGCACAGGTTCGTGCAACTTTACTAGGGCATGGCAAAGTCCGTCTTGCTCAGACATCGATTCTCGGCCAGCTGTTGTTCACGTTGCTTTTCACATCAGGTGCTTGTTTCCTAAGTAGCGGTCTCGTAGATCTGAGGCACGCCAGCGGCAGGATTCAAATATTTGCTGGCCCTGCTTTGGGGCACACGCCTCTGCACTTGATTACTCCTTCACTAGTCATTTTGGCTCCCTCAATTGTGCGTTTAATCCATTTGCCTTGTTGATCTGCTTCGTCTAACATACCTATTAGCTGCTTCCACTCCTGGAGACTAAGGGATCCGTGGCATATGAGTATAACGTACAATTTATGTCTTGCATTGCCGCCATTGTTCTCATTATTTTCTGTTGTTTCTGGATATTATTTGAATTGCGAACTCATATTAACATCTACTACGCCGAAACCGATATGAACGACGAAGTATCACAAATGGGCGAACAGGAACGTCCGCCGCTGCCAAGACCCTTGGCCGGGCTTTCTGCCCTGTTTGTGACATTCGTAATCATTTTATACTCAGGTTTCATGGCAGACGTCATCCAGAGAGCTGAAGATATTCATGGGATCAACTCTCTTTTCTTTGGACTGGTCTTCGTCCCTATTATTACTAGCGGAGCACAGGGTCTAGCCGCTGTTATTGTCGCGTGGAGAGCAAAAATCGACATGGTTAGTTTTTATAACATGAAAAGTCATTTTTGTTAAGGGAGCTGACGAGTTCCTAGTCTGTTAGAACGATTTTTGCGTCTAGTGTTCAATTCCTGTTGGTGAGCACCCCAGGATTAGTGCTATTGGGGTTTCCACTACAGGGCCAACCGATGACTTTATACTTCACCACGGGTATGTTTCATTGCATATAGAGTGTTTGGCTTGCTGATAGTTCTAGCTGAGGTTGTATCGGGGGCATTATCCATTGCCTTAATAGCATACATATTGCAGCGCGGTGAGGCGAACTACCTAGATGGTGCGATGGTAGGTGCATTCTTCCCATGATAACGACAGCATCTCTAATGATCCAAAGTTGGTTGGCCTGTATATCATCATCGTGTCGAACTTCGTCCTCTCCTCTGTTTCTGTAACGCCCGCGGATCCTTAATCCGGCAAAGATACCTCTAGCTCCTATACACCTAGATGTTCATCGCTGAGTACATCGATCTTGGTCTTTGGTCGAGACGTGGACGAGGCTCTTCAGAGATTCCCACCTCGATACAGAACATGTCAAAGCCTTGTACCTTCCCTGGCTTCCCCGTAACGACGAGCGTTAAGCTCGATTGCTGAGAAGGTATCACCTTTTTCTCCACATTATTCCTAGGCCTTTTTGCCTGTTGTATTGTTTCATCGACTAAGGATTGTGGTATCAGTTTCGCATCAAAGCTGTAGTTATATGCCGTCGTTTCCCTATCACGGTTAGCCCAGAGAAGGAGCACAAACACGCCTGACAACCCCAGCAGTTTAAATTCCAATGCCACTTTATCTGCTTTCCAACTACCAACCTCGATCAAGGGCTGCTTGGCAGAGTACGAGACTTCTTTGGGGTACACCTTTTTTAGAAGGGCACCTCTGGGAAGCTCACTAATATGGAAAGCATGCTGGCGGTCTAAGCTAGGAATTGTGGCGAGAGCTGTAGCGTGCATAGCTTTTGCAACATACACCGTTTCTTGTAACCCATAAGAGGAGCATAGTAGGAGCTTCGCGGGGCTAGATCGAACATATTGATCACCACCTTGAGATACCAGCTCTATTCCCGCCACACTGTCTATCCCTTTGCCCCATCTACAGTTGAGACCGACCTGTGCAATGACTTGATTCTCCTTGTGTATCCACTTAACGGTTGAAGTAAGTGGAACTCCTCTGTTCGTCATGATCATAGGAGTTTGGCTAGCACTGAGAGTCTGGAACGGGGCGATGCCGTCACACTTGACAAATTCATCAGGTGAATCTGCGAAGATGCCACGATATGGTGCTACCGCCGCGGACTCGGGGGTGGCGCGCCAAGCGAAGAGAGACTGATCCTCGGATTGCTTGAGAATTTCTTCTTGAAGCCGTATAAATGCCTTGCGACCTTCTCCGTACAGCATAGGCATGTTCACGTCAAAGAGGCCCATAAGAGAGTAGGCGATATCTTCTTCCCGCCTCGTCTCACGACCAGCCGCCCAGCTCATCCGTTCTGCCACGCTGACCGAGCTTAGCTCCTTCTTCCCTCCAAGGATCTCTTCGTCAATGCCGGTGATCCGATGTAGCTTGGGTAAGAGATCGACCTTGCTGCCGAGTTTATTCCATTCGGCTCCGTAGAAATCCATGTTGTTAGATGAAATCAACTCTTGGAGTGTCCAACCGCGAGTGAACCATTTGGACTTGGCCATTGACGCGATGTTGTCGCAATCTTTTAGAAAAGCGTAGCATTTTGTGGATCGGCGATACCAATTGAACATGGAATTGATGGCCTCGCTCAATTCGGCGCTGCTAGCCTTGTTGATGCAGCATGTATCGATCCAAACGTATTTGAGCCCATCTTTGCGAGCCTGCTCGCACGTGAGGTCGAGCTTAGATGTATCCAGCTGTTGGCGCTTAGCTGGGTCTCGAAAGTCTTCGTACGAGACTTCGGCTTTCCCCCATGTGTGCGATAATATTGCGTATTGGGGAAGATTGGCTTGTCCACTAAACTCTTCTAATTCTAGCGATTCGGTGTTTATCAACCACATTGATGAGACCGAATATTTGGTTAACCGGTAGGCCGATGTTATAGGGGTTGTAGTTTAGGTTAGTCACTTATCATACGGTATTAATTTCTGATAATAGTACCTACTCAACTCTATTCAGTTGTCCATATCTTCGTATACGCTTGAAAAGAGGGGGCTGAACGAAACAATGATACCTACTTACCTAAGGTAGGATTGCTTACCCTACATAAGGATATTCGAAATCTAACATTGTTACTACTTATAGAAGCTAGGTTTGTTAGAATATTTTAATATTTTATGCGGCTGAGTTTCTTTTAACTACCTAGAACCAATTGCAAGCAACAGATGGATGCCTGGCCTGCCTAACCATTTAACCTGGACACCTAACACAAATTGCACATCGATACTTACCTTAGGTAGCTATGCTGTACTTCTAGATAGTATTCACTTTGACCGTATCTCACGATTATACGAATAGTAATTTAACTAGGAACCTGTTCTCTACAAAAGTCGATCGTGACAATATATTTATATACAGTACATCTAGCTGTATTAGCAATCCTGGGCGCAACCGTGATTCGTCATATTTTGTGATATACGTAGAAGTATCTTTAAAGTGAGACCTACATGTACCTATTTAAGTACCTCCTACGACCTATGACATATTGGGTAGCCGATCGAAGCTTTGGCCAAATCTAGCTTACCTCGTATCCCTAACCTATTATAGAACAAAGGGAGGCACGACATAGGCATAGCCGAGAGCGGTGGGCATCATGTGGGGATGATGGATGGATTCTGCTGCCCCTGACCGCCCCAACCAGCTTATCGACGGCGCACCCGACACCATCGGCACATGGACCACGGGGCTTATCGTGTTATCAGCTTATCGTTGGGGCGCTTCAGGAGATGCCGTGGTCGATCCGCGTGCGACAGCTTAACGCTTGACAGCGCTGGCCATATGTCCTCATTTTTCCCAAAGCTCCCATCGTCGGCATCCCACAGTCCTCGGGCTGCAACATTGAAATTTATGCTCATCTTTGTCTGCATTTCCATGATTTCCATGTAGAGAGTGAGTACAGCACTGCATAGCTCCATTTTTCGATAGGTCTTTTGTTTGCGATCTTGGCGCGACCGACGCTGTTGTCGTGGAGTCGTGGAGAGAGAGGTTGGAGTTGGTTGTGGTGTGTTACCCATTGGGCTTCCGAGTCGGCGACGCGCCTCTGGTCGTCGCGAGTCGCATTCCCTCCTATACTCCATCCCTATAGCGATTTGACTATACTCCGAAGAGCTTCCTCGTGCTAATTCTTACTCGCGGCCAGTTCGCTACCGTCGAAGAGCAATGAACTCTCACCCAGACGACGTCTCGCATCGAGACCGCGAGTCCGCCGAGCGACACCATCGCGAACCCTACCCATCTGGTACCCCTCATCATAGCAATGCCGCGTCCCTTCAGATCCATCAACCCGTTGCGTCGCGCATCTCTGGTGTCATCCATAGTCCAGGTGGCCTGCTTGCGAACCATGGCGGCTCCGGCCCCCCGATCCCCCTAGGCGCACCGTCGGGACCGGTGAATGCCTTCGGCGGACCTCTGCCCAACGAGACGAGTCGACCCCATCAACATAATGCCCAGAATGCGTCCAGCCAGATGTATGGTGCTATTGGTGGCCCCGCCTCCGGTCCCTCAGGGCCTGGTGGTGCTGGTGCTGGTGCTGGTGCTGGTCCGGTCTTCGGTGGTCCCTTACAGCAGCAGCAAGAGAATGGTCGTCCCGGTCAGATCATACCTTTTAGCAGCAGCGGCGGCAGTGGTGCAGGTGTGGCAGCCATGGCCGTCTCCAACCCGCCTCCTCCTATGCCCGCTGGCGGTGCTGGGAGTAACGGCACGTTGTCGCAGGTGCAGCAGGGCCAACAGCCCATACTCAATGTAAGTGATAGTCTGTCTATCTATCTATATACACTACGGGAACGAGGTATATTCCTATATGCCTTCTATGCGCCATCATTCATACTATACTACATGTACTCGGAATAATTACCGCGAAACCCCTTGCTTATACTAGCGCCTCTTGGGTGGAAGAATAAAATGCCCCGAGCTCGAGCGGGACATACATACCTATTCTTTTTTTCGTGTGACGTTATGCGGCTATGGACTCAAGCTAACAACAACATGATATAGGATGCTCTTACTTACCTTGACCAAGTCAAAGTGCAGTTTGCTGATCAACCAGATGTGTATAACAAATTTCTGGATATTATGAAGGACTTCAAAAGTCAGAGGTAATGAATACACCATATACCCCAGTTAATAGTCTCCACCGTGCACACTCTGATGTTTGTCTGTCTATTCACTAGTATCGACACGCCCGGCGTAATCAATCGCGTCTCAGAGCTTTTTGCTGGCCACCCCACCCTCATTCAAGGTTTTAACACATTTCTCCCCCCCGGCTACAGGATCGAGTGTGGTGCCGGCAACGATCCCAACACCATCCGCGTCACCACGCCCATGGGCACCACCGTCCAGTCCATTACAGGGAGAGCCAGCCAAGCCGAGGGCGCACACGGCCCAGCTGGTCCAAACGCCTTTTTCAACCACAACCACCGCAACAACAACTGGCCCCAGTCCCAACCGCACAACAGCATCGAAAGCCCCGAAGCCCAGTTCAGCCTTCCTGCCACCAACGGAGGCGCGAGCATCATCGGGCCCGCCCACCGCGAGCCTGTTCCTTTCGATGCGCCCGCCGGAAGCAGTGGTGCACACCCGCCGCGATCGACTGCACACCCGCCCAACAACTCGACAACCCCCAGCGCACAACCGGCCGGACGCAGCGCCTTGACGCCTACGCCGGGAATGCCACCGAACGGTCCGAACGGGGCAAACAACCAGCAGGCCAACATAGAAAAGCGTGGGCCGGTCGAGTTTAACCATGCGATCAGCTACGTAAACAAAATCAAGGTGAGAACCTTGCCCCCACTTCCATCGCAGTCTTCAAAACTTTTCTGCACGAAGATGATTCATTACCTACGCGCTCTCTCTGTATGAAGACACTACATGACCTACACTCCCTCTCTGCACGCATTCTCTAACTCTCTTCTCGCCACAGAACCGTTTCCAGGACAAGCCCGAAATCTACAAACAGTTCCTCGAGATCCTCCAGACCTACCAACGCGAGTCAAAACCGATACAGGAAGTTTACGCACAAGTCACCAGTCTATTCAGCACCGCTCCCGATCTCCTTGAAGATTTTAAACAGTTTCTTCCAGAATCAGCCGCTTCAAACAAGAACGGTGCACGAGCCGACGACGTCCTCGCAATGACGGGTCTCACGCAGACCACTCCTCAACCTACGCACATCGCCAAGGACAACCAGAAGATGCCTCCCGTCGGCAATTTCGCGCCTCCTCCAAGTGCGACCAAAGATAACAAGAAACGGCCTCGAAATGACAAGTTGCCGCAACCTAACCCTGCGACTGTTGTCGATAGTCCTGCACTTCCATCTCGGTCCATCCCTGCCGTTGGTCCTGCTACCAAACGCGCCAAACTCAACCACAAGCCTCTGGCCACTGATGTGCCTACCATTGAACCAACTCTAACTCCCGTCCTTCCCGGTCCACTGCCACCGACCTCGTCAGCCAATGCGACGCAGGAGGAGATTGGCTTCTTCGACAAGGTCAAGAAATACATTGGCAACCGATCTACCATGAACGAGTTCCTGAAGTTGTGCAACATGTATTCCCAGAGTCTCATTGACACAAACGATCTTGTCCACAAAGCAAGCCAATTTATCGGCGGGAACCCAGAACTGATGAACTTCTTTAAGACCTTCGTAGGTTATGAGGGACTAGAGGAGCTGATCGAAAATCGTCCTCGGCCTCCTTCGGGTAAAGTGTCACTGAGCAACTGTCGTGGCGTGGGCCCTAGCTACCGCCTATTGCCAAGACGAGTAAGTCTCATTCAGGCTATCGACTCTAATCGCTACTAACGCAATTGCCTCTAGGAAAAGCTAAAGCCATGCGGTGGCAGAGACGAGATGTGCAACGCAGTGCTCAATGATGAATGGGCCTCTCACCCGACCTGGGCATCTGAAGACTCGGGATTTGTTGCTCACCGTAAGAATGCCTTTGAAGAAGGCCTTCATCGCATCGAGGAGGAAAGACATGATTATGACTTCCACATCGAGGCGAACATCAAGTGCATTCAGCTACTTGAGCCTATCGCGCAGCAGATGTTGAATCTCACACCCCACGAACGAGAAGCTTTTCAGATGCCACCAGGACTTGGGGGCTCCAGCACGTCTATCTACAAGCGCGTCTTGAAGAAGATATATGGTCCGGAGAGGGGTGCTGAGGTTGTCAACGAGATGTTCAGCGAACCCTTCTCGGTTGTGCCTGTCGTCTTAGCTCGACTCAAGCAGAAGGACGAAGAGTGGCGTTTTACCCAACGTGAGTGGGAGAAAGTTTGGCAGGCTCAAACTGAAATCATGCACCTCAGAAGTCTTGATCATATGGGTATCCAAGTGAAGCAAAATGATAAGCGCAGCCTCTCCGCAAAACATCTTGTGGATGTGATCAAGACGAAGCATGAAGAGCAACGCCGATTACGGAGCACCAAGGACCAAGTTTCGCGATACCAGTTCGCCTACGATCTGAGCGATGAAGATGTCCTACTATATCTAGTACGTTTCATGGTACTCTACGGTACGCACAATGGCCACCACAGTACTGCCGAAAAGGAGCGAATCGTCGACTTTTTCGAGTCCTTCATTCCCCAATTCTTTGAGCTACCAGAGGACAAGGTGCATG
This sequence comes from Nemania sp. FL0031, assembly GCA_022432375.1. Lineage (NCBI taxonomy): Eukaryota > Fungi > Ascomycota > Sordariomycetes > Xylariales > Xylariaceae > Nemania > Nemania sp. FL0031. Next base: position 563,230 of record JAJKKK010000020.1, read on the forward strand.
AGCGTCTGAATGATATCGATCGTGACTCCGGAGAAGAGGATGCCGAGGATCAACTTCCAGCTGAGTTGACTAACGGTCGTTCTCGACGAAATGGCAAGAGATCTGATCTGCTCCGTGGCGTCTTGGATCCCGGTCGCAACACCACAAAGCCACGTACACGGAAGGAAGAGAGCGCCGCCTCTGGTAGCAAGGAAACTACGCCCGATGTTGGCTCGGCCAATGAGGAAGAAATGGCGGATGCGCCGGAGGAGACAGCAACATCGGAGTTATCTAATGAGCGATGGCTTCCCACGATCCCTCGTGCGACGGTAGTTAAGGGCGACAGTTCCTTGCTGGACGCCGACGGTGAACTCAAAGCTGACGGATTTTTCCCTCGGCCTTGGTATAATTTCTTCTGCAACCAGGCCATTTACGTCTTCTTCAGCATCTTCCAGACCCTATACAAACGCCTCAAGGAAGTCAAAGAGAGCAGAGACAGCGTCTTGACCGCCATCACCCGTCTTAAGAGCAAGAAGCCGGCGAAGGACCTAGGAATCACCGTCAATGAGATCAACTATTTCGACGAGAATGACCCTGCCTCCTTCTGGCCCAAGACGGTAGAATTGATCGAAGATTACATCACTGGCGAGATTGACGAGAATAGATACCAAGAAGTATTCCGTCATTACTATCTCAAGAAGGGTTGGAAACTGTATACCATTCTTGATCTCCTGAAGACTCTCTGTCGTCTCTCTTTGACCTGCACAAGCTCCGATGCCAAGGAAAAGACGCCAGATCTTATTCAGCAATTCCTCAATAGCCGCCAACAGGAAGAGACCAGTTATCAGACAGAGATCAGCGCGCGCAAATTCGCTGAGAAGTGCATTAAGGATGGCGACATGTTTGTGATCTGCTGGGTATGTGGTATTATATCAGTTTTCGCGTGACTCTCTTTCGCTAACCGTCCTCATTCATTTAGTTCCCTAACAAACGCGAGGCCACAGTGCGGTGGCTGCAGAAGGATGAAACCACGTTTTATATGGATGAGATGGAGCGTCGCGAGCAGTGGCAATACTATATCTCCTCTTACGTGCGCGTGGAGCCGACTGAGGGCGTCAGCCGCGACCGCCTACGCAAGACGGTGCTCGCCCGCAATCTTCCCTCTAGTGATGTAGACTCGGATGATGGAAGTGCGCCAAAGCCCTTGAAATATGATGAGGGGCTTGTTTTGCGCATCTGTCTCAACTCCAACAAGATCGTTTGGGAGAAGGACACTTCGGAGTACTTTGTCTACAATGTGGCTCCTGAAGATGAGGAGGAGAGAAAGAAAGAAGAGGAGCATGCACAAGCCGTCACCGATCACCGGAACCAGCTCTTTCGAGAGAAGATGGTCATGAACAACGCTTGGATGCGTGGCCTACGACAGGACGAGGTCCAAAAAGTGAACGAAAAGTTCACCAAGTGGTGCCAAGACGGAGTCGCACCCACCTCCAATACCCGAGGAGATGGCGATGAAGAAATGTCAGGTACGATATGACGTCCAGGCTAATACGTCCTCCTCTTCCGGGTGGTTCCCTTCCGAGACCGCTGCCTGTCCGGGTTCGGCTACCCGATTCTATCTATCTGCACAGAGAGCGCTGGCGTTTGTTTGGTAACTTTGCAAGGAGAGACGCATCTTGATCGATCGACTTCGGCGGGCGTTGAGGCGTTGATTTCGACATGATACAACACATACCAGGAAGGGGGAAAAGAATGGGTACCTTGCAAAACAATCTACATAGCGTTATGTGCAGAGTTTCTGTATGCTTGCTCCGACTCAGCTAATTATTTTTTCCCTTTTCTAATGATTAGCGGATTTATCCTTCACCTAGGAATGATAGATGGATAGAGCCTTCGCTATGCGAAGGATGCGAAAGGAGTGAGAAGGGGCGGTTTACTAGTTATGCAATGAATTCTTGGTCTTCGTTATACTAACTGCGATTGACAAGCAGGCCTAGGCATGTATATATATGTATGACATTAAGAATTCACATAGTTCCCAAAATACACATAGTTTCTTTTTAATTTATAGAGATCTTCAGTTGTATTTTCAGATACCGTGTAAGTTGCCAGTAATGAGTGCCTTAAAATTAATATTCAAATCTTGTTTGGAATTAATTCGTTACTTTCCATTTATTGCGGTGTAGTTACGGTAAGTCAGGTCTTAGAAGTTATGTAAGTTGGTTCATTTCATTTGAGCTTGTGCAACAGCGGTGTGACCTGCCATCCTATGTATTTCGAACTTTTTACCCTGCAACCGTCACCATTCTATAGTAGCTAAGAAGCCCGATTGGCTACCTAAGCCGACAGCAGGTATTTTATCATCATCATTATCTAAGACGGGAAAACACTATAACCCTTCATGCAATGGCAGTGGATATGTCGCGGCTGTCTCGGATGCAGATAGAGGCCTTTTTCAAGAAAAACGCGCCGCTTACGCAGAAACAGTGCGACGACGAAGCCGAAAGTATATCAGGCAAGTCCGTCACTCCGACAGCTTGTCAGGGCGGTTCCAGCTATACAGTCGACGCGGGGGAGGTCGTCGTCCAGTTCCGTACCCCAAGCTGTCCCCTAGACATGCCCCTTATGAAGAGTATCGAACAGGCTTACTCAGGTTTCATGCCATGGCACAAGGACGGTGGCTTGTTTCATAATCTCCACGTCTACACGATGAATAATATCGGGGGTCTCTCCATGTATGAATCCCGAGGCTTCTTGCAAAGGAACAACTATGAGCTCCTGCGAAATACAATTAATTGCTACGCAAGGTTTGTTAACACTAGTGCGCCAAGCTCCCTATTTCTTTACGACTCTGCTATCCTGATGCAGGGATGGGAAAACATACCTATGGCTGACTCGACTGGGCTAGATTCTTCGCCTCGGCATATCACAATACGCCCGAGTCGATGACTAGGACAGATCGCGGGCAGCTTTTGCAGCAGTACTCATCGCGGCTCCAACTGTTGCGTAAGGGGCTCCCCGCTCGCTTCCACGCGACTCTGGATACCCTGATCCCGCAACTCCCGAGTATCTGTGATGAGGACTAGCCGTTGGTGCCCAACCACACTGATCTCCTCGAGAACAATATCCACGTAGATCCGGACACGGGCGCCATCGTGGGCATCTGTGACTGGATGGAAGCCGAGGTTGGTCCCTTTGGCATGGCTCTGGGGGGACTAGAGACTATGCTGGGGATCCGCAAGATGAATGAGCATGGTTGGGTTTACTTCCCTACCCACCGTGAGCTCCGAGAGCAGTTCTGGACTGCGTTTTACCAGTGCCTGGGAGAGATTTCAGAAGCGCAGAAGAAGTGTATCGAGATTGCGAGGCTGACTGGGCTCTTCCTGGAGAATGGTTTTGCGTGGGACGAGCAGGGGAATTTAATTCCGGGTACCGAGGAGAGCTTGGAATTACGTTTCCTTGGATCTGTTCTTTTTCTCTCATAACTTGAGTGACGACGTTGTAGTTCAGCATGTTGTCAAGGCTACGAAAGCTATTAGAACTAGCCAACCGATCATATTCCTCTCTCTTTTTCTCTAGCTCGATTAGCATAGCGTTTATAACACGGGTCGTAGCTAATGAGATGCTAGATAGCATCGACGGTGGGCTGAGGTAAAGCTTCTGTCCGCTGAGGAAGAAGGGCCATTGGCTCACTCGAAGGCCGCAGATATTACATTACCCTTGATCTTAAAGAAGGTAGCGTGTATTCCGTCCGTAATGAGGAGCTCTTTGTCGTCTTTACTGTGACATGTACTCTCCAGTAATAACTTAAGCCCTAATGTGCGTAACCGGGCGGGCTTTTTATATAATATATACTAACATCGAAAATGTATACTAAATTAACAGAATCAGCGACACGGCTTGATTTAAATTTATCAATACTCAAATTAATTATCTGTAAGGAGTTTTGAAATCTCATCTGGGATGGAATAAAGTATATATATAACATATAGTTAACTATACAGTTATGAAGCATTGCTTACATACCTATCTATAGATACCTAGCAGCTAGCCTAAGCTACTACTAGGAAAGCCTACTTATTTCCTACAGGTTGTCATTGCGTTTAGGTATTTACATTTGACCTGAGAGTGATCGGTGCCGGGTTGGTTGTTTGATGGATGAGAAGCTTGTGTCGTTGCTTCGGGTTACGAATATGAAGTTAGACGTACTCTACATTCTGAGTCATCAATTCTCTAGGTAATCACGGATGGCACGGAGGACAGTTAAGTAAGTTTAAGGTATAAAAACCTCCAATAATACCTACCCATCTTTAGGTCTACTTCTACAAAATCAATGTGCCAATTCGCCTGACACCAGTAATGCATACTATACACATATGTTACTCCAGCCTTGAGTAAATCCTCGTCACTTTGAATTGGAAAGGGTATTTAATTCTCATCACGTCGCTGGTTTGATCTAACTGATTAATCTACCGCGTCTTCATCCCCGCTGCACAATGGCGTGCATGTCTATTAGTACGTATCCACATACTCCTTCAATGACGCTCAATGCTGATCCTGTCTCATTTTATCTTGTCTCGTCTCTCGTCATATAAGGGTATGCTAGCGGCAGTGGTAGTAGGCCAAAAATGTGAACCTTTGTTGATGGGTTTTCTATATCCAGTTCTCCCCAACATGTTTATACTATTTTCTTCCGCTGTCTTTCTATTGCATTTGGCGGGCCGCCTTTGGCCCATTCGTCGGTTTGCCTAGCCCTCGGGTATAGATAGAGAGGATGGGATAGATAGGGTTATAGTAAGGATAGGACGGGATTGGGGATTCACTGAAGGCTTTCAATGACGATGGCGCTAGCACCACCGCCACCGTTGCAGATACCAGCGCAGCCGATCTTGGCCTTCTTCTCGCGCAGGACGGTGGTGAGGGTTGTGACGATACGGGCACCAGAGCAGCCGAGCGGGTGGCCGATGGCGACGGAACCACCGTAGACATTGACCTTGTCGGCACTGAGGTTGAGGAGCTTCATGTTGGCGAGGGCCACGACGGAGAAGGCCTCGTTGATCTCGTAGAAGTCAACTTCCTTCTCTGTGATACCGGCGTGCTTGAGGGCCTTGGGGATGGCGAGGGCGGGTGCTGTCGTGAAGCGTTCAGGCTCACGGGCAGCATCACCCCAGCCAAGAATCTTAGCAATAGGCGTGACGCCGAGCTCCTTCACCTTAGCTTCAGACATGAGGACCACGGCGGCGGCACCGTCGTTGAGAGGGGCAGCGTTGGCGGCGGTCACGGTGCCGTCCTTGGGCTTGAACACGGGCCGCACCGTCTTCAGCTTGTCGATGTTGAGGTTCTTGACCTCTTCGTCGGTGGTAATCTGGACTGGGGGCTTGCCACGGCCGCCGCTCACCTCGACGGGTACGATTTCCTTGGAAAAGATACCGGCAGCGGTGGCCTCCTGAGCGCGCTGGTAGGTGGCAATGGCGTAGGCGTCCTGCTCCTCACGCGAGACACCGTGGTCGTCGGAGCAGAGCTCGGCGGCCAGACCCATGTGCTCCTTCTTGTAGGCGTCCGTCAGACCATCCTTGAGCATACCGTCAACGAGGCTCTGGTCACCGAACTTGGCACCATTCCGCAGAACGGGGAGGTAGTGAGGGGCATTGGACATGGACTCGGCACCACCAGCGACGACGATGGAGGCGTTACCGGTCATGATGGTCTGGGCACCGAGGATGATGGCCTTCATGCCCGAGGCGCAGACCTTGTTGACACCGGTGCAGGGGACGGTGTTGGACAGGCCAGCGCCAATGGCGCATTGGCGGGCGGGAGCTTGGCCAAGACTGGTACGCCGAATGGTCAGCATCTATTGCCATTACTATTGCTTATGGCTTATGGCTTATTGCTAATTCTTTTTTTCTTGTTTTTTTTTTTTTTTTTTTCTGCGCGGAGATCGGAGAAGTGCTTACTTTGCTGAGAGAACATTGCCGAAGAATACCTCCTCTACGTCCTCGGGCTTGATCTGAGGAACACGCTCAACGGCGGCTGTATCATGAGTTCAATTCGTTAGCGGTGAATGAACTTAACAAACATGATAGGATGAATAGTTAGTTAGTTGATGAGAAATTAGGACGTACCCTTGATGGCGGTAGAACCCAATTGGGTAGCGCTGAGACTCGAGAGAGTGCTGTGTAGGAGGCATTGGTCAGCTCGGACTTCTTCTCGTGGTAATAGAGACGGAATAGGTGAAATAGGTGGATTAAGGGGTAGTAGATGGGGAGAGTATAGCATACCCAAGGAACGACCCAACGGGTGTTCTCGCGGCGGAGACAATGTAGACTGATGGGAGACCCGACATTTTGGCTACCGGTAGCTGTTGTTATACTGGGTCCGGGGTGAAGGGTGAAGGGTGAAGGGAGAAGAGGATGCGGTGGCAGTGTGATTGAGAGGGGGAGGTCGAGGGGGAGATGGAGGATGAAGAAGAGAAAAGAGGAAGAAGGTTATACGTATAAGTAGGTAGGTGGGTAGGTAGGTAAATGTCACAAGAAGATGATGGATGGTTTTATCTACGGGAAATAAGAATGAGGTACAGATCCTCTTTTGGCTACTCCTAGCCACTACACTACCTAGCAACCTAGCAACCTAGCAACCGACCTACATAAGCTACCTACTTAGTAACCAAGCACACCGCCGCTCCTTGTACTGTATGGGAATAGGGAGTTTAGGATTCTCTTGCGCAAGAGGATTTGATGATGATTGGATTACTATTTGTCAAAGTAAGCCGAACATTGGAGCGTCAACCAGTACTAGAGCTTGCTGCTACTCTTACCTAGCAATTGTGAGGGACCGCCGACTGTAGGAGGAGGGGTCTTGGAGGGGCATGATTATAGTCAGTACAGCATACCTATACATCCTACACAACGCCCGGTACAGAGTACACTGCTATAGAAACTTTTGGCGGGGGATTTCTATAATCGGTAAGTGGGACAGGTCCGATAAGGTCCCCACTGCATCTTATCGCCGCTCCGAATCGGCAACTACCCAAAAAGGACCCGCCGAACCACCTAGCCGAGCCAGCCCGCCAAGACAAGACCAGCCAGAACCACCAGCCTTACAGACGTAGCCACAGGAGCTCCACCTAATATCCATCTCCACAGTACCTTGCAGCACCCGCCACACGCTAAAACGTCAGGGATTGGAGCGCGAAGGAATAGGCAGGAAATCTCAGCCTCGTGCTCGCCGCCTTGTCTCGGCTGCGGCTACTAGATACGGTACGATACTGTTGATACAGGGAACTTTTTTTATTTTTATTTTTCTTGATCTGGGAAATTTGGGGAGCATTTCATCTTGTCGCAATCAAAGACCACGCCAATTCGAGTAGCCCCCAATCATTAAAGACGCCATGGATGACCTCTATGATGAGTGCGTACCACCGATCCGACCTATTTTCTTCGCGCCTATGACATACTTCGCTTTCTATAGCTAACACGTTCTGTTCTGCGACAGGTTCGGCAATTTCATCGGGGAGGATGCCGACGCATCAGAGGAAGAGTCCCAACATGGCGTGGATGCGGGCGCCTACCTCGACGACGATGACTACCCCGAGACAGCCCCCGAGACGACGGGCCACGAGCTGATGGAAGTCGACGATGAGGGCCCTTCGAACGCCGTCGTTCTCCACGAGGACAAACAGTACTATCCTACAGCACAGCAGGTATACGGAGCCGACGTCGAGACACTCGTGCAAGAAGAGGATGCGCAGCCCCTCACTCAACCTATCATCGCCCCCGTCGAGGTCAAGAAGTTCTCCATCGAGGAGGCCGATCTCCCGCCCGTCTACTTCGACCGCAACTTCATGACCGATCTCATGAACTTCCCCGACCAGATACGGAACGTCGCCCTGGCCGGCCATCTACACCACGGCAAGACGGCCTTCATGGACATGCTCGTGCTCGAAACACACAACATCGCCGATCGGCTGGACAAGCGCATGGGCAAGAAGAGAGACGAACAATTACGCTATACCGACACACATATCATGGAGAGGGATAGGGGCCTCTCGGTAAAGGCTGCGCCCATGAGCCTTGTGCTTCAGAGCACCAAGGGCAAATCACATCTTTTCAATGTTATTGATACCCCGGGACATGTTAACTTCGTCGATGAAGTGGCTTCCAGCCTGCGCCTCGTTGATGGTCTTGCGCTGGTTGTGGATGTGGTCGAGGGCGTGCAGGTGAACACGGAACAGGTCATTAAGCACGCCGTCCTGGAAGATATCCCTATGACGTTGATAATTAACAAGATGGATCGTTTGATATTGGAGCTGAGACTCCCTCCGAGTGATGCCTACTTCAAGCTGAAGCATGTTGTCGAGGAAGTCAACACCATCATCGAGAATGTGCGACCAGGCTCCGGCGAGGCTAGGCGTCTAAGCCCAGAAAAGGGAAACGTTTTGTTTGCTTGTAGCGAGATGGGATGGTGTTTTACGCTGCAGTCCTTTTCCAAGATGTATGCCGACAGCTTTCCTGGCGTCAACACCGAAGAGCTTGCCCGGCGTCTCTGGGGCGACATTTATTTCAATCCAAAGAAGAGGACATTTAGTCGGAAGCCTTTACCTGGTGAGCAAGGCGCAAAGAGATCTTTCATCAATTTTGTTCTCGAGCCTATCTACAAGGTCTTCTCCCATACCATCAGCTCAAGCCCCGAAGAGCTCAAGCCCATATTAGCATCATTAGGCATACAACTCAAACCCTCGCAATACAGGATGGACGCCAAAGTACTCCTCAAACTCGTCTGCGAACAATTTTTCGGTCCTTCTACCGGTTTTGTAGACATGATCGTCAAGCATATCCCCTCCCCCGTCGAGGCCGCTCAGATCAAATTAGAACGGCATTACACTGGCCCCTTAGATACCAAGGTCGCCGAATCTATGAAGAAGTGTGACCAGGACGGTCCGTTAGTAGTCTATGTGACTAAGCTCTTCAATACCCCCGATGCAAAGAGTTTCTACTCATTCGGCCGCGTCATGAGCGGTATCGCACGTCCTGGCATGCAGGTACGCGTGCTTGGAGAAGGCTACTCTATCGATGACGAAGAGGACATGGCTATGGCAACAATAGGTAATGTTTACATTGCTGAAACACGTTATAATGTCGAGACGGACGGCATCCCGGCCGGTAGTCTGGCGTTGCTCAGTGGCGTCGACAACTCTATAGTCAAGTCAGCGACCATCGTTCCACCCAAATTTGAGGATGACGAGGACGCCTATATCTTCAAGCCGGTCTCGCATTTCACTGAGTCTGTGCTTAAAGTAGCTGTCGAACCCATCAATCCATCAGAACTACCAAAGATGCTTGATGGTCTTCGAAAGGTGAATAAGAGCTATCCTTTAGTGACAACTAAGGTTGAGGAGTCGGGTGAGCATATCATCCTCGGTACCGGCGAACTGTATATGGACTGCGTTCTCCACGACCTTCGCCGCTTATACGCAGACATGGAAATCAAGGTGTCGGACCCTGTGACTCGTTTCTGCGAAACAGTTGATGAAATGTCGGCTACGAAGTGTTACGCTGAAACCCCAAACAAGAAAAACAAGATTACCATGATTGCAGAGCCATTGGACGATGGGATCGCCGAGGACATCGAGACCGGCCGCGTCAACATGCGGGACGGCGCCCGGAAGGTGGGCAAGTTCTTCCAGGACAATTACGGATGGGATTTACTGGCTGCACGGAGCATATGGGCCTTCGGTCCGGATGAAATGGGTCCCAACATTCTACAGGACGACACGCTAGCCGAGGTAAGTCAAATACAGTCGTCGTCTCCTTGTCCCAGAGCCCTCTTGTCGCCGACTTGGGCGACGGGTAGGCACTTATTCAGTGTCTTACTACACATTTCATGTTTGGGAGGGTTGCCGCGCGTACCCGCATGCGGCAATCCCCTCACGCAGTTTTCTGGCTCTCAGCTCGCAAGCCTGGCGCATGATACCTAATGTTTTCGGCAGGTGGATAAGACACTACTGAGAAGCGTGCGAGAGACGATTCGTCAAGGTTTTAGTTGGGCGACCCGGGAAGGCCCGCTATGTGAAGAACGTGAGTGCGCATCTCCTACCAATGCTATCACATTATCGTCTTGTTTGATTTTTCCCCCTTCTAATTTGCCGCCGCCGCCTCCTCCTTTTCGTTTTCTCTAGCTTTTGCCCCATGTCTGGATATGCGTGGCAAGTGTATATGCTATGTAACGGTCCTTTCTTTTTTCTTTCTTTTTTTCCTTCCCTGCCCCTGCCTATTGCTTTGGCCGCTGAGGTTATACATGGTCGTGGTTTCCGAAGAAGCCTCCGACTTTCGACCGAGTGGTCTCGAGCCGCTGTTGGTTTCTCACCACATACCGCCGTCCCGACGACCCCGAGGATGATAAATCAGCATGGCTACTTTCTCTCTCTCAGGGGGGGCACGAAGGGGAGCGAGTGAGTGAGTGAGTCGCTGTTCTGGCGGCCAAGGGGGGGCCACAATTCTCGATGTGTCTAGCTTAAAGCAGCAGTTAACGGCGCCTGGGATCAGCGGGTGGGACGCTAAAGTCGCCATCCTTGCCCTTCACTCTTCACTTCCCTTCTCCCCTGTCCCTTCTCTGGCATTTTCTGGCGCGCCGCGCCCTTCCCGTCTATCCAGATCGCCTACATCTGTTGGTGTGTCTGTCGTGGGATATTCCGTCCTTCTCTCATCCATCTATTCCACACCCCACTGTGGAGACCCTGACGCGCTTCTGTCTGGTTGGCTCGAACCTACAGGGTGATGAGATGGGAGCTACCACAGGGCTGTGTTGGACGTACACCCCCTGGATGGATTCGTTACCAATCGGCGGTTCTTGTCCCTTTTTTGCGTTCCTTTTTTTTCTTCTTAATCGAGACTTGAGGATGGTGGACGCCACGGTTCCGCTTAGCTCATTACGGCAACCTACGTACCTACCTACCTCATAACTAACCGAAGTTGATGATTTCTCTTCTTTGGCGCATTTACTTATAGTATAGTACACTAACGTTATTTGCTACTTGATAGCCATCCGCAACACAAAATTCCGCATTACAGATGCGGTACTAGCACAGGAAGCCATCTTTAGAGGTGGCGGCCAGATCATCCCCACGGCACGCCGGGCGTGTTACAGTTCCTTCCTCATGGCGTCTCCGCGCCTGATGGAACCGCTGTACTCATGCTCCATGGTCGGCCCACAGGACGCCGTGCCTATGTTATACAACGTCCTCGCGCGCCGGCGCGGACACGTGCTTGCCGACGGCCCCATCGCCGGCACCCCGCTATACCGCGTACACGGCCTGATCCCCGTCATCGACTCGTTCGGATTCGAAACGGACCTGCGCATCCAGACCGAGGGCCAGGCTGTCATCAGTCTCGTCTTTGATAAGTGGCAGAAGGTCCCCGGCGACCCATTGGATAAAGAGGTTGTCCTACGCCCGCTGCAGGCCGCCGATGCGCAGGCCACGGCGCGCGACTTTGTGCTGAAAACGAGGCGGCGCAAGGGCCTGAGTGAGGACGTCAGCGTTGCCAAATTCCTCGAGCCCGAGTTCTACCAGAGCCTTATGGAGAGCGGGACGCTGGGGAGCCCGTAGTATATCGTCACGACTAGACTAAGGAAGGAGCTAAGGGAATAGGGGCTAGTAGTAGGGCCACAAAGAAGGGGGGGAAAGATATCCGTCCGTTCGTATTGCCGCCTTGCCCGGTGCGGAGTCAAAGCGTATGGTGGAAAAATCTAGCGCGAGGCTGGACGCTTGAGTGGAGGTCATCCGTCCAAGCTACATACATACGCACGGCCTGGCTCCTCCTGCGCGGTGCGCATGTACCATACTATATTATACTAATAAGTACTAAGTCACCAGGTGAGTTTTAAGGTAACTGCTGGTTCAAGGTTGAGAAGTACGAGATGGTGTACCTACTTACATGTCGTAAGCTGAGATTAGAAAAAGTTCCAGCGGGTGTTTTAGAGTTGTGTACGTGTAGACATATAGTATCTATGCTATGGAGTGGAACAGAGAAGATTGTTCTTCTTCTTTACCTAAAACAGACAGATAGAAAGAGACTGGTTGTTTTGCCCATACCTGTTCGGGACTGGTTTGTTTGATTCCAAGTTGATATCATGCTCGTGAGCTGATGTGGTGAGTGATATCATGAGCTAATAGATAGAGATATCCTGACTACCATAGTACTATGCTTGCATATATGTCGGTCAATTTTGGGAATAGAAGCTGGGGGGAGGGGTTGTATGTCGGCCGGCAGCCCGGCATGGCTGGCTTGGGGGTTCCAGCAGGTGGGCGTTTAGGGCGGCGAGTCTCCTTCTTCCTCTTGTTCGCATACGCCTTGATTTTTCTAGCTTCGTCTAGACTGGCAGTTAGACAGGTGGTTGTATGGGGTTACGGTCAGAACCTAGCGCCAGAACCTAGATGGTAAGATGGCAGAGGTAAGTAGGTAATCAAGTTCTAAGCATGTGACTAGGCCATCTTAGCGCCCTTTAGGGAAATTGGATGTGCTTAACTAGTCAATTAATGGCTACTTACCACTACGACATGGGACTCCGCTGTAGTGTATCTCCCCGTGCGGGTAGGAGTTGGTAGTTAGGCTTCAAGGTGACTGACTTCAAGGTGAGAAAGTACAGTAGTATGTTCGGGATGGTTAGACGGCAGTGTGTCTAGTTGGCAGCTATCCTTGGGCTAACTAAACTAATTAGCAAGCCTAGGCCTAGACTCGGTAATACTACCCTACGTAAGAATTTAATGATATGGCACGGCACATACCGCTTCGTGGAGCAAGGTATCGTACTGTACACATGACATGCATACGTAGTTAGGCATAGTCTCTAGATTTAGTACGTAGACCCTTTGTCCTAACTAGGTAGGTAGAACGTTTTTATCATCCTGTATAACCACCAAACCATGTGTCTTGGGACATGCATTAGTCGGTAGAGAATGTCCCCACTAGGTTTTTTTTCCTGGGTTGATCTTAGTGTGAGAAAGGACTATGCGTACATGGCGGTTTTCGTATTTCCTGGTATGCCGTCGGGAGGCCATAAAGACGACGACATGGTATACCTAGATGAAATGCGCGCTGGAGTCCCTTGCAGCAAAGAGTGTGTGGCGAGCCGTGATGCAGGAACCCGATCATCCTGGAGAAAATGACGTGGATACACGAGGATTGTGTATTGATGATCCCCAGGAACACCGGCCAATCTGTTCAGAAACGGTTTCCAACCCCGACGGCCCTGGACAATATTCTATGTTTACACCCTCTATGGACTTTGCTTAGTGGTCATATAGCGAGGATCATATTGCCATGGTTTTTGACCTCATCGCCTCGCCGAACAGATAAACATGGCAGAAGCCTTCGTATAACACCAAAAGCGTGTGTCCACGCGTGTTTTCTTGATTCAAAGTGGAATGGTCACAATGCATTGTTCGAATAGTACGACCGACCATGAATGAGCGTTACGTGTCGCGGGTGCGAGGATCAATAGATCGGTCAGGGGAGACACAGTAGAAAGATAAACCCTTCAATGGCATCTATAGTCTGTAGACGTATAGCTGCTGCCGTCTTGTCGTGACTTGTGGTTTGGTGACGACGTTTGCAGCGTATGAGAGATAGCTACATGCCAGAACCGCTCAGTGTAGATCTTGTTGCTAGTTCTATTCCCATACTAATTTTAGAGTCAATGGGTGCAGTGCATGAAAGGAGCTCTACAATGGGAGGGCCCGGGGATTTGAGCCGTGTTGCGTCCCCTGCCTTGCAGTGACATCCACGCAATCGGTTCGTACTGTTGCCGTTATTAACAGTAGTTTGCGATGCATCGTGTAGCCACACCTAAAAGCACCCAAGACATTGCGTCTTGTAGAATGCGCAAGTCGCTACACCGGGGTCACGGCGACGGGATCAGAACGCGGCCTCTCAGACACAGGTCTCCAGCATCTTGTCTAGTACCCCTTTGAGCGTGGCGTTCTCCAGAGCTGCAGCGACTCTCTCCTTGTCAGCCAATTGCTTATTTACTTGGTCGTCTTGGCTGTGGGTTCCCTCCTTGATCATCACATCTACGCGGTAGTTGGGAGGCAGCGCCTGCTCGAGGCGAACCCTGATACCAAGCCCGATGACGGTAGCCAGCGAGCAGTGAGTAATGGTAGGTGTGATCTTAACAAGTACCCGAGTCAAGGTGTCGGGATCTGCAGGTGCAGGTGCAGACGGAGAAGGGGTGATGTGGATGTCGGGAAGATTCACGACAGCGAGCTGGCCCAACGACAGTGGGTGTTCTGGGTCAGAAATGGTCGAAATGAGGTCTGCGAAACGTCAGTTGTCTGAAGTTGCCCAGGGGTATGACATTGAAAGCAGCCAACGAAACAAGCACCTCTAATCCGACAAGATAGCTAGATAACTAGCTAACTCGGCAGTTGTGAGATAAAATGAAGGCACTATATGCAAGCTAGAATTTCACTAAGAATAGAGGGTTTTCAGAGGTCCAGCAGAATCCATCTGGGAACTGGTATTTTTGGGTTACGCGCCGGGTGGGCGATCACGATGGCGGTGAAACGTGTAGTGATGGTGATAGTGCTCGTTGTGGTGCTTGTGCTTGCTTGTACTGGCTATGCCTATACCTGTATCTGTGCCTGTGCCCAAGCCAACCACCCTACCCTGGGAAATACAATAATGCAGTACATAAACGCGCTTATTAGTCCGATGTAGGATAATACGCATGTAGGTAGTCGCCGCTGTTGACTATCTACTACTAGGACTCGGATTGGGACTGAGTGCATGCAAGACCAAAGACTAACAGGGATTAGAAGAGATGAGGAAAAGGATAGAACCCACCGTAAATCTCTTGCTCGTCAATGGGCTCAATGGTAAAGTCATTGCCGTCACTCTCGCTGTCGTCCCAGGCCCAGGGCAAAGGCGCGGAGAGGTAGTCGGGCCGTCTTAGTACAATGTCCAGTTCCGGATCGGCATCCTTGACCTTGACAGCTGCCCCAACCCTCTTCTTGTTCTGTCTTGTGGGCAGTTCCGACAGGTTCAGAATGGTGGGGTTGGCATTGTCCTTGTCCATCTCGAAGAATATGTGTGGAGGCGAGGCAGGGGAAGGCAGGGGAAGGAAGGTAAGGGAGAAGGTGGAAGTGATTACTGCTTTAATGAGACCGACGATAGAGATGCTATGTATTCGATGCTAATATGGGGATGTATGTGTCCAGGCGTGTGACCAACTACCAACAGTATGTAGCAGAATCAAGGAGAATAGTTAGTTGGTTGAAGGTTCATGAATCACGTCGATGATGATCAATCAAAAATTAGTGTTGTTCTACTTGTAGAGTATTATGTAGTAGCGGCGGGGTACCGTCTAGGCGGTAGATACTTACGCATAGTAGGCAACGACTACCAATTCAGTAAGTACCTCCCTCCCTAAGGTATGTATGCAGTTAAAGATGATCATGATAAGAACAGCTGGCATACTGCCCTTCCAGCTGACGACGAGCATAGGAAGGTAGATACTTAAAAGAACATAGAGATAAGTGCAGACGCTTATTTGTACTGCTAGTTGATGTCATGTATGCACTTTTGATCCAGTTCCTCACATAACCCCCATATTAATTTCAACAATTCGACAAGCCAATGTCGACCTAAATTCTACATTACCACCTAACATGCCTAACTAAAGTAGCGCGATACAATTGGCATGCATTATTTACCTACACTAGAGATAGGTAATAGTTATGCCTTAGCCCTACGATATATATCCATCATTCAATCGTTTCTTCATGCCTTCGGTTTAATTACCTAATCCATCCACCCAAGCAATGCGATCTACCGGCTTGTAGGTATGGGACATCTATATTTAACACGCGTGCCAGGCGTGCCAACCGGGGTTCTTGTAGATGGACAATCTAATCTATGGCTTACACTGTGCCTTTACTGGCTGAGGATGACGCATTCAGTCCGTCTTTGGCCCCCATCTCGTGGCAGCCGACAGGGACTTAGCTACCATGTAGGTATGATGATGTATGTAGGTAGGTAGGTAGGTAGGTAGGTAGGTCAATATGTAGGTTGTGTATGCGTATGCAGTTGCTCGGTCGGTACGTACGCGTATATATCTACTAGGTATGTATGTAGGTACGTAGATGGGTAAGTAAGTAAGTAAGCAAGCAAGCAAGTGAGTAAGTTGGTAAGTAATGGGAAACGAATCAATGTTCAATGTTCAATCTTCTGCTGCATCGTCCCGTTTCCCGTTTTCCCGCATCTACACTACCTATCTATCTACCTGACCTGCCTACAGTACCGACCGGAGCTGGCCGCGCGCTCAGCTAATCAGCTAATTCAGCTGGTACATAGGTAGATAAGTAGGTAGGCAGGCAGGCATTGCTCCATCTGGCCCTGTCCGCCGCCGTCAACCAAGGTCTACTCCGACTATCTACCTAGATCTAGACGGCTGCTCGATCCTCACTGGTCGCCTTAGTGCTGGTCTGGACCAAGCCGATGCATTGGTTCACCGATGCGGCTCCCTCTCTACTGTGCCTAATCGAGCAATTAATTCATCGAATGTCAGATCTATGTATGTCGAGCGTAGTGTATCGTACCTAGTATATGTAGCCCGCCCAAGTCAAGGTGAACACATCGAACTTCCCCGGATTTTGTTTGACAGCCTGCGACCCGCGACCTACTAGATTCGACCCATTTTAGTAGGTGTTCTATTCTGCCACTACAAGTACAAGTAGTAGGTAGCTGTAGATAAGGCTCGCTTTTCTATAGAACAGTACAGTACGAAAGCCTCGTTGTCTAGAATCTCCGAATCTCCCCGCGAGTTTGTTTCCTGTGGCGCCATTGACGTCCCAATCGGCGATGACCGTAAATTATAATCATGGCAATACCACCTAACCAACTTACACTATTTGTGTTGGTACCTGTCATATTCCCATCAACCTTACCGACTCCCTAAAGTGAGCCACCTGGTAGTAATATGTACTACGGGATGTGTGCGTACCTATGGCAATGCGTAATTATGTAGTGTATATGCGCATGTAGATAGATACCTAGATATTCCCTAGGTATGTTGAAGTTAGAGGTATGTACAGTACAGTATGTAGGTATGTAAGTAGGCGAGTTAGGTACTGCTGTACACTAGATCTACTCCCCCATGCAAGCCAAGGCGCCCCAAACGTTCCAACACGCAACACACCGCTGTGGTGCATATCGCGTGTGACAAGGCGTGCCTCACGAGCCCTGCATAATGGTTGAGTAATAAGACTCCAGGAGTCTACTATGTAGTAGTGTACACACAGACACCGAGCCAAACAAGCAACCTTGGGTCGTTGGGTCCCTTGGTCCCTTGGTCCCTGGGAAGACCTGGGCAGACCTGGTTCTGACCTGGGTACTGACGACTTTCCTCCCCCCACATGTAAGCCCGTCGCCCTTTTTCGACATCCGGGTGGGGGAGCCGCTAACTACAGTGAGGTTGACAAAGTCCAAAGTCCTAGCTAGCAGTCTTTCCGGACTCGGGATAGGGACGCGTCCGGGCTATAGAGATCAGCTAACTATCTAGGTAGGTAGGTAAGGTAAGGTAAGGTAAGGTAAGGAAGGTATGTATGCTGTAGACCAGGTACAGTATGTACTATAGGCACCCAGAACCAACAGCCTGGGGATAGTACCTAGTATCTGACTCCGTCACTCCGGCAATCTAGTTTTCGCTCGTCACCTTCACGTCACCTCCTTCACACGAGTCCTGCAATCTGATAACTTTCTTAGCGTTACACAACCAGCGAGAAGCCTCGGCTGTGCTACATACTACAGGTGGCTGTAAGATTGAAGGTGAGGCCGAACTACCATGTCTACCTACCTACATATTATATAGGCTATGAGTCTAGGTATAGCCAGGCGGCTGACTACGTAGGTAGTCTATCTATCAGTCTAGTTCCAAAAGATCGTCGTCGAAGAGCGTGATCTTGATCGGCCCGTTCGCATTCAGTCACTTACACGAGCATGGTACTAATAATAGGGGACTTTTGTTGTGGGATCCGTACTATACGAGCCCCCTCGGAAACTTCCTTCTCACTTTACACAGTTATTTCTTGTCGAAGAATACATACACATACCTAGGGAGTTATCCCGCAGATCTTACCAATAAGTAGGTACTTTGACAGCTAATGGATTATTAAACATGTTTAGGGAGTATGTATGCGTATGCAAAGGTATGCATCCGAGCTACCCAAAGGATGGAATACCGACGTGGGTGTCTCCTCCAGGCTACTACCCACGTACATACATGCACCGTACTGAACCTACCTATTACTAAATACCTATAATTAATTTCTACCTTCTCCCACACGGCCGGTCGTATTCGGCGTTAAGGTTGTCTATCCGGACCCAGAAGTGAGTGCGCGAAGTGTCTAGGGCGGGCTGTCAGGTGCTGTCAAATATTCTCGGCATCTTCCTTTGACCTTGACAGAACCTTGACAGCTCGAGCCGGCAATCCTTGAATCGCAAATAAAATAGAGATCACCGCCCGGCCATGTAGGTAAGCTACCCGCCATAGGCATAATGAGATATGATTTACAGCCGGCGCGGGTCCTTTCAGCCTAGCTACTAATGCACGCGACAGTACATACACACACACACAGTACGTTCGCTTAACCTCGATGCATGGAATTGCCGCATCACAACTGGGGATAACTGGGTTCTGAACTGGGTAATTCTGGGTAACGAGGGCGGCAACGGGTCGACTATTTGGTCACTCTGGATGCTGGTGTAGTAACATTCCTGGTCCGTCTGCCCCAGAAGCGACCGCCATTTGTCTGAAGGGTCAAGAGACCCCTAGATGCACGACAAAACATGTTCGTCTACCTAGCACGTACTATGTATGTACTGGCTGTAGACATGTCGTCGTGGTTGTGCGATGAGTAGGCATGGCGGCAACCTACATATCTATAGCCTACAGCCTGGATACACTACAGGATACATCTTCCTGCCGTACTATATAATTCTCCAGCACCGGCTCCCTACACTATATTGCCCTAGCCCTACGTAGATATTATTCAGGGTGACTCGTCCCTCTGTCCATTCCCAATATGTCAACGGCTGGTTCCTGAAATGGGCAGACACTGCACAGCACCTTCTAATCCGTACACACGTAGGAAATCTAAGGGTGACGATGCAGACTGGCTAGTCAGGTCCCAGGAGGTCCCAGGAACTTAGTGATACATTGGCTGTGTGCACTTGAAATGACATATGCTCTGTGCACTGACTATAACCATAACCACAGCCACACTAGCCTACTGTTTAACAATAACGCCTACATAGCATGTTACTTAGGTCGAGTCGCACTACCATCTCGACCGTCGTGATGGCGGTCTCATAGTGGCTAGCAGTCTGTTACAAACCATCGACTCACGCCACTTTTGGAATTCATGTGTGTCATTTGATCGTGGCTAACCCAAGTCGCCCAACACTCAGCAGGTTAGGAGGTCCCCGCCATAACCCATGAAGTTTCACCTTGCCTATTAGAATGAATTAGGTATGTATGTATGTATGTAAGTAGGTAGGTAGGTAGGTAGGTAGGTATGTACATACGTATGTGCGTATTTGCGTATGTAGGCAGGGCAGATTAATAAAGGTAAAGGTTTAACCTTACTGTAACGGTATTCGGGCCATTGTTTGGCCGAGCAGTCGAGTCCAAGTCCCTTTCGAGAGACGATTGACTGAATTGACTACCCACAATTACAGTACTGTATGCACGTATCTATCCCATCCATCCCATACATGGGAAAGAGTATGAAGCTCTTGAACGACGCGATGAGTTGAGGATACGTACACACACGAAAACAAGGGGCCAATGAACATTGCCATGTCCCTATTTAGCTCTCGACGATAATCATATGAATTGCCGCCAAGTATAATGAATCCATGCTAATAGATTGATCAATGGTACTAGTTTAGGTAGTAATACGATGCCGTAGCACGTGTATGTAGTCATGATCGGGCAATACTTCGAGATCTTATACCTCATGTACCTTTCTTTACTACGACTTATACCAGTAAGTGTAAGTAGTGTGGTGTAGGGAGTTGCAGTGAGTGAGCGCTGTGGCACGCACACACGCACGCACCGTTCTGGGCTGCAAGCTGGCGCTACAGATTATCTACAGTACTTACCGAGTTACCTAGCTCATGAATCAGAACACCATGCTAGTGGCGAGTAGGTAGATACGTTGGGTTCTGCGTTGGGTATTAGTAGATAGATCTCTATTGCTAGCTCTCGATCCGGGCGACTCTATTCCCACATGGCGCAGTACTGTGCATATAAGGTACCGCCGGTACGTAGGTAGATGCAGAGCGGTGTTCAGCTAGGATAACTTCTCTGTCTCATATAGGGGTGGAATGTGACAGCAGAGCCCAGGCCGAAACACAACAGCAGCAAGGCGTTTTGTGTTTTGCGGTTTGCGGTTTGTTCAGAATGCCTATCCGGGTAGGTGACACACTTAGGTAACGACTTTGAAGGCTTGTGACCGTTGTTCCAACGCAAGGGGCTGCAAACCCTACGTTTATGTGGAACAGTAGAACAGAACGTGACGAGGAACTTGGCCTGAACTGGAGAAGAAATGCTCTTACTCTTACCTATTAGATAGGTACTACCTAACCTACGTACATTAGGTACTCATCCAACTTTTCCCGCCCCCAATTTCGTGGGATACAGAGGTGGCAATCTAATTTGGCCGTATCTACATGTAAGAGGTAGGTAGGTAGATAGATAGATAGATGGTTTTATGTAGATATAGTACCTGCTTTACACGAGACAAGACTCCTGACGATACTCCTCACGCCTTACCAGCTTACATACATCACATACATACCTACATACACCATACACCCATCTACAGCACCTACCTATTTACTTACATAGCGCACTACCAAACACCACCCCCACACAAGCCCCTGGTGCATGCCCCACGACTACTGTTAGTAGTAATACCGTAGATCGCATCGAGAACATCGGCGGCGTTTGGGTCAGGTTGGTGTTTTGCTATAGATACACCATCCGTATCCTCGATAACTACCTACTTAGTACCTACATACAGGATCTATCCGTGTGCCTCGTTAAGGTTGGGTTCAGTGCACACAGTACCGTCCCAAGTTGGTTGCAATAACAACGTGCCTTTGCTCTCTGCATGTAGGTTCGTAGTGTAACACGGCGTTGGTACTGAATCCTCTCCCGCCCTGCAGCCACCGATGAAGACGACACGGGACAGTGGGCAAAGTACCTACGCAAGACAAGGAGCAGGGGAGCAGGGAGCAGGGTGTCTGTTAGAGACAACCCCACGAGGCAAACGCCCATACACACCCGCCCCTCATTTTACTGTTATGTAGGTACTGCCCTAGTCCCGGTTCCTCCTCTAGACCGGTGGGCTCTAGTTCTACGCTAGATGACGGTCCCGCTTATTGAACAGGCTACCTATATGCGCTAAGAAGTACCTAAGCAGTAGGTAGACTACCGCCGCCTACCGCTGGTAGTAGGCTACCTGGTATAGCGCACCCCATGTGTACTCTCCTACTACTGTACCAGGTAGTAAGTACGCATGCTGTATGCATGGGCATATGGGAGGTAGGCAAGTAGGTACTTGTAGGCGAAACTTCAGGTACCCTGCTATACCTTCTACTAGGTACGCTCTACGCTCTAGGCTGTCGGTACGCTCTAGGTACGCACTACTACCTACTGTACCTGCTCTTACAGACCTACTACACCTTGAGCCCTCGCTCCTCTCGCTCCCCTCCCCCCCAATGGACTTGATAATAAAGACTTATCCCCTCATCTGTCAAAACCCCGAAAGCCGGGTCTTCCCTGGCACCGGTACAGACGACACGACATTCCAAGTTTAACTTGTCACGGCACAGGCTGGTATTAAGCGCCATTTCGACCTACGACAGGGGCTAAACCGGCTTCCAGGACCTCGAGAACTAACATTGGTGATTGAGAATTGTCGAGTGGTGAAGCTAGCTAGCTTTGCATCTTGGATCTCGGATCTTGAGTGGTGGCGCGCACGCGCAAGAGGCGATCCCCAAACTAACTAATCTATCCTACGCAGCACAGTACGGTCTACATACCGAGACAGCGTGTCACCCCTTTCTGATTGATAGTTTCTGTCTTGGTGGCCTATTATTATCTAGCTGTCTCGCTGTCTGGCTGTCTGCGTCCCGGGTTCTTGGGTTCTTGGGCTCTTAGGCTGCGTGTTGCCGCAAACCGCCTCAACCATCCAATCTACATCAGACAGACATACATCCAAACAGCCAGTAGCACATAAGCCTACAGTAGAATCACATCACCACATCACCACGACCGACGACGCGACGACTCGATGCTTTCGGCGGCGACAACGTTAACTATCAATATAGCATTGCGCCAGCCACTACACGCTTCTTAACCTTCCAGTTCCGTGGGGATTTGTTGGTTGTCCCGCCTATTCGATCACTGATCAGCTTACTCGGCTCAGGCTGCACACACCCTCGCGCATGACCGGGGCCTAAGGTTGCGCGCGACTCAACGTCGAGGCCTGCTGCTGCTGCTATTGCTGCGATAGTCAGTCAACTAAATAGCTAATATAAAAAAAAACACTCGGTCGATCGACCGCAGTCCCAATAGCCACAGTCATGTCGTCGAACGATCCCGCCGCGGCGCGCAGGCTACTGCCGCAGAGCGCACACGTGAACTCGTTCTCGTTCGTGCCGCCCTCATACCAGCCTCCCAGGGAGACCCAAAAGAGTTCGCTTTCCGAAATGGCCCCAATAAACCCAAGTTCGGTCGCTCTAACATGGTGCTTGCAGATTACGTTTTCGTGGATGAGCATAATCGACATAAGCGGTTAAAGGGTATGGATGGGCCCCTCTTGTTGCCGCCGTCTTCGGTCAATATAGCTGACGCACTTGCGAATCGATAGTCATGAGAGCTTGCGAGGGTTGCCGTAGGAGGAAAATAAAATGCGACGCAGCCACGACAAATACATGGCCATGTTCAGCCTGCATTCGCCTAAAGCTTCACTGTGTACGCCCCAACGCCCAGTATGAGGGATCGCCCGAGGAGACGCAAGCCTACGAGCCTTCGAGGGCTGACTTCGAAGCTGGCCACGAGAGCTTTAGACAGATGGCCATGCAACAGCAGCCTGGCTCCCAACATATGATGGCCCCTAAGACGCCCATGTATGCGACACCACCCGGCTCTTATTCTCACCACCAAGCGGTATATCCTATGCCACAGTACGGCGACACAACCCCCGTACAACAGCACATGTCGTACGGATCGGTGCCTCCCGTCGGTGTATTAGACCACTCTTACGCGCCCGCAGGTGTCTTTCCAACACCGCCATTGCCGGAGATGCCAGCCCCCCCTTCTGAATCATCGCCTGAATCTTACCACGCAGATCAATACGGCCAGCATGATTTAGCAGACCTGCTAGGCCCGTTAAAACTCGATGAGAGAGGCACAGGTGAGTTGGCCGTCTACTGAGATAGCTAGTTGGATGCGCTAACTTTTGGGCTAAGCACCTTATCTTAACAACAAACAAGCCCTGGCCTCACAGGAGGAAGAACCTGCTGTCGAGGAAGCCGACGAATACAAGAATATTTTGCCGCCTGTACACGCCGGTCCGGGATCAAAAATAAGAATCCCGCCGGAGCTAATGCCAGAGGAGGACACCATTTTGCATTACTTCGATCTGTACTTCACCCATGTACACCCATACGTCCCGGTTCTCAACAAAGCACAATTATATCGGCAATGGAATACGAATCGCGAATCGATCTCTCCTTTATTATTAGAGGCGATTTTTGCCGTTGCGGAACGGCTCGCCGATGAACCAGCACAAGGTCAGCAATGGATTGCTCTCGCCTCCAGTAAGTTTACCCCCACGTCCCCCCAAAAACCGCGGACACGGTTACTCGTTTAGCTGCGGTCAATACTCACGTTCCCATCACGCAGAACATGCAGATTCTTTTATGGATGTCCCACGACTCAGTACTCTCCAAGCACTTCTCATCATTCTCAAGGCTCGAGAAGCGGTGCCAAAGCGTGGCTACTATTACCGGTCATGGATGTCCATTGTTCATTGCGTAGCTATGGCTCGTGATCTCGGCCTCGATGAACATTTTGAGAACCATAAACTTGGAAAATCATGCGGCTCGAGCACAGCAGATTGTCTAACTAAAACACGTGTATGGCAGACGATATTCATATGTGAAACTATGATTGCCGCCCCGCAAGGTAGGTCCTTTCGCCGCCCTCATTATATATACAATTTCTAAATATCCTAGGGCGGAATGACTTGTCCGTTGAACTCGAAAGTCTGGATTTCAACATCCCCCAACCCATGCCTGGCGTTGAAGATGATGAGCATCAAGTATCTCGCGATTTCATATTCTTCGTCCGAATTGTACGCATGGTTAGCAAAATGAACACAGTATACCTCAAGGTGAAGAAGAGGAAGGATTGGGGTCTTGATCCCGAGTTTGTGCAGCTCAATCCGCAACTCCGGTCTTGGCTAAACGAGCTCCCGCCACATATGACTGTTACATTTCCCAGAGATGGATCACCGCCTTGGTTGCCATCGCATTTTATTGGGAATGTGCACTCCTATTACCACCTAGCCACTATTCTCCTCCGTCGGCCCCAACTGACATTCTTGGAGCCCATGAGTATCGATGGGCAGTGGAAGTCGCATATGTTAATATCTTATGCTTCGGCGAAAGCTCTTTGCCGCTTACAGGAGTCTATGTTACAATCATTTGGGCTGAGTGGACTTCAGTGCATGCAAAGAGGCATTAGCTTTACGATATACGCCATCCTGTCCTGCATCGTTCTTCATCTTGTGCGTCATTTATCCCCTCCGATCCAAATCAACCAAGGACCATCCTAACAGATCAACAGGTTGCTCTAACCTCTCCAGATCCGGATATTAATACCGACGCTCGAGATTATTTTACACGCCACATGAGAATTCTAGAGAAAACCATGGGGTCTTGGCCTCTTCCCGAGATGCTCAAGCAAATCGATGCTGTGAGAGAGGCGTTCTCTGCTGATGTCAGGAAACCATTTGTCTTGAAACCTAGTTTCCCCTATGGTAGCCCCCATCCCAGTACGCACTCGAGTCCACCCCGGGCCGCTACTTTCAAACCTCCCATGCTCCGGACCAATTCTCTGGACCCAAATTTGGATGTCCATGGCGGTCCTCATTCACACGTCAGTTATCATCCCATCACGCCCATATCTGTTGCCTCGGGGGACGGCAAGGGTGACTCTCCTTCTATACAGTCGCTTTCCATGATTGGCGCCGGTCAAACTTCACAGCCACCGCTTCCACATAGCGTACCTTTGGTAGACCATCCCACATGGAACCCATCTCGAATTTTTGAGTAAGTGTCCCGCTCTTTAGCTCTTTGTCCATCAAATAGGACATACCCGTCATACCTAAGTAGCTAACACCCCCATGCCCGCAGCCAATGGAATTCAACGTTTGGTACGCCGCTTCCAACCCAACCGGCTTCGGTGACCCCACAATCCAGTTCTCTAAACGTTTCCTCAGGTGCTCCAGAAGTCCCTACTAGCCAGGATATAGCCATAGCCAACGGGCCCCTGTCCGCATCGTCGGCACAATTACCTCACCAGCAGTACTCGGCTCCACCTGTTCAGACTTTCGTCACGCCAGCCATGTGGCAAGAGTCGGTGGCTAGCGTCTACGAGTCTGGTGGGCTCAAAAGGCAGTGGGACTACGACAGTGGAGGCGCCTCCATCGCCGAGACGATGAATAAGCGGCGATGAGGAAGCGGTTTGGGGTGACTGACATCCCGTATCATGCCATGACGTGCTGTACCATACCAAACCGCGGATCACTGCTACCTTCCCGGTTTGTATGGTGATGATCAGCCAGGCTTGACTGAGTCATGATTTACACTTCACTAGCGAGGGACACGGAGAAGCGGCATCTTTTATATATATATATATTCTACAAAGAGTTTTTTTTTTTTTTGAAGAGAAAAATTCATGTACAACAGGAATGATGGATGGACTATGGGATCTATGACAAAACTTTGTTTTTTTAGGCATGGCGGGATGGATGGACATGCTTGCATTGTCGAGCCAAGGGATTTTTTAAAAGCCAAATATGGACTATAGCTGTCTCGCGTGTTTTTTCCGTTTCCGTTGGCAGTGGAAGTAGAAGGGAGAACGGGACCGTATGTGTACGATACACAGCAATACCAATAAGAGCGAAGTTGAGTAGTGTTGTGTCTGGATGGCATTATCACTAACGCCATTACATTACTATTAATCTATTTTCTCTTACTTCTTTCTTTAAATCTGTCCCCTTTTTTTCCCTGGTTATTTTTTATTCTTTTTCTTCATTTTCCTTTTTTTCTGCTTTTCGATAACTACAAGTATTTTAGACCTGGCACACTAGAGACCATACGGCTTGGGCCGACGGCGACATCTTTTTGGACGCGGAATCGGCCGACTAGTTACTCTATGCCATTGGGGAATAAAATACTTGGGTACCCTTTTATGATTTTGTGTTTAATATAAGGAAATGGACGGGCGGATGCAGGTCAGGGTAAAGTAGGGTCGTTTGGTTGCATTGGGGAGCGAGATGGTTGTTTTCCTGTTTTTGGCTTTTGGGGGGTCAGGTCTTTCGTTATGCTCTTTTTCGAGTTTGATGGCAGATTTTTGAGATTTGAGTTAACGACTCGGGTGCAATTCTTGGGTTTCGGAAATATATTTGGTGGCGTCGTGGTTGGTTTTGGTTGGTTAATTAGTTTATTTTTGAGTCTGCATTATCTACTATATTCTATGTTCGGTCGACATCCTATATAATACATTTATCTATATACCATCGCTACCTGCGTATTTCCTGTGGTTGGCTTTTGGGTATGCATGGTGGTTTGGGACTGCTATCTACCTCGTTGGTTGGTACTCATTATTTATACGGGTACCTAGCTAAGTTGGGTTTTGGGTTGAGGGAAGGGCCGAGAGGGCAAAGCAAGGGAGCAGGAAAGGAGGGGAAAGGCTGGAGTTACTGGCTGGATGAGATCTGCTGGGTATGTGATACCATTTCGTGCCATGCTATTCTATTCGTTGCTCTGGTCGTTTTGAGTTTGAAGCATTGGCATTGGATAATGAAAAAGTCGGGGATTTTAACCTAATCACCGGGGTATACTTAGTTAAGGCCTGGTCTATGTGGTAGCTTTTGAAACTAGTGTTTGTGACTGACTCTGCTGGCCCTGGTAGATTGTCTCGTCATCTCTTGCCTGGTTTACCAGCGGGAACTCTGAGATCCCAGACATCCGAACGGACGACGCCGTACGGATCGATCTATCGTAATTGATCGGGCCGTGAATCTAGTTTGGGGGGGTTTGTTTGTGTCAAGGGTACCTATGTAACTAGGTAGTTCCTTACGGATAGATACGTAGATTGGTGGGTGGTAAGCACGAGGATGAGGAGCAAGGGCAAGGGCACTGTATTTCAATTTCTTTTGAAAAGTTCGGCCTTTGTCGCCTTCGGCTTTTGCATAGTTGGGTGGGATGCTCTACTATAGATCGGATAAGAGGGTAAAAGGAGGTCTAAGGAAAGAGGTAGGTAGTATAGAGCTTCCGAGTTGACATAGTTGTATATAAGAGCTATATATAGTATATCGACGATATTTCATTTCCTCGATATGTTCCGTGTGCTGAAACTAAATCTAGATAGGACAACTTGGAGAAATTGTGAATAGCTTCTCTACTAGGTTGAAGTATATGCAATCTTGCGCCGCCAGACAATAAGAGTCCTCAACTACTTCGATAGACTTAGAGCTTGAGCTGAACTTAGCAGCAAAACCGAAAGGAAGGGAAGGTGTCATGGATGGATTGCTCGCTTGCTTGGGTTCCATTGGAACGGGAAGAGATATGTCAGAAATGATGTTGATTGCATCATTGCCTTGTCCACGAGCGAGTGGGTAAGGGGCATAGAAGCTTTCTACTTACCGTTCTAGAAGGTTGTATCGTGGTCGTAGTTATCGAGGGTCAGTTTGAGATATTAGGGCCTAGGTCTCTCTCTTTCTCTCGTTCTCGATGTGCCTCGCCTCGCTTAACCGGAATTAGTGGCTGAGTAGGAGGTAGCTTGGCGTGTGGCATTACACATAAGTATTTGTGTCCCTGTGTATCCATCTATGTGCGTATATGTATAGCAGCTAGGGAGTTATGTATATATGTATGTACATAAGTAGGTATGCTGGTTGTTGTTAGTGTGGTGTGGGATATGTAAGTGAGTAAAGTAATTCAGTAAGTAAGCCAAGAGGTATCTCTCTATCCTAGGTCGGCGGTATGCGTCGGTATGTAGTATGTAGCAGTATGTGGGCATGTGGCATGTGTATAGATGCATGGGCTAGTCACGTTGGAGTCGTACCGAGTCCCTGGCATGATGATTGTCTCAACTTGTGACCTTCCTTACTTGGACGCTTACTTAATTCGCCTGCAGCTATCTTCAGGATTCAGCGGTCCGCGCGAAGGAGGCACAGTTGATTGGTTTCTTTTACGCTGAGGTCGGGTCGGCTCACGTTTTCCTAGATGCCTACTTTGGTATAATAGGTACAGTAGTTGAAATATGCACTCTGCCACATGTGTTGGTTGTTTATCTCTGGGCGATGGCGATGGATTTGTCTTGTTCGTGTTGGGGTGTGTGTGTACACTAGGTAGGGTTCGTGTGAGATAATTGATACCCGGTTGTTACCTAACTTTACCTATCTCGGTGACGGTTTTGGCATATTGTAGAGAAGTCTAAACTAATGATGTAGTATAGGAAGGGGGGGAGATAATATATCTGACTGAGACTAACGAACACAGAGCAGCGAGGCTAACGAGAGAAAGGAAGCCGGGTTGCTAGTTATCTGATCGGCAGGATTTCGTTGACGACATGGTATGTGTGTGATATCATTTATGCCAGGCAAAAAGAGAAACGAAGAGGAAACATGCATACCTACATACATTCATACATACACAGGAGGTCGGGAATAGTGTAGGTGAGTGGGCGAGTTGTCGTCAGCTCGAGATAGCAGAAGAACATCTAGAAGCCTTCCTATTTGGGATGACGGCGATGAGGCGACATGATACCATTTACTTGGCTATCACATGCAGCAGCAGCCGCACTCTGCATGGCATTACATATAGGTCTGCGAGCGTGTATATGTTTGTGAGTGAGAGAGTGAGAGAGAGGCTGTGTGTGTGTTTGCGTGTATTTTGGGGGGCTCATTCTCTTGTCTCAGGCTGTTCCATCGTGGTGGTGTAGGTTCGTGTAAGTGGTGTAAGTGGTGATAGTCTAAATGGTGTGTAGTCGGGCGTGTGTAAGTGGTTGTGTGTAAGTGGTTGTCGGCATGTACGTATACCTAGTACCTATGTTGTAGGTAGTATGGTATGTGTGTACGCTGTATGTAGTGTCCCTGCTCATGTCAACGTCACGTTATATCGTCGGTTTGAATTGGGTTCAGTCCGGTTGGAGGGGATTGCATGTTTCCGATAGACAATGCTGTGCAAGGTACATACATATCTCCTCGGAACCGTAGATGTCGTTCTTGGGGGTCAAATCATGTCGAGGCGTGTATATGGTATGGTATATGCTGTACTCGGAGCAGAACCATTCTGTACAGTATCAAACACTATATAGCACTGTGTTTAACGAAAGGACAGTAGGTAGGTAGGCATATATGTATTATAGTATAGGTAGTAGGTCAGTATGCTGTAGGTTAGTTAGTTACCATGATGCATGCCATGGTCAACCAGAGATCTCAACCTCATGGTTCTCTCGGGATAAAGGACACGGCTGGCGTGGCCATAAACTGCCGTGAGCGCGGGAAGGAATGGTTCGGTACCTATGCGTAAAGTACAAGACGTACAGCAGGGCAGTGGTAGTGTAGCGGCGGTGCCTGGGTACTTTTGTGTGTGTAGGCAGATGTAGGGTTGGTAGGCAATCTAAGTTTTGCGTGGCATGACAGTCTCGCTTGGATGCTTGTTTCGCTGGTGTCTTGGCTTGCGTGGTGAAAGGGTACAGTACAGTAGTATGTAAGTAGCTATGTAGGTAGGTATGCATGCATGTACTATGTAGGTACGTCGCATTCTCTCTTTCGAGCCCTCCTGTTTCTGACTATATACACATACACTATGTACTGCGTAGGTATGTATGTATATATGTCACTAGGTATGATGAAGCTTTACACAAATATACCTCAGGCTATCTCGTCTACATAATGTATTATATGTTGCATAACTTATAGCGTTTTCCATGTTATGCGGATAGCTACCTGCCTACTTAGTACCGTGGCAAGTTGTATAATCCGGGCTGAGCCGGGGTTCGAAACGAACTTTATACTCCCTCTAGATATTTGCGTGTGTGTATATGTACGCTGTATGTAGGTATTATATGTGGATCATATGCACGATATAGAAACGTCTAGAAGGCATAACATTGGGTGTTATAAGTACGGTTAGATAGCTGGTCTTGTATCGTTATTGTTGGCGATTACGTCTCCCACCTAGGTAGGTCACCTACCTATGCTCTGCCTACATATACCTACATATGTGTATATATTTAGTTGTTACCTAGTGTCTGTGCGTAAGAGGGTCTTGGGTCATCTTGCGTGTGGGTTATCCAAGTCCCTAGTGCATATAAGATATAACAAAACAAGTCTTGTTAGTAAAGCACTAAGGTTAGATAGGTATGAAGGACTCGATAAGGCTCTACATCAACTAGCTAGTTTCTACACCCGTTGGTAAGGTATGGCCTGATCTTTACAGTGAGCTGCTGGTCACGTACAAGTGCCAAGTTCACCGAAGACAGAAGATCCGCTTCATTACATATGTTTACCTCGCAAGGTGTTGCTACATACGTAAAATACTTATTACCCAGCTATGTATGTATAGCTATTTGTGTGGTACTTGAAATGTGGGTGAGCAATAGGTGAGCGAGCCTTTTGTTGTCGCGGTTCCTCATGCATACTTAGCTTACTCACTAAACATATATCAAATATTCATAGAACCCAAGGTAAATAGGAACCCGACTTACTCTAACTATAAGTTTGCCTTACTTAAGATAAATAGTTCTGTGAGTTAACCGAACAAAAAAGATCACTCGTGCGGGTTTACCTACTTGTTACGGGGTATTAGAGTATAGGAGTGAAAATATATCAAAAAGCTCTCGATCGGGGAATCGAACCCCGGCCACCTGCGTGACAAGCAGGTATCCTTACCACTAGACCAATCGAGATAGTCGCCAATTGGATGACATGTGATGCGATAAGAGGTTGCTCGTTATTATGGATTATATCTATGTATACAACTCATAGTAAATTTACTACCGACGTAATTGATTTCTCTGCCTTCCAAGTTAATAGCCTGTTCTACTACCATAGGCTTACTACGACGACTCCCTAAAATATCAAATCTAGTTACGGTTCATAGGGCAGAAGAGCAAGCCACAGGCGTTACTCGTTCTCTAGTGCTCGACGAAGTAAGCTGCCCACCTAGTCGCCTTGTAAGGAGGGAGTGTACCGGCAGCCAATCCTACAATCCTACTGAGATGTCTACCCAGGTAGTTAATCCTACTAAATAGAGAGTCTCGCCCCGCATCGAGGTCGTTTTTCTTTTTGTCTTGGCTCCCGAGCTACACTGTGGGGAATGCCATTGCCGTTCAATTGGTGTAAATATTCCCACCTGTTGTGGCTGCGGACTTCGCTTCCGAACTCCCGATGGGACATGCTCCGAACTAGCGCACGGGGATAGATGGATGGCTGAAGAAATGCTGGGGTGGGTAAGGGATGGCGAGCTGCGAAATGGCGAGCTTGGTGTAAATGAGATGGTATTTAGATGGACGTGAGCCCTTAATATAGAATATTCAGTCTTATCTCTAAGTCGAAATAGTAATAACCCAGCTGAGCTTCAACCACCGGCCGTCACCGTAGTCCCCGGCGTAGGCCCGGAACACACGATGCCAGACGAAGACTGACGGGTCTCATCCGGCTGTCCGCCCCGGAGCGGAAGCATGACATCCGTAAGGTGTTGTCCGACCGCCCTACTATGATTCTTATATAATCACGTCGAGCGCCCTCATGAGGCCTCGTGGTATTCTAGTGCAGCGAACAGAGAGGCACGTAGACGGATAGATAGGCGGACAGGATCAAAACAGCAAGCAATCATGCGCTTCCTAAGCACAATCACCTCAGCGCTCGCGCTCTGCGGCGTGACGGCGGCAGCATCGCTGCAGCAGGTGACTAACTTCGGCGCCAACACATCGGGCACAAAGATGTACATCTACGTACCAGACAAGCTGGCGAGCAACCCGGCCATCATCGTCGCCGTCCACTACTGCTCGGGCACTGCGTCTGCGTATTACTCCGGCACGCCCTACGCCACCCTCGCCGAGCAGTACGGCTTTATCGTCATCTACCCCGAGTCTCCCTATAGCGGCACCTGCTGGGACGTGTCGTCGACGGCGGCACTTACGCATAATGGCGGCGCGGATAGTAACTCGATCGTCAACATGGTCTCGTACACCCTGGCCACGTATAACGGGGACAAGAGCCGCGTGTTCGTTACTGGGACTTCGTCTGGTGCTATGATGACGGTGGGTTATTCCGGTTGTCTCTCTCTACCACTTAGCGATGATCTCCTTTTCGAGCTGTTACTAATATTTATCGTAGAACGTCCTAGCGGCCACGTACCCCGACGTGTTCGCCGCCGGCATCGCGTACGCAGGTGTGCCGGCTACCTGCTTCTACACCGGCACAGTAGACGGGTGGAATAGTACCTGCTCGCAGGGCCAGCTGAACCTGACGCAGGAATACTGGGCTAATGCCGCTCTCGGTGCGTACCCCGGATATACGGGCCCGCGGCCACGGATGCGTATCCACCACGGTACTGCCGATACTACGCTATACCCGCAGAACTATTACGAGACGATCAAGCAGTGGACTGGCGTCTTTGGGTACTCGACTACGCCGTCTGCTACATACCCTAATACGCCGAGGAGCCCGTACACGCGCTATGTGTTTGGGCCCAATGTCGAGGGTGTTCTGGGCCAGGTAAGTTGACGACGCTGGCTGACGCTATGGTGTTTATTTCAGGGGCTAGCTTGGCGTGGAGATACGATTCAGGGCTGATTGAGAGGTTGTTAGGGCATCACGCATAATATTGACATCTTCGGCGATGCTGATATGGAATGGTTCGGTTTTACGGTGAGTTATTCGTCGTAATGCCGTATTGCTGAATCAATTGGATTATGTACGGCATGGTGATGGCAATGGGCTAGCTAGCAGGCTGATATTCGCTTCACATAGGGCTCAAGCACCACGACCACGACTAGCGGTCCGACTTCTACTGCGTCGACTACGACGAGCGCAGCGGCCACAACAACGGCCGGGGCCGGAGCAGCACATTATGCCCAATGTGGTGGGATTGGATGGGCGGGTGCAACTACCGTGCGTCTTCCGATTTCGCTGTGATGTTCGAGTGAGCTAACGCGGTTGCGCTTTCAGTGTTTGAGTCCGTACACATGCCAGAAACTAAACGACTGTAAGTAAAGCCTTGGTCTTTTTCAGTATCGCTTCTGACTAAATGGACGTCAGACTATTCCCAATGCCTTTGATGAAGCTAGGCTCCGGTAGAGCGTGGTGTTATCCATTCCATTTCGCATTCGTAACCGCGAGAAAATACCACTAGTATATCTTACATCTTCATTTGGGAGAGTGGTAAGAATATAAGGGTTGGTGAAATGTATCCCGATGGAAATATATAGCTTGAATAACCCCTATATCTGCAACATGCCGGCCCTCCACACTAATATATCAGGATATAGTAATTGAGGTGCGTACGTGTTTTCCTGGATGTATGTGTGTGTTGTGTGTGTGTTGTGATTTTTCTATCTTATGGTGTTTCCTCTTCGTCTTCAGTATCTGTTGCTTCAATTTTATGAGCATAATCATTCGAGGCCTACACGGCACGCGCCTTCATCTTTAAGCGTCTAGATATGCTGACCTAACAGCCGTCACAATTAAGCCTATATACGGAAGGAATTCGGCGACAAAAAGCACACTAGAAGCTATAATGACCGTCGCTAGATGCATAGAGCAGGACCTTAGGGATACTTAACATGGCGAGGAAGCCCGGAAAGGTCTGGAACGGCTCGGCGGCTAGGGATGTCGGATCTGAGTAGTTAATATCCGTGTCAGGCCCAACGAGATATGGGAATTCTTTAGAACCCTTGTAATCAGACTAGTAGCTGCTTTGCCTTCCCCTACTATCCTGCTCGATATGCGGACATGAAGTCATTGAACTAGCGAAGAGAGCGCCACCGGTGGATACTGAGAAGCAAAGTTTGGGCGTTAGGGGGATGATTAGCTTGAATAATAAGCAGAGAGACACAGATGGCTGTGTGATATCCGACAGGGCGTGGTGATAGGAGATCTCGGTGGCCTCTGTGTATAGCCCCTGGGAGGCCAAGAATATCCGCAAAACTTAGCGATGGCCGGAACGTTGGCATGCGCGTTTGCTTGTCTTGTACAACATAGTCGCCACTAGGTGCGGGATGAGAATCGCTCACCCCTGACTAACGGTAGAGGATGGCTAGTGGGTACTGTGTATAAGGAGGATGAGCTGAATTACCAAGGAGTAAATTGTAGAATCAAAATATAAAGATGGCCGCACATATTGGTATGAATATGCGTATGCTCGAGTTCAACTGATGAGCTGCCCCTTCTATGCTTCTTCGGCACAGCGTAAACGAAACAATAATGCTCGACTCGGATTAGAATTGGGTGGGTATATCACATATGTAAAAGAAGTCGCTTTTGAAGTTGCTGTGCCAAAGAAGAAGGGGGCACTTGAAGGGACAGAAGAGGTGCTGTACAACCTACCTCGGTATTTACTCTCGATGGCATCGACATCAAAAGGCACCGATGTAGGTAAGTTAAGTTAAGGGTTAAGGTTAGGGAGCACGGTGTGGGTCAAGCAAGTCCGGGGAGGCTCGCCTTTAGATGGCCCACTCCATTATTACGTGCCTGAGACTGCCGTACCTCGTCCATCTCGTCCACCAATCCCACGCCGTTATTTTATCTTGTTCCAGTGTTTAGCATGTGCCAAGGTAAAAATATTAGAAGCCTAGACCCTGACGTCCAACACTTGGCCTTTAACATACTTTCTACTGTAGATTTACGATTTACGATACGACCAAGTCACTCTTTTACGTACATACCTCGGCCCTCCGATCCGTCCCGCGGGGATACTTGCAAATGTGGTCGCTCGTCTTCACTTCCTAATGTTGCGATAATCTAAAAAAAGAAAAAAGTCACACTGCTCCTGGGCGCGCCCATTGCCTGCCAAAGGCGTCCACGGCCAACACGTCTTTAATATCACCATGGGCGCATTTTCATTCCTTCGCAATGTCTACGACCTCGACACCCTCGACACTCGCTTCATCGTCTCGTCCACCACTCCCTACCAGACCGTCATAGAGGCACGGAATGACACGGCCGCTGCCAGCAAGGAAAGGGCTACAAAATGGAAGAGCCGACCCTCGTCGTCCGAATCAAAGTGGAACACGCCTGAGTTCTACCTATACTTAATCGTCATCGGATTAGCAATCCCTTACATGTTCTGGATTGCGTATGGTGCTTCAAAACGTACGACTCAACCCTGCGCCTTGCCTTTAGTTTGCATGGCCCGTTGACATTCTGGTTCTCTCCAACAGCTTCGCATCCCAATTATAAAAACTATGAACGCTATTTGTCCCCGGGCTGGATCCCTGGCCGTAAGATCGTAAGAAACCGCCAGAGTCGCCTGTGGTGATACGTATGCGCCTGCTTACAAGTCAAAAGGATGCGACTGATACACAATACCGCACTTTCCGAGGCAACATTCCCTTTCTCGCAGCCCTTCTCATCCTCCACCCTCTACTTCGACGATTATACAATGTATTAGTATATCGAGCCAATACGGGCAATCAGGCGTCGCGGCCGACCTTGGAAGAGGCGGATCAAAGGTTGAACCAACGCGCGTCTTTCGATTTCGGCTTCGCTATAATATACCTCGTCGCTTTACATGGCGTTTCGATCTTGAAAATCCTCGGTATTCTCTATCTGAATTACCAGGTGGCTACCACACTACCCCGAAAGTCGGTCCCGGTCGCGACGTGGATATTCAACATCGGGATCCTGTTCGCCAACGAGCTCTGCAAGGGTTATAAATTCAAGGATATCGCTTCGGTACTTTGGGCATTCCTCTCGGGCGGGTTGATCGACGAATCGAACAGCAGTCTCGTAAATTGGGGAAGATGGCTCGATAGTTACGGGGGACTCATGGGTCGCTGGGAGATTCTTTTTAATATCACCGTTCTGCGCCTCATCAGCTTCAACTTGGACTACTACTGGAGTCTGGATAGGAGAAGCGCTAGCCCTGTTGAAGTATGACATTAACCCCCATCCCCTCCCCTTCCATCGCATTTTAGGTCGGTCTAATTGACCCCAAGAAGAAACAGCTCGATCCTTCGTCATTAAGTGAACGAGACCGAGTCTCGATACCTGCGCAAGCCAAGGACTTTTCCTTCCGCAACTATGTCGCATACACTATTTACGCGCCACTCTACCTCACGGGGCCCATCATCACATTTAACGATTACATATCTCAACTCCGCTATAAACCCGCGACCCTCGAAATCTCACGCACCATCCGGTACGGCCTACGGTTCGCCCTCGCGCTTCTAGCTATGGAAGTTATCCTACACTACGACTACGTGCAGGCGATCGCCAAGTTCAGCCCGCGATGGGCCGAGTACACGGCCGCGCAGCTCTGTCTGCTCAGTTACTTCAACCTGCACCTGATCTGGTTGAAACTCCTGCTACCCTGGCGCTTCTTCCGCCTGTGGTCCCTCGTCGATGGCGTCGACCCCCCGGAGAATATGATCCGCTGCGTCAGCGACAACTGGAGCACGCTGGCCTTCTGGCGCTCTTGGCATCGTAGCTTCTACCGCTGGTCTCTCCGGTACATCTACGTGCCGCTCGGCGGGTCAAGCTTCGCCAACGCCTGGGACGCTGCCCGCTCCATCCTCACGTATGTCCTCGTCTTTACGTTCGTGGCGCTCTGGCACGACATCCAGCTCCGCCTGCTCATCTGGGGTTGGCTCATCGTCTTCTTCATGCTGCCCGAGATGGCCGCTGGCTCGTTATTCCCGAAGCGCAAGTGGGAGGGTCGCCCTACAGCGTACCGCATGCTGTGCTGCGTAGGCGCTGTGGGCAATGTGCTCATGATGATAACGGCCAACCTTGTTGGCTTTGCATTTGGTGTTGAAGGGCTACGGGCTATCTTGGCGGGTATCTTTGAGCATTTTTCTGGTGAGTTTCCTTCCACCTTGGGACATTACATAATAGAGTATGAGTAATGTGAGATTTGGATTTTACTAATTGGGTTTCTTTTTATATAGGGTACGTATTCTTGGCGGCGGCGTGCACGGTGCTCTTTGTTGGAGTCCAGGTCATGTTTGAAATTAGGGAGTCGGAGATACGGCGGGGGATCAACTTGAAATGTTGATGGGTAGGTTTTTACTTGTCGTGTCGCTGTCCGTATTAATTGGCTTGGCGCAAAGGGGTTATGCGCGACGTAGATTTTGTATAAAGATGGCATATAATGAACAACCGTAAATACACTGGATGAAACAAGCATACTGCGGAAACTGAGAGTCGAGTGTGTTGAGCATATTATATTATTTCTGTGTCAGGGTATCAATATTAATGGTAAGCTTGAAGGTCGCTATTCATCTAGGTCTTCTATCTCGAGGTATATCCAACGCCTCTCTATACCATATGGCCTATGCCGCACGACTTACTTTTGCGAATCCTGTCTAGGTCGGATAAGCATCTAGGCAGCGGGGTTTATATCTGCCATCTCATGTTCGCCCTCCCCAGCCTTACCCACGCCGTGACCCGAATGCGCCCGCTCCTCATCATCGCGAGTCCCGCCGTGCGCAAAGACACCGTCGAACCCGAGCTTGTCCTCGGTGATCCAGCGCCGCAGCCACACGAGCCCCTTAATGAAGGCAAAGAGGATGCACACACCAATAGCGATGCCGAAGATGTAGGCGGCCAGCAGCTTGCCCTGCGTCTGCGGATCGAGGAAGCTGTACGTGTAGAACCCCTTGGTCTCGTGCGTGATGTAGGCGAGCGCGAGGTACAGGCCGAGCAGGATGATGAGGAAGGGCAAGTGGATCCACGGCGGCGGGTTCGTGCGCGGGACCACGACCTCGAAGAGCGCGAAGGCGCTGTTCAGGATGTGCTGCGAGGTGTTGGTCCAGGCCTCGTAGGGCGAGGAGAGCGCCTCGGGGGACGAGAGCAGCGCCCAGAAGACGATGACCACGAGGAAGGGGAACAGCGTCACGGTGCTGTAGTAGAGGGAGTGCAGGGCCTGTAAAGGGCGCGGCCAGCTGTCGAGGGGCGCGCGGGACCACCGCGCGTAGGAGAAGGTGTGGATGCTCGCGATCAGGAAGTAGAAGGCGAGGCCCCAGTAGGAGAGCACGGTGAAGTAGGAGAATGCGGCGCGCGAGGTCTCGCAGCCGCCGAGCGAGGGCCGGGCGCAGTTATAGCCGATGTTGAAGAGGAGGGTCGTGAAGGCGTAGAGGGACTGTGAGGGTCGTGTGTTAGTTGGGTATCTCTCTTTTTTCTTTTTCTTCTGACTTGGTCGCGTGGCTTGGTATTGCTTCTTGCGATGAGTAGCTCTATGACATATCGCATGGTTTCAAGCTCGTAGTCCTCACCATCACATTCCCTTTCTTTCTTGTTTTTTTTTTTTTTCCTTAAATAAATGTGCATATATATAAATAGATAGATAGAAAAAGAAATGTCAACTCACCAACAACGCACGAATACCGAAGAGCACATACGGCGGCACGAGCCACGATGTCTGGAACCGGTGAGAGGGGTCCCAGAGGTCCTTCCCAAAGCCGAAGATGCGCGCCATCATTGTTGGCGGAGGTAAGTGAATTGTCTCGTTGGTTGTTGACAGACTCTTCCACTCTCTAGTCGTCAACCAGTCAGTCCTGCGCCACACACGGGAGAGACCGAGACCGAGACCAAGACCAAGACTGAGATAAAGATGAGGCTAAGACCAAAAACGCCTCACTTCCAAACTTTCTGAGGTAAGATTCCCTTATCTATGTATATATAGCCCTAGTCCCAAGCCTCAATTGATTTTTTTTGGTCACGAGACTGGCCGACGGAACTACGTCCCAACAACAGCAAAAGTCGAGGTACAAATACGTAACACAACAAAAGGGAAGGAAAAGGTTACATGTTAGCAACGGAGTAGCTAAGCTAGCTAATTTCCCCCTCTACCTAGGCGCCACCTACATATGTATGAGGTACCTAGGTAGACCCGTCGCGCGCTAAGACTCGTACACTACATGCATATAGTACCAACATACACTAGACTTGGGTAACCGCCAACACGAACCGGATCTCACGCGCCGAACCAAAGAACAGAAAAAAGAATGGGAAAAAAAAAAGGGGACAAATTTGGCGCGGACAAG
Source organism: Nemania sp. FL0031 (assembly GCA_022432375.1). Lineage (NCBI taxonomy): Eukaryota > Fungi > Ascomycota > Sordariomycetes > Xylariales > Xylariaceae > Nemania > Nemania sp. FL0031. The sequence goes on from JAJKKK010000020.1 coordinate 602,782, forward strand.
ATTGATGAGATCTGTACCAGCTGGTGGGTCTATTACACGCAATAAGCACCCTACCTCATCCCCTCTAGCCTGCTCTAGTGGTGCACCTACGCGTGTAGTATACGTATGGGTGACTGTTTTAGGTTACCGTATGTTGGTCCCATGTGGGGTAGCCTACTCTTCCTTTCCCTTTCGAGGTATGGGACCCGTTGGTGGAGATTCGTCCGTGGGCAGATGTGGGCATTCCGGGGCACTGGATCCCCACATGCAGATCTACCAATGACGGACATGGGTTTCTACATCCATACTAGTCTACAGTAGCGTCTAAGGTATGGTACTATCTACTTACACAGGTAGATATATAAGCTAAAGGACTGTAGTCCGGCATGAGGAAGAAATAAAGGAGAGAGAGAGAACACGCTTGCACTTGATCTCGATATAGGCTTCATGGCCTTCATCATCATGAGTCTGAATTAGGTAGTCGCTAACAATAAGGTACGAGGATATGTTAGGCATGTCTAAAAATCCCTGGTGATCGATCCCGCTGCCAACCCGTTTTATCATGCGTCGCTATGCTTTTTAGAACCAAGAATAAAAAAAACCAAGACATGAATATCGTACATAATTATAAGTGGTAGTCGTTCCTCTCTGCTCCTATATCCAACCAACTTGGATCAATTATGGTCCGTTTCCGACTTTTCGAAGGGGAGTCGTCCTTCTATTTCTCCACGTCCGCCCGCTGCAAGTGTAGCGGGTGCCTGTCGATCTTGTCGATCCATGCAGCATCATGCCGTTTCCCCAATGCCACTCCGGGAAAAAAAACATAGCAATGTGCCGCATCTTTTAATCACCCGCCTTATTATTGCATTCGAGAACCGGATCGGCTAGACGGGTTTGCACGCCTAGGGTCCGGTAGGCGTTTGCCGTCTAGAAACTTGGGGCTGCGAGCTTCGTAGTAGGGATTCAGCGCTTGTTGTTGCTTTCTTGCCCGAAACTCTTCTTTCTCTTCTTCATCTAGTGTAAAGGCCTTCTTCAGCCAGCCAAATGCGCTCTTCTTCTTCTTCAACTTCTTGCCGTCTTGGCCATCGGCATTCGTGACATTGCTCAGCATGCTCATACCCATCGCCGACCGCTGGTCCCGTACATGCGCCGTGTGGGACGTATGTGGCCGCGCGGTCGCCGAGGTATGGGGCCGTTGTTGCAACGGCGAGTGCGGACTGGCTCGCACGGGGTAAAAATACTGTTGCTGGTCCGATCGTGGCGACGGTATGGCGTTCGTAAACCTCGGTATCGACATGCCGCCTATGGTATCTTCCGGGGAGTGGTGGGACGCCCGCACCTCGAGGCCAGAGACGTACTCCGAGTCGCGACTACGCTGGCCGAGTGATGGAGACGGCTGGTACTGCGGTGACTGGAAACTGGATGGTGCCATTTCGCCCATGTTGTGAGGCGGTACATGGATGACTTCAGGGAGATTGCCTCCCTTTAATGACACTCTCTGTCGCAACGAAGTTCGCTTTGTTTCCTGGACTATGGAATCCTGGAACGTGGGCGGTTGCGATGCTGGTGGGCTTTTCACCATCGGAGAGGGCAGGGGTTCCGGTGGCTGAGGCGTGTATGTACGCGGCTGAAGAAGATAAACGCCATCGTCCCCATCGGGTACCTGCAGCTCCGGCTTCACATAGTCGGTTGTGGAACTCACTGGATGCACGAAGGCAACCTCCTTTTCCTCGAAGAAGACCACCTCTTTCTCAGCCGGGGAGTCTGGCCTGGGGGCGTGTGATACCATTCTAGGGGGAGACTGGGGTGCGGACGGTCGTCCTTGCAATGAATGAGACGACGATGTGGCCGAATGACCGTTTGAACGTGACGGCTCGGCAGGTCCCGAGAAAGGTGCTACTGAAAACTGCAACCAGCATTGGTATAAGCCTGGAGTCTCCAACCTCTTTCTGCTAGAGTCAAGGTCCACTTACCCTTGTTCTACGGCTCACCTCGCCCGCCTTCTGGTCCATCTCTACTACAATATCGCTGAGAGTGGCCAGCTTGGTATCCAGTGACGAGGCGCTGTCTTGTATGTCGATTAACGCTTGATACCACCCCTGCGCATTGCCCTTCATGGCATCATAGATATCCCCAAATTCCGGTCGTTGTTGACGCCAAGGCTTGTCCCTCTGCTCATTTAGGTATACTGCAAATTCCCTCACGGCCTTGAGTCCCTCGTCGGCGTCTTGAAATGTCGCGTTGAGGGCGAGCGTCGTCCTTTCGATGATATGCTCAATCTTCTCGTTGCCCGTCACGATCTGCAGACGGAAGTCTCGGTCTTCCAACATCTCCTCAAATGTCTGCATGTTTTCTAGAGGCAGCTTGAGGAATTCGATCCTCTCCTCGACATCTTCTAAGCCCATCTTGACATCCTCTAGTGTAGTCTCCAGGAACTCGTCTACTTCGTCGATGTGGTTTTGAAGAATGTCGACAACCTGTTCGTTACTGTTGGCGATCCCATTCAGTAGTAGGTATACGCCAAACGACACTTGCGCGAGAAGCTTCCAAAGTTCGTGGTGTTTCTGCCCCGGACGGTATCGCCATCGAGCGGCATGCAGTTCGGCACCCTTGGGGCTATCTAGGAGATGCGTCCTCCGTTGTTTTGCATCGCCAAATCTTAACTTCGGTTTTATACTGCTCCCGTTATTGGTGGCTTCCATGAGAGACTCGGCAAAGGCCGGCTGCATGGCGGGAATGGGGTGAACGGGAACATTGGCGGCGGCCTCCTTTGTCTTCTGGCGCATGGCTTCAGTCGAAGGTTTAGGGTTGACGGCGGGTGTCCGCCGACTGGGAGGGAGTAGGTCGTCGTCGTCTTCGGAATCGGTCAGGAGCAGGACAGAGCGATCCTCGTCATGGTGCAAAGACAGGGGCAACGCCATGACGGGCGGGCGCGTGGCAGCAACCGGCTTGATATCGGCCTATGATCTCCACCACACCTATGTAACTGTTCTTTTTTTAACTCCTTCTTCCCATCAACGGTGATCCAATACCAACGCCAATGCGGGCAACCAACCAATCGTATCGAATGGGTGTGTGCCGTAAATGGCGTGTGAAAGGGTGGCCACGGTACCTGAGACGAAAATTTAGACTGGTGCCACCCGAGAATTACTGTAGGCCAGATAGCTATGAGGCGAAAATAAGGCAGATCCAGGTGCAGTACGGGATTGGGGGCCAGCCAGACGTGGTGCCAAGGAGCTGAAGCAGACAGCCGAAACGATGGTTCGGAGAGGTGCAACGCCAGAAACAGGTGGCAGGCCAATAATTAGGGCGTTGCAGGACGGTTTTGGTATATAACAGGGCGAACAGACAGACAGACAGGCATACACACACACACATACAAGACAGCCAGAGAACACAGCGCCGTAAGGTATTCTTCGACGGTTCCTCAAGCCGACTCGACCCGGGTGGGATGGTGGCACTGAAGGCGCATGGCGGAGCCCACGACGGGAGGTGCGTGTGCGTGTGCGTGCGTGTGCGTGCGTGTGTGTGTAGGTGTGTCAGGGTCGGTTCGAGCTTCAGGTGATAGCCGCGTAGATTACCCGAAGGAGACGTCGAAGGGAACAACAGAAGGGATCGAGAATCGAAAAATCGTGAGATGTGACAAATTGGCTGCTGAAAGACGACCTAACCAATACTGGGTTACTAGTATATGTATGTATAAGACGACGATAGGTTAGGTGGGCAATGTACGGTAGCTAGCTAGTATGTATTGTAGGTAGCTGTAGCCTAGCTAGAATTATACGAAGACGAGATGGAGATTGGCGTTGCGTGTTATCGAGCAGAAGCACTAGCAGTAGGTAGCAGCAGTGGCAGCCAGTATTAGAATGGTGGCCGCAGTACGCGTATCTAGGTAGCAGCGACAGGAACAGCGATTGTATGTTTGTTAAGTTAGCCGAGAACGACACACACGAAGTTCTCTTTTCTACTGAGACGACGGGATGTCCCTTAAAAATGTACGGATAAGTAGACAAGGGCCAAATAAAAGAAACAGGAGCAGAAGGGCTGGACCAAATGATTGATGGACGACCGAGTCGACTTAAAAGGGTAGCAGTTGCATGATACTGCTACCTCCAAGACCACCACTACTCACTCAGGTATCGATTGATTGTACAGGAGAAACAAGAATGAGGCAGAGATGACACACAAAGACAGACAGATAGCTCAAGAGAGAAACCAACAGCAGATTGACACTGATTGACAGAACAATACATACCTACATACCTAGTAGACAGGGGTTGGTGAAAGAGTGGCGGGAGCTTGTTGGTTCGGTCCAGGGGCACATGCTGGCGGTTAGATAGATAGCTCACTGGCTGGGCAAATACCGGGTACCTAGGAAGATACGTACATATAAGCAGTAGATATAGGTATCAATCGTAAGGTCCTATGTAAGTAGTCTAGGTAGGTATCATGAGTATATACTTACACACACACATACCTACATATACTTACTTGGTATAGATGCACCGGGACAAGAACCAGGGTAGAGCCAGGGGAAGAGAGAGACTATTGAAGACCCGACCGGTGCGAGATGACCATGATTGGACAAGTGGGGGTTGAACAAGACCGCGGAGAAGGAGGCTAGACTACCTACAGTACTGTACTAGCACTACAAACAGGGGCGGATGCGATAGACGTTGATCACCGTGTACTTGGGAACACATACCCACAAACCTGACCTGACCTAACCCTACATAGACATTCTAGATTAAGGTCTTTGCGGCACAAGATGGACATGCGCAAGATTGCCATGTCTACCGTAACTTACCAACAGCCCGGGAATCTCCAGAATTTGTCGCCGCCTGTGCATTTTGCTAGGTAATTGAACATGGTTATGTAGGAAGAAAAAAACATCAAATGACCCCCTGCTGGTCCCTTGCATGTGTGAACGTTAAAAAGGTGGGCGGGCAGTGTACACGAAATACTTGGACGTACCGTAGAGAGAAGATAAAAGCGAAGAGAGACGCGGTACCTACCTACATCGGTACAATATGTAGATACCTTGTACAGTACTGTAAATGGTTCGTTAGATCCCTGCAAGTGTACAGCTATTATGGGTATAGGTCATGTTGGTACCCACTCACGCCTATTAAGCGACAACCCGCCCAAGTACATAAAAAAAGGGTGAAATCTCTACGGTATGTAGGTAGTTATGTACCAAGTCCTACATAGCCTATTAATGTTCATTAGGTAAGATCCCCTACTGGTTTTTATAGACTATTAAGTGCATAATGTTATACTACCCTACCTAAGACCTTAGTAGTGTGCTTTGAATAGAGAATCGTAGCTCTCAATTGATGTCATGCCCCATCTCGCACAGAGATACTTAAGTAAGTACGGAGTACAAGCCATCGATCGTGATACAGAGAAGGTTCCGTGCCTAGACAAGGACGGGGCAGCTTCTGCCGACAACCTTGAGAGTCTAGGATCCCCTGCACAGCATTCCGTACCCTCTTAACCTGTCTTTAGACATAGTTGCACAGCCTTGCTACTTTTGCGCAATGAACTAACTAAGCATTAATAAACTATGCCCCTCCGCCGCCGCCTTATTTACTATAAATACTCCCGTGTTTCTGTTTGTTTTATTTTCATACCTTTAAGTTGCTATCATTTAGGTATCCCCACCAACCTGTCTGTGCGCGCGGTATATTATATAACATTGTAGCTTTAGAGCTGTGTGGAAAAACACTTCGAGCATGACATCGAGCATGCCGCAGAGTTCTTTCCGAGCCCATGAGAGAAAAGCAGTACGTATGGATCAACATGCATGCACCAGTAACAATATAGCAGCTACACATGATACTTCTCAGCTATCTCTCTACCCAAGTCATCGACTAGACTGATCAAGCTATTTGTGTAAACTTCAAAAATGCCCGAGTTACATATGACAAGAGGGCGCCCGCCTACCTAACATCTGATGTTATATTTATCGCTAGCGGTCGTTTAGTCAGTAGGTAAGGTCACGGGACGGAAACTAGGCGACTCATAAAAATTGCAAACCCGGTGGAACGGTCGAGATGACGATCAATTTCGTTTTAAAATAGGAAAGCCACAGTGCGTGACCTTCGTTCCAGCCTTGTGGGGTTGATCTGGCCACTCCTTATACCAAGATAGATCTGATTTTGTACACTGAAAAAACATTCAAGTTCTACCTAGCGAGGAGTCGGTAATATCAACAATTACTATTTTACTGCAGTTAGTAATATCTTTTATAACTGAATACATCCTACCTATTTTTTGATGTCCTAGGAACCCACCTCATCACTGAGATTGTTCTCGGCGCAGAGATAGAGATTGTTGATTATTAGATCATGTCTTTATAAAGCTTGTTAAGCTGTACAATAGCTTTTAATACGGAGACAGGGGGATCACAGGCATGGTGGGAAAATCCTTCAAATCTATGACCCGATTATACTAGTGTACTATTAGAACACATATCAAGATCCGAACATTAATTCTATTCCCATCGGTTTTTATTATAGACATGTCCGCGAATACCGCTTCTAAATCGATTCTCAACATCGACGTATGAATTTCCTTAGTTAGTCATTTTTGCGCTTGTAACTATTATCCGAAGAAACAACTACGCTGATTAAACGAGGAAACGATCTGTCAACTTCAATGCGTTCATTTACACTATTCATAAACAATGCTAGTTTCGTATTTTCTCGTAGTAGAGTTTTCGTACTACGATACGGTATTTTATTAATAATTTATGCCATCGGTGATGTTGAAATTTTTCATGCCTCTAGAGAAGTAAAAGAGTCCTACAGGGCTACTTCCGAGCGGCGTAAGAATAAGAACTATGAGACTCGTCATTCTTGCTCAACTTTTAATCCATGACATGATAGAGATACCTCCAAGAGTATGGGCTCTTCATCACGGGACGGAACCGCAACATTATACAATGGCACTACTAAAAGTAGATCGTTGTCAAGGTGGGAACTCGACCAATTGTAGTTACTTATATGGGACCGTGATATCCTCAATGTTCTACAAGTTCACTGTCAGAGACCGTATGTTAGGGGGAGGTAGTGACTCTTGTCGCTCTTCCAGTGCTGTCTATATACATCATATACAAGGACAGTCTACTTTGCTTATATACCTTGTGATGATCCTCCTAATAGTTCTCTGATGGTTACGTTCCCTAACAGCCACATTAGGAGAGAGGTGACCGTAAGGCATGAAATGGAGTGAATAAAGAGGTTACTTCTGTATACGTAAGGTAGTGTTCGGAGAGGTTTTAGAACAACTACAACACCTACCATATACTGAGGGGATCGGAACAGAGTGGCTTGCTAAACCAAATATGTGCGTATAGCTGCTCTTTATTTACCAATTACATGCCCCGTTTGCAGTATAACACTTCAGTCCTAGGAGTATACAAAACCCCTCCTAGTTGGGTGCTTGGCAGCTACCTAGATTATGGTTGTATAATAAAGTTATTATTAGAAGGAGACGAGTTCTCCCTTAGATTTGGGAGAGGATCTCATATACCCACCCTAGGTACTAAGGCCATAGAACAATCACATGCTAGAAATCAGGGACTAAAGTACATAACTTAAGTGTGGCTATACACCTTCATATGTTACGCCCTCCTTTCGTACTAAAACCGTAGAATAACCTTCGGGTCTTCAAGATTTAGTCTTGTATAATGGTCTACTACCATTAACAAGACCATTTATTCAAGACCTAGCAAATTATATGGCCTCGAGACTTCCACGCCTCGACTTATACTAGTCACCCTACAGCATACGAACGAAGGCAAGGCTCCCGTAGAATTCGGCTATGATATACACTTAATTAACTAGCACACTTTTTCTTCAAGTTTAAACTGCAAGGAAAATTGCGTAACCCTGAATTCAAGTCTGCTTATTATTTCTAGCCTCATCGATAAGCAACCTGGATGCTGCATAAATCCAAGGTGTGAAAGGCCGTAAAAGCCTGCGTAAGAGCAAGCGCGTGTGTGTACATGGCGCACAATATAGCAACGTGGAAAATTTGGTGTGAACTGCCCCAGATGTCGAATTTTTCCCGGTGCAAAGAGCTCCGGCGTTCGAGACTACAATTCCCGGTGAGATAACTTGTCTTTGAGTTTAATAGAGGGGGCAACAATGCACAAACCTACCACATAAAAGCAAGCTCCGCTGCCATAGAAAACAAGCTCGAGCAGATATAATTTCATTCCTAAGTACTGAAGCATGTACTGAAGCATTTACTCGAGCCCGTATAGCTGGACCCCATGTAGTAGTGGGACGAATGCTGACGCCCCCAAGCGCTACGAAGGCGCCCAGCCTCGCTCTACGCCAACGCAGCGCTCCGAGCTTTGGTATCGAGACTAGAGCGGCGGTGATGGCGCCTGAGGTTACGATCTTGAATCCATGTTAACGTATCACAAGATCTATACTCGGCTGCCAGACGGAGTTGCAGGCAAAGGGGCAAGCGGCCCCTCAGAATGACTAACAATGGCCCAGTGCAATTTTTGCAAGCCCGGTTCACAGGCAAAGACATAATGGATCCCCGGAATGAATGTCCCCACGGTCACGATAATAATACCCAGTAGATCAATTCGGTCCCAGAACCGTTCCACGTCATATGAGTGGGATTCTACCAGGTGGTACGTGGCGCTAAAGAGCAAACAGCACTCAGCACAAAAAAAGAAGATTCCGAACATAGCATAGTCTATTCCTGAGACATTGAAAAACCGAGGCTCGGAGAGGGCTCGCATAAAGGCTGTCGCGACGAGCGGTAGAAGTAGAGCGCCGATTAGGTGGGTATACACGTTACAGGTCTCGTTGTGTAAGAAGGTCAGACTAGCGAGGACCTCTAGATAATCGACCTTCTCCGGGCGGTAGCCGCTGAGGATGTATTTATTATCTCGCTTCCGTTCAGGGATCTCATGCCATGTTACGGTTCTGGGCTTGGCAGTATTAGCATCCCGTACGTGCTGTTTCTTCATTTTCGATCACGACGTCGTCTATCTCCTGGACGCCTTGGGTATAATGACTGTAAAGGCTGGGAGTAGTAATAGATAAAAAGGAGGGAAAGACGGAATGGATTAGTGAATGACGTGCGAATTACTTGATGATTTCCGTAAAATATCCCTTGCTGGTAGGATTAGCAACACATAATACACGCATGGATATAGAGAAAGGCATATAACGCCCGAATTACCATGCGTACTCGGATTTACTTATGAGGAATTAGCCGGTGCTGTTGCGCCAAGATAACAGTCAAGCTTTCGGTGCTTGTTAGGGACGTACAAAATGATAGGATGGCTTCTTATTGGTAGCCTTCCCTACAGAGCTTAAAGACCTCATACCCAATAATCTCCGTACAATTTGAAATATCCTTGACATGAGGGCCTGTATTGGCTAAGAGTTGACACGTAACCTCCTTTAAAGCTGGGTGCTACATATTGTGGCTATTAGCCTTGTGACACATGTATCTTGTGTTTTCCTACATGTCTACAATAAATGATAGCCTTTCTACATCTTGTTAAAGGCAAAAAGACCCATCCACGCACCCAAGAAGACTATCACGGAATAGAACCTCAAGCCTACATCCCAATACTACTACAAAACCAGAACGCTATTAAGGGCCTGTCAAAAACCAACGTTGTGGATTTGAGCTACCGTCCACTGCATAGCCTTGCCGCCCTAGAATATTCAGCTTACATGGAGCCACATTCTACGGGAGACGCCTTTTCCCAAGAGGATCTTCGTCTGACTATCGCCAAGCGGGCATCGCAATACTTGTATATTTTCGAGGAATAAATGGCTACCCTAGAGATTGCGACGGATCCTACGCTGCTCGACAGTCAGCGGGCATGCTTCGTGTTGTGGGCGTTAGATACGGTTGTCTTTAGACCGCTCAACGTTTCGTTCGATTATACGCTCTGACGCAATCCGACGTTCTCCGAGACCATCCGTCAGCTTCTGGGCGGCATTTACAATTTTTAAAATATCGTAAGTAATTGATAGAACAATGCGGTAACGATGGAAGCCAAGGTGTTGTAAGAATGTGATGATGATAGTTAAGCTAATAAATGATACACCGCATCCCCCGATGAGGAATAACTAACGTATACTAGGAACGTGAAACGCGGACACCACAAAGAGGTAAGACGATGATCCAAGCGATACAAGCAGTGATGAGGATAAAGCGCTAAAATCGATTCATTAATTACTTCTACTATTGGAGGAAAGGTAAAGCAGCTAAGCCGTTTGCGTCGTGCTATTTGGGAGTCCGCGCCTTACTTATCGACTGGGGACACGTTCCAGCCCCAGGTGAGCCATATGCCGAACGCACCCGGGGGTATATGGGAATGTAAAGCACCTTCCAACGGCCTGATCATCTTTGAACAGTAGGATTAATACTAGGAACATGCTTGTGAAGACACTGAAGAGAACGAAGTCCCCGAGGGGCATATAGAGAAGGTAAGCGGGATAGCTCGGAGACCACCTCTCAGAAAGGCTTCTAAGAGCTCTTTTGGCGATACCATTTTAGCGTCGGAAACCACCGAATAAAATAGCAGCTTCTTGGATAAGGCACTTCATAAAATTACACGCTGTGACTTGTATAAAGGAAATTACTTTGCTTGCATTACAGAAACCACCTAACGACAACGGCAAGCCTGAGGACGCGGCTGGTGACTTACCATAAGAAAATAACGGGTTCGCAGATATGTTTTTATCAACAGCTTCTTATCACTCTCTAGTACGAGAGTCCGTAGAATTGACATTGTGCCAATGATATAATAAACGTTTTACAACATCACAGATTCCAACCAAAACCTCCTAACTGAAGCTAAAACTATCGAGCATTCGGTTACCTTAGATGTCCACGCTACAGAGACTGTTACCTACTGAAAATTTACATCTTAATTATGCTGCTGCTGCTATGATTCCAGTATGCCTACCTATCTATCTCCTGCCCATTGCCACCACCTACAACCACGGAGCCTGCATATCCAGCTACCTAACTAAGTACAGAGTAATTTAGCAGGACGGCCTAGAAGTACTAGAAAATTCGAACATGATAAAATACTTAGGTACCTGAGCAAGCTCTTTTGCGTGTAGAAACCAGGCAGGTACGTTGGTTTCTCTACCTTAGGTACATACCTAGGTAGGTAGGTAGCGTAAAAGGTAGGTACCGTAGCACATACGCTTTATCCTACGGAAGCAACAATGGATACAACGGTACGTCTACGATCTTGCCTAATATTTTGGCACTTCTACCCGTAAATTGATCGATAGCAACCTTTGATTCTTTTTGTCTTCAGCAGATATATTATTTTATTGACTTCTCCGCTACAGAATCGTCAGTAGCATAAGACACTGTCGATATAACTTCACCCGCCCTTACAAAGCACCTAACAGCTATCCTATTGTACTATTCAATTTATCCTACTCTATTACCATTCCCCATACTCTACCATATATCCTCATCACCCGCTCTGTTTCAAGACTTACGAGACCTCTACTCAAGGTATGCGCAGTAACTTCTTCCGTCCTATGCTAATCCTGCTCCGTTTCTCCTCTTCCATGAAGCTAACCGGCGCAGACAATGCCGTCTCAAGAAACCGAAACTTTTGAAGAAGTCAGAGCCCGCGCGGCCGCGCGTAGGAAAATCGCATCCCAGGAGACAAGGCGTAGCTATCTAGAAGATACTATGGCTTTTACTCTCGGGAGAATGGCCTATAATGCCGAAATGAAACTTCGGGCAGCCCTTGAGGATGAATTCACAAAGATTATCAACCTCAGCGAAGAAGACCTTAGTAAAAGATTCTGCGACGAACGGGACATAGGCCTAAATCTTCCGGAAAGCAGCCTTCCGGAGGGCGTTCAACGCTGTATAAAAATGTTGAGGGATAGCAACTTGGATCTCCTTCACGAGGCTCTAAATTTGGACAATTATGGGGCTTATATATTATCTGATGAAGCATCCGAGAGTATGGATCTTGACTCCAATTATGAGTCGGACGCTAAAGAAAGTTGGCTGCTTGATAATGACGGCGAAGACGAGAACCTCACTATTCTGCAACAAGGCCACCACAATCCTCCGATGCATGGTTGTAGTAGCGGTGGTCAGGGCAGTAACGACAGCGGTATTTTTCCTGGAGAAGATGCTCCGCGTCGGTCTTCTCGATCGCGCACCTCGGTCGTGACCTACAACCAAAAAAAGATATTTAGGAACATGGTCGGGACATTGGAGGGGCCAGAGTACACCGATTTCTCTAAATAAGACGGTCATATCGTTAGGCTTGGTGGGTGAATGAAACCAAGCTATGTAGGGTTGGGCTGGATGGATTCCGGAGATGACTACGACTCAAGGTAAAATTTGGAGCATAGGCTGGCATTGGTTGTGTTTTCTGGCTCAGATTTCGCGCTGGTACTATGATGCTATTACGAAGTCGGATAATGATTGAATTGGAAGACAAAGACGCATGATTTCGAATGGCTGGGTTGGTGTGATGAGATAACATTGCTGGGTCATTAAATATAGGCGTACTGCCAAGCTCTCTCTTCTCTCGTTCTGAATCCTTCACCCATATTCTTGCCTACGTAGTTGTGACTGTAGTGAATGTAAAAAATTACTGCAGGTGAAAGGGAGTGTATCACATCATATGCAAGTATTGATTAATTAATTCCTGCGTAGGCGCGCGGGCGAAGGTCTCACTGAAGCGAAACATTGACATGTATATACGCGAAGGTATGAGGTATACTATTCTTACGCTTAGGCGAACGCTCTTTATAAAAAAGAAAACTACACCTCAGTTTCAACCTTAAGATTCGCTTGAACTCTGCCTAGAGGAATTTTGTTAAACTTGAACTGATGATTGGGTCTGGAAGGTTTACCATTGTAATAGTGAGGCATAAATCACTAAAGCCGACTCGGGCAGACTGAACTGATGTTCAAATCGTTGATTGACTTCTAATTTGTGGTACATGGCTAGCTTGCGGTGCCCGTGTTGATGTGTACTGTTATATTGGTTGCTTGCCTTGAAATCGTGAGTAGTAATGGATGCATCGTGAAACCCTACAATGTTGTCTATCGGTTACGCTAAGCTGTGAGGGATACGAAACTGTCAAGCGGCCGAGTTATCTAAAATGGAAGAAATCTAAATATATCTTTATTCTATGTTAATATATTGAGCCTACTGTAGCAGACCCTTACATAGTCGCTCATCTCTTCCCGACCAACCTGGCCGACTGTGATCTACTGAGCTAGCGATTATTCGCCAACCCCATAGCTTTTCACTCGGCTAAAGAAGAAAGCCGTATCATTCTTAAGAGTGAACTGCGCCCAGTCATCCGTCAGGCGGTTATAACTCCAGAACCCGCGCCACACGAGCTTGTTATTACGCGATGACGCAGACCGTCCAGCACTGCGCAGCGACAGGTCCATCCGGTACATGTACTTGGTCGCCAGGTTGATGGCGCCCTCGGTCTCGATGTACAGGTCACCTTCGCTGTCCGAGAGACTGGTGGCGGTAGCTAGGGTTGTGGGTGCCGTGGATGAAGCGGTGGGTCTAGCTATGAGTTGCGGTGGGGGGTTGCGCTCGTCCCCGTTCGCGCCGCGATCTTGGTCTTGCGGCGAGGAGAGGCGCCAGCGGCCTTTGAGCGCGTTGGCCATGACGGGCGACGGGAGATGCTGGTGCTGATCTACATGCTTCTTCGGTGCGTCGCTGCGGCGCAAGGCGAGATTATCTCGCGTGAGATGGTGGACGACGTGTGCGGGCTCGTCGGTCGTTGTTAAACTAATTGCCGTGCCGTCCCGGAAGAGCCGCAGATATCGGTAGTATGTGACGATGTGCACGGGCGTGTTCCATGTCAGGTGCTGCCCCGAGTTCTGCCCCGGCCGGATGTAGTTCACTGTGCTGATGTAGCATCCGTTGAAGCGCACGCGAGGCCTGCGTCGGAACATGGTCTGCCAGGACGCGTAGCCGCTCACGCCCCGGTATAGCGCGAGGGTTATAGCGTGCGCTTCGGCCTCCTGGCCACGGCGGAGCGATTCTATTGTGTATATATCCGTCTCTGCCGAATCGGCTTCGGAATCCGACTCCGCGAGAGCATCGGAAAGGGTCAGTGGCTCCCAGGTAATAGACCGTTGGAAGTGGTAGTGCATGCCGCCGAACCCGAACTCGGGGCCGAGACAGACGCGTCGCCAGATCTGGTCCTCCGTCGCTACTAGGTAGGCAAGGCGCTTGCAAACCTGGGAGAGTCGCACAAAGTCCCCTACATCAGTTGTGGCAACATCTCGGAGGATGTGGACGAGGATTTCGTCTGGAAGGGCGGCGATGGGGCATGGGGGAGGTTCCACGCCTTCACATTCCGGTGGTGATCCCTCCACTTTCAAACCCGCGAAGCTGGCTATGAGCTCTGGGAATGATAGGGGGACCGCGACATCACCGCCGCCGCCTTCTAGTGAGTGATGGGCGGTGTTGGGGACTGTCACAGCGGCACCAGATGGGTTGATATGCTGCTGCTGTTGCTGCTGTTGTTGTGTTGGTTTTGCCCAACGTCCAGCGAAGTGCTTGTCCCGGTACTTGCGGTCGACTTTGTCGTCCATGCGGAAAGCCTTGCGGTAGAGCTGGAGACTGTCTCCGAGCTTACCTGTCGACTCCCTCTCGACGGCATGTTCGTAAAAGTCTAGGGCGGTCTTGGGTTCTTTAGGCCCCCCTTCAGTACCTTCACTATCTAATGTATAACCGCCCTTTGCTTTGGTAGATGATACACCGTCGTCATCAAAGACGGGTGCGGGGACATAATCCTCATCATCATCTAATAGGCCGATCTTACCGATCGACGTTGGTCCCTTGGTGTGAGAGGGGGGCTCATGTCTTCGATGCGGTCTGTTGGCTGCTGCTGATGGCACTCCCCTATTAGCTGGCCTGTGTTGCTGTTGCTGTTGCTGTTGCTGTTGCTGTTGCTGCGGTTGCTGCTGCGATGTTGATGGTGCCGATGATGAAGCTGTTGCTGGGTTCCTGGCCCGCGATGACACTTCTGCCCGCCACTGCCGCCGGAAACTCTCCAGCTCGCTTTGAATCTGTTCGGGTGGCTGCTGTTCCATGGTAATTGCTTATCGAATCAAGTGAGATGTAGATGTAGATGTGATAGGTGAGCGGAGACTTGCGATTAGGACTTGTACTGTAGGTATCCGGGTAATGATGTAATGGATCTATCTATCTAGGGAATCTCAATCTCAGACTCAGACTCAAGTTCCAATTTATCTAACACTTCGATGCTAAGGAAATAATAATAGTAGTATATGTTTAGCTTGTTAAATATGAGATTGAAGAGTGCTGTCGTTGCAATTCATGTATAAATGAGAGGGAGCACGCAGAGAGCGGTGTTATCATTGGACCCGTATCAGTCACACCGATGAGACCTCATACCCACGACCTGCATGTCTCATAATGGAGGGTGTCACCCAACTCCGAATCTTAACTCCGAGTCCCTACATAGATACAGCGTGAGTGTGCTCTGAGCGTGTGCCATCCCATTTCAACGACATTTTTATTTACGGACTCAATTATTCTAACGAATAACGAGGGCATACTCATAATTCTTGAGAGAAGAAAAGCAACGCATGGCACGGTATACGTTTTAAGTCTTGACGATTATATAATGTTTGTACCTTTGTAGTAGGCATTCGAGATCTGATAAGGATTTTAATTGAGTTTGAGTTACAAGACCGTACATAGGTTGAGTAGGTATCAAATCAATCTTGATCGGGTCAGTCCTAACCTACCTACCAAGTCATCTATTAAGTCACATTGAAAAGTAACTCGAGCAATTGAATCGTACATCTTCGGTTTGATTGTTTTTCCATCGTTTGCATATATGTGTACTGTAGGTGCTAAAGGTAGTACGGGAAAGTATAGACGATGTTGTACCTGTACGTGTGATGCGTATGCTGGCTCTGATTGGTTGTGATGTCATGACAAAGATGGGTTTGGTGGCGGAATACTGGGGCGACTTACAGGGTCTCGGTCGGAGCGGTGTTCGGAGCAACATCACTCAAAAAATTGCGCCCTGTAAGAAACATCGAGTAGGCTAGGTGGATAATTTGTCTGAGCCATGTATACCCGTCATGACGCGGGATAATCACATAGACAAGCTCATAACCACGTAATTGGGCTTTTGCTGGGTGTGTCCCAAACAGTTTATGTGGTTTGCCGTGTCACGACCGACATACCTGATATAGATACATACCTAGGTACCTACTTACATACTGTATATACTTACCTACCTGGCTAGACCGAACCTTGCTCTGCACTCCGGTTTTTTGCGGCGCTATCTCGACCCAGGAAAGCTTCTTCCCCATTCTATCCATCTTTTTATATCCACTATCTGGATATCTATCTAGGCCCCTACATACCTGCCTACCTCTATCTTCTGCCATTTACACCGATTCTCACTCCGAACACCTACCTACGCACAACCCTGCGTACTCCTGATCCCTTTGCTCTCCGCCTATCTCAGAATCAATCCCACTACGAATCGTATTCTGTTCACGACCTCTTCTGCGCCGAGCTTCTTCTCCGACGGGTGTTCTCCGGAACCCCGGGGCTGGCCTACAAACAGCTACCAACATACACGCACACACACACCCACCTCTCTCTACAGGGAACACAATGTCGAATCGCGACAGATTAGCAAACGCTGAGGATGCCTTTGCTGGCTCGACTATGGTCTCTTCCTCGGACGATCATGCGAATACAGATGGCATGGATATCACAGCTGGACAGAAGATGGCCTCTGCCATCACCGGTAGTCTTCTAACCTCACTTCTCGGTACGTTTGTCCCTTTTTACTTCTGCTTCTAGTCCTGCGTCTTGTTCAATGGCCGAACGAGCAGAACACATGCTAACTGGCCGCAATTCTAGTCACACCTCTCGATGTTGTGCGCGTTCGACTGCAATCCCAGGGTGCGTCAGCCCAACCTACCGCTGCTGCTACTGCTGCCGCTGCTACCGGCCCCGCCACCGACTTCCAGAGACTTGCGCTTACCACGTCTAACGGCTTCCGACCTGGGAATCTCGGTATCACCTCTTGCTGCCGAGAAGTATTTTTCATGCACAATAACCCGGAAATTTGCGTCGCTGGCCAAGGACTGGAAGGGTTTGGAGGGGGCACGGCCGAATGCGCTGTCGAGGAAGCACAGAAGCGCACGTTTACGTCAACCTTTGATGGCATGCGGAAAATTGCGCGCAACGAGGGGTTTACTACACTATGGCGGGGCCTATCGCCGACACTTCTCATGGCCATCCCCGCCAACATTATCTACTTTACGGGTTACGATTGGCTGCGGTATAACAAAAAGAGCCCCATAAGTAGATTTTCTAGGGATGATTATAAGGCCGTAACAGCAGGCTCTACCGCGCGCATTCTAGCAGTAGCTGCCGTCAGTCCCGTCGAGCTGTTCAAAACACGTCTTCAGGCCTCGTCCGGCTCGACGGCCACAAGCCATCTCAAGGACACGTTCAGGGGAATCCGCGAGATGGTTGCCGAGAACGGCTACCGTTCGCTATGGCGAGGCATCACTCTGCATCTGTGGCGCGATGTACCCTTCTCGGGGCTCTACTGGCTAGGATATGAGACAATCCGGAACAAGCTTACTGATATGCGCGAGGAGCGACGTGGCCGTTCCCTGTCACGCGATCCCGGCTTCCGTTCGAGGGAGAGGGCTAGGTCACAGAGCGAGGAGAACCACACTGCGGTTTTAATGGACAGCTTCACGGCGGGCGCCTTGTCAGGTGCCATTGCGTCCATGGTGACGATGCCGTTCGACGTCGGCAAGACGAGGACACAAGTGTACCGGGATTCGGCCAAGAAGACGACATCAACCGCGCAATCTATGGCCCCCGAAGAAGGTAATATGGCACGATTGTTGTGGCACATCTTTAGGAACGAAGGCGTGGCTGGACTCTGGACGGGCTGGATTCCTCGGACTCTGAAGGTGGCACCGGCTTGTGCTATCATGATTAGTAGCTACGAAGTAGGCAAGAGAGTATTCAGGGGTATAAACGAACGGCACGCGAGAAAGGAGCTGGAAGCGCGAGCCGGTGCGCTGTGATGAATTTGCCGATGGATTACTAGGGCAGGGAAAATGAAAGGGGAGGCGGCGGTTTGACATACACATCTTCACTCGACTCCCTTTTTTGCATTTTGGCCGGCGTTGGCTCTGGCGTTTATGTTGGCTGTTTGATGATACCTTTTTTTCCCGCGATGCATTGGGACCGCATATACATTGGACTGGACTGGAGAAAACGGCGGCACCACTCGGGTTGTATCCGAACACCATTCTACTAGAAGGTCACTCTATAGAGCAGTTTTTGGGTGTCTAGGAGGAAGAGGAAGACAAAACAAAAGTCAAGACGATGGTCGGGTTGTAAATATTGCGAGATGATTTTGTTTGACTTGACGTTGGTGCGTGGGGTAGACTATGGAGGATTGTACGAGTACCTAATTATCAATCACCTATTAATGAAACAACTGTGACTTGTTAGAGTCGGTTATGGGCTGCATGCGTTCGATCTCCTAAGTGATATATCTATGGGATGGGTATAGGCTTTACTATTCCTGGATGCTGTATAATTCTAATGTTAGAACCTTGAAGTTGAGTAGGCTTAGTGCAATAGCGGATATGAGTAATTACTTATGCACGGTTCCGCTTTACCAATTTTAACACATAGTTATGGTCTATATCGCTCTGAAGCTATTCTCATCTCGTTGCCAATCGGAGTTCGTTATGCCTTAGAAAGGCGTAGAGCAGCGAATATGACTTTCGGTCCAAATGTGAACATGCCCATCTTTCGTGGTGAGATCTCCCACCTTAATCGTAGGCTGGCGGTTTATAACTAATTATCGACAGGCAAGGATGCAGAAATGAGTACCGGCCGGTCTTCCATTAAGCAGGACATGGCTACGCCGGGTATATTTGGTTACTTTATTCGACGAAACAATCGGAGGCTAACGTGTAGCAGTAACCATCAAGAGAATACGCCTCCTCTTTATATACTGCTTCGTTAGCCAAATGTTTAGCACGTACCGTGCTTATGAAATATACCGAGACTTCCATAGCTGGGATAGTCTAAGTGGCAAAGACAAATTTCTTCTGACTTGGGGCGCTGTTACCCTTGTCATCATGGCCTTTTTTACCGCTAGCTATCTGGCTCTAGAATATCGAAGAATAAAACGCCGTCCTTAAATAATCTAACACGTTCCTCACCTGAGAAGGTTGGTACAAACAACAAAACCAACTTGCAGTGCCTTTTCACTATTTTAATAGAAAGTGATCCAATATCGCCTAGTGTGGTCTTATCTATCATTATATATCAACTTTGCTTTATAGCGACTGTCTTGTACTTTTCTATTTCTATTACCTCTGCTACGGGCTCTTGATGCTGCTTCCCTATACTGCCTGTTTTCCGTGAGCTGACTCTTGGATACGGTACGTCTAATAGAAGTTATGCAAGTTTTTATTCATTCTGGCTTATGTAAGGTGCAAAGGCGGGCATTGGCTCCGGTAAATTTTTTATTGTGATCCGGCACAACCCCAGAAGCCAAGAGGCCCTAAAACTTCACTAGAGCTTAGCTTAGGTCAGCCTGCTAGGTAGGTTTCGGCTGCTGCACGTGCCACATGAGCTCGCGTAAAGTACGTGTATCTACGTGAATAATTACTTAACGCGGTTCGCGTCTGTAGAGACGCGACCAGCAGGATCAGGCACTTAAGATTAATTAATCAACCTATCCCGGCTTTCCCAGCTTTCCTTGTCCAGAACAGTTAACTACCTACTAAGTAACTACCCAAAGCAGAACCAAGGTATAGGTATACTAAGTATATGTATGCCTGTACCCTGTTTCTACACTGCCACCTGCTTACGCAATACTATAAAATCGGAAGGGCGAGCAACTATACTGTCCCCGTTCAATTGGCCCTTCATTCTATCCAATTGGTCTTTTATACCTACTGACCGACTGACTTCCTGAGCGAGCCCTCCGTCAATATCTTTTCACAATTACGTCTACCAATTTCATCACGACGCTTCGTTCGCGTCTAGGTGCTACCGGCATAAGCTTTATTGTGCCTGCGTTGCCGTATCGTACCTCGACTTTTACCGCGACTTCGTACCGATTGTGTCTCCGGGAGTACGGCACGAGTGGAGCAGCGTTGCAACAGCGTCCACTTCTACATAGACCGTCCTCATATACGTACACACAAACCTGCACCATGTCCTCTCAGAAGCGTAAAGGTGGCGCGGCCGCTGCTGAGGCGAGCAAGAAGGCCAAGACGAATAGCAGCATCACGTCGTTCTTCAGCACGCCTAAGGCTACAGCTTCTTCCTCTGCAGCTGGCTCCATCTCTTCCGCGAACCCAGCGTCCAAGTTCGACAAGGCAGCATGGGTTGCCACATTGACTGAGGAGCAGAAGAAACATCTCGGCCTGGAAATCAATACCCTCGATCCCAGCTGGCTGGCGCTGCTGAAGGACGAGATCGTCAAGCCCGAGTTCATTGCCCTCAAGAAGTTCATTGAGGGAGAAGTCCGCTCTGGTGAGACAGTCTTCCCGCCTAGTGACGACGTATATTCGTGGTATGTTGTTTTATTCTTTAGTTCGTCATCTGTCTTGAGTTGCCTTTCTTTCTACCGTCCCTGGTGTTCCGGTACCACTTGTTATACGTGCCGTTGGTTCTCTGAAAGTGTAAAATGGCCGAGCAGGCGGGCGGCTGCTAATCATGAATTTATTAGGTCCCGCCACACGCCCTTCCACACAGTGAAATGCGTCATCCTCGGTCAAGACCCATACCACAACCACAATCAGGCACACGGCCTCTGCTTCTCGGTGCGCCCTCCCACGCCTGCGCCGCCCTCACTGAAGAACATGTACACGGCCCTGAAGAGGGACTATCCGTCATTCGTGGCACCCACTAAGAATGGCGGGCTCCTGACCCCCTGGGCCGAGCGCGGTGTCCTCATGCTCAACACGTGCCTCACAGTCCGCGCCCACTCCGCCAACTCGCACCAGAAGCGTGGCTGGGAGGCCTTTACGCAAAAGGTCATTGATCTCGTCTCGCAGAAACGCACCCGCGGCGTTGTGTTCCTAGCGTGGGGGAAGCCCGCCAGCGATCGTGTCGCCAAGGTCGACACCAAAAGACATCTGGTGCTGAAAAGCGTGCACCCGTCCCCACTGAGTGCCTCTCGTGGCTTCTTCGACTGCGGACATTTCAAGAAGACGAACGAGTGGTTGGGCGCACGGTATGGGCCTGACGGCGAGATCGATTGGAACTTGAGCCCCGGTGGTGTCCCGACTACGTCGGCCGCGCAGAAGAAGGCAGAGAAGAAAGACGACAAGCCGACACCGGTTGTAGCTGTGGGCGAGGTCGATGGCAAGAAGGAAGAGAGCGAGATTCTAGAGAAACAGGGCGAAGATGGCACAAAAAGCGAATGAGATGTCTAACTAAGCCGGGTTTGGTAGGATGGGACTGGCGTTGGGCGTGATGTTTACTTTCTTGCGGATTTCGAACCCCTGACAGGCTTGGGCGTTGTGTGTGTGCGGATCTCGAAGGGAAAAAAAACCGGTTGGAACTGTATAATCTGTATAAAGATGGCAAGAGTGTCATGTAGATAAAATCCGCATTGCTGAATGGAATATGTACTTGATGGTATGGATGATGGATGGGCTTGCTGTGTACTGCACATGATACACATAGAGGCTATAGGGAATTAATTTGTAGATAATACATACTAGTACATGCATAGCATACACGTGATAATGGAAGATGAGACTGTTGTCTCGGGCTGTATGTGTATTGCATCTATTTTTGGTCTTGACTGGCCATATTGTCTCATTTCTTTTTTTTCCCTCTCCTTTTCTCGAGTGATAGGCGTGGTATGTAACGGTTTATCGGCCGTTAATTGCTTACTTACCTAGTTCTTAAGGAAGTGAGCACTCATTTACTGCTGTACTTAGCTAGATAGTTCGTGTCAGGGCAGAACGGTTGTGGTTTGCACAATGCGTGTGTATCTATGTAGATGGTGGGCGGATCGATCACGATCACATGTCATACAACAGGAAGGTTACTGGACACAGATCATGGCCTTTCGGATCACGGATCGCGGTGATACAAAGGTTAGGTTCGCACACCGGCCTACGTACTCGTGTTCCTCGTGCGTTTCCCTGCGGCGGTATTTCGCTCGATATAGTTGTGAATAATGGATTTCGTCCTTCGGTTGCCCAATGCCGGTGGGTTATTGTCCCGTCTACTCCGTATCTGTCTAGGTACTTGCTGCTATCAAGAGAACGATAAAATTCCTGTCTCTTCGTATATATACAGGTATTTCGTGTGAGGCATCATGATCTCGATCTCAATCAAGGTTCGGGATACCTATGACCATGTTGGAAATACTAAGTTCATGTTTACGGTTATCGGCCTGCATGTCTGTTACATCCAATTTGGCAAACCTGCCCTTTTGGGAATGTGGAGAGACATTATAGGTCCACTGTTTTCGCGTTAGGGGCCTGCATTACCGCGAAGCCACTTTTTCTGATGGTAGGCCACTTTACATACCTAAGTACCTACTTACATATTAAATACCTAGGTATGTAGGGAGGGAGTCAGGCACTGCACGCGATGAAGCGACACGGCTGCACTGCAGCGGTTAAGCCGGCGTCGCATCATGGGGCTGCAGGAAGCACGACGCCGGTAAATGGAATAGTTGCCTATCTAGATTGGGTCTCTACCTCTTTTAGCTGAATGGATAGACCTGCTTAGCAATGAGTATTACCTCAACAGCAAAGAGGGGAAGACAACCCGATTAGGTAGACGAAAACGCGAAGAAAAAAGAGACGCGCCGGGATTTCATGTAGGTAGGTGGGATTGGAACACGACATGGATGGGTGGGCGATGATTTGCTGGAGTGACCTGCAATCAATAAGCTGGTAGGTATCTAGGTAGGTTGAATGACGCGGACCTATGACATGGCGTGGTATGACCCCCCGTAGGTATGGAGTTCGCTGTCGATACCTACATTCCCGATGAAGATGTGTCGTATTGTACGCTAGAAAATCGTCATAGGTGACCTCCTCCTCCAATGACGAGGGTGCGGGAAGTAAGTTGGGAACGACCCATTGGCTGTGGGTTTGATGAGCTGTGCCTCGACATTGTTCATGCAGGGTCGGCGTTCTAGTTGGTATCGTGAGTG
The DNA here is from genome assembly GCA_022432375.1 of Nemania sp. FL0031. NCBI lineage: Eukaryota > Fungi > Ascomycota > Sordariomycetes > Xylariales > Xylariaceae > Nemania > Nemania sp. FL0031. The sequence continues at coordinate 626,013 of JAJKKK010000020.1, forward strand.
GTAGGTGGATTGATGGGCAGAGGTAAGATAGGTATCGGACAATGAAAAAAAAAAGGGGTCACTGTCTTGGCATACATTCGGATACCTATCTATCTATGCTGTACTGTACATGATTCCGGACATGTTGTTGTGCCGTGTAACTTAGTATGCTCGACGTTTCCTAGAAATCTATCGTGGTTTGTTGATTCGTCCTATCTATCTCACTCCTATGTATGCTGGACACCATTCGTCTAGGGGCGATGCTATTCTTGGTGCTCGCCGTCGATAAAATGAACTGTCTACCTACTCTGTAGTAACTTAGTACTGGTTGGATGTCATTAACCCGGAGTAGGTAGAGAGAATTGCCGTCGAGGCGTCGCATAGAAGTGTGACCCCGCGATTAAATGGATGTTACCAACTCTGCTGGCATGCTGCCTTTCTATAGTAGAGAGATGGACCCTCTTAGGTGGGTAGAAAACCCACCCCAACCAACACATGTCGCAGACGAGGTCGTCTATCTAGATGAATTAATACCTCTTTGTAAGATCACATGAATAGGTATGACGGGGTATTCCAACCTAGCAAAGGTTTAATAATTACGCCTGACCTATATAGGTCCTGACGTAATCGTTTATATAGGTATACCTACGGTGCAATTGTATTAATTGTAGAATGATCCTTTCTGCTTCTCGAATCTTGTTCTAGAATTAATCAATCCTACTGCCGAACTATGGTAGCAGAGAGGTAGGTAGACTAGAACTCACATGTTGTACATCTATCCATATACTCGGAAACTTGCTGGAAAGTGACTACCTGGCATCTATAGTTTATCAAGATTGGGAACAGATAGTATCTACCTAGGTAGATAGATGTGAAATTAGGTAGACGAGGATATGTACTAGGTATTTATCTCTTCTTTGCATACCTGCATGCATAACCCGCTCCGGGTTCTTGCATGGTAGTATAGTACAGATGCCTTCTCTTTGCGTCTCTATGCTTTATATCAAGAAATAGGACCAGCACTCCAGCAATCATAAGGTGTTGAATTTGAAGTTTCCACCGGGTATACAGTAGACCTTAGTGTCACTAGTCCATCATCCTGCAATTTCCTGTCAGCGCCTATACTTAGTGTGAACAGGATGGTACTAAGTGTGAAATTCACCATTTACCGACGGCGCAACAGCACCAAACTTCGGGAAAACTCCACTTTCTCTTGGTAGATACACTTAGTACGATAGTAGCAAACGCTAGCTAAATGACACTGCTGCATTGGTATGGTTCATGATTGGTTGGAGTTCTTGAGGTGCCTTTAAGGTATCTGTCTACAGCACTACCTCCACTAAAAAAGGGAGATAGGGTAGAGAAATAGAGTGTTAATTGGTAGGCACACATGTAGGCGCCATTTAAACATTGCGGCTGTACCTTAGGTATCCACCTAGCTACCTTGGTAGTATGTATATGAGGGTACCTACAGTAGATTAGGTAGGTTAGGTAGGTACATACTTGAGTATGCCTACCGGGTAGCTGCCAAAACCCCTAAACCTAGCCTGTCCGGCTTTTTTTTTTTTTTTTTTTTTCTTTGTTACACTCCTAGCTACCTAGCTTGGTAGGTACCCTAGTACTTACCATACTAGATAGGACTAATCCCCATCTCCCCATCTCATCTTTTCCATCATTGTAGGTTCACTCATTTGCCTCATCGGCTGGTTTTGTTGATCAAAGTCTATGGGTAATCAGTTTCGTTATACACACTTTGCTACTTGACTGCCTTCCTTTAACTCATCCGACTAGGCACATTCATTGATTATTATTGTGCTTTAAGTTGTGACGCACACGCGCGCCCACACATGCACACCCACGTCCATGCCTAATCCCAGATCGTCTTGTTAGCGGCAATCAACCATTCATTCATTCGTTTTTTTCTCTTTCCGTTCATTTTGCCTATTCCCCCTTCTTTCCACTACTTGTACTCTCCTAACTACCAATCGATTGTCAGCCTTACCTGAGATTGGTTACCTGGAGTTCGGGCACAGGCAAACAAGCCAACGAGCAGACTGACGAACGGAGCGAACGAAGCGAACGAACGAACGGCTGCGCAAGCTAGTTCCCAGTTCCTGGCTCCCCTGCTCGTCATCAACGAATCGACTGACGACTGCCAGCACATACTACATACAGTCAGTAACCTACTGTGGTGTATGATCGCATCCCTTCCTGGCCAGCACCTATCTACTATCTACTATCTACAGTACCTAGTCATCCAGTCATCCAGTCCTCTAGTCCTCCAGTCCTCCAGTCATCTACGCATAGTGTCACCCAGTCACCCTTGCCCGGCCAGCTCGACGTGCATTGACTACTATACAAATCGGATATTATTATTATTACATCTGATACAGTTCTTGTACCCAACTAGGCCTCCCCCCACCACCTCTGAGTTGTCACAACGCCTGCAACCGATCTCTTTCTCTCCTTTCCCTCTCTTTTTTTCTTGTTATTTTCTTCAAACCACGTAATACACCTAATCTCAGGGCCTGCCCCTCAACCGACCGAAACACACCACGGTCCCTCAATTGGTCTCCATAACACGGCTATCTCTGGGTTTGTCCGGTTCTGCAACTGTATGGTGCTCCATTATAGACTTCCATTTTTCTAATCCTCGACCTACCAATCACATTCAAGATGCCTAGCCTATTCTCGCGGATAAGGGGCAAGGACGGGAATTTCAGATCCAAGAAGAATAGACACGCCGACTCAACCCCTCAATTGCCCAGCAAACCGCGATGGGAGGATGCCTATGCGCGCACGTCCGTTGAGCCCGAGGAGGTCCAAGAACTCATCCATCGATGTACTATCGAGTTGAAAGCGCGAGGTAAATAGACGCCTGCACCGACTACTACGCGGCTATTGTCCGCGCGGCCGCACAGAGAGCTAATTGCAATGCAACTACCATCTAGCTCTCGATCTCCCATTTCTGCTCCTACCCTTCCGCCCGACTTCGGATCCTAGTGCTGTTCGCACCTTCATCCGCCATTTTTTTAATGAATCCCATGGCCTCCATGGAGAAACTCTGGCGCACGAGTTACGCCTGACGGAGCCTATGGTATGTGGTTTATGCATCCCTCATCATGTCGGACTACAGAACTAATTTTACATGCCCGTGTTCCTAGGTCATTGCAGATGTCCTCAGATGGTGTTGGAGTAGAATCCCCGGTGGCCTAGTGGGCTGGGATGCCTATGAACTGTTCAAAGTCGGAGAACAAGGTACGAATAGACGGCGTTATAGCGTGTCAAACCGAGAGGCGCAAGGGTATGGCGGTAATAGAATCGATTCACTGACAATCGAGCCAATTTATAGACTCGAACATGGCCCGGGATTCCTTCTCGACTTTCATTCCTCTGAGTGTTGAGAACGAGGCGCGCTCCAAGATTGCCTTCGATTACTTCGACCTGCTATCCGCAATCGCAGCGCATGGAAAGGCGAACGGTTTTGGCGGGCGCATACTTTCGCGCATGGCGGCATGGTGGGCGTTTGAGCACAGGGATACCGGCAACGGGTTTGAAGGGGGGTACAAGATCTTTTCGAGGTATGGTGGTAGTCATCTTACCATTATCGTTACATTTTGCGTGGCGGGCTGACTTTACTGATCGGGTACCTTGCAGCGCCGCGGATGCCTCGAGTCATTTATTTTTCGCCTATCTCCGATCGCTATCTCCTCAGCAGCCCAAGAGCGCCGCCATCTCGCTGCTACCCATGTCCCTGCAGAAGCTACTGCAGGAAACCGAATACCCTCCGCAAACGCCCTCTCTGATGCTTTCGTCAACGTACAGAGTCGTCATGATTGTTGACACAGTTTCGCCGACTCCCTTTGCTCTGCTACGACGGGCCAGCCATTTCCAATACCGCGAGGACGACAGGCCTCTGCAAGAGTTCTCCGAGTACGAAGACCCCGTAGAAGCCCTCACCGAGGAGTGCCGCAGAGTCCTCAAGGCCATCTCGCTAGCGAATCAATCGCACGTGTCTAGTTCTAAGCATTCCACCGGTCTGCGCGATGCGTCTTGGTCGCGATTTGAGGACATTGGATTTGGCGGTAGTCTGGAAGAGGTGGAAGAAGACGAAGAGTCCGTTAGGATCGATTTCCCCCAATCCCCGGGATTGCGGGCCACGCCAGCATCTGGAGTAAATCTGGGAAGACCGACGACACCCTCGTGGGCCGACTTCTTGTCTTCAGGCTTTGTGGACGATTCCGGACACTCGAATATGTTACTGCCACCAGACAAGGTTCTACCGCCCATTGAGACAAATGTCCGGCAGCGGAGTTCACAGTCCCATCGGCCTCGGCTCGAGTCGCAGCGACAACTTGAGCCTGGCGAGCTAGCTAGTATCAGCCGATTTGATATTGACGAGGCCTTCTGGTGGGTTTGGATGAGCAGTCTAGCCCCGGAGGAGACGGCACAGCGAAAATCCGCTTTCGGCAGATGTGCCGTCATTGAGACGGCCATTCGCTCAGGGAAATGGCTTGTCATGGAAGAAATGGTCAAGGGAGCTGCGCCCGAGCCTGACGCTGGTGCTTACATTGCGGAAAAGAAGGGCTTTTTCAGCTGGACAAGACGCGGCAGAGGAGGCGTTTCGCGCAGCAAGTCCACTAGTAAAGGTGCTTTTGACCGAAACGACCGACTTCACCCAGGTATTGCCGGTGGAAGTATAACCAGCAAAACCAGCATCGGACCGGACCAACAAGCCAGGATCCAGGCCGCAGCGCAGGAACTCAGTGCACGGCAACAGCAGCAGCAACGAGAGCAGTTGCCAGAGAGACGCGGACGGATGGAAGCAGACATTTCAGCAGACAGAACTAACAGTGTCTTAACTCTGCAACCTGTTATAATGAAGGAGGCTTCTCCTGCTATGAAGTGGGCCAACAAGTACGACAAAGACGCTATCCGAGAGGCATATCTCGGCAATATAAATGCCGGACGTGGCCTCGGACAGCTTAACGGGATGAACGAAGCAAACGGCAGCACGACAAACGGGAATGGTTACAAGCCAGAAGTCCCCGAAAAACCTCTCTCGCCTCAGCCGCCTGCCATACAGTCGCCGGCACTCACGAAAGACGAAGCACCAGCCGTTCCGCAGAAGAACTACGAAGATATCCACCCGGCCGAGCGCCCCGATCTGATTGGGCGTGACTCCCCGCTACCGCCTCTACCACAGGAGGAGGACAACCTAGAATCTTCCCGCCAGAACATGCTGTCTCCGGAACCTGGTACTAGTAGCCCCGAGAGTAAAAAACATAAGAAGCTTCATAAGCAAGAGAAAAAGCCCGGCGGTGGCTTTAGAAAGCTATTTGGTCGCAAGAACAGGCAGTCTAAGCTACCCGAAAATGCTACTACTGATATAAGCAACATGTTAGCTAGCGAGTCAGCCCAGCCAACCGAGCCTCCTCATGCTCCATCTCCGGTACCCGAAACACCCCGTCCTGAACCCGCGGTGAACGAATCCGTCCGTGAGGCGCCTTCGGTACGTACAGAGGATGATAAGACACCCACTCAACTTTCAGTTCCCGCAGGGGGGCGTGAGCCCGTCTACGACCCTTCCGCCGACGAGGATCTTTCACGCATCAATACGCAAGAAGCTGACGAAGCGCGTGATGAATTTTCCCGCTTTGACCAAGGTCCATTGACGGACCAGCCAGCGTTTGCTCCCCCGGATCTTGAGAGTGACGATGAGGCTGTTCCCCCACCCATTGCGCGCCACGCGGGCGGCATCGAACCCGAAATGGGCGGCGAAGCGGCACCCTCGCCAGTCGTTGCAACACAGGATCGGTGGGCGGCCATTCGAAGGAACGCCGCCGAACGAGCGGCGCGTCAAAGCGAGGAGCAGAGCCGTGGTGGATACAGCAAGACTACTGATGGCGACGATGAAACTAGTGGCGAAGAAAGTAAGTCAATTTATTCGATACCATGTCAGCCTCTCGTTCCTAGTCTAACAGTTTACAGCTATCGAATCTCGCGTAGCCCGTATCAAAGCCCGTGTTGCTGAGTTGACAGGCAACATGGAAGGGACCGGCTCCCCAGGAACGCCGCCACCAGCAACACGCCGCTAGGGACGGTACATGGGGCCATAGTACACGGACACGCGAGTAGTGGTACAGTTACTTGCCACTCATTCCAACAGTTATACCATAATACAGCTCTCTATTCTGAGTCAATCTCTTCGATCTGTTTATATCCCGTTTTCCCAGGCCTTGGCATTCAAACTTTTGATGCCGGTTCATATACCCTTTCACCTCGAGCCTTGAATCTTCTTTTTCAGCTGTCTATGATACCACTAGAACGCGCTTTCAAGCACCAAGCCGTCGGAAGATAAAAAAAACAAGATTGCATTATACCACACGATTTCTTTTTGCTACTCGACGACGCTTGGCGTTGCTAGCCGAACTTGCGTTTGGCGTTTTCGGCGTTTTTTTTCACTGCCTTCTTTTCGATTCCCCCATGTCTTTTCTGCCTTAGTATTCCTCCGTAATTGCCAATTTCTAGTTAGCTGGACGGCAAGCAACTCTGGAAAAGTACAGGTGGAGACGGTAGCTTTTGGCTATTGGCCTGACCTTTTTCTCGTGTTTCGTGTTGTTACGACTGCGATCATAATGGGAGGTAGGGAGAGGACGAGAAAGAAAGTACTTAATAGGGACACTATGGAATAATTTGATGAATTGTCCCGGTCGTGGACATTATCAGCGTGAATTTTATCTAAGACGTTTCGTCGGGGGGTAATGCGAATTGATTGAAAGTGACAGGGGCAAGAGGGGAGAATGGAGAAGAGAAGGCTGTACTACCTACCCATCTAGATCGTCGTCGTGCGAAGAGAGGGAGTCGGGAGAACACTCCGGGCGAGTATGAGTACGAATACAGAGGTTAAGTGAGAATCTCGCTGTGGAATACTACGTGATCATACTGTGTTTGAACTGAGTGATGTGAAAAATAACTTGGTGTTGGTATCTATCTACCTGTGCATAGGATTGACTATACGCTAGAGGTAGGGGAGACTGAGGCTGCCTTCGGCCCTTTCCGTAGTCGGGTATTCTTAATCCAAGTTACTAAATCGCCAAGTAGAGTACTAGGCTTACGAGGTAGGAAGCTCAAGTTGTCAGGTAGAACGCTGAATAAACCAAGACCAGCAATGAGGTAAGTTCCTCCCGATAAACCTGCCAAAACTATCCAGAAGATTTTCTGCGTAGTGTCGATTGTGCTTGCGTCGAAAATATGCATGCCAAAGAATGTCTATTGTGCCCGTGTTAGGAGAGTCTGGGTTGGGAGCGGGCACCACTTACAGCGACGAAGGTGGGAGGGAGGAACAAGATAGTGACAATGGTGAAAACGAGCAGATACTTGTTTAGGACCCTGCTTTTGCGGGCTTCGGTGATAGACTGAACGTTGAAGACCTGAGTCGAGTCCTGTTAGTCGAAATATCGCTATACTCGAGAGGCACTCTAGTTTACACTCACTCCGCTTTGGAGGCTCTTCACCTCATTGGAAGTTCGCTCAAGTTTGGCGAGGATTCTGTCGGAAGCGTCGCGTTGTCGATCTCTCACGATTTTCCAATTGTGTTCGAGGATATGCCGAACAGCCCCTGTGTGCGGGTACGACTCCTCAAACCAGTAGTCAAAAGAGTGTAGATTGCGAACGTTGTGTGATAGTGTGTCCAAATAAGACGGGGCGGCGCGCACCGTATCTGAAAAGTTGTTCAAGATCTGAATAACCTTGAAATACAGAACAGCTGCATCAGACCTGTTTCCAAGAACTAGGTTCCTGAGGCGATCGTCATCGTCGAGGACGTCAAACTTGCACTGTCAGCTCGCATCTCCTTTCCAAGTCAAGCCGGGGTCCATGCTCACTTTGAGAGAGACCATTTCGTCGATCCGCGTGATGGTGGCCGTCCAATCTCGCTCCCATGACTCTATAAATACACATATCTGGATCTGGAACATGGAGACACCGGTATACAGTCCTGCTGGGTATATGCCATATCTCTTCCAGGATCCGACGCCGCGCTCGGACCAGACCCTACCACCCGGGCTCCCTTCTAGCATTTCGCGGACGTCCCACTGCTGGCCATCGCATATCGAGACCAATGCGTAATGTCCGGCAGGCTTTTGCAATGGAAGGATCCCGAGCACCGTAGAGTAGCGTTTCTCAACCAGTTTGGTCATGGCGCCGTCGTAGAAACCCTCGAAGGTCACCTGCTCCCTAAGACACTTGAAGCCTAGAGTGTGTGGGTTGGGATGGGTTGCCATTTCGTTAGGATCGATAACAATAAAAGACCGCATGTAGTGCATGAATATGCCACTATGCATCCCGTGGATTCTCGGGTAGTCCTCTTGTTCTCCAAGCGATCTAGGAGGCGCCCCTTGAGAATGGCTCAACATGGGTTCTTGATAGGAGCCCAACATCCTCATGTCGCATCGGGCACTCGTTGGCCGCTCCCGCCATCTCGCGATATGTCCATGCAGAAACTCCGGGCCATAGAAAGGCTGACTATATCCCCGAACGAGGCAAAGAATAGCCGCAGCGTTGCTTAGGTCAACGGTATCAGAAAAGCGGCTGACAGAAAATTGGCTATGTCATAGATGTATGGTCAGGCTCTGCTCTGCGTTTATATTGGGAGATTGGGTGCTACAAACGCAATAATACCACACACGTCCTCATTCGACCTAAATGTCTCTGGTAGACTCTAAATAAATCAAGTCATGTTAGACCCAGTGGAACTCGCAGGCCTATATAGTGTTATATTACCTCGTCGGGGTCCGGAGAAACCCATTTCAAGTTCAACGGATCTGCGTAGCCTTTCGCCTTGGGCAAAGCACAGCTTACAAAGCTCCAACATTTACCCTTTAGGCCGTTATTTTCCAATTGGTAATCCCAAAGGTCCCAGAAGGGCGAGACTTGCCATTTTGCCGGCCACGGATAATCGTTACTTTTAATGTCCTCTTCCGTGAGCTTGGGGTTGACGAGGAAGTCTTTGCTCCAAGGCACGGAAAATCTATCGGGCTCTGTAACCCATCTCCTGAAGACGGAGTGGACATTCCCTAGGTGCGTAGAATCTGGCATGAGGCTCTCGAGAAATCTTCTTCCCGGCTTGATGTTGGTCCAAAATGCGCCGGTGCCGCGTTCTGCCCATGCGTCGGGGCCGTTTGCCCAAACGTTTTCGGCGGTTTGAGGAATATCGTATGTTAAACCCCATCTGCCACGCCGTAGTTTCAAATATCCGCTCTGGTTGAACCGGATGTGCTCGAGCACCTGGAGTATCTGGGGTTGCAAATCAGGACCCGTCTTCGCGTCTTCCGAGAGCGTTTGTTCCGGCTCATGGGGAGCTGGGGCTCGAGGGTGACCACCAGCCTCTGAGGATTGCGGGTCTACCGTTGGCATTGATGATATTACCGATATATCCTTATCCTATATTCACACAATTCATCGATCCACCATGATGACATAGGTAGAATGTTTAGGATATTCTTTCGGCCGAGTTATTCTACACACGAAGAGAGGGATCAGGAATGGATGACTGACTGACAATGTGTAACATTGGTCGTGGCTTGTACAGCATACCCAGATAGATCGGACTTCAGCCGCGCAGGCGGAGCAGTATATATTTAGAAGCGTGGGGTGGCCTGTGCCCCACGGCAACGCGACGGGCGCTAAGCTTTAAATAAACCGATTAAGGTACGGAGCGGTCCGGGGAGAGACCGCCTCGGGAGTGTATTTTAGTATACGGCCGGGTCGGCAAGACATACGTACGTACATGAATTATTGCACCCGTATCCCGAGACATGGGCCCGATCCGAAGCCGTGGTGGGATGAAGGCTACCGAATACTCCATGGAGCTACCTAGAGTTATGAATTCGGCGAGTAGCCTCGGAGTCTACGTCTAAATAGACTTTGCCATCTATACGTATATCTGCGTTGGTAGAGTATAGAATTTTGGCTATTAAAGATTTAGATGTTATTATAAACCATTTTGACCTTTTGTGATTCCAAGTAGCCGAAGTATATGCAAGGTTCGGACCGTACAGAGTATAGGGAACTTACTTCACCTATACAATTCTGGCTAAGAAATAATTCAGCTATAATGGCATTAAACTCCATTCAAAGTAAGAATCAAAAAGTGTAGTTATAAGCATGCATTAAATCCTTTTGGTAGCCACCCAGATACCCACACCTCGGTTTGATATCACAGTTACTATACTACACCGTCCATCAAGTTCCCGCCCCTTTAAACGCCGTACCAGTGGCCTCTGGAGTCCATACATAACCTTTCTCTCTCTCAATACCAGACCAGCATCCAGGAAATCAAACCCATGAACTCATTCTTCATATCCATCTCTAAGGTACTAAAAAGATAGTGGCAAATAGTCCATACAGAACACCGCAAAAATGAATGAAGGTGCCGGCGCACCTGGGAACGTGAAAAAACGCCACGCCATGCTTAAAAATGAAGCCAACTGCACGACGCAGAAAAAAGCGAGCGGCAATCCGCTATAACGAATCGAACAATATTATGTAACAAGAATCCGTACAATAGAAGGTCGCAGTGGCTGCGCGTACCCATCTCCGACAATACCGATAATTTTCAACGGTTCGACGCACACCGGCTCTTGGCACCGGAGATCGCCCCAAAAATGGGGCTGCGAAAGGCAAGACATTAGATGAGACTTGGGGGTATTAGATAAGTTGGAAGCAGTCGGCAAGGCGGGCGACTAGCCATCCACCTTGATGCGTTTGGGCTCGAAACCTTCATGGCCGTCCGAATGAGGGCCAGCCGTGCTGATTTCGGGGCTTTTTCTCTTCGTGATACTCGGCCCACTGTCATCCCTCAGAAATGAAGGTCCCGATCCAGCAACGGGGGTGGCAAAGTTCAAGGGACTCGGGAGTGTGGTGCTGTTGTCACTTCTGAAATTCCAATCGGGGTAGAAGCTACTGGGGCTGGGGAGGAACTCGTTGTTGAGGAATCGTGATGGAAGCGCCGAGACGGGGGTATCAATGTTCATACTCGTGCTATGGGTCTGGGGAGGCGGCCTGGCGAATGGATTGGGAGGGCCAGTAGCACCCGCCGAGAGTATGGAAGTTGCTGATGGAGACGGAGGTGGTAGCCTGGGAGCATCAGCGCCGTTGCGTCGTACAGGTTGAGCCGACGCATCCGCTGTGCCTCGAGGCGACGTGGTAGCCGGCTCTCCAGTGTTACTGCCAGCATCGGAGGCCTCATCTGGAATCTGCACCCGTAGGCGAGGTCGAGACGCACCGTCCATCTTTAGGCTGTTTGAGCGAGAAGGAGGAGTGAAGCCACCCTCAGGAATGGTGGATATAGAGCCGCGAGCTTTGGGGAAATTAGCACCTGTATTGGCACGTTGGGGCATAGGCGGCGAATTCGACGACTTGATCCGCGACACAGAGCCTACGTCGACGGACTGTGCCCGGCTGCCTGGTTCTTCTTTCAAGTGAGCGTCCGCGTGGAATGAATCCAGATGCTGTCCCAAGATAGATCGGTTGTCATCAATGGGCGTGAATATACTACCACCCTGGTTTCGTGGCAGCTTTCTGATGCTAGACGTATCGAGGCCAGGCTGGACCGGACGATCGTGCAGCCGTTCGGATTTAGGCGGGTCCATGGGCGCGAGCGACTGTGCCGGGGGCTCGGGGATGTGGTGTGCCTGTATGTGCGGTTGTTTCTGAGGAGCACTAACGGGTACTTCGAGGTGCTGGGGCGACGGTTGTGGGGGTGAGATATGCGGCACCGGCTGAGGAGGCAGTTGTGAAATGTGGACCTGGGGAGGCGAAGGCTGAGGTCGGGCAGTCGGTTGAGGCGGTGCATAGCTAGGAGGGCCGGACGAGCGACGAGCTTCCTCCATGTACGCGGGCATCTGAGGTGGGTGAGCTGCGGTGGTGTACTGATACGGGGCTGGCGGAGGCCCCTGTTGGAGAGAGGGCTGGGGCGGGTAGATAGCAGGCTGGGGTATGTAGCCGCCGTATCCATTCACGACGGGTTGGGGGCCCGGGGCGCCGCCGGGTTGGGGCACGTTCGGCGGGCGTCGAAAGTCGTTTCGCGACGGTGGACGGGAGCCCATCTGCGCCGGCTGAGGAGTGTGGCCTCGCGGCACAAAGGGCATGCCGTTGATGGGGGGAGAGGCCGACGGGGTGTGATGCCTCAGGTGTGTGAAGGCTGGCTGGCCCTGGAAGTGTGGGGGAATCATCGGAGGCTCGACGGAGCCTTCATGGCCGTGGGGAGGGGTTCCCTCGAGGTCCTCGTCATCGTCGTCGTCGCCGCCGCCGTTGAAATCACCGGGACCCTTGTGCTCGTTGGGACCACCATGCTATACGACCGCTCCCATTAGTATATACGGGCGAAGAAGGGTACTAGGGATGAATGCCACGTACATATTGGTATCTGGTAATGAGATCTCGCATGTCGGATGACGAGTATTCGTAAAGCTTCTTGTTGCTACCGAAAATGAAAACGGCCACATCGACAGAGCAGAGCACCGAAAGTTCATGGGCCTTCTTGAATAGGCCACCTTTCCGCTTCAAAAAGGTGCTGTCCGGGGTATGCGTTAGCGGCTAGTCCATTCGCATCGCACTGCATTGTACCACATCACATCGCATAGATTGCGATCGCAGTGGCAGCAGCCGTAGCATAGCACAGTATAGAGTAGTGGCAGGAGAGAGAGGAGGGAGTCGGGCTGGGCTGGGCTAGGCTGGGCTGCTTACACAGAGCGATTCCTGTCATCCTTGATGGCCTTGATCTCAATCTTTCTTCGTCCCATCTTGACAGAATTATGCGCGCGTGCGGTGAGACACGGGCGACGAGGTCGAGTACACACGAGTGGTCGGGCGCCGGTTCTACGCGACTATACAGTCTACGGCGCTCACGTTGGCCGATGGCGAGTTGGAGAGGGAGGCGTGGTGATCCAGCGTGGCAAAAGAGAGACGGATTTCAGGCTAAGAACAGACAGCTGTCGAAAACGGACGATGCAGTATATATATTCCGAGTCGGAGACAACGGGTCGCAGGCTGACGGATTGGCTGAGTTGGCTGACTGCCGCAAGACAAGTAGATCCGATAGACACACAAACAATTGGATGGTTTGGCCAGAGATGAGAAGGCGATGCCGAAGCCGACAGAGACAAGAAAAAAAATGAGGATTTACACACGCGTGGCTCAATGGACAGGAAGAATGGCCCAAGGATGGAGAGAGGAATAGAACAACAAGTAGGTAATAGTATTGCTTTGTAAGGTACCAGATGTAGAGGGGAAGAGAGAGTTTGAGAAAAAGAATGCGCGTGCGGACGTGCGTGCGTATGCGTATGCTACATCCAAAGCTTGCGAGTAAAGACCAGGAATTGATTGAAGACGGAGAGGACGGACGGGTGTATCGAAATATGAAACGATTCGAAAAGAGTCGAGGGACAGAATGAGGGTGAAGAAGGGTGATTATATGAATCCGGGGTTATCCACCTTGAGTTGGTGGTGGTATGGGATGGATGGTTGGATGGTGGATGGTGAGTGGTGGGAGAGAGAGAGAGGAAGAGAGCATAGATGTATGTATGTATGTATGTATGTAGGCATGTACCGCTGTATGTAGTACCTATCCTGTCAGTTGTATTGATTGTATGGGAGAATAGCGTATAACTAAGAGGTTAGGTACCTACATTTGTAGTTACAGTATAGTGGAGAGGGCATGTAAGGCTAGTACAGGACTCTACACTCAGGATACGCTATATCGTGCTATAAAGAGGCAGTCTAACCGTTGGCTGCCGGGTCATGGAAGTAAGTATACCTATACTAGGCGGGTTGGGTGAAGGACGCATACATCAACCAGGTACACAATACATCCCGATCGGATGATAGATATGATAGATTATGTAGGTAGTGCAGTGTATGTGCAATACAATACAAAACAATGCGATTGCTGAATGGTGTATCTTTTTTTTACGTGCAGGGACGATGGGGCTGAATCTGGCGTGGGTTGTTCTAATAATAGAAGAGATCGTGTTCACCACCTTTTTGGATTTTTTTTGTGTGTGCTATGTATGTAGGTTACCTAGGTAGTGTGGTGTAGTGTAGTAGGCAGGCATTGATGCGGGAAGTGTGCGGTGTGCGATTGTTGTGGGTTCAATGCGGGAGGAAAAAGAGAGAGAGAGAGAGAGAGGGAGAGGGAGCACGAGCTAGGCCAGACATCCTCTGTTGGAGAGAGAGAGGGCGCGCGAGAGAGAGGTAGGTAGGCATGTACAGTTCGATAATCGTATGAACACCAAACTGTTCGACCTAACCTCCTGGGAAATGCCGCCTAGGGCAGATGAAGACAGACGTATCACTTCAACAAAAAGGACAGGGTACTTCATTAGATGACAGGGGGCGGAGAAAAACCCGTCATTGGCTGTAAATCGGAAAGCTCCTTGGTTGGGCTTACGAGTTCGCACTGTCCGCTATAGAGCCCATTCTTTTCGTCACCACAGTGACTTGTCTACGCCTAGATACTGTACATGACTGTATACCTATGCCTTCTGTCTGCTCCGCGCATACGCATAAGGGACGGAAGTAGGTGCGTGTTTTAAGCATACCTTAACCTGCTGAAGCCGTCCCGAAGTAGCCATACCGGTCCCTACTGATACAGTGTGCCAAGACAAGCCCACCTACTGCAGTCGGTTAAGTACACCGCGCTACTGTACAGGCTGGCGTGGCTGAGCGACCTTAGGTACTCTTGTCTACTGGAGAGGTCTTAAGTATCCATTCGTTCATTGGTAGTTGTGTTGAGACTCTGAAATGACGGCAATAAGTATTCCGGACTATATATTTCAAATGACCGTTTTTTGATAGCTTCAACTTTAGCTATCATGGGACTTATACTGTGCTGTGATCTCATCTGATTGTAAGGTAGGTATACCTACAATCACTCTCTACTACCTGCCTAGGGTCCCAAGTACTACGTTAGGTAGGTAGGAGGCAGCATAGCTTACATAGAGCCCGAGTCCTGCCCGAGATGCGTATGTTTACTACATACATGTAGGCATATAGCATAATCTATCTACTCTTTATCCAGGTACATAGGTATCTACCAATTGATGGAGGTACATGTATGAAGATGTATGTAAGATACCTTTGTGTTAGTATTCCATACCTGTCTTAGGTGCATTGGTCTTCCTAAGCTGCTGTACGGATCCAGCCATCAATTCCTATTCAGGCCTAGCCACCATGTCGTTGACCCTTCTCGAATGGCGCTCGAATCCTACCAGTCCGGAATGTGGGTCAAACATCCCTAATCTATACACTGCACTCAGTAGGTAGGCACTGCATATTGCCTACCTAGGTAATACCTATCGAGAGGGTATCTGCTTACGGAGTACTTACCTAGGTAGGTAGTAGATATGTGGTCGACACTCTATCACGATCAATTCAACTCACATTTTCACTGACCTACATAGGCGCCGCGACTTCTTTGGCATACGAATATAGTATGTCTACCTACCTATCTACATACTCAAGACATAGAGGCGTTGAAAACCGGCCTGTAAAATAGTAACACTGCCTCCCTGATCCGGGTGGTCTTTTGCTACTCTACCCCTCCATCCTCCCCCCCTCTCACTCAACCACCTTTTTCATGTAGGTACGGCCACCAGCCCTCCTGTTCCGGTTACTCTTGAGCCTCATGTGGCACCTAAGTTATTTTTGGAACGAATAAGCTTTTTGTTTCTTCGATGATGCATCTCCAAGCCCACCCACGCTTCCCCATGTCCTTGTCCACCACACTCTGCACCCATGTTCGCCGTCCATCCTCCCCCTTCTCCTCATCGTCATCGTCCATCCCTCATCGCTACGACTACCACCACGCCCTAGCAGCATATCTCGTCTGTTGTGTACGTATAATGCAGATGCAGAAAGCAATGCATCTAGTGTTACTTGCACTTGCTTGCATGCTTGCTTGCATACATTAGGTAGGCATCGGGTACGGCACGGCACACTAGCTAGGTACGCTACACTACACTATTCTATACTCTAATTACACCAGACTTTGCCTATAGAGCAACCCTCACGGCAGACATACCCACCGAGCTGCACTACACCACACCAACATAACCTACCATCAACACCACTACACCATGATGCACTACATACCCTCGCTGTCCATCCACGACCAAGTAGGCAATCAATATTCCCTCCCCATATACCAATATAGGTTGTACAGCCTGTTGCACAATCGCGGCTATACTGGGTATGCTAGGCGTGCCTCGCCTGCGTCGGCCCAATCGCATCGTGAGCGAGACGCAAATAAGCGCTTGCCGGGCTCGGCCGCGTCGATTCTCACACTGCTTATCCTCGATTATCTCACCATCATAGCCCCTCTGCCATGTCCCGGAACGACAAACATAGACTATCTCGTCCTCTTCAGCGTAATAGTAGAGCTGTTAATCATGTCAGATACACCCACTCACCCACGCTTCCGCTAGCTAGCCGCTCAAGACGTCCGGTGAAGATGTGTCTCGTCAACCGACGAACGTCACCGCGCGGGGGTAGAGTCGCCCGGGAACATAAGCGTCAATCGCTTGATCTCCGATCGCCGGGAGAGTCAGCAGCCGTGGCTGGCATCACACCTCTCGCAACCCAAGTTTAGACAGAACCGCGCTAGGTGAGAGAGACCGGCCCCTGTCGAGTAGAAACGCGCATGTCTCTGTTACCCTATCTTCTATCTTTGATATGTCCGAGAAGTGTCCTGCCTATCAGATGGAGAACGAAGCCGCCGACGACGACATGTAGACCGACTCACTAGATGCCTTACCCATTGCTCGCTACTGCATGTGTACCACTGTATTTGGGTTGGCGAATGAGGAGCGACTTATCACGAGGTCCTCTGCGTAAGATACGGTAAACCTAGGTACATAGGTAACCTACCTAGTTCATCCGATGTCAATGTTTACGTGACGGCCCATGGTTAACTGTGGTGAACTGGGGGGTCCCGCCGCCTACTAATCATTTACTTTCTCATGCTGTTTACGCTGTATGCTAGGTATACTACTAATCCCATATGTCTCTTTTCAATCCGAAAATCAGAATAGTTTTCGTAGCATATAGTGCACAATAATCATTGACCAGTAAGGGGCTTTTGCGACGCACCCCGGGCCGCATCTGCGCACATAGGTACATACATGTCTACACACGCATATCACACGCCTACGCATGCCATGCATGTCCACGTCCAGACACATGGGGAGAGATCTAATGCGTAGGTAGTAAGAGTCAGTAAGCAACCAAGATATAGCCAAGAGAACAGAACTCGATAATCCAACCCATCGATGCAATTGCCGACAGAACAGAAGACAGAATAGCAGCCAATCGAGCCCGTAAGCGCCGGGCACGATCGACCCTCATATGGGCATCAACGATGGCGGATTTGAGAGGCGCTCATTGGATTGTGGTGAGCTGCAAGCAATCAGGCAAGGCTGTGGCTTTGACAAGTTGCGGACATGGATCTCGGTCCATGCAGGGTTACCGAGCCGGATGTGCTATAAATAGCTATTTTTAGCAACCACATGCGTCCATCACTAACCCACTGCGTATGTAACTAACTACCTGGCTCGCCTTGTGCTGGTGCTAGGGCAGTTTACTAGCAGTGACAGGGTTCTGACTAGGGCGCTGCCAGGTGCCTCCCCCGCCCGGATCCCTGCCACGGCCTGCAGATGGATAATTCTTCCCTTTCGATGTTGCTCGCGGGCCAATCAGCGCTGTCCACCCGCGATATACTGTAGGCAATGTGGGTAAAATCGCTGACCCGATGACAATTTACCCCCTCCTCACCGGGAAAATCCCAAACAATTCGGCCAAAATGAAAGAGGCCGACAATAAGCCACTCGTACGACGAGAGAGTATATCGAGTACCTATCTACTGGTACATACGCATACAATACAGTAGGTAGATAGATAGATATATGTACATAGGTATGCCAAGGAGATGTGGGCAATGCTGGCACCCGAACGTTAGGTGGGTTTGAATCACTCCCTCCACAACTTGATGAACTCAGCTCTCTTCCTGTTCTACATACTCTACTAACTCTTCTCCTACGGCAGCGTTGACATATATATTTACTAAACAAAGAAGTGTGTCTTTGAACCAATTCTTACAAGATACAGCTATCAACACTGTGTACGCTATCTACATACTACCGTATAGGTGCTACCCAGATTCGGTACGGTACCTATAACATCCGAGCACAGGCCGTAACAGAAAATAATGAACGAAAATAATGATATAATAATATAATAGGTAAAAGTACCTACACTACGCTAAGTATCCGTTGGACCCAGAAGGGGAAGTCAACAAGTCAACGGTGAAACTTGTCCCCTTGTTGGTCTAGATCCTTGCGTTCATCCGGAGATCTATGACCTACATATGAAGGACCAGGTACAGTAGTAGGTAGGTACTGTAGTAGTAGATATGTAGAAGGTAGATACCTACATACATACATATCTTAGCGTAGGCACTGTCACGACACCTACCCTACCTACCCTACCTAGACCATGGCCCTGCCAAGTCTCCCCTGTTTCCGGAGTCTGCCATAGCTGCGATAGCTGCCCAGGGTTTTTAGTATACCTACTTACTTACTTACTTACTTACTTACCTACCTGAGTATCTACTGTATCTACCGTAACCGACAAGGTTATGAAGTGAGTGTCTAGTTTCTACACTTACTACATACTTACACGATGCGCCGTACATCGTACATGCTACTACCTACATCCGGTCTGCGTCCTCCGTCTGGCGTTGTGACAAATTACGCATGAGAGAGGTAGCCGAAGCTCGTTGCGCGGCATCCTCCGCGCTCCTCCATGCCCCATGTCGCTCACGATATCTCCGCTCACGGCCCTCACTGTCACGTGTAGAGTCAAAAAGGCTCGGCGGACTCATCCTCCCCTGCCACGAGCTCCGTCAACCGAGCTACCAACTACGAACACGGGAAATATGTCTTCGACATGACAAATTGGGCGAGCTTCACTAGGTATTCTACTGGTCTAGATACTGGTCTACTGGTCTACTGACCTGATGACCTACTGACCTATGGGCGGCCTATTGTGCAAAAGAGGTCCTATGTCGTGTCTTTTCGTGCTCGTATGTATGCTCCGACGTCTGATTCGACGGCTAGGATGACTTACCTAAGACCATGCCGTAGCTTGGCGGGACATGCAACGAACCAACCAGCGAATGAACGAACGAGCGAGCGACTGGCAGCGATCCGAACCTCGTGTCACCGCGATACCTGTCTCAGCCTTATGTCGGTCAACGGCTTTGTGTTCGGGTCAAGTCTGGCAAATACGGCACCTGAAAATTGAATGTTATGGTGCGACCGGCGATCAGTGCAGCATGGTGTTACCAAGGTAAGCTCACTCGCCCACCCGTGCCCTACTGAAAAGAACAAAACGAAACGAAACGGAACGAAACAGAACGAAACAGGACGAAACAGGACCTCGCCGTTCTTCATCCGTTGCAGTTGCAGCACTGTTTCCCACGTTTCTTCTCACTAGGCGTACACGTACTCCCGTAGATCCCGTTGCCCACCATTGTGAGACATTCGGCGGACTCGGCTGAGTAATGCCGCCGGGACGCCTCGGATAGGCGGAATCATTGTGTGGCTAGAGCTTATTGTCTTAGGCGCGTCTTTCCCACGTATACTGCCGTATCTTTACTCTTTTACTCTACACACGGCTCGATGACTGTATGTCACGGGGGATGTCTCTAGGCCGGTCGGTGCTTTGCTAAGGTGCACACATTTACCTATTGCTGGATGGCTGATATAGCATATGGCGGGCTATACTTTATTAATTCGCGATACTAGATGCCGACTATACCGGCTCTGCGCGCGCTGGATTTCATCATCGCAGCTAGTAGCCTCGCGGACTCGATGTGATTGGTACTTTGAGCTGGGTTGCCAGGAACTGACTCACCATCTTCTAGCAACTTGGTGCTCCCCTGCTAGTGCTAGTGACCTCACAAGTCTGACGTCCGTCAACGGCGAGGCGGCCTATACCACGGCCCATGGTCGATGGATTGCATTCTGACCTGGAAGCTACGGACATCCCGATGAAAAGACCAGGATGCGTGTCGACGGAACGGGAGAGGCAGAGGAGGAAAAGTGAAGAAAAAGAGAGGGAGAGGGAGAGGGAGAGAGATCTGCGGCTGCTGACTACGGTAGAGATAGGAAACCATGCTGCTCGGAGCTGCATATCTAGGTATGTACTTGGATGGTGATGATACCGACTTACCTGGCCAAGGAGCTGAGTTGGGTATAGAGTGTAGGTGAGTGAGGTATAAGCTTATCTCATCCTCACGATGAGAGAGGAGAGGAGAGGGAGGAGGAAAGGGGAAAATTGGGGAAGATGGGGAGCAGATGGACCAACCAACCAACCAAACCAACCTCATGATGGGAATTTGCTGGCATTCTTCCCACTCTACTACACCGGGCGCTCCGTCTGTCTGTCTGTCTAGGTATCCTATCCATCCATTTGTCGTGGCCGTCTATCACTCACTCATTGACTTACATTAGGTAGTTGGTCTGTCTAGGTATGCCTGTCTTCCCCATTTTCATGATGACCTGACTTGACCCGACCCGACCTGACCTGCCTATACGCATTACCTACTTACTTAACCTACCTAAGATATGCTGTACCTAAGCTAGGTAGGTATGTCTCTACAGCACACTTTACCGGTCCCGGATAGGCGCTAGTCCAACTAGCCCCACCTCTGCCGAGTTTGGGTTTGCCTGTTTGGATGCTTCGTTCGCCCGTCACAGCTCTGAGTGGAGGCCACATGGAACGTCCAATACCAGCGCCTCGGTAAAAGACGAGGTTGCATTTGATTACCACCATCCAGCACGACTAGTTGGCACTTGCATCGTCATCGTCACCCTTTGATTTCTTTTTCTTCACCGTTTTTTTGGGTTTTCTCATTCCCCTTTTCGACTCTACTATACATACACGTACATACTACCTACCTACTTACTTACATATACTATTACCTGGGAGGGTTCAGTATAGGTGCTGGGTATGTGGCTGATTACCATGTATGGATGGATGTATGTACGGATGTATGTATGTAAGTGTGGATGTTCGTTCTTGTTTGGGTGGACATGCTGGGCTCGTCGTCGTCGTCGGTCCCGTCGCTTGCCGCCTACGACCATCCTCTTTAGCTGAGCTTCACTTTACTTTTTCACCTCTCACTTTCTCTGCATATTTTTCCTGCACACTGCCTGCACACTGCCTGCCAGCTCGTCTGT
The DNA here is from genome assembly GCA_022432375.1 of Nemania sp. FL0031. Lineage (NCBI taxonomy): Eukaryota > Fungi > Ascomycota > Sordariomycetes > Xylariales > Xylariaceae > Nemania > Nemania sp. FL0031. The sequence goes on from JAJKKK010000020.1 coordinate 647,294, forward strand.
GCCTCTCCTGTACGCTTCGCGTAGAAACTAGCTGCCTCGAAATATCTATGTAACTGACCAAGTAATCGTCTTATAATGCCGGACCTCTGCATGTGTATAGGTACGCCTATGCTTATGTTTTATGCACATTGACGTGGGATAGATGGATAGAGACACCGCAGAGAAGACGGTGAATGTGTAGTGATACTTGCCTATGATGACGATGATGATGAGTATGTACTATCATCTTCCCATTTGTGTATTCGTCTGTGTGTCTACGGGTATCCTTCCTCACCTCGTCTTGCCGCGTCGTCGCCTTGTCACCTTGTCGCCTTGCCCGCCTATCTCAAGTCAACCAACCTCCTTGCTTTCCCTGCCTTACTTACTACTTATTTACTTACTACTATAGAAACACACATATAGTGCGTGCATGCAGTGAGCCTCCGGTACCTACCTTAGCTTAGCTTCGTTACCAGGTAGGTTAGGTAGTCCGCACCCTTCCCACGTTGGACCGACATGGCCTGAATAAACGGAATATACTAGTAGTAGTAGGCACATGGAAAAAAATGCATGTCATCGCACATGGTTCTTCTAAGAATAGCAATGAGGATTTTCGCCTTTCCGCGTCTTTTCCTTTCCTTCTATCCTTCTTTCTTACTTCCATCGGCGCTTCGATCGTAGGGTTTAGGTAGATAGGTAGCTGGCTAGGCACCTCATTGGTTCCCCTGGTCCCGCCGGAATGGCTAACGGGGAGGGGAGTTTATTCTGGTATTCCCCTCCTTCCCCTGTTGTTCGCGTGGTCTCTTAGTGTTCTTACTAGCTGCGGCATGTGTGTTGGGCCGGTAAGTAAGTAAGCACATTGTACGGCACGCGGTGTGTGCTTGTATAGAGTATACGTAGATGGGTAGGTATCCGAGTTGGGTGGATAGATAGACCTGCGGTGGTTGATCTACGCATGCACCCATAACTACTTGCTTTTTTTTTTTTTTTTGCGTGTGGATCTACCAGATTTCCTCATCTGGTGGGTGGATAGAGGTAGGCAGATAGATAGATGGATGGATGGATGGGTACACACGCACAGACACACACATATAGACATCCAACACACATTTACAGTAGATACGTGCATACACTCCTTACCACACTTCCCTACGCCGCGGTACTCCGTGTCATACTGGTGATACTCGTCCACTAGCACAGCCATGCGTGTGGTGGTTTCGGGGCACGGTGCGTACCTACGTTGAACATGGGTATGGTATAGACAGAGAGCATAGGCCGAGCGAGCGAGTATTAAGATAGATGGGGGGAAAACAATAAGACAGATAGACGAACGAAGAACATGGCCATCCCAAGCATGTACCTACTCTATGTATGTATTATGTATTATGTATTGTATGCAAAGTAAGCCTTCCTAACGCCCCTTGCTTACGGGTCGCTCGGTCGAACACCTCCTATGTACGCACCGCACACACGCGTCCATGTCCATGGTAGAGGTACCGACCGACTGCCTCTGCCCACGTGCGTGCAAGGGTCCGGCGAACCTTCAATGCGACCGAATACTTCTGGAACATATGGAATTCCTGCATCGTCGGAAACAATTAAAACAGGGGTGGTCGACTAGCTGGAAATGCTTCGTCGCCGTGCTTGCGTGAATGATACCCATGCATCCATACGCCATAGACGTACGCCGTGTATGTACGCCATGAATATACATACCTATAGACAGGGAGACGGGCATGGGCAAGAAAGCGAAGAATTATAAAAAAAAAAAAGAAAGAAAAAAAGAACATGCAATGGCAAAGCCATCATGTGGTTCCAATTGTAGATCTGACATACATGTACACATGCAGAGAGAAGTCGGCACAGCAAAAGCGGAAGAATCCAGTTATTTTATTTGGTGTTTATTCAACCCTTTCTCTTTTCTACTTGCTTCTGTCCATAAACAAACAAAGGAACAACAGGCGAAAGCCGCTGAGAGGCTATGCTAACTCCACACACGGTACCAATACTCGTGTGTACATACCGGGGATATAGGTCTGTTGTTCTGCTTCTTTCCACCCGCCCGCCTAACCCCTATCCTCTTCTTATTCATGCTCGTGGGATCCCTGTCTGGCCCTATACATTAAAAAAACATCATTAAAAAACTCATGCGCTGAATGATCCGAATCCTCCGTGGTCTCCGCCCTGATTGGTTGCCGTTATTGTGCCGTTGAGTAATGGGCATTTACTATTGGGTCATGATTATGTTAGCGCAACCCTGTCACCTGGGATGAGTGATGATGTGGGAGGATAGATGTGTAGAGCAAATAGGGGATGGTGAGTTAATAAATGGTCTATCGTTCCGTTCATACCGAGCCGGCCGACGCACGGAGAGTAGGCTGACCGGCTAGGTTTGTTTAGAATGATGAGAAGATAGGAAATGTAAAGGGATGAAGCTCGACTTGAGTGAGTGGTGGGGGGCCAAATGATCCCTTCACTGAAAGAGTATGGGGAAGTATCATCATTTCGTAGACGACATCAGTATCCAGAGAGGGGGAAAGAAAAATCGGGATTCAAGAAGTGAAGAATGGAATGACAATGATGCCAGTACCTCTTGTTCGTCTTGATGTGTCCTACTTGCCCACAATTCGCGCATTTCCGAGTTGTGCCGCCTAGCGTCTTATCGCCAGAAGCATCAGGGGATGCGGCTGTGGCGTTCGCATTGGTATTCGCGTTCGCGTTCTTCTTCTTGCCTTTGCCCTGCTTCTCGCGCACTTGACGTCGATCTTGATTCTTGAGTAGGCGTGACAATTCTTTCTCCACCCTGTTTACGTGTGAGCAGGTCCTCTTTTGATTCATCTCAGAGTTTCGAGGTGAACGAGGGAGCGAGGGAATGACTTACAGCTTCACCTTGTCGCGATTATCATCGGCATCTGCAGTTGGTATGATGCTGTATACACTATTCCAGAGGCATTAGCTCGTGTTCTAATCGATGCTCTGTTAAAATAGGTTCCGACTCACTCTCTGTCTTTAGCCGTAAGGACGGATCTTTGCTTCATATAGTTCCGTATGACTAGGGGGTCTTCCAGAATTACTGTATCTGTAATCATCTCACCAGCACTGTTTTTCTTCTTTCTTGTGATCTTCAGTTTACGCTTGCCGCTGCGACTAGCCGCGCTGAAACGGCTGAACTGACTTCGTCCGTCATCCACCGGAGCAGGTGTGGCATCAGCATGTCTGTGATTGAAGCGGTCGTCTTCATTCGATGTGTCCAAGACATCGGCATCCTCGTGAGTAGTGCTGTTGCTGAGTGTGGTCTTCTGTCTCTCCCAAATATCGCGAATGGCAGCGTTGTACATGTCCTGCTGCTTCTTGACATTGTACGAATGCCCTCCGTTCGCTTTACGTTCGCGCTCGATGGCATCCGCCGACGTAGCTAGCGGCCCTTGTACAGCATTGATGTAACCGCCCTTCATAGACGTCTTGATAAAACTGAAACCCAGGCCATGGCCGGTGGGATCACCCTCGCCATGTAGCGCGACCATTGCCTTGCCAGCGCTGGCATCAAGGAAGTTTTTGGAGATTCGCCAAGGTGCTAACTGGACGACGAGGGGCTCATCCACGCCGTCCTCATTATCTTCCTTGTCCTTGGGGTCGAAGCCGGCATTTTCCATCAACTGCTGACCAACCTGCATAGCTTCAACCAGGCAGACGTCCTCAGGCTTGATCATGGCGCGAATGGCGGCCTCGTCCATCATGACCTCGCTCTCCTTGAGATGCCAGGTCTTCGATTCTTTGCTGTAGTCGAGAAATTCCTTCAGCTTCTGTCTATTTTGCGGATCCTCTTTCTCGAAGACGTGTGGTGTAATCTCCTTTAGAGAGACATCTAGCGTCTCCTTCTGCTTCATCATTCGGAATGCGATCATCTTGAGCCTGTTCTTCGAAGTATTCGTTACCTTCCTGGCATGGGGCCCCGGAACTTCCATCGAAGGAAAGGCTTGACCGACGGTGTATACATGGTCAATGTTGCGGAGAAACCACCGGGGGCCTTCTGAAGCGTTGGTAGTGTGCCCTAAGAGAAAATCGTTTGGGCGTGGCTCGTGCTTAAAGATGGGTGCGCGATACATCTCGTTATGAAGAGTAGGGACGGTCTCACCAGGATCGACGGTACCAAAGATACTAAATGGCGACCTGTCTTCGGGGAGGAGGGGATGTGTCTCGCCGATATCGAGCTTAGGTATCTTCTCATCATCACCCCGCTCCTTGCGGCGGTAGTAGTTAATGACCCGGTTACCCATGCCGAAATTGGACAAAACGGTGGGGAACTGTTCGCTGTATTCGAAGAGCACAGCGGTGGAATTGTCGTTGAGACTAAGATCTTTGGTAGTCTTAAATATCTCATGAATACTCCGGCCCTTGATGTCCTTTCTCCTGACCTTGCTAGGTTTTCGGACGCCAATACTGTGCTTCACAATCTTTTCTACGTCGAACTTTTTCCGATGGAACTCCCAAGGCTGTCCGTCTAACTTTGTACGGTAGAAGGGGAAGGTAAGCTTAAGAGCCGGTAGACTATGTTCAACGCCGACGCTAGATAATGTAGCTCGGACCTTGCTCTTGTGGTTATTCTTCAACGCGTCATATGCGTCATCGTTGGAAATATTGAAATGACGCATGACATCTCTCCGAAGTTGGCCGCTGGCCATGCGCTTGGTCTTCTCCTCTAACTTCTGGCGTTTGGAAGGCCGTGCCGACTGCACGTCTTCGAGGAGTAGATAAGGATCGCTAGGATCAAGGCGTACGCGCTTACTAGATTGCCGCGTAAAAACCTCAAAGTCGTCGATGGCCCAGGTCTCGTAAGACGAAATATCAGGAAGACCGGGCTCATACTTTGGTCGTTTCGCCTTCGGCTGGGACTGCAGAAACTCGCGATCCCAATCGTCCATCTCGTCGTCGACATCAGCACTCTGTGCAGCCGTCGCGTCTGCGCTGGAATGTGGCTGTCGGTCAGTGAGAGACGACCAATCCTGACATACCGTCGCTATCTCATCGAGACTAAACCCGCCCACAAGCTCCTCGTCATCCGAATCAGAGAAGTTGTCTTCGGCATCGAGAAGAAGGACGCCACCAAAGCGACTGGCCCAATCGTCGGCGTCGTGATATGCTGTGCGCTGGTTGGATATGCTGAGAGCGTTGTCGGGGATGCGGAAGAGCTTCGAACAGTCGGCGTCGAGCTCCAACTCGAGTTTGGTGGGCAGAAATTCGGGAGGATCCCTGTCCTTATTCGCGGGCTCCTTGTACTGGAACTCGGCCGGCCACTCAGGAAGTAGCTTGTTGAAATGGAGGATCTTGTGGTCGGCGAAATGGGGAAACTTCTCGCGCAGTAGGTCTTCGGTGCTCTGCAGGGGCTTCTGCATTCCCTCGTTGGTCTGGCCAATCCACTTGTCGATGGAGACGCTGTACTGGGGGAAGTTGAGTTTCCAGCGCTCCTCAAACGTCATGTTTTGCCAATCCTCGTCCGTTACCTCGTGCACCATGTCGACATCTCCATCGTGGTCGGCCTCATTCCTGTTCTCTGCTTCGACCTGTCCGCTGGGCGGTATGCTTGTGGTTGGTTGTTTTTCGGGGGCGGCTGCGGGTGTGACCGTGGCACCAGCCGCAGCGTCGGCATTAGCAGGCGTCACATCATCGGGTGCAGCATCTTCTGGCGGAGGGGACGAGGCTAGATAGTCATTGTCGCCTTCGAGGCCGCCTCCGAATAAATCGTCTAGATGGTCGGTATCGTGGCTCGTGCCCTCATCCTCTGTCAGGCCTGGAGGTTGGGAGGGACCGGTGTCACGGAGGGCATCGGTGGATCCGACATCGCTGGCTAGGTCATCGTCGCTCATGTTCTCGAAGTCGATGGCGTCGTCGGCCTTGTTGGTCTGGTCAATGACCTTGTCGCCGAAGGTGTGGAGGTCGAGGCCGTTGGCTTGCGAGCCTCTCGGGTCGTCGTTGAACATCATCTTCATGTCCTCCTCATCCCGCCGTTCCTGCTCGGCCCAGTCGATATTGTCGAACGCGGAGGCATTTTGATCGTCCATGGCTTCCTCCTTGATGACAGGGCTTGGGACATCGTGAATGCCGTTGAGGGTGCTGGGCGCGCCGGCCGCAGCTGGTGGCAACGGGCTACTCATGGCGAAATGAATAGGCGTACAAACAGCTCGATGCAGCTTTGAAATGAAAATGGCCGGTCTTTAGATAGATAGAGTGTAGGCGTAGGGAGAGGTGTCGGCTCCTCGGGGGAACTCGTTCACACGAGGGGGTGGGATGATTCTCGCATCGCAGGGGAAGGGAAGGGAAGAAAGAGCAGAGACGCTTTCAGTAGTAGCAGCGGAGGCGAAGTCTAAGTCTTTTGCACCTCCATCTAAGTTAGCTGGTGGGGGCGCAACACAACATGCGACAACGGACGGTGTCGCGTTCGTTTCGCGGGCGACGTGCGTGTGTAGGCTTTTGGAGGTTATGAGGTTCTAGAAAGGAACTAACTTGCTTTGCTTGTATGTACAAGTAGTAGGTAGGCGTTTGTTCATGGATGGAAGTGCCAAGAAACTAGTGTGGAGAGAGACACGGCGGACGACAGCGGCGACAAGAAATAGAGAAAGTTCCGATTATCCCCGATGACACCCTCCTAGTGTTAACCTAGAGAGATACCTGTAAGGTGTTGGACTGTACCTAGGGACTAAGTACCTCTTATAAAGATAGGGAGTTCCGTCTGCCCCGACCCTTTGGTTTTAGTACACCTCTAAGACCTTGGAGAGGGAGACACTTGGCAGTGTAGGTAGGCCAAAAAGAACGAGATAAACAATAAAAAGGGAGGTTCTACTAAACTGCGGATTGGTGGTTAAATTGATGTAGGTAGGTAGCAGGTATGTCAAGAAGTAGGTACGTACCTAATGTTACAGGAGAACCGGTAGGCGCCTGAGGAGGTTGTCGGACCCACTATCTCAGATACCACTGCACCCCATACCTGCCTGCCTTACCAAGCACGTACCTACCTAGGTACCTCAGGCAGGCAGGCAGCTACCTACATAGTAAGTACCTACCAGGTAAGCATGTGATACCTGGTACTTTACTTAATCAAACTGTATGATCAATACCAAAGCCATCACACTGGCCTTATACTCCTCTAACTCTAGTCTCCTTCTTCGTATATCGCCCTAAGTTAGAGAGTACCACGTTCTTACGTTTGAGTCTTGAAATGTTTCGAGAACCTAGGTCGCTAAGATTGTTGAGGGCTATTTCAGCTATCTTAACTACATGAAATATCTACCTAGTCACTAACAAACCTACGTAGCTCTTTTCATTGAGGACTGCCGCTGTCCCAGCGTAACAGGTCTAAACTTAGAGTCTTAGATGCGTTCAAGGTACAAGCGGTCGTATAATGCCTAAGAGTTGATTGGGTACTTAAAGAATTTCATGACTACAACCAGATGAGAAAAGGCTCCAACGCACCAACAATGTCGTCTTTTTCTCAATACGAAAGACAGCTTAATTACTATGGTAACTACGATTCAAACGAATTCTAGCCCTAGTACTTTTTAGTTGTTTCTAGCCTATGGAAGAAATCGCGCTGTGAAATACACTAGTGACTTGATTGTCAGCATTACGTAGGTTAGTAGTATGGTTATAATCGACATATAAAATGAATTTTGGTATGAGCCTATCAAGTCCATATATGGTACAATTAATCACAACTCGACAGGCCCAACTTTTGTTGCTCCGCTATGTGCATCTCTTGTTTATAGTGTCCGTGTAGATGCTCGCGGACTCCCCTTCCAATCTTCCCTTTTCGCTCGATATGTTAAGATGTTGGTAGTCGCAGCTATTCAGGCCGATCGCCGCGCCATTACCGACAAGTATATGAAGCTGTTTGATGCGGTGCTGGCAGTACCGTTATATCTTGGGAGATCGCCTAGCTAGAGAATTTCCGCGTGATTTTGGCAATGACTATGGGAGGAATTAGCACCTATTTTTCCTTCGTCACTTCGGATGGAGAGCATCATATGAGCGGCGTACTGTGTAAAGCGACAACGCTGAAGATGAAGACGAGAGATAGAACTAAGACAACAACAGGATCGACTTTCAAGCCGGGAGATTCGTCGGTGTAGAGTCCTGAACGCGTGTCAGCGCTTATTTTTGTCAACGTGTCCTACCACCCCTATTCCACGTACTCAGCATCGTGCTGCTGCTACCACCAGCACCGGCGGCCCTTGTGCTGCTAGGTCGCGCATTGGCAATCTTCTCCTTCTGGTCGGCCGCAGCCCTTCGTCGAATGGCAGTTCGGGCACCTCCCGGGGGAGCGGGAGATGAAGGTCGGCCGGTGCTTGCGCCTGAAGCAGCGGGCGAGGAGACGGGCGAAGATGCGCGGGGAGAAGACTAGAAAGGTAACAAGGTATTAGATGCGCTCCTCTTTGCGACTGGCTTACGGATGTGAAGCATTGGTGACATGGCATGTAGGAATGTAGATAGGTTGTAGTCACGAGAGCTAGTTTGCGACATGACGAAACTTGGGACTTTGAAGGGACGAGAGATCTTGGACAGAGACGTACCATTTTGACGGAGAAAGGATAATGAAGAAAAAAAAAAGGACTAGACTATTAAGACACGCTCCTCAAGGCAGTTAAAGTTTTAGAAGTGGTAAAATGAGTAGTTCGCGTGGTGGTGGTGCTGTTGATGTTGTCGGGATAGGGACTTGACTTGAAATGTATGGGACTCGTCAAGCTGGCTCAGAGTAATCTGGGGCTACACCTAGTTCCAGCTGTCGTGTTAATTGAGGCCACGATTTGGGATTCAAGGGTGATATGGGCCCACTTTTTGAGATGGAAAGGAGGTTTCGCCGAGACCCGATTCTGTTCCAATGTTTAGAGGTACATATGTAGGTCCCTAGGTACCTATGTACCTATATCCCGATAAGATAATCATTCTAGGTACCTAGGTATGTACCTGCGTACAGTATCTAGGTAGGTCCAGAGTAGGTAGGTAGAGACACCGAGGCTAGTGACGCGGTGCCGTTCGGAAGACCCCGCTAAGTACTTCATCAAGAATCCGACGCTCTTGGCCAAATTCCTCTCATCTTCGATATGTAGCAATTACTAAGGTTGTAATACTGTTCTAGGTGCTACCCTAGAAGGCACAAATAGCTATTTTTGCCACCTCACGGCAAGAACAAGCTTCCGTTAGCGTGTTGTTGTCGTCTGAATAAGATCACTACACCGAGAGTACTACGCGGCTATAACGCTGTCATCCCATATAAAAAGACACAAACGCCGACCATCATCATTAATATCCCTTCTCCCTCATTACTTCTTTGGTACCTAGCACTCAGTTGTGGGGTCCAGACGTAGACGAGGTCGAGTTGGGCACCTTCTGCATCGATATCTCGCCCTATAACTACCTTGGGAGGACTCCCCAGGCCAGTTTGATAGGCAAGTCAAAACGAAGGCTGATTTCAACGTTCCACCGTCGAGATGGTTACTACTACTACTTCTTTGGACACGGAAAATATGGACTTCAACTGGTCTTCCGAATACCCAGAGGGGGTACTCTCCTTCCTCGACACTGATCTATACAAGTTGACCATGCAGAATGCCGTATTTCAACACTACCCAGATGTTCAAGTAACTTACGCTTTCACGAATCGCACGCCGGAGAAGAAGTTTTCAAGAAAGGCCTTCGTCTGGCTGTGTGATCAAATCTATAGTAGGTGCTTGTTTCCTTTTGATCTTACAACATCCACGTGGTTCATCTTCATATTAATCGTCTCCTAGAATTGGGTCACATCTCGCTGAAAGATGAGGAGTTGCGCTTCTTGAAGTCGCATTGCCCGTACCTGACCACTCCGTATCTCAACTTCCTTAGCGAGTTCCGTCTTTCACCGCGCGAGCAGTTGAAGCCCACCTTCAACCCCATAGGGGAGGACACAGGGGCAGACGATGTTGTCGGCGATATCCACATCGAGATAAGCGGCAAGTGGGTAGACACTATCCTTTATGAGATCCCCCTCTTGGCCTTGACGTCCGAGGCCTACTTCAAGTTCATGGACACCGACTGGAACTACGAGGGGCAGGAAGAGAAAGCCCTCGAAAAGGGGCTGCAGATCTTGAAGGCAGGCTGCACCCTGTCTGAGTTCGGCACTCGGAGGCGCAGGGACTATCACACTCAGGCATTGGTGTTTCGAGGCTTGGTGAATGCGAGCAAGAAAGCGGCAGGAAGTGGCCTACCGGGGAAACTAGCGGGTACGAGCAACGTTCACCTCGCCATGCGATTCAATCTTGCCCCGATCGGTACCGTGGCTCACGAATGGTTCATGGGGATTGCGGCCATCACAAATGACTATGAGAGTGCCAATGAGGAGGCTCTTCGCCGTTGGGTAGCCTGCTTTGGTGAAGGCGTGTTAGGCATCGCCTTGACGGATACCTTCGGTACCGCTGCCTTTCTGAGATCATTCAGCAAACCCGTTAAGAATGTTTCCGAGACAACCGGTGCTGTTACTAGCGCCACTGGGTCGCCACGGACATATGCACAAATCTTCACCGGCGTCCGACAAGATTCGGGAGATCCAGCCAATTTTGTTAAGATCATGCGCGATTTCTACGACAGTCGGGGCATCACAGACAAGAAGACCATCGTCTTCTCAGATTCCCTCGATATCGAAAAATGCATCGAGTACAAGCGCGTTTCCGACGAACAAGGCTTCCAGTCAAGCTTTGGTGTCGGCACATACTTAACCAACGACTTTATGCAGTTGACAACGGGCAAGAAATCCGTACCTCTCAATATTGTTATCAAACTAAGTTCCGCCGCCGGAAACCCTGCCGTCAAAATCAGCGACAACATCGGCAAGAACACAGGGGACTCGGCCAAGGTAGCGGAGGTGAAGAAGACCCTTGGCTATGTGGAGAAGGAATGGGAGGGCGGGGACGAGACGAGGAGATGGGGGACGGACGACGACGCCGCGAAGCCTTGAAGCTGAGAGCTGTGAGCACACCTATGATTTCTACGTAGACCATGAGGGCGCCCGACGCCCACTATCGGATTATCTTACGAAGGGTGTCCGAGTCCCTTGTTCTAAACCGTCAAGACGTTCCCAACACCATCGCTACGATCCTCGGGCTTTAGATCTAGAAGAATGCGGCACTAAACTAGCGCGCTGTCTAGACCTACGGTAGGGAGTCACCGAGAATTTAGGTCGCAAGGATAGACGGTACCTAGATAGAGTATTTGTATTCCTCTTTTGAGTGAACACAGTCTGACCTGATTCGCTACGAAGCGTAAGAATTATAGTTTCTGCCTCCTCGATGTCTTTTGAATTATTCTTGCTTATTCGCCTATTCACGTCTGTAATCATGTTATCCGGGTTCTTCTATCTAGTATACTAGTATGTTCCGACGGTGCCAAGTTCCGGTATTCCGGGGTACTGTCATGGAAGCTTGTCCGCTATATCCATGGGTGGTTGGGAGGTTCTATTACCTAGGAGGTTAGCACCACGTACGGTCCCCGGCAGGGACCCCTATAAAAAGGGCCCTCGCCGCGGGTTCAACGCGACTGGGCTTTTCCTCGTCACCTCACTTTTTCACCGCCTACGAAGGGGGTGGCTTTTCTAGTAGTCGGATGTTTTTTAGCCCACCCGCTGTCGCTTAGGTCTAGTAGGCAGTGACCGGCCTTCTGCGCGTGAAGGCGCACTGTTTTCTAGATTTTAAAGATAGAAGGGAAGATAGCAAGTCGCGTTATTATTAAATTCTGCCTCTTGTTGCTAGTTAGGTAGGTGTGTGTTCATTGGTTTGGGCAGTTGGCCGAAGTACGAAAAGTGCGCCGCTAAGCCTTCAGTTCAAGGCTCACGCTCCCCCCAATATGTGCATTCAATCACTTCTCTGCTGCTGCAACCTCCCAAGTGAATAGAAAACTTAAGTTTTCGCATACGGTATCTTTCTATTTAGTTTATCTCACGTACAACTCTGGAATCTAGCATAACTAGGCTCTTCTTAATCACCAATTTCAACAATCAATCTAGGGCTAGGAATTAAACCAAACCGCCAAATCACGTACTAGCAGCGATATCATCATCTTGCTCTTTGTTGTTTGTGGTCTCCCTTTACCATGCCCTCCCTGTGAAGAGCAAATGGCTTCCAGAGGTTTGTATCCGTAGGCTTATGCAGAGGAAAAGAGTATGTTAATCTGCATCCAGCGAGAGGGGTGTGCGCTGGGGTATCCGGGTCTCGAGAAACCAATGCATGTGTTGATGAGCGGAAGGTATATGAATGATACGAGAGTGTCTTAGGGCGGTGGTTTCTAAGGGTACAGGTGCTTATTTATTTCTTTTCGCCATGTTCGAGATCTCTAGCATGACCTGACGGAGAGGATATCCAGGACGCTGGGTCGTTTTGAAGTGTATCTAGGTAGCTTCAAAGTCATACCACGGTGTCAGAGCTTAATTGGGTCATATGACCGTGTAGCCGCTAATGTTAGATTGAATGGTAACGTGATTCCTCTTGTAGAACATAGTCTCGCTATGGCTATCGAGGATTTTCACGTGTTGAATCAATAGCTGAGTAATTTCGAGAAAGGAGTAAGAACATAATCGTGTCTTCTAAGCTGAGTTTTGCATTTGATCATTGAAGACCTAAATCTTTGTTGACCTATAAAGTAGTGAAACGAACAGAGTTGAATCAACGTAGTCCGCACTCTGGAGGCCTGGCCAGCGCTATCTTAGTACTTCTAGAGATTTGTCAAGAACGTCAAAGCTTAAGGAAAACAGCGATTTAAGTGAGGCATTCAACAAACTCGGCTCCTGGAGTTAGCTAGTATTTTCTAATAAAAGAAAAATGTCTTCATAGCGGACTGGTGGATAGCCTCTTAATATTAGGTATTAAGGCGGAATATATAGCTTGAGAAACACTCCAAACCTTTAGGGACTGTGTAAGCGTCATCTTATGTCCTTCAAGTTTTGGTTTCTTATCCGAAGCTAGCCTATGACCTTGTCAGTTTAGTGCTGGGGGGACAGGGGGAGTTACCATAATAGAACATTCTCAATTAGATATATAGCATAGGTATGGTACAATGGCACCTATGGGGTATAGGAATCAAGCGAACCCTGGTGATCTAGTGTCAAAGGCGGTATAGTCGCGCTGGAACTTGATTGTTGAAAAGAGGTGAGTGTCGAAAGACGGAGCTAGGTATGGGTCGCGGGGCGGCCCGTTGCATTGACTTAGCAAGCACTACGGTACATAACCGAGTCGGTGTGCAGGCATCTAACTACTAGTAATTGGATTGCTCTCCCTGCAATGCCCTCTTAATTATGCGGCTTAGCTGTTACAGACCTTGAACGAATATTTCAGAAATCTAATGTCTCTCATCGCTCCAGGTCTAGGCCTATGTCCCATGCCTCTCCTAGAATCCCCACGAAAAGGTCGCCGTTTATCATTTTGTATATCTAAGCTGTCTTTGAGCTTTCATTGCTGGTAACAACCCCTCGTTGGCTTAATTGTTGACACTAATATGACTTACTGGAAGTCATGGCTTTGCAAAGAAGTTTCTTTCTTCGACTGGTGCTGTTCTAGATCCACCGTTGCGTTCTTATTGAATAAGCATGCCAACAAAGATTTAGCTCTTGAAATGAACATCGATAATCTGGCTGGAATTGATATTGTTGCATTTCATAATAGCAAGACTCTTCTTAACATTGACCGTAGACTGCCTACATTGCTTTTATTAATAAGCCAGGTTACTAATACCAATATTTCCCCTTCTAGTTCTCTTGAGTAGTTCACTTATTAGTGCTATGACGCCTTGAATTATACACCGTATCTTTTGGCTAGGAGATGTTTTTCCTAAAAAATGCCACCTATTCATTATACTATGTTGGGCGGCTAGCTACCATAATAGAACGGAATAATACAAGAAAAAAAAACTAGTTGTTTTTAGGTCATCGCTTGCTGCTGTTGGTTTCTTTTGATTTGGATTGCTCGTCAATCGACTATTTATCTTCAACCAGAGTAACATCAACCAACTTGCTTTTAGGGTTTTCTCCTTTTTCTCCGTCGTGACTCGCTGCAAACATGTATTCCTTGCGTATCCTGAATTTGAGGAAGTCCGAGTAATCAGCTCTGTTATGCTCTACCTAGACTCTTTCTGTGGAGGAGTTGAAGCCTAACTTAGACGTTACTTGTGGGGAACAGCCTACTATGTCGCACGATGGGTAGGTGATGCACATGATATTATGTCAAGGCGAGCTGTTTGCTTTGAACTTTTCCTCGATCATGTCTTCGGAAAATCGTCGAGTATGTGATTTCAAAAAGGAGGCTCGGTCGGCAAGACTCATTGCTAACTGCTCTTTCCCAATCGGTACCATGCACTTGGCCAGATAGTCATAGTCTTTCAGGAGGAGCCGTACAGTAATCATGATATAGTCAATGTTATGGAATACCTATAATTATTGTTAGCTTTATGTTCAGATCAAATGCTGGTTGATCAAAAGTGCAATCAATTTTATACATCTTGTGGCCACTCGGACTCACGAGGTTAAAGTAGCTTACCAGGGCGCCCTGAGTCTCGTATAACTCTTTCCCTTTTATAAAGGCACTTGGATGGTCTCTCCAATGGCGGAGAGGATTTAGATGGTGAGAAGTATGATATCCGTCGTTGAAAGAGTAACGATTGCTCTATGATATTTTAGTATGGATCTAGATGTACACGCCGCGACCGAGCAGAGCACTCCATGAACTGGCTACTTACGGCAACATCAATCAAGGTAATACTCGACCTGTAATCGGAGTCCGGTTCATGCGCGTCGACAAATGCATGTTGGCCCCAGTTGCCAACCATAAGTCCAATCCTCAGTAGAAATAGAGGCAAACCGAAGACAAATATCGTTGGCCTTGGCTGCCAGTTGTAGAGGAAGATCAGGGCGATATAGTTTCCGATTTCCCAAAATACCGCCTTAGCCGCTAGGAGAGCCTTCTGCTTTCGAATAAAATAGCACGGGAGGTCAAACCAAACGAGGAAAAAGAATCTCCCAACATAATGGAGGAAATGGAAGAGGTTGTCGCGCTGATAGCGTACCGTAGATGATAGATCATCAGGTCCATTGCCCTCAACGTGATGATGTTTTACGTGGTGGTAATAATATGAGTTCCATGTATGGCCCATCAAGGGGTCTGTGAGATAGGGGAAAAGGTAGTCGAAAACTCGATATCGACGATTAAGTATTCCCTTCATGTGAATATGTTGGTGCATCATCAAGGTATAGGTCCCCATATAAGAGACCTGCATAATGAAGTGAAACACAGCGTGGACCCAAGTGAATTGGCCAAAGAATAGGAATAGAGCGCTTGGTACGGATGTTGAAAAATAGAGCAGTAGATGCGTTAACATGACCACATCGGTTTCTACCCTCACAATGGATCGAGCGGCGCGAAGGTATGGAAGTAGTACATAGCGATTAAAGCTGGTATTCCACTGGATTCCGTCAAAATCATGTTCGCAGAAGATGGTCGGCTCGAATTGGGTATCTTTCGGGTCATTTAAAGCGTTGAGCTTAGATAGGGTCGAAGCACTGTGAGACATGCCTATAACTAATCGTTAGCATAATAGCAAGTCGAAATGATATAGCCCTAAATGAGTAAACTAAACAGACCATAGAATTCATCATGGCCATTGCTTTTAGATCCATTCTTTGCTCCGTTGGATGCTTTGTTACTAGAAAAGAGTTTCACATCTGTAGCAAGAGCCTCTAGAACAATTCGATCGGGTTTTGTGAGTTTAGGATGAAAAACAACGTATTTTTCCATGTTTACACAACAGGACCATTACAATTTCTCAAGCTTCGAAAGGAGTGAGGAAAGAGGAAGATGGAGCGCGTGAGCTTAGGGGCTAGAAATCTTTTGTTTCGAAACTCGGCTAGTCAACTGTGCTGTGGCTTCACATAAGTACAGTAGCTCTGCAGCAAATAATATGCACCAGAGCTCGCATATCGACACCGTCTCATTTATCTGTGCTGCGGCCGGTGAATTGAAGGGCTTGTCAGGGATTTAACGCCGAATGCATGTCTACCAACAAGATCCCCGAAAGGATCAAACCTGAGGCAGCTTAATGTAACCGACCGGAGAGCTGAAATGCAGTTGCCCTATACCGGTGTACAGGGGTATGAATACTAACAGCGAAGCATGCCCAGACTTGGTTAGATTTACTCCAAATCAGCAGAGCGTCGTATTGGGGGCTCTGGGTCTCATCACCAATGGATGGGATCTAATAGGTTCGAAGTACGCATACACTTGCCTCAAGCCTCAATTTAACTTACAGTGGCGGCTATCACCTACTAGTGTGATGCAGGCAGTGTAACTCTCAAGCAGCCTCGTGAGTTTCAGTATTAAGCCACCTAGGTCTGGATGACCATTTAACTAAAGAAGCAACCGCCGATGGCGCGAGAGACAATCAATACATCCCTTTCCCCTTAGTCAAGTTAACTTTCGCTTTCCTAAGCCTCCCTAAGCCTTCCTACGTCCTGAACTCTTCTATGTATCAAAGATACATAATCACAACTAGTATCAATGTCTCTAGCCTTAGACAACGACGTGTCGGCTCAACGACACCTTTCCTACATAGCAAATGATCTCCGTCGACGACTTAAGGCTGTGTATCATCTTGGCCAAGCAACATTTTTCGTGATTGCCACAACACTACCTCGAAAGGTGTCAGCCGCTAATACATATGTCTTTACCCCAGTCCAAACTCTAAGCCCGTCTCAGCAAACATCTGTGAACCAAGAGGGCGGTGATTTTGATTTCTATAACTGGATCAATCGAGGAATGACTATCCGGGGCGGTGACTCAGTATACTCATGCTTGGCTAACCTCACTGCGGCTCTTGAGCTGGTTGGACAGCTCAATCAAGCCGAGTATAACGGCGCTGCTGGTGCCTTGAGCTTGCTTCCGACAGCAGGCGCGTTGCTCGGAGCACCAACTCGGGAAATGTGGATTTTATATAAATTGGTACCTATTTCTGGCATCCTTAGTATGTTCCTAAGTTTAGGGGGTTCGATTACGCCTTCCAATGTCGGTGACTACGATCCAAACAAACCATTTTCCTTTGGTGGCTTCGTACCTACGATTCCTGTCGAATCATCTCGCCGGCCCAAATCGCGTGCGACCGATCTCGACAATGTTAGAAATAACAACGTTTACGAAGACGACGAAGAGTTCGCAGACGAAAATGACATTCAGAAGTTCGCCCGAGAGATCAAGGAGAGGACAGAGGATGATGGCGGCGGAAGCATATTTCTGCGAGTCTGGTTCGCCATGAGTCTGCAAGTTGGCCTCATCATTGCACTGCTGATTCCGATGTATTACGCCCAAAGAGGCGCCGTCGTCACATGGTGGTGTCGGGTATGTTAGCTCTTTTCCTGTCCATGGCACAACTAACGTTCTCTTATAGGTCTGGGGTTGGATGTGGTTCTGGTATTTCCTTGTTACGGTTGTTGCCGTATTCGACAACCTTGTCGCTGCTCCATTCACGAAGAGCTGGACAATTCGTATATCAAAAAGTCCGACGGGCATAATCCTAGACGACACTGCCACTAAAATATACGAACATCCGAAATACCCGAATGCCCTCGAATTTATTAAATCTGGGCCTGTGATGAACCAAAAAGTGCGGGTCGCAAGTAACCAGGGGGCCAGCTTTCCACGGACTTGCTTTTATGCTGTTATATCTGTTAACAGGATTTCCACGATCCATGCAATAGCACAAGTCGTGGCTAAATTGTCTAGCGTTGCTGTTTTCGCTTTTGGTACGGCTCTTTTCGCATCGGCTACGCTTGTGTCTATATCAATCGCGCTGATGGTGCTTGCTGTGATACTCGCTGCTGGAGTTGGTGGACGGGTGCTCGCTATGTGGATTGTTGCTGCCATGAGTCGTCACAGTCGGCCAATCATTCATAAAATGGTTAGGTCCGAAGAAGAGGCAGCCAAATACTTCCAAGCATTAGCGAAAATCGATAATATGCAAATGGAAATCAAGGGGCATGTCATCGTTAATGGAGCCGTCATCACATCTAGACACGTCTGGTTTACGCCGGCGACATACATCGGGCTGCTTGCCAAACCCTTTGATGTAATATCGCTGGCAGAAAAGGCTCCTTGGGGGAATGTAGCGTCTGATGCGCCGGTATCAGGGTTCATGTCATCCAATCCGCTTTATCAGCCCATATTAACCCAGAACAGATTCCCACCAACAATAGACAATCATGTGCACAACCAGCAGAATATGACCCACAGCGAACGTGGCTCTTCATCAAGCAATGGCTGGAATACTACGGGGGTTTAATGGGCAAGCTATGTTTCTTTTAAATATTGTTCAATTGCATAGCCGGGATATCAGATAAGAGAAGCCTGCTCTTAGGGCTGTGGTAAAGTAATCTATGTCGGCTTGGGAATGTATGTTAGCATCACTTCTTTATCTTTAATTTGATTTAGTTCGCTACTTGCCGAAAAGGATAGCTGAAGTGTTGGCTCTGTCTCCGTTTGTTTATTCACTACCATTCAGCGTGGGCACTGAGTGTAACATGTCGCTCAAGGCAGACCTATCACGAGACATTGGGCTTATGAAGGTTGCTTGGGATCTTCGCGCAATAATTACCTACAGCCTAATAATACAAGCTTATGATACCTGACATCATATTTATTGATTATCGTAGCTACGGAATGATGCTAATGTCGTAGGCACGTAATGAGGAGCAATCGCAGTTCGCTCCATGTCTTCCCGACATGATGGTTATTTTAACTTTGAAGTAATAATCATTATTTTATGAATACATAGTTCATTGATCGGGGCTTAACGTTTCTAATAAATGGCCCCTCTCCTCACCATCGATATGCTTAGCGGACGGTATAAAAAATTGTTGCTTTCTGCGAATCAACTCGGGTACTATAATCAAGAAAAGGATTGCCTCAATAGCAGCCAATGTGCCCCAGATCAGCTTAGCAGCCGCTTTTTCCTTTGCGAAGATAATGCCGCTATTAAACAGTCAGTTGTTAATATAAATATATGTAATGAATTCACGCTTACAATGCCGTGTTTATAGTGCCAATTGCAAGTAATAGTCTTCCATTCCATCGGTGTATGAATGTTGGCGTTGTTTTTCTCTGTAGCTTTACAAAGTTCCGATGATGCCACCAGCCGAACCATATTTGTATGGCTACGAGGGCAACGAGCACAACTCCAAAGAAAGGATGACCTTTCAGTAGTGTTTCAAACTAAAATAAAGTTGGCCTTAGTAAAGCTTGTTTCCTTGTCATTTAGTGGGATAGTTGTCTTACGCCATCGTTTTTTAAAATTGGCCATGCAATGAGGAAAACACCACCAAAGGTGCTTGAACTAGCAAGTAGTTGGAGGGCCACGTGAGCCTCGAACGCCTTACTAAATCCAGTATGGAGTACAACAGCTCCTGCAGGGAAGAAAACCATAAATGCCAACCCAAGTAGAAGCCCATGGGCTCTAGCTGCAGTAAAGCCTGGGTCTACATCCGAGCCTGAACTCGCAGATGGAGATCCATAGTCAGAAGCCCCCAAAGATCCCTTACTTCTATCTAATGCTGGCGGAACGCCGGTTTCGCCTGGGTTTGGGGCGCCCATAGTCATATCAACCCAGAAAAGACCTATTCAATACGTTAGCAAATTTCATCTTTGATAATTGACTGCTAGTCATTACTATAATGATCATGCTGCCTAATGCGTGCATCTAGTGTTGCGGTTTCGAACTTCTGGGTCAAACCACGAGCCCATATAAATGGATGGCTCTTCTCAGAGGGATTGAAAGTAGCCCATTTATCACATGCGTAGCAAACAAAGGCGTATTCTTGCCACGTATCTGTCTGGGAGTTGATTGAAAGAATCTCAACAACTGGCGTCTTGTCAGGTGCCATTTGAGGCTGGAAATGCCCACTAGTGAATATTAGTAGACAGACTCTCTGGGCCTCACTTCAACAATACGTACTCAGTCGTACGAACGCTGACAACGACATCTGGAGATGAATCTAGTTAGAAGCTGGAGTTAACGCTGAATGTGAGAACATACCTACTTTTCTGTTGATCGGAAATCATGAGAAACATTAAAGCCCCAGCCATCTGCTCACCAATCCCGAGAGCCATCCAACCCTTCGTGGCACTTCCTTCAAACCCTAACGTCATGAAGAGATCTGTGCCACCGCTTGTCTCATTTTTGGCGGTGGTCATGCCCAGGCACATGTCCACGAGCTCGTCCTTGTGACAATATTGGATCGCGGCTCTAGCCCAAGAACAGAACAACATCACCCCCAGGGTGCCGCGCAATAGAAGCTGAATTAAAGCCATGTTGTACATGGCGGAGGAGGCTCACCGAGACAGTTGACCAAACACACTACGAGGAAGACCAACTGATGTAACGAGTGTTGTGAATGTTGGGGCAGTTAGTTACCCTGCGGGTGATTTCCTAAGATGCATGGGCTTACGCTTCAATCGAATTACCGTCCATATACCCCACCAATATCTAGAATTCGAGATAGAAACGGAGTTAAAACGGAGACTACTGCCCGTATTACACGTTATACTACTTAGTAGATAGCACCTCTTTTTCTTCTGTGCCACTTATATGTTTCATCCCCACTTTGAAATTTGTCAGCGCTAATGGAAGTTATAGATCCGAAGACATTCTCAAGCTCCATAGGAATAAAGCTATTAGACCTGAATAGGTAAGCAGAAACCGCGATTTTGAATGGAGAATGATACCTATGCTAGGTATGCGTAGGTAGGTATTTTGGCCTCATTTTTTAGGAAATGTCACGGACTGGGAAGTAAGGTCAGGTATAATAATAATAATATTCTAAAAGTAGATATCTGGTTTAAAGCTAAAGCTTAAAGAAGGAAAATCCTTTCCGAAGTAGGTATATATACAAGCTAAATTATATATCCAGCTTGCAGGCTTTAATTTTTAATAATTATTTTTTTTTCTTTAAGTAAGTTGTTTATAATTTAATAAATATAAATAATTTAATTTATTATATTGATTTATAATTAATTTAAATAATAAATAAATTATAAATTACTATTATTTTAATTAGCTAATATATTTAAATATATATTTTATTAATAATATTTTGTAAAAATATATTTTATGCTTAATTTAGCTAATATTTAAAGCTAATTTGCAAAAGTACTTATATATATAATAGTAGTTTTGCTTTATGCTTTTATGCTTTTTTTTTTTTTTTTTTTTTTTTTTTTTTTTAAATATTATTTATTTAAACTTTTATTTACTTTTATTTTTATAGCTATTATTTATTTATTTTAAGTTTTTATTATTATTAATTTATATTATTTTTATTTTATATTTATAATTTAATAAACAATATGTTTATTTTATATTATTAAGTTTTTAAAGCAAAAAACTACTAATATAGCAAATAAAAAACAGTTTATATTATTATAAGTTTATTTATATATTATAGCTATTTTAATTATATTAAATATAATTTTTAATTTAATATTAATAAGTTTTTAAAAGTTGTTTGCTTTATAATAAATGCTAGTTTATTTTTATATAAAAATTATTAAAAAATATATAACTTATATATATTTATAAATATTTTTATATTATTTTTATACTTAAATTATTGTTTTATAAATTTTTTTTTTTAGTTATTAATAATACTTTTTTTTAATATTATTTATTTTTATAAATTATTAAAAATATTATTTTTAATTTTTATGCTAGTTTTATTAAATTTAAATAATTTATAATTTGCTTTTGTTTTTAATATAAATAAAAAATAAACTTAGTTAGCTTTTTTTTTTATTTATTAAAATTTTGCTAAAATATAGTTTTATTTTTTAAAAGCTTTTTATTGCTTTTTTACTATTTATTAATTATATTTTAATTATATTAATAAAATTTTTAAAATTAAAATAAATAAACTTTAAATAAATTTATATTTAATTTATATTAATTTTAATAATATATAGCTTATTATTTTTAATTATAAAAAATTAATTTTTTAATATAAAATTTTAATATAGTAATTTATTATTTTTTTAACTATTAATATTATAAATATTTTATATTATATTTGTTTTATAATATTATTTAATATATTTAAACTAATAATTAATACTTTTTTTATTATTATATAATTATATTATATATTTAGCTTTTAAATATAAGTTATTTAAATTAAAAAATAATAATAAATTATTTTTTAAATAAAATTAAAAAAATTATTAATAATAACAATAACTTTATAAAGTTTTTTAATATTATTATAAAAACAATTAAATATAATAATTTTTTTTTTTTAAAAAATAAAATTTTTATATTTATTTTATATATAACTTAATAATAAAGTATAAATTTTATATTTAAAATTATAAGTTTAACTTTTATTATATATTAATTTAATTATAATAAATAATTTTAAAAAAGTTTTAAAAAAATAAAATTTTTAGCTATATTTTAAAAATAAATTATGTTTTTATTAAATTGTTTTTAAAATATATTTACTATTAAAACTATATATTGTTTTATTTTTTTTTTATAATTTTGCTTTTTTTTAAAAGCTTTAATTGCTATTAATATAAATATATTAATAGTTAATATTTATTAGTTATATTTAATAAGCTAGTTTTTTTATTTAATTTTATAATATAAGTTTTTATTATATATTTGTTTATTTATTATATTTTTAATTTTTTAGTTTATATTTAAGTTTTTAAAAGCTAATATAAATAATTTATTTGTTAATTTAATATTTTAAAGTTTAAAAAATTATATTAAAAAAATATTATAAAAATAGTTATATTATACTAAAAAAAAAAAAACAATATATTAATAAACTTATTTAGCTTAAAATTTTAAAAAGTTTAATAAACTTAAACGTTAATTTTTTATATTTAAATTTAAAATTTTTTATAAAAAAAGCTACTATTTATTTTATTTTATAGTTTTTTAGTTAATATTTATTATTATAATATTTTTGTTGCTTTTTAATTATAATTTGCTATTAATTTATTAATTTATTTTTAATAGCTTATAATTTATATAACTATTTTTATATTATTAAAACTTTTTTTAAAATAAAATTATTTTTAATAAATAGTTAAAATTTAAAAATATAGCTATATAAAGTTTTAAAAAAAAACTTATTAATAATATTATTAATAGTAAAATTTATTATAAAAAAAGCTTAAAATAATAACTAAAGCTAATTAATTTATTTATTATTTATAAAATATTTTAAATAGCTTTTAATAATTTAGTTTATATATTTTATTTAACTATTAATTTTAAAGTAAAAAATTACTAAATATTTTTTTTTAATTTTAAAATAATAATAAATATTTAATTAAAATTTATTTATAAATATAATATTTTAATTAAATATAATATTAATAAATAATTTATATTAGCATTTTATTTTTTAATAAAATAAAACTATTAGTTTTATTAAAGTTATTATAATATTAATAAAAAATAAATATATTAACTTAATAAATTTATTTATAATAATTAATATTAAATTAACTAGCTTTTTTTTATAAAAAGTTTTTAATAAACTAATAATAAAATTTATAAATAATTTTTTTATAAATAATATAAATAAAAATAAGCTATTAAGTTTATTATATTTTTAATAATATTTTGTTTTAAATTTTAAATATATAGTATATTTTTTTATATTTTTTTATATATTAACTTTTATTTTAAGCTAATAAACTTTTTAATTTAATAAATTAAAAATATATTATTAACTAAAATAGCTAGCTAAAAAATTATTATAATATAGCTTTATTAATTAAAAATAAATAGCTTTTTTTAAAAAAATATATATATAATTATTATATTTTAAAAAGTTATTTTTAATAAACTATTAAAGCTTTATAAATTTATTATTAATAATTTATTTTATTAGCTATTAATATTTAAAGTTTTTTTATTAAATTTTTTTAATTAAAATTTAAAAGCTTTAATTAATTTTAAAGCTTTAAATATTTCGTAGCTACTAACAACTAACTTATTATATCCGGCCACTTTACCGCCCTGCTAATTGCTTTGCTAGGCATAATACTAACGTAAACAAGCCGCTAACGCAAAAATATAAGCTGCTAACAGCTAGCATAAATTAGCGCGTTATTTAATATATAAAGCGCAAAAAAAACTTTTTAACTATTTGTTTTTTATATAAAATGCTATAATAAAACAATTAGATTTTACTACCTTTTTTAAAAAACTTAAAAAAAGCTTAGGTTTAAATAGTTTTTACTATATATAGCTTTATAAATATACTATTAAAGTTTTTTATAATATAGTTTTTTTTTTATATACTGCTTTAAGTAATAATAAACTTAAAGTTTAACTATTAAAGCTTTAAATATTTTTTATATTTATAGCTATTTATATTTATAAATATATAATTATTTATATAAAAATAATATATTTTTATAAAAAACAAATAATATAAACTTTTTTTATTAATATTTTAAAAATTTTATTTTTAATATAAATTTAACTAACTATAATTTTTTGTTATAAAATTAAAAAAAAACTTATATTTTAAAATATATTATTTATATAATTAAAGCATTATAAAAAAACATTAGTTTTATTTTGCTTTTTTTTTTTATATTTAATAATAAAATTAAAAAAAGCTAAATATATATATTAGTAAGCTTATTTACTATTTAATTTTAAAGTTTTTATAAAAGCTTAAAAATTATTATAATTAATTAACACTTTAATTAAATATTTGTTTTTTTATAAATAATATTATTAATATTTAAAACTATTTATTATAATTAATATTTTTTAATTTAAAATACTATATTTTAATTTAAGTTTAAAAAATTTTTAAAAATAAAATAAAACAAATTGTTATTTTTTATTATTATTTTTTTAAAATAAATTATTTATAAATATAGTTTTAAAAACATTAGTTTTTATTAATATTTATTTTTTAAAATTAAAATAAATAAAAAAAATAGCTTACTTAAATATATTTTTAAGCATTATAAATATTGCTTTTATTAAATTATTTAAAAAAATTTAATTTTTTTTTATTTTAGCTATACTTTTTTTTAAATATTAAATTAAAAATATAATTATTTAAAAATATTTTTTAATAAAGCAGTAATAAAAATTATAAAACTTTAAAAATTATTATAGTTTATAATAAAAACTAAAAATAAGCTATTTTTATATAATGTTTATATATTTAAAGTTTATTTTAATTTTATTTTTAAAAATAATATAGCTTAAAAATTTAAGTTAGTTTTAATAAAATTAGCACTTAAAAAGTTTAATATATAGCTTTATTTTATAAAGCTTTTTAATAATTTTTTAAAAATATTTTATATAAAATTTTTTATTTTTAAAAAATATAAAAATATTATTTAAATATATTATATAAAAAATATTTAAAATATTATTAAACGTTTTTTATATATAGTTTTAAAAAGTAACAAAAATATTATATAAACTTATTAATATTATAAAAAATTTATAATAGCTATAATATATATAAAAAGCTATTTTTTATTTGTTTTTTTATTAAATTTTAATATAATAATAAGCGTTTTTAAAATTAATTTTAAAAAAAACTTTAATATAAACAATTTTATTTAATAGCTTTAAAATAAAAAAAAAAATAAACTAATTTTTATATATAATTTTATTAAGTTTTTTATAGTTTATATAAAATTAAAAAGTTTTATTTTTTTTAAATATAAATAATATAAAAATATTAATAAAGCTAGTTAACTTTTTAATTTTTTTGTTTTTTAATATATTATTAAACTAAATTTATAGCTTTTTTAGTTTATTTTAAACTAATAAATATATAAAATTAAAAGCTTTTATAGCTAAAAACAAAAAAGCTTTTATTTTTATATTTTTTTATTTTTTTTATGCTTTTTTTTTTTTCGTAGTTTTAGTAGCAAGTTATTTTTAATAATTTTAATAACTATAGCTAGCTAAAATAAGCATAAAATATATACTAAAATATACTAAAATAATAATAAACTAAATATTAAAATAATAGTAAAATAAATATTAAAATAATATAAAATAATTAAAATATATTAAAATATAGCTAATATATATTAAAATATAACTAGTATATATTAAAATATAGCTAATATATATTAAAATATAGCTATAATATATTAAAATACAGCTAAAATATAAACTTTTTTTTTTTATTTTTTTTTTTTGTTTAACTTTTTTTTAAAACATTAGTAATATTATATATAGTTTTTAATAAATAAAATTATAAGTTAAATTAGCTTATAATAATTTTAACTAAAAAATTATAAAAGCTTTATTATTATATTAAAAATATACTATTAATAATATATTTTACAATATTAGTAATATTATATATAGCTTTTAATAAACAAAGTTATAAGTTAAATTAGCTTATAATATAAATTATATAGCTATATTATTTTATTAAGCAAATTTTTTAAAAGCTATATTAAAAATTAAAAATATTTTTAATTTAATTAAAAAATTAAAAAATTTTATAAACTATTTAAATATTATATATATTAGCTTATTATGCTAAGTTTTTTTGCTAGTATATATAAAACTAAGCAAAAATAATAACGCTAATATTGCTGCTTTTTTTGTTTATAGAAAAATTTTAAAAATATGTTAAACATTTTTTAAAAAGCTATTTTTCGAAAAATTTTAGCTTATTTTTTGTTTGTTATAAAATTTATACTTATAAATAAAAAAATAAATAAGCAAGCAAAAAAATAAAAAATATTAATATACTATTTTTAAATAAAAAAAATATATTTTTTAATTAAGCTATAATAATAGCAATAAAAAATTAAAAATTATAAATAACTTTTGTTTTACTTATTTTATAAACTTATTTATTAAAAATAAAAGCATAATAAAAAACAATAATATTTTTTAGCAAATTAATTATTAAATTATTATATTTAAAATAAAATAATATATTAATATTATTAATATTAAAAAAATTAAAAAAGTTATAAAGCTTAAATAAAATAAAATTAAATTAAATATATTATTAATTAGTTTTTAATTTTTTTAACTATATAGTTTTAAATAAAATAATTATAGCTTAATAAAATTTTTTGTTTTTATAAGCTTTTATAAATTAATAAAAAAATAATAATTTAAAATATTTAAAAATATAACTAAAAAACTATTAATTTAAAGCTATATTTAATATAATATTTTAACTTTTTAATATAAATTAAAATAATAGCAAAAAACTTTTTTTTAAATAGTTATTTTAAATTATAGCTATATATATATAGTATAATTTTTAAATATTACTTTTATTATTAGTTAATTTAAAAAAAACTTAATAAGCTTTATATATAAAAAAGCTTTTTTAAACTATATATTATAATTTATAAGTTTAAAAAAAAGCTTTTTTTAATTTATAAATTAGTATAAAAATATAACTAACGTAATTATATTTAATATAATTATTAAAATTAATATATATATATATAAAAAGTTTTTTAAAGCTTAGTATAAAAATAGTATAAAAAGTATAAAAATAATATAAAATAAGTATAAAAAACTAAATTTTTAGCTTAAATTTAATAAAAAAAACTAAGTTTATTTTTTTTTTTTTAGTTATACTAATTATATTTTAAAGCAAACAATAAAGCTTTAAAA
Source organism: Nemania sp. FL0031 (assembly GCA_022432375.1). NCBI lineage: Eukaryota > Fungi > Ascomycota > Sordariomycetes > Xylariales > Xylariaceae > Nemania > Nemania sp. FL0031. Next base: position 674,969 of record JAJKKK010000020.1, read on the forward strand.
AAAAACTTTTTAAATATATAAGTTTTATTTAAATTTTTAATTTAAACTTTTTATATTTTTTTTTTTTTAAATAACTTTTAAAGCAATTAAAAATATAATAACTTTTTTTATTATAATTATAATATATAATATTTTTTAAATTAAAATAATGTTTTAATTTTTAATTATTTTTATTTTTATGTTTATTTATATTTTTTTTATTATTAGTTTAATTAAATTATTTATTTAATAAAAAGTATTTATTTTTTAAAATTTAAAAAAATATTTTTTAATATTTTAATGCTTAAATAAATATAATTAATAATAGCTATTTTAACGTTAAAGCTAAAACTTTTTAAAATATTTTTAGTTTTATAAATAAATATTTTTGCTTTGTTAATTTTTGTTTTAATTAATATTTTTATATATATTATTAATATTTTATAAAAGTTTTAATAATAAAATATTTTTTTGCTTTTAATTATTATTTATTAATTTTTATTTTTTTATAGCTATATTTATTATATTTTTATAAATATTAAATAAAAAATTATAAAAGTTTTAAATATTTTTTTTAAATAATTTAAAAAGTTTTTAATAAAATAATATAGCTTTTTTATTATTTAGTTTTTTAGTTTTTTAGCTTTTAATTTATATTAAATAATAATTAAATTATTAAAAATATTAGTTAGCTTTTTATTTAGCATTTTTTAATTATATATTAATATTAATTATTAAATATATTAATTAATATATAAAGCTTTTTGTTTATTTAATAAAAACATTTTAATTATAAATATATTAAATATAATTTTAACGTTTATTACTAATAATAAAAACATAATATTAGTTTTTATAATTTTAGTTTATTTTGTTAATAATATATAAAATTTTTATTTTTAATTTTTTAAACTTATATATAAAAGCTATAAATATAAGTTTTAGTTTTTTTATTTATTTAGTTTATTTATTATATATAAACTTTATATTAAAAAAAAAGTATTTAAATTTAAATAAACAACTTAAATTAAAATTGCTATTATAATTTATATTTAATTTATAGCATTTTTGCTATCGGTTTTAATATAATTATTAATTATTATTATTATTTTTAAATAAAGTACTAAAAATATTTAAAAGTTTATTTTTAAAATATAAATATAGCTTAAATAATTTAGCCGGTTTAAAGTTTTTTAAAGTTTTTAATTTTTTTAAGTTTTAAGTTTTTTTTTTTTTTTTTATAGTTAATTTTAATATATATTTATATTAAAAATTATATAATTTAGCTATAAATTAGTTTTATTTTTTTTTTAATTATTTAATTTTAATAATAGTTTTAATAAGCTATTTTTAAATTTATATAAAATTATTAGCTTAAAAAATAAAACAAAAAATTTTTAAATTTTAAATATTTAAATTTTTATTATTTAGTTATTATTTTAATTTTATTTTAAGCTAAGTTTTATAAAATTTTATAAATAATTTACTTTATATAATATTTAATTAAATATATTAATATATTATTTTGTTTATATTATAAATAACTTTTTAATAAAAGCTTTTAAATTATTATAAATTAAAAAGTAAAGTTAAATATAATAATAATAATATTTTAAAAATAAGTATTTAGTTTAAAATTAAAGCTTAAAAAAAAATTTTTTTTTTTTAAAGTAAATATATATATAAGCTAAGTTATATATTTAGTTTATAAGCTTTAATTTTTAATAAAAAACCACGTTTTTATACTTGGAAACCACGTTAAACCTATTGTAAGCTACGCTAAACTTATTTTAAATATAATTTTTTTATATTATTTTTATACTTGTTATTTGCTTTTAGCTAAGTTAAATTTATATATAAAATAAAGCTTTAAAAAGTAATGCTTTTATTAACTTTTAAAATTAACTTAAATAATACGGTTAAAATGGCATATACTTTTATATAAGCTATTATTGCTATTACTATTATAGCTTTTTATATAGCAGCTATTAGCTTTTAATATAAATTATTTTTATAATTTTAGTTATATTTATAAATATATTTTTTTAGTAAAAGTTTTTATTAAAAGTTTATATTTGCAAATATTTACTTAGTTATAATTAACTTAAGCAATAAATAAGTAAATATTTAACCGTTATTTTTATTGTTTTTGTTGATTATATAAAGTGTGCTTTATTTTCCTTACAAATTTAGCTATGATCGGAGCATTTGAAATAACTTGGTGGGACTCTTCCAAAATAGGTTTAGTGTGGTCTCCGAGTACAAAAACATGGTCTCCGAAAAAATGAGGCGGGTATCTCCTGTATCGATACCGGCTTGGCTCGTAGGATTTGTGTCCCTGTCGACGACAAGGATTACCCTTGTCGATGCTATACATAGTTGGTTGGTACGCACGAGCATTTTGCCACGTTCGCGCTCACTCCTTCGGATCTACAATAATACCTTATAGCATCCGATGTGGATTGTCTACTTTTTCTTTTTTTACTTGGTAAAAACCGTAACTAGGTGGGTTCTAGAGCACGGGTCTGCCAAGCCGTCTTATCTTTCCCACTCTCACCTCTGGAACTTGGCATGTTCCGAGTTGACACTCACGGCTACTCCCATTGGTTATTACCCTGTTCATGAGTATGCCTACCGCTTAGGTATACTTCGTGCTATGAGCTGTCGTTGGATACGGGCCCTTGTTACCAAGGAAAGGAATGCAGTAGGAGTTAGGTCGATAGCTTGAACATGGTATATGCTTACACTATCGAATGTTACAAATCGAAGAGTTGCCGGCGGTGTACGCGATTATCCGTGCTCGTAACCCTGTATGTATCGACAAAAAACCATTAGCTTACATTTCGACTACCCACCAGAACATGATCGCCGAGCAGGTTCGGGGCAATTGAGAATCTTCAGGAGCAGAGGGAATAGACAAAATGAAGGAAACATTTTTGCTCCACTAGTAAATGGTGCCTTGCGATCCCGCATTCTGTAACCAACTCAAGCTTTCTGTGTCAATGATAGTCTCGGTAGTCCTACGGCAGATATGCTGCGTGGCGCTTCAACTAGAGCTGAAAAGGTCGGAAGAATGTTTACATACCCGGTAGTGCACTTGATAGCGAACAGGCGGCGTGACGGGTGGCAGCTTAGCATCATTCTCAGGGGAAATCTAGTTCGATCTACATGTGCTCATCGTTCGCCTCACCGGGTCCAGCTCACAGGATCGAAATGCAATGCACAGGTCTCATTACTACCTGAGGTGGCGGTGTGGTAGCGAGTTCGCGCATTGCATTAGCCCTTCTTGAGTCTCCGTGGCCCCGCTTGTACTGCTGTACACTTCATGCTATTTGCTTCTGTACGGGAACCAGATTGCCAAGCCTTGCCTGCATAAGCGCGCGCTCGTGCGAAAGTAGAAATTACCGGATTAGGCAATACTTCTAACTTGGCAGTAGGTTATCGACGGACAGAAGAATCTATGTAACCGAAGTCATGGAATCAAGGTTGCATATATGCGTGCATCATCAAATAGCGCGGCTTGGGGAACTCTATATTGACGATATCTACTTGAATCAAATTGGACTTCACGTCGGTTATATGGAAGTAGTGGTAATGGAATCTGCGTTGCTCAGCGCTATGTACTTTTTACTAGAGGCGGTAACATGGCGAGGAGTTTTGGAAATTGTCGATAATGCAGTAATGAGTTGCCCGTTAATCGGATGAACCAAATCTCCATACCCTCATTGTCTACCATAGTTACTATTAGGAGAGCTTCTACGCCTTTAGGTCGTTTCCTGACTTAATTGGCTGCCTGCACCAACCATAGCCGCCTCCCGAAGGAACTTTGGCAACAATTTCGCCTACGGTGGACCAATCTGTCGTCAAAAGCGTATTGCTGCAGTGGGCCGTGTGGTGATATTCACCGGCCCAGATGTTGGTAGCAATCCTTCCTTCCATAGACTTGTGCAGACGCTTCCACCACAGCATGCAGTGTCCGGTGTGGAATTCCTGAGTAGTCCAGATGTCCTTGCCAGCCATCTCGGACAACTCCTCAAGCGTCTCGAGATGCTGTGTGCCATTCTGATCGAGGTAGAAGGGCCAAGGCCTCAAGCGCTTGGGTGAACGTAGCCATTCTTCGAATTCTTTAGCCGTAGACTTGTCTTCACAAGCCGCAGGCCACCAGGTGGCTGATAGTAGGTCGTAGGAGCACCCCAAGGCTCGGGCCTCTGCAGGTGTATGACCACACTGAGAGGTCTCGACAAAAGGTCCTTGAACTGCTAGTGCTCCTTCATTAGGAGTTCTAGAGTCGGCGTTGGACATAAGGCCCGCAGACGAGCCGACGCTGAGCCCTATGATAAATGTGACGGTTGCTGCGAGACCAGACAAAAGGGCACTGCGTAAATGCGATCTTGGCTGTGGGCGATAGTGATGATCAAAGCTCTGTTGATTTGCCTCATCCATGCTTTGCACCACTTTTTCATAGTCTGGAGGATACGCCATTGTGGTAGAGAATAAAATGTTTCTTAGAATAAGTATAGTTGATTGTTTAATGCAAGGGGGAAGTCAGATGAACTGAGAAGAATGTTGAAGGGGTGGTTGACGAGAGCTAGATGAGCAGAGGAAGAGCAGCATTTGCCGAATCCAGCGTATTGTTGACTTCAACGGTATAGGTACCACTAGGGAAGTGGAGTGACCATGGATTAAATGGAATACATGAGCCCCTAAGAGGACTCCGAGTGACATGGTGCTGCAGCGCCAGTGCGCATGTCCCCATTTCACTATGACCATTTGTATACCGAAAACCGGCACTCGGTTGCCACATTAAGCCGAGCGGTAAATTTAATGAGAGTAGGCGATGGTAACATGTACTAACTCGAATTGCTATGTCAGTCTTGTTGCTTGAGTATAAAGTATCGCCTCATCTCTCAGTTTAGCACTGGAGAATACCACACAGCCTCTTACCTCACAAGCATATACCTTGTACCTTCTCAACTCGCTTTTAGTTGATCTCTCGACTTCATTTCTCCTGTTTCCTTACCGAAATAAATAAGTGCTCAGTCAAAATGAAGTGCTCTCTTGTTCTATCTTTCTTTTCCCTCGTGACGGCTGCCTTTGCTGCGCCAGTTGCCAATCAAGGTAAATTTGTTTACAGTAATCTCAGTATTCTCAGGTCCCACCGGTATTAACTTTGGTATAGTTTCAACTAGCTTGGCTGCTCGCCAATACCAGCTTGTTGTCAGCGTTCATGATATCGAAGAGCCGGCGCCAACAGAGAAGCGTGATCTTGTCAGCTCCAACGCTCTCGCGGAGCGCCAGTATACACTAGTTGTTAGCGTTCACGATATTGAAGAGCCTGCGCCTGAATCCAAGGTGAAGCGAGCGGTGGTTAGCTCACCCATACTTGATGAACGCCAATACCAGCTTGTCGTCAGTGTTTACGATATCGAGGAACCAGCACCTGAATCGAAGGTGAAGCGAGCGCTAGACGAGCGCCAGTATACCCTAGTTGTCAGCGTTCATGACATTGAGGAACCGGCCCCAACCGAGTAAGGGAGCCTTAGGGACTAGGAGAGATGCCAATGGGAACTTATCACGAGCACACATCACACGACAGACATGAATGGATCAGGGATTCTGGGGGGTTGGGTAGTGGTGGTCACACAAGGCGGGTGATGGATTTTCAAGATGGGGTTTCAAAATAGCCATTTTTAGAAAACATAAAATACGCATTGTTGAGCCCAGTGAATTATCGTTTACGCATTAATTGGAGTATTAATATATGCTAAGCGCCAATTAGGTAGCCACTCGTGATTCTCGGCCCGGACACGCGAATATCAGACTTCCTGGCCCTATTCAGCTATAATTCTTGTCAAAGGTTAGACTCATTAATCGTCGAAAAAGCTTGGTGTACTCCGACCACGGTAACCCAACAATATAGATGTCGTCGTAAGATTAGTAATGAAGCGTAATAGACGCCCCCATATGCCCATCATGTAGCCGGGGTTTAGCGTCGCGTATCCACTCACATGTATACTTGTTCCCTGCATGTTGATAAGAGAGCCCCCATAATACGTGGGGATCGAAGAGCCAAGCCTAGCGTGCTAGTATCTACACGTTGTACCTAATGACTACAGGAGTATGGAGGGGTTCTATTGGTGGAGTTGCTCATTGAGGCGCGGGACGAACCAACCCTCCTCTTTTTTGGCTACCTAGCTAAGGAATGGAATAGTTTTTAGACTACCAAACCATACGGCGTATTGTTGAACGACGTTCCTTTTCTTCAATATTAGGAATGTAATAGGCCGGGATTCTCATGGTTCTGTGAATCCTTTCTTCCTTCGTTGTTCTTCGCCTACAGGTATACCCTGGTATAAGTGTTGAAGCTTGTGGGATCGTATCTTGGCGGTCTTTTCTTTTGTTGCCCGCTCGGCACATATGAAATCCCGAACTATACCCATAGCACGTGGAATCACTTAATCCTGGTTCCGGAATATATACCGTAACTGGATGGATACTCAGAGCACGGTCCTATCGGTGAACGACCCGTAAGATACCATGGATCTCGTCCACCGCCTCAATAGGCCGATCTAGCCATCCATCGGCTTGTCTCTTAAAATTTGACATGAACCTACAACTATGTACGTCCCTGAAAATTGCAGTATCCACGGGGCACTGAGAATTGCCTAGCTAGCGTGACCCATTCAATGGCAATTGCAGAAGGGTCAGTTAAGTATCTTTAGGCATGATGGAGGGGGCACCCCGTCATATCGGAGTAAAATGACCGAGTAGTAGATAGCTCGACCCTAACATTTCGTCCACATGGAGGCACTAGCCTAATTACAAGCTCATTACCATGCTTGTCTAGTCGACGCAAACTCCTTCCTCTCTTCTTGTCCAAGAAGGATTATTGGTAAAGGTTCTTGTATAGGTATAGCACCATTCGGGATCCGAGACGGAGACTAATTGCCCTAGAGTATGTCAGCAGACTAGAAGGGCGGTTGTCACCGCACTTTGCTTTTAGCCAAGGAATATGTCTTGTGATGGTCACCTTGGAGTTTCTCATAGACGTGTTCATTTGTTTGCCTTTTACTCACCTGATTCACATTCCGGGAGGTTGCATCTATGTTCATCAACATAGTTTGAGCGATAATCACTCAAACAATCACCGCCATTCATCATGTCCTACCCTGCAGAAAAGGCTTCTAGTGAAGAGTTTCAAGATGAAAGATCATCCGCAGAGATAGGCTTGCTTCGCAAAACCAATATGGACAGCTACACAACAACCAAAGATTGGAAAAAAAGACCTTGGATCCTACCTCTACTCTTCCATACTGCTATCCTCGCTACATACACGCTTCTTTTTCTTTTTACCTTTTGGAGCTTGAAGTTCGACTCCAAATGCCGATTACCAGATATTATTGACTGTGAGCGACGTTTCTCCTTCCGCAAGGCTAATAGCTAATGTCGCAGCATCCGCAACTTCGGCAATAGAATACGGAACTCGTGTATTTGATGAAATAGATGATCTTGATAACTACTTTGGAAAACCAACCCCAGAGTTAGATGCAAGATGGAAAGAACTGCTGAAATGTAAGGATATCGATGTCCCTTCTTAGTATTGCGATTCGAAATACTCACTTACCAATAGATCAATGGATTCAGATTCCTGAGTCTGATATGAAGAAGCTGGGCCGGGTTGAGGAAGGAATTAGGCTTCCGGATGGAGGTTACTACGCTACGTTGGCTGTATACCACGATCTTCATTGCTTGGTACGAATTGCTCATAATATGCAAAGATGTGGCTAGGCAGTACTGACAGAATATAGCGCCGCATCCACCACGCCTTTCATAGAGATCATTACTTCCCGAATATGACAGCAGAGGAACGATTTTTGGACAGCCGCCATGCGGGTAAGTCTTTTTGGAACTCCTATTCAGACACTGCTAACGTGTAGAAGCACATTGCCTTGATAGCTTGCGTCAAAGCGTTCAATGTGCTGGTGATGTTTCTCTATTGACTATGCGTTGGGGAGTACACACGCGAGAACCTCTGGCAAACTTTACAAGTAGACACGAATGTGTTAATTGGAATCACATTCAGGACTGGGCTCACGATCATGTGTACGATGTAATGGCACCTGGTGTCCTCGTTCATCCCGTACTAGGACCGTCGTATCCCGACGGAGAGCCAGGGCTAGGAGTCGGGAGGGACTCCTAATACTGAACGACAATGTTAATTCAAAATCCTAGATAGCATACAAGTCGTAGAGTGTATTATTGCTTATATTATTATAATATCGCGTTAGTCTTCCCGTCATTCGTTAGCACTATGTCTCTCAGATGGAAAATTTACCTACCACGGACAATGCACTACTTACCCTTGCCGTATGTCGTGTTTGCCTACATATTCAGATCTGAATGACTAAGCTAATACTAGTTTCTTGTATTACTCCTGTACCTTTCTAGCGAAAGCTCGGCACGCTAACCGGTGACGAACGGCTCGGATTGTCACCTTGTTCCAAGCCTCATAGGCCCAAGATACCCTAAACACTAGTACATACATAGTTAACGCGAGGATTTGGTATATGCAGCTAGGCGCTTACTGACCAGACCTGGATAGGCATATACTACTTTCCCCCTACTCGAAAGGTTCCCCGCGATGTGGGGTGTATCGGCTAAGTTGTACCCCTGTTGAATTGCGTCTAGAAAAACTAGGTACATACTATTGCGAACTCCCGCCACAGCCCCTGCGAGGTCTAGCTTAAGCGCAAGTCTGCGGCACAGAATGCGCTTAGCGACCTTATCAATGTACCGACCTAGGTAGATCGTGAAACGCATCCTAAGGGCTAATATCTATTGCATCACAAGACTACACACTGACATCCACCGACTTCCCCTCAATAATCCCTGAAATGATGACTAAAGAGCTAGGGGATATCCTTAGCATAATGATTCTAGACAAAACTATCAGAGCATACCATTAACGCTCGACTGATGAGCTTGGATTTCAAATCATAGTGGCGTGTTGTGAAGACTATTCGTGCCGTTAAATACGGTGTTGCAATAATACGTAAGTGTAATAATTAGACCGCCACTTGCAGTTCTTAATCACGAAAGCTGTAGTACATGCTAGGAAACGGTTATCAGCTATTCCTCGTGAGCCATTAGAGGTGTATTCAGTGCCTCCCTAATTTTTTCATCACCTTGAAACCATTGCCCTTTAGCCTCTTCTTCAGAGTCCATGTAGATGCTACTGGCTTTTTCCATTTTATTCCTCCTATTCTGTAACTTGACTCACAATGCATTTTTTCGGGAAAGTTCGCATCCCCCAAGTTAGATATCAAAGCCTTCGTCTTTCAGAGGAGTCCCTTACTGAAGATGATAAGTATCTTCTCGAGCAGCATCAGTCACGGGTGCACTCCCATCTTTCGCGTTGGCGCTTCATTGCCATTTATACAGCCCTAGCTGCTCTAGTCGTATCATTCATTACCATATCGACGTTGTATCTGCAGCTGCTCCGTCAACATGCCCCTCGACCACAGCTCACCTGCGGGACATCGGTTGCAGAAGCAAAGAACGCTGGCTGCACCTTCGACCGACTCACTAAGGCCTGGCTGCCGGCCCAGTGTCCACGTTACTATGAAGAGGAATACATTCAGTTTCCTGCGACCCTGAATCTAACCAATATCACCGGTTGGCATTATTGGGAGGATCATGCTACAACCAAAGAAATCACTGACGAAGAAATGGCCTTCTTTGCCGAGACGAGACCAGTGGGTGACATGTCGTGGGTGTCGACTAATAGGATGCATTTAGCCCAGTACGACTCCCTAATTCCCGTTTTTCTCTTTCGACTGGCATTGCTGACCTGAATTCATCTAGTTGTGCGTTTGTTCTTATGCGGCGCGCGGATGCTGAGGAAGCGGGTGAGAGGATGGATGCTACCTCCGAATACATTCCGCATATGAAACACTGCCTACAAATGTTGCTCAACGCAGCCATGAAGGCCCCTGGTATTGATAAGCCTTTGGCTGAGGGACAGGTTGGATTTGGGGCTTGTTAGGAGAAAGAAGTCAAACAGGAGAAACATCAAAAGTCAATCTATTGTATTAGATCAATAGGCTGGCTTGTTGACTGACGCGCACATATCGTGCTCATTTTATCGCCACGGCTCCTTCAGTATAGAAGACTTCTCATCTTCGACTTGATGACTGTCCGATCCTGTAACCTTCGAAACCTCGCAGTGACTTTCTGGCACAGAAGACGAATCGTCTCCACTAGATTGCGCGGCATCACCTGTTGATAGTTAATCGCCATGGCGCCCCCCATGAGACAGACGCGGAATTACATACCCCAGGCTCCATGTATAGTCAGTTGTACCAGCTTCCAATGACGTTCGCCATTCCACCTCATAGAGTTAAGAAGTGTCTGTTGTTCTTCAATGGTTCGCGGCTGGTCGAGGTCGCGCGTAAACAAAACCCTGGCTCTCTGTCCTATAGTCTGTAGTTCGCTAAGTTGCTCTTCTGGCATCAATTCGAGTGGTGGACTAGAAAAGATAGCTCTATGGAAACTGTCAACCAAGGAAATTTGTACCTAGCTGTTGGTATAACTTACATGATGTATAAGAGAAGCAAGGTGTTGATTGCCTGCAAATACCTATGCACCTGATTTCTAAGCGTCCTCACAGGCTGTGAAACTGAGTTCTTCAGCTGCGATTCCCGTAGATCGATATCCTGTTTGGAGTCACGATTCTTGCATGTTTCCTGTAAGGCGGGTATACAGGGCGTGAGGATATTAGAGAAACTTTGAAGGTAGCATGAAACCTCTCGGATCATAAGTTCGAGTTCAAAGTGATGTGCAAAGTTTTCATCGCTTGGGTGCCAAGCAAGGATGTCTTCGAGTGTTGATTGTAGAGTGGAACAGAATCTGAGATCAGATTTCCACTCTCTGCTAGAGTCCCCGCCTTTCTTGAAAGCCTGAATAGCTTCAGTCACCGTGGAAAGAACTAAATGTGCGTCTTCGAGAATGTCCGTGTCCATAATAGAGTGGCATGAGGGGTTGAAGGAATCAGCTCTCCTTTCAAGATATGCTGACCTCGGTTTAGAGCTGCACTAGCACTTGCAGCGTTTTTTTTCGTACGAGTGCTCTGCTAGACCCGTTCACATATGTTTTGAGGGAAACATGCTGATTTGTTGAGCGGGGTTGACTCGAACAGACCAGGCGGACAAAGGTGATAGGTCATAAGTGAGAAATGAACAGTCATAAATATATTATAAGTGCTATGTTTAATATTTGGTATAATAACCCAATTTCATTTATAGAATAAATCATATCTTTTGATTTGAGGGACGAAAGCTGAGGATGAAATCTGCCATTCCGCCAATTCCCTTGCCAATCCGGATGTTGCCTTGTCCATGAGCGGGATGATAGCATACTTACCTACGATTACCTAAAAGGGGACGTGACCGATGAGGGGGTCGATAGATTCGACCATATGACTATGCAGAGTATGACCTGGTGTCTGCCACGCCGCAGTATCGGGACAAGAATGTCGAGACAAAGTATTCTTTTGTTTTGGACGGGCTACAGTCACACGTAATGGAGTCGGGCTTGCGGTTTTGTCTATCATTCGCTTCCTTGTGAGGACAAGCGGAACGTGCGCCACATCGACTCTGAGCCTCGGCATGGTATAATATAATAGAATATGACAGGATGAAGGCATCGCTATCATATTAGTTATTAGGAGGCCCCGGTAATGCACTGCGTTTGTCGATTTTGCGACAAAGCATAGAAAAGCTAGAGTGCTCGACGGGTGCCAAGATGCCATCCTTGTGCTAGGCGCCCGGGAGCAGATTGGAGTTGGAGTACGAATGCCTCGAGTCCCCTGGATTCATCGTCGCTATCATCTTGAATTCGCCTTTAGGAACCTTCCCTAGACCTAGGAAAGCGTTAGAAAGCCCCAATTGATCACTTGCAACCTATCCACTTAGTGCTCGCGTTCAATTGTGCCTTAGCAATTTGTGCCTCAAGGTTAAAGAGGGCATTCTTATGATCGTCGGACATATTTTGTCCGGCTCTATGGCAATAATCCAATGGAGTATATGGTCGAAGCAGGTCTACGACCCTCCTGTACGCAGAGTTCCCCGTCTTCATACTAGCATAGCAGGGATACTTCATTACTAGAGTCTCGTAGACTAGAGGTAAGGGTTACCGGTAACTGTAAGTAATCGACTAACGGCAGACATTCATCCCCGTATTTTAGCGAGGTAAGCGTCCCCAGCTTGTAGTCAGCGAGGATCTGCGCCGGCGTTATAGAGTCTGAAAAGACGTTCGAAGATAGATTGTGTCAACTAGCACGAGCCGTTTTTTTATCCCCTTGGCTTCTGAAATTCACTGCATTACCATAAGCAGCAGTATAGAATCGATAATAAGCCATTTAAGTTGGTAGATTTAAGCATCACATAAGTAGGTACTAATCGCAATTAGATTATAGCAAAGTTGGGAGCCCTTTAATCTATAGTTAACCTCATAGCCTTTAGATACATTCTTAGATCTAGTAGTAACATTGTCATTATAACATTCTAGGTTGGTAGTTAAGTCTCTGGGCGACATGCTTGGGTTCGCGAGCTGGCCGCCTCAAACCCGGACTTTAGCTAACAACTCATTTAGTCGCTCGTTAATTTGATTCTGCAGCCCGTCCGTTCTGAGCGATCAACATTGCCAATTCCAACGCATGATTCCGAGTACGCCGTTCTAAGCTCCCCTAGCATAATTGAACTACCGATAAGTTGAATGATTAGCCGTTGAGAGCCGTCTTCGAAGCTAAGTCAGGGACACGAGCACATGTCCCCAAAGACGTAAGGGACATTAGAGACACTCTATGTTAAAACACAGCCTCATTGAGTATTTCAAGTTACCGCATCTCGAAAACGAGTGCCCTTGTCGGGGAACACGTGAACGTAAACTTGAGGCCAGTGGGAAAGGTGGTATAATGAGACGAGAAATTTGCAGGGTGAACCCAACACCAGCTGGGTTAGGTGGCTGCAAAAGTTTGACGACCATCGTAGGTCAGGCTTTGAGATTCCTCCACCGATATCGAGATTGGTGCCGTACTTGAGCTGCACCCTGGCCCCGATAATGTCGGTCGGAAAACAGTTGCGCAACCGGGGGATGATCTTCCACATAGTCCAAAAGTTATGATTGGCCGCCCGAGGGAGCGCTTCGTCCGACACAATGTATTGATGATAAGGGTCGGCTTCATGGTCGGCTTTGAACCTGTTATCCTCCTCTTGCGTCCATATATCGTCAAACGTAATGGTCTGTAGCATGCCTAATAAATCAGACATAGTCTTGGGTGGTTGATACAGTCGGATAGCTTCTGCACCCTTCTTGTCTATCTCAACCATGCGATCCGGTATCTTGACGAGTTGGGTCTGGAGGCGACCGGGAACCTTCTCTAATCCCTCTATCAACTTGCCCTTGTTCTTCTCGAAGTAGGCGCTCTTCTTCCCTACAGCCCGCTGCCTACGGGCACAGCCCTTCCTTTTCTTTGCCGGGGGGGGGGGGGGGGGGGGGGGGGCGACTAGATCCTTCGGCGTCCTCGTCGGAAGAATCTGCCTCGGCGTCTCTCATGATCGAATCCTCATCATTCGTATCGTCGTCGGAGCGGGATTCTTCGGAGTCTCGGCGACGTCGGCGGGATGAGCTTGGCTCTGCCATCTTATAATTGAAATGATATAAAGTGATATAAAGTGGGTTTACTTGGTATGAATGAAATAAAAGTGAAGTGTGATTCAAAAAGTGAATTTGGGATAACGGAGCGTGTATTTGTTTACTTTTAAGATGATATTTTTATTTCTTGAGACTCGAAGTACCCTAGTACCCTACCTCACCAAATGACGAATTTCACAAGGCATCCTACGTGTACTAACCCACAGCATAGTATAATAGCTAGATTTATTCTATTTATTATTCAACGGGCGTATATAGCAAGGAAACAAGATTAAATGAGATCACGTCAATCATGTCAATTGCGTCAGTTAAATATATTACACATACCGAAGTCTTAGCAAGTGCATTCTCTACCTAGGCCTTAGAGTATGACTATGACATCTATCACCATTGCTATTGGTGCTAACTGGGCTACTTCGAAGTCTTCTTAATTGGAATGATAGACGCTTTCATGTCCCTGATCAGCTGGGCGGTATCAGGCTGCTCTCGTGCAATTGGCTCGCCGTGCTGCCCAGTAATAATATCCGGAGGTGCATTAGCATAGAACAACAGGTAAACACGACCTGGGTCAGCGTCGCCAAGGTTCCAGTATTTACCTACATACTGCTTTAAAGCGATCGGGAGTGAGAGTGGACTGCCAATGACGCTATACAGACGGATTCGGTCAGCCTCGTCAGCTTGACGAGAGCAGCGGACAATCGCAACAAGGGTATAGAGAACGCGTTCTTCTTGGGTTTCCTTGTCTTTGATGAAAACGTCCTCGTCCTTCTCATTCTTCCTGTGCTTTCGTCTATGAGGGTGAATGTAAATGTGGCGTAGGTCTTCGTAGGTCGCCGGCGACTGCTCCTGCGCAGTATGTTCGTATCGCACGCGAATGATGGCGGGATCGTTAAACATATATACGAACTGGCTTCCGGTCTTCCTTGAGACGCCTTGACCAAACATACCACTAATGCGGTCACCAAGAGGTTGTGCGCCGTCCCACCTCACGAGGCTGCTCTTGACAATGTCGGGGTGATGTTTTATGATATCCCACTTTTTGGCGCCTTGGGGCCTTCCAAGGACGGTCGGGTGGAACAGTTGGAATGGTTTTCTTGCCCAGAGTGTGTTCCACATAGCATGTCTCTCGAGAAGGTCATACACCGTGGCTTGACCGCTGGGGTCGTCTAGAACCTGCATCTCATGGCGGATAACGGATTGAGCCTTGACGCTCTCGTCTGAGTCGTCTTGGAAGTCTGCCCATATGAATCGTAGAATTGGGTGACTTTTCTCTTGGACTTTGGTCTGTTCGTGGTATCGAGTAAAGGTATTGACCATGCTATAAAGGTGTCGGAGGATAACGACAGCTGCGTCGAGATTTATATTAAACTTGAACTTATCGGATGGCGCAGTTGCGACAAGCCAAGTACTAAACTCATGAGGGTATGTTCTCGATAGGAGGAAGTTTTGGAAGTACTCGTCGTCTTCATACTTGTCTCGTATATCATCGAGGTGATCGAATAGATGTTCGGGGAGTGTCGAAGTCATGACGGGCAAAGAATGGCTATATGCCTGGAATGCTTAAGTGATAGTGGAAGAGGTGGTCGAATGAGATGGGAAAATAAAAGTGTGAGAATAAGGTAAGGTAACAGGAAAATTTCAATAAGTTAGCAACTCTATTCGCTAACTTAATAAGCCTATAAATTTAGTAATGGCTGCTGGTGCTAATGCTGGCCTAGGTGCCTGATAAGTAGGTGCCTGATAGGTAGGTGCCTAATAGGTAGGTGCCGGATAGGTAGGTGCCTATGCCTAATAAGTAGTATTAAGGATTGAGGATAGTGAGAATAGGGCAAGAGGTAAAAGGTAGGAGGGGTAAGAGGGGTACGAGGGGTACGAGGTTGCGAGGGGCACTCATAACTTAGCCTTACCTACCTGTTTAAAAATAATTACTTTCTTTCGGTATTCTTCACTCCACACTATCTCAAGTCATCATCTTAACCCACCATCTCAACTCACCATCTCGATTATCAAACCCATCACCCACCACCCATTACCTATCATTAAAGCCCTTTAGTATCAAGTAAGTGATAGACTTGTTGTACGAAGCTACTAAAACATAGGAATATCTCATTTATTCCTTTTTCACGCTTCACGACCACTTCCGATGTTGCTGTAGATACCTCTGCGGTCATCTCTTGTCATATCCTTATAGAACCCATCAACATTCTATCCATACTTATCTATATTATAGGATGGAGTCATCATTTCGAGTTGAGTTGCTGGAGGACGAGAAGAAGCGCCGCGATGAGGTCATCGCGGCCGCTGAGAAGCATAGAAAGGGAGCGGCCGACGCGATCACCAAGCGCTTCGAAAACGGGGTAATACCCTCGTTCTGCGCCGAGATACTTCTTAACGACAAGGATATCGGCAAATACCCTCTTGTCTCCGCCGCCTACCAGCACTGGCTTGAGGACTACCACGCCTGGTTCTCTATCTGTAAGTTTTATTGTGAATAAAGGAGGCTTTGACTCCCATTGGCTACATACCAACTCCCATCATCGATTTATACTAATTCCCAAACTCTGTCTAGTCAAGACGAAAGACGGCTTTAACTGGCCGAAGCCCGACAAATTCGGCGCTCCCTACAGCCGCATCTTTGTAGAAAAGTTCTACAAAGAGACCAAGGACGAGAAGGACAAGCGCACCGAAGAGCAGAAGCGCTATACCAAGGCATTCCCCAACACGGCGGAGGCGGGACCGAGTCAAGCCGAGGCGGATGACTCGGACAACGATGCCAACTGGGAAAATAGCGTAATGGTCCCGAACGCCTGGCGCAAGGATGGCATCTTGACACCCGTCGAGCACTCTAGCTTCCAGGACGGCTACAACGTCTGGACAAAGCTCTTCGGCAACAACCTGTGGCCCAAAAACTGCGAGCCCTTCGAGATCCCAATTCCCAAGCACATGGATCCTCAGGTCATCCTCGCCGCACCAGAGGATCTCCCGGAGCTCATGTTCAAGCTCTGGAAGGAATTCTCACCTGGCGAACCATGGTGCGTCCGTATCTTTATCCGGTACTGCCAGGATCCCTCGGCCCGCTTCGGGATCCGCATGTGGCTCCTTATAGACTGGCCAGCCACCCAGGATCTTGAGAACATCTCGTGGCTACGCCACGTATACTACGCAACCCTCCGCTTGTATTCGTGGTATGACAAGTTGCTCCGGGGAGAGCAGGTCCATATCCTGAAGGAGATCGTCTCCCAGAACGAATGGGAGTTTGGACAGCATCATAGCGTGTTCAAAAATATCAGGATACGAGAGGCGGTCAATGCGCAACGCAGCCAGGCCAAGGATGATACCGAGGGCGACAAGGCTGTCACCCGCGCTCTGCATCGAAAGCAGCAGGTCACCATCCTCGCGCTCGCCTTCCGGGGCGTTGAGGAGCGCATGGAGGCCACACCAGACCCCGACCAGAAGCTCCGGCTTCTCCTAGAGGTGATCTAAGACGGTATGCCACCACTGCCGTTGTCGCTGGACGATCGTCGCTCTGCCGTTTCTGGTGCCGCCAAGGCTGTATTGGCCAATGCTGTCCATGCGGCCTTGGGAGCGGACAACGAGACCATCGAGACAAGGATGTCCGAGGTTTCTGAGTACCTTACACAACAGGCGAATAGTGTTTGGGGGAAGCTTCTACCAGGTGGCATTCGTTTTGAGGTGACCCGAGAAGTTCTCCAACAGTACAAGTTCGACGTGGAGGACCAAGCCTTTATCGCTCAATGGTTTGAAGCTCGATCTTTTATAAAAAACGATAATGAGTACCCTGGTTGGGATATAGGCCCTTTGGCTAAAGCTCTTAGGGGTTTGTAATTTATTTTTTGCTAGTCTTTAGTAATATTAAGATGTAATACTTAACTAGGTTTTTGTGATAATGCTTAAACAAATTATGATTTAACTAGCTAAAGCAAGCCGAAATTAACATGATTAGCTTGTTTTAACTACCTTTAGGCTATTCTAGGCTTCATTAACTTGACAGCTTTTTGATTTCGCGATGAATCGTAGCCCATACACCATAAAGGGGGCTTTTAGGGTTAGGGTTAGGGTTAGGGTTAGGGTTAGGGTTAGGGTTAGGGTTAGGGTTAGGGTTAGGGTTAGGGTTAGGGTTAGGGTTAGGGTTAGGGTTAGGGTTAGGGTTAGGGTTAGGGTTAGGGTTAGGGTTAGGGTTAGGGTTAGGGTTAGGGTTAGGGTTAGGGTTAGGGTTAGGGTTAGGGTTAGGGTTAGGGTTAGGGTTAGGGTTAGGGTTAGGGTTAGGGTTAGGGTTAGGGTTAGGGTTAGGGTTAGGGTTAGGGTTAGGGTTAGGGTTAGGGTTAGGGTTAGGGTTAGGGTTAGGGTTAGGGTTAGGTTAGGTTAGGGTTAGGGTTAGGGTTAGGGTTAGGGTTAGGGTTAGGGTTA